>OU452274.1:8900000-10150000 GCA_911728535.1 Pammene fasciana | reverse complement strand
ACTCAAATTTTTTGACAGATTTACACTGAGTTGTACCCCCGGCTCAAAGCAAGAATTAACTAGAGCCCGCACACGTGTACCCCCGTATGGGATAGATATATAGATGCCCATAATCACTTCTACAGCATAAAACAGAACAATTTACCATTGTTTTCCTTAGCCGACACAACTTTCTAGGAAAACTAACAGCTTTTCTCGTAGCAATCACAGAAATTCTTGAAGAAATCGCGCATTATATCTGTTTGTTACCCTCCACTGCTAGAAGTAACGCGTGGAGGGTAATAGAAACTATGACAAGGACCAACGATAATAGCACCTCTCTGCCGTATCTATTGAAAGTGTAATAAGACCATCCCGTTCTATCTTGGTATTATTAGTTCCGTGTCAGATCTATGGGTGGTATATCTATGACCCCCGGCGTCAGGCAGGGGTTGTACAGGGATACGATTATGTGAACGGATATTCATGTTGACACTCGTACCTACGCGATCCGTCGAACTATTCGACAAGCTCCGACGCAAGACTGAACGCATTGTAATGGTATCTTTATCTTATCACACTGGCGCCGCAACTGCATGAAGCTACGATGTGCAAGCGTAGGTAATGTTTAATAATATTTTAATATGAATGTTTGGATTTGGATGCTCTTCGACGGCTATTTGTTATAGTAGTAATAGATGGGGAGATTCGGTTCGGGCCGGACACGGATCGATAAGGACGCTGCTATTTATTAATGAGAGAGGTATATAGCCTAAATATCCACCACGGACCGGTCCAGCCCGAACCAAATCTTGCCGTGTTTTATGGCCTCTACAATCGGCGCAATTTTGACACAAAACTCGCGTGCGATTTTGAGGCATTGGTTTCAATGCAGGTTGCAATGTGTAATACCGCTTTTAGGGTCACCACACACCTAGCGGTTTTCCTCGCGGAATTAGCGGAAGTAGCGGATATTCATAGACAAAATGCTTAATTTGTCTATGGTAGCGGAAATTTGTCTATGGCTTCCATACAAAAAATCTGCTACCATAGACAAATTTCCGCTACCATAGACAAATTTACGCTACTTCCGCTAATTCCGCGAGGAAAACCGCTAGGTGTGTGGTGACCCTATGTTTCATTCATTTCTAAACGTACTCGTAAATGTCAAAGTGCCGTCATCTCTATCTGCTAGCCAATGTTCGCAAAATATCACAAAAAATAGTGTATTTTTGCATTATCGCACAGTAACACAAATGAAAATAGCAACTATACGGTTTTAGAACATCAATCAAATGTGCAGCCATGACTCAGCCTAACCAAGTGAACGTAGACATTGAAAATGTTCCTCCATCCGAAGTTTCGCCTCGGAATAATGTTTTGGTCAGATTGGACTCGATTTCCAGGCCTTCGCCAACGAACAGGAACAATGTGGGACTCGGGGACCGCCTCAGCAGTGTCTTCAGGGAGATCAGACCCCTCGTTGAGCATGCCAGAATGGTAAACAATTATACATATAATTAGCAATTAATATGATGTAATAAACAATGATTAGTCATTGAGTAGAAATGTTTAATAGCTTATTTAGATATGTAAACAATACAGTTATTGCCTTTCTCCAATTTTTAACTAGTGTATACATTTACTTATTTTGTTTTGTCATTTATCTGACCTTTAAGCAGTTTAGATTGGAGTTGATATATCCTATTTTTATAATCATAATTTCATTTATAGCATCTTCATTACAAAAAAAAAGTTATAGAGTATAAAACATTCCAAATGAAATGGGTAATGCCATCTAATAATGGGAACTATGGTTACAGATTTAGTTTTTTACCACCTATGTGGTTTCTAGCAGCTTAAGAGTTACTAGCCTAGGCACTACATTTGAAGTTTTATTGGTAGTGAAATGTCTAGAATAGATTATATTTTATTTGATATTTCGCAGAAGTAATAGACTAGTGGGTCCATAGTACCATACTATACAGGAGACTATTTGTCTTATCTTAAACAAGCAGTTCTCAAAGACATTATCACAGTTTTCTCTGATTATCATTTAAAATGTTGTTATATACTTAAAAAAACTCACAAAGTATTGTGTTAAACCAAGTAATCACTGAAAAATATCATCAATAATCAAAGTAACAAATGAATAACCTCAAAAAAATAACATTACAATATGTACATATGTACTAGATTGACACACATTTGTTAACATGACAACTAGGGATGAATTCTGTCAATTTAATTATTGTTTTACAGTGGTTTTACAGAAATTATGAATATGACTAGTTTATAACATTTTTTTTATATTATTCTTTTAGGGTAACAATGCAAGACTGTCCCTTCCAACATGGCTTCCTCGCAACCCGCCTGGTACACATCAAGCAACAGAAGTTCAAAGGCCACAAAGCTCCATAGCACATGTCAATCTGGGCCCCAACGCCCAGACATACATAGTGAACGAGAGGGTGGTGCTGGGCTCCTTGCCGCTGTCCCCTACACACGGCATGAGTAATGTTGCCATCACGCAGACAGAACCACTGGAGCCTGCTACAGACCAGCAGGACATCAATGTGTCAGTCAACCCGTCTAACAATAATAATATACACGATAATGTCGATAATGATAGTCAAAGTGAAGATGGTACGCAACAGGTAAGACTAAACAGTTAAAAGCTTAAAAATGAAACTAATTATTTTCTATTTGATAAGTTTCTCATTCTATTTTCTCGTTTGTAGACATTTTATTAAAGGTTTTTACTCGTAAAGCCGCAGTCTCTATGCACATGGATGACGCAGCTAGACAAATGGCAACATGGACGTGAGCGGCGGGTACGCACGACTCGCACAATATGTAAAGACTTGAATGGACATAGCTTTGGATGACAGTGGCGGCCGCTCGCCGCGTAGCAGTTCAGGCCGCCGGTCGCATGTATGAGTCTGCGGCCTAAAGAATCTATATCAAGCTTGACATAATTTGTAACCTGTGTTATATATTAATGTAACCTATTGTAGGTGGTGGATGTGCGCGGCACGCTGAGCCTGCTAATCCGCTACGCGCCGTTCTACTTCATCCTGTTCATCAAGTTCCTGTACGACGCGCGCGCGGGGCTCTTTGCCTTCTTTGTACTCTTCTTCACATTCTCACATGGAAATGCTGCAGTTAAGCGGTAAGTTAACTTCAAACCAGAAACTTATTTGGTACATGCAATACATGCGAAATCGACCATTATTTTCCAGTCCTCAATAGCCGCCTCTACACCTGGCGGACGGCCTCGCGAGGAAATAGCCGCGCGCGGCAGCTCGGCTAGTGTGGACGTGCCTCGCCCGAGGCATTGCGGCCGCACGTGCGTTTGCCTCGGCCGAGGCACTTCTACACTAGCCGAGCTGCCGTGCGCGGCAATTTCCTCGCGAGGCGGTGCGCCAGGTGTAGAAGCGGCTATTAGTTTTAAACAAAAAAAGAACCAACTTCACTTAGGATCCACTATTCCAAGAGGTAGTGGAAGAGTTGCTGTAAAAAATAGTGAAATCACTATAGGTGTGTGGTGTGTCTGTTTAAGGGTTCCCTCGATTTCTCCAGGAGCCCATCATCAGATCTGGACCTGTACTCTTTCAAACAAAAAAAGAATTTTCCAAATCGAAGATCCCGACGAATTGAGAACAACCTTCGAAATCTTGAAGTCGGTTGAAAAGAGGGCTAATTTTATAAATAGTACAGTCAGTTTATAAATATATAGTCATATTATTTTCACTTGTATGGAAAAAATTACAAATTTGGAAATAATTTATAATAGCAGAAGTATTTAGTTCTACGGCTTAAAAGTCATGTTAATCATTGCATAGACAAAAAATCCTACAAAAATTTGAACATAGAAAAATAGTCATTTAATTAATTCCTAAGAAATCGCCTGAATAAATATATAAATATTTTATTATTTATTATGGTTCCTTAAGACATGTTATTTATGAATGAAGGAAAATCACACAAAAAAAGAAACGCTTCATATATATTTTGAATAATATTTACTTCCTGATGGAAAGTTAGTAGAATTTTTCGTTCAGTCATCTTAGAATGACATCTTAAAACCATATAAACATAAAAATCGCTATTATAAATTAATGTTTGAAAAAAACGTATCTTTACTGGATTAAAACGCGTTACACAGAGAGCACGCCGCACAACTAAACCGCAGCATACTCGGGCTCGGTGTCGAGCTGGCGTGGACGGCGGGTTTCGTGGCCCTGGTGCACTACGTGTTCGGCGAGGGCAAGCTGCTGCCCAACGTGGTGATGTTCCCGGCCTACGCGGGGCCCATCGACGTGTGGGAGCTGCTGTGGCTGGTCGTGCTCACCGACCTCATCGTCAAGATCATCACGGTCGACGTCAAGATATTGCTGACGATGATGCCTGCGTGCTTGCTGCCGTTCCAGAAAAGGGTGACTATTTTTACAAGCTTTAAAATTTACGGTGTTTGTTGATTAGGTAGAGTCTTGCAAGCCAGATTTGAACCAGATTGGTATCTTCAATATGCGGTCTGACCTGATGATGGAAACCGAAGATGATCATAAGAAAGCTGTGTTAAAGCAATGGAAGCTCATTGTATTTGGGTTTGTTAAAATCATCTTATTGAGTAGCAGATACATGTTTGCGATACGTACAAAAAAGGATAGCAGGATTTAAAAACTTGTATTAAAAAAGGAACTCTATCTATACCATAACTTTAGGATAAAAAAAATTGAGATGGAATTATTATTACCCCATTTTCCGAATGTCGGACTGTGGTTTGAATCGTACATTAAATGTCGTGATTGTCATCAGGGCAAAGTGTACCTGTTCATCGAGTCGGTGTCCCAGCTGTACCGCAGCCTGCTGACCATCCAGCCCTGGCTGTTCTACCTCATGCAGTCCTACGAGGGCTCGGAGAAGATGGTGGGAATGTTCCTGGTGTCCATATATGTGGTGGCCAAGGTACGCATCCACTATTTTTTTTAATTATTCCTTTTTAAAGTTGGTTAAAGAAGTATTTTTTAAGAATGATAGATTGCCAACTGATAGAATTAACTTTTTATGTACTTAATCTAAATGTAAACAAACTAAGTGCTGCTATTTCAAAACATTTATTTTATTTTAAGCTGATCGAGTTGCTAATGAGGATACGACTGTTCAAGAATGCCACGTGGACCCTGCTTCAGAGTGTGGTAAGTCTTAACACTTATACAGCCGAATAAAATAAAAAGAAAACCTTTAAATTTGAATGTGGCATGTCAGGTTTCATTTTCGATGTTATATGTACTCAGTCAAAGGAAACTTAGTTTTCTACATTTCCCCCTTGAATATTCATTAATTGAATCCCCAGAATTTCGGTACAAAACCAACGAGCGAACAAGTCCTCGCCGCGGGCGACGCGTGCTCGATCTGCCACGACGACTTCAAGACGCCCGTGCGGCTGTCCTGCTCGCACATCTTCTGCGAGCCCTGCATCTCCGAATGGTTCGACAGAGAGCACACGTGTCCGCTCTGTCGCGCCTCCGTCGAGGACGGCCACGCGTGGCGGAACGGTTCCACTACATTTGACTTTCAGCTGTACTAGCTGCTCCTAGAATAGTGGCGAGTTAAGCTCGGTCTGACCTTAAAGGTCTAAAGTAGTATATTTAGTTGAGTACATTAATCTGACAGCTCTACCAGACGAAGTGGTTTACAATATATGGCAGGCGATGTCAGACTACTGTACCCAATTAAAAATATTAGGCCTTTGAGGCTTGCTCAAGCTACACAATAAAATGCAGTGGACTCTGTGGTACGGACGATAGTGACACTTATGTTCGAATTCAATATTGTTTTAGTTAGAGGTTTGTTACATAATTAAGTGGAATACCATGCTGGTTACGAATCAATGTGATCTTTTTTAAGCATTTCGAACGCCATGTCTTATTCCAAAATGTGACTAACACGTCAAGAATCAAGATCACTGGCCTAACGAGCTAATATAAACCTTACTGGAAACAGTTAAGGTTGTGTACTTTGACATCGTACTAGGTGTTCTTGGCGTTGTGGGCACGATTACTCATGATAACTACCTGTTCTTAGCATACAAAAGCCATTTTAAGAGGAAAATTTACACGATATATGCTTCTTGCCCGTTTCACTACCCTTCCCATGGTGACTAAGTGTCAATAGGGAATAAGAGTGTCACGTCAGTGAGGTGTTGGCCTAAAAAAATCTGATTATGTCTGAGTTTAGTCGATCGTCCATTAGAAATATACAAGTAAAGAAGTTGTACAACAATTGCATGTTTGAACATTGTCTTTTAGGAACCGCCTTTTATGTCAGTTTGTCGTCTAATCTATTTATTGTGCTTCAATAACCTATTTTTGTGATATTTTTAAATAGGTTATATGTTATAGATTTAGTTGTCTGTCCTTATTTACTGATATGTATCGATGTATTTGTATAGTAACTGTACGATATGTAGTGTGATAAGTTGGCTGAGCTGCAAGCACTAGGTTGGCCAGTGTCGTTGGACCGGCCTTACCGAAACCGTGATATTATAGTGGTCAGTGTAGATAGTGTTTAAAGTTATATTTTCTTACTGTCCTCGTTGTACATACAGTAGCGAGTTAGTGGCATCAAGTTCTGTAGCACAGATTACATAATATTATAGGAGAAATGCCTCTGTAAATGTGTTAAACTACTGGGTTATTCAGGTCTCATTTTATTTCTTCTAAAATAACTAATTTAGAAGGCAAACAATATGATTTTTCGCATTTATATTACTCGTGACTATAGTTTTCAGGTCAATTTTTTATTTCTTAGATAAATAGGTATCCAGATCCAAACAATGCCAAACCAATGTAACCAATATATTATTAATGTATAAAATTGTGTAATTAGTTAAGATCTCATATTCCATGAATTAACACGTTGGCCTAATAAATATATGAGCTGCGCTGATCGATACATGGTCAGCAATAAAAACCTTCATAATTTAAATAGTCTGTTTGGAAAGAGAACTGTCGTAGAATGTATGAACCCATATAAACCACACGACACTTTTCTATTCGGACAAACTCTAATATTTCACTAATTGTCACTGGCTTTTATAAGCTTCTTCCCGCAATTTGATCGCCATGCAAAATATTTTAATATACATGATGTAACAAAAATACTGATGATCCGTTTAAGGGCATATATGGTATCGTATTGTGAGTTAGAATAAGGAGAAAAATTGTTTGGACGCGAAAAAAAAATTATTGTATGGGACACGTCCCATCCAATCCGGGCTTGATCCGGCTAACTCTCCAATCTCTACATACAAAATGAAAAAAAAAAATCGCGAGAATTCTTTTTCTTAGGTTTTCATAACTAGAATACGATACCAATTATGCCCTTAACCTTTTGACCGCCAAGCGTTGAACAAAAATGACGCGCCACCGACGCCACGTAATCGCGTTTTGTCAAGCGAAATTGAACTTTGCGGAAACCCGCGTAGGTCCCTATTGCACTACAAAGCCTGTCGGCTGTTGCCGTCGTTACCGTCCATGGCACGACTTTTTGATATCGGCCACAGCCGACTGTGGCGGTGAAAGGGTTAAAAGTATCACCAGCATTTTTGTTACACCTTGTATAATTTATAGTTAAGTATAAGGACATTGTGATGAATTTCAAATGGTGAATATTTATTCGTGTTATTTATTTTATATTTAATTGATAATCATTGCTCTGTAAGCATAAGTTTCTGCACAAATCGAGATGTTATTTATGTTCATTCTCCATACGGAAGTACACGTCCAGTCATCGTCTATATAGTAAAGGTATTGTCATTTAGATAGGACCCACCTACAATTGCGATAGGTCAATCAAAGTTAGTCCCTCAGTAATATGGGGTCATTTATCAAAGCTAATTCAATTTCTATTTCATCGTTCTCTGGGCTCCATACACAATAACAGTCGTAGGTATTATATAGTATTTATGACGCCTTTTTGAAAACACAAAGGATACAATAACATGAAACTCAGCGATGTTTTGAATTTAGAATTCTTATCTTCATGCTGTTTTATTCCCTCCTCTCCAAATAGGGACATAACCCGCAACATTAATATTCATTCATAGTTTTGTACTTCAGTCTCTAGAAATATTTTTTCTTCTAACTGTTTAACAATTCCGACTACATTTTTAATTTGTCCGTGTTGTGTATTTCAGTGGTTAATCTTCTAGGAATTATTTTATAACTCCAGAATAACATATGGACGTATCCATATGGCTACAGATTAGTCTCTAGTTTATAAACACAATCAACATGGATACCACATTTATATAGGTACCTACTCCAGTTACAAAATGTTATGACACTTGTATGTAAACTCTATGAATATTGCAATAAGGTATAAAATCAAATGCAAACAAAACCATCTGACAAACACAAACTAGAGATTAAATTAGTCGTACTTATGAATTTTATTGTATGTCATGACATTCCATTTACCTATAAGCTAATAACCTACAAGGTGTTCTAATGTTATAAGTATAATGTAACTTTATGTATAAACGTTTGTTATTCCCTAGAATTTGTTTAAGGTGCTTTGAGTTAGTTTCGGATGGTTAATTCCGAAAATGTAATTTGAAATAAATGTGTAATTAAAAATAACGTTAATCGTTATCATCCACTACAGAATCGAAAGAACTCGCAAGACGGGTTAATGTCATGTGTGAGCATAATGTTTCAGGAATTGTACAGGCTTTGGAATGATCTCAAGGCACAGTCGAAGATAGAAAATTATTGTAAATATGATTGATATGTAGAGGGCTATATTTGAAAGAAAAAGACGCAGGTTATCGCAAACTATTCGTATATTTATGTTTGGGGCAGAATTAAGGTTACAGCTCATTAGAGCGCCTCGGCACCCGACACACACCGCTTCACCTCGAGCGGTTAGGTAGTCTTTATATTAATTTGTATAGCCATGCGCCCACTACATCAACTCAGCTTCCACTCGTTGTCGAGGACCGCTCGAGGTGAGGCGGTGTGAGTCGGGCGCCGAGGCGCTCTAATGAGCTGTGACCTTTCATCTTTACTACGACAATAAAAAGTTAACGGAGATCCATTTGAATCATTACCTCCTAATTAATTAGTAGGTTTATGAAATTCTGCAGCAAAGTAAATTCACTCGAGTCTACTAATGGAATTTAAGTTACAGTCGGGTAAGTGAGGGTCGGAAAATCGCGTTCAAATTAGTAACGTAACAAATGTGTAACAACTAGTCGTAACTCGTAAACAGGACTCAGAAAATGTGAATTCGTGTATATGTTAATGCACGCAATCCTCGGCACTAGATATTGTGGATTGTTATGTTACTTGAAACACGGACTCACTGTTACGAAGGAAAAATGCACGCATGGTGCTCGATAGACTCCTTTTGAGATGATCCGTAATAAAGAAGCAACGAGCGACTTAAACTGTACCTCTGTATTGTGAATTACTGAACCCCCGTAGATATACTTATGTTAATTAAAAGTTTACCAAATCAATATTTCAGCATTTCATTTTAATAAAAACAACTAATATGTTTAATAATCACATTTTAATCGTTTACTGTAGGTATATGATTCACATAACATAATAATTATAGCTTAGAATTACTTTTCGCCTACAAACGTGAAAAATTAAATAATTTAGATCGTTAATAGTAATTACTAATTATTCAAAGTATCACAAATATCGGATAGAGTAACACTGCTTTGAAAGCGCGAAGCGTCTATCAGGCGGGCGCCCGCAGTTCCCTCATCCTGACTGCGGCCACGCCGCCGCCGAGCCAGCGTGGACTCTACGCCGGCAGCATAAGGCTGACTTTGCAGCCGCGCCGCCGCCGAGCCAGCGTGGACTCTACGCCGGCGGCATAAGGCTGACTGTGCGGCCGCGCCGCCGCCGAACCAGCGTGGACTCTACGCCGGCGGCATAAGGCTGACTGTGCGGTCGCGCCGCCGCCGAGCCAGCTTGGACTCTACGCCGGCGGCATAAGGCTGACTTTCGGCTGCCGCGGTGATTGCCGGGGGCGGCCGACTTAACTACGCCGGGCTGTCTGACCGGCGCCCTACTTAAATAATATTCTATTTATTTTATTCATGCAATGTTGTTTCCACGCTAGTTGCATTATTTCACAATTACAACGTCTTTATATACTACTAATACTGTACAGTCTGAACTCACGTTGACGTGTATGCACTCCAACCGTCGACTGCACTTAGGCGCGGCTCATTACATTCATAAAATAAAAAGAATATAACAAGAAATAAGGGTTGGGAACAAATACAATTGTTTATATTCACATTCAGTTTACACGACAGAGAACAATCAACGAACATCAAATGCAACGCGAGTATACAAAAAAGATGTACGTAGTCTTCGAAACCTGCACAGCTAACTAGCTCATCTGAAACTTTTTAAAACGTTCTACCAACACTATTCATTAATGGCATGCGCGAGACGGGAATAATTGGTATATTTTTTTGTAAAAAACGACAAATGCACGTCTTTTATTGTCTGACGGAGGTAGATCAATCAGATACTCAAGCAATAAGCATAGAGTACAATTGAGACATGTTGAAGAGTTTGAGGTTACAGTTCACATTGCAGTCGAAGACGTCATGCATCTTTGTTTTACAAAAAGTAACTCGCGTTAACGCCTTTGATATTTTTAAAAACACTGCATCTACTGCGAACCGGAAGCGGGATTAGAGGAGATAATAATATCCGGTAGATTATTGCTGCGTCGACTCGGTCAAGCCGCCGGCGAGGTACCATCGGGTTCGAATTGCATTACCAATTTAAGAATGCATTCATTGATAGATTGGCCATGCAATTCTGAACCCGATAGTACATTGCCAAATCATTTGCGTCGTGTACCTCTAGAATAATTCGCCGAGCCATTGATTACCGGAGACGTGTAAAATGCACATGTTTTACGACCGTAATATCTATGGGACGGGGTGTGAATACGGCTCCAATAGGGATTTCACATATATATGGGACGCTAACTATCCGGCGGATCTAAATAGTTTTAAGTTAGTGGCACGGTGGCGTGTAAAGCGCCATGACTTAACCCTTCATTATTCGGTGTTAAGACAAAATCACACTTTTCCGTCTTTGATTGTGCGTCGATAAAAATCCTAATTATAGCGAATCACGTAATCAAGGACTCGGCGACTACGCGCCTTCAACTCACACTACTATTCCGTCTCGTTACTGCTCACACTACGAGTCCGTCTCGTTACTGCTTACACTACGAATCCGTCTCGTTACCGCTCACACTACACTTCACTTAGTCTATTTAACATACGAGTCCAAGCGCCTCGTTCCTCTACACACTAACACGTTAGGGCATGCTCATGTCCACGGTACGAGTTTCTTCGCGCATTTTTGGCATAAAATCGTACGTAATTATCGTAGTCGAAAATAATAAGGCGAGTAATTAATAGGATTTTTCTATGCGAGTGTCGCATTGGATTCAGTCTACAACACATACATGTTATGATCGCAGGATAGGCTATTATTATCGTTTTAGTTACGATAACGTACGTTAGACGCGAGAAACTCATTTCGTGTGTACCAAGCCTTCAATCAAATAAGATATTCGGTCTGTAGTTGCGCGGGCCGCAACGGGTCCGTCGCGGGCGGCTCAGTGCGGGGCGCGCGTTCGTTACGAGAGCTGCGTCGGCGCCGCGCGCACCAGCCGCGTCTCGCACGCGGCGCTCAGCTCGGCGGGCGCGGCGTGACTCGGCGCCGGCGTCGGCGGCGGCGCCGGCGCCTCGGGGTCCGGCGGCGCCGCCGACCCATACAGGAACAGGCTCTTGAGTCGCGCCGAGCGCGAGGACGTGGAGGGCAGGTCGTCGGGCCAGCTGGCGCTGGCGACGACGTTGGCCGTGACGTCGGCTGTGACCTCGAGCCGCTGCGGCTCGGGCTCGGGCTCAGGCTCGTGCGGCTCGTGCGCCAGCGAGCCGGCGAGCGCGGCCAGCGACGGCGCACGCAGCTCCACCGCCGCCGACCCGGCCGACAGCGACGCGTCGCCTGAATCAAACCAATGTCAAATTGATGATAATCCTTAAAATAAATAAAATCACGTTATTGCAGTAAAATTGTTTAACGACGCACGCGACCGTACACACATAGAACAGCACCATGGGTACACCAATGGCCCCGCGAGCCCTACATGATCACACTGTAGCGACGAGTACTGACCGATGCTGGGGTCGATGTGCCTGGACACGGCGTCTGGCTCTGGGCGTCGCGCGCAGCCGCCGGCGCGGCACAGCGACACGGGCACGACGCCGTACACGTAGAACAGCAGGATGGGTACACCGATGCCCACCGCCAGCCCCGCCACGATCGGTGACACCAGCAGCTGGAACATTATACACAAATAAATACATCGTTTCGCATTAACTACCTAAGTGGTAGTCACTTACGTAGTTAGTTCCCTTACATAAACAAGACACAGTGATAAACATGAAGCTAAAATGTAGACCAAGTTTGTGTGAAGTCTTATAACTTCTAATGTGTCCTGTTCAGAAGATTTTTGTTTTGAAGACGATGCGTATCTAATGCTTGCTTCCATTTAGCTAGATGCCCTGCAAATATATTTAGCTGATTTGGCAAACTGATTAAATAGTTTAAATGCATACCGAGGAAGGGAAAAAATGCTGACAGATTATTTTGATATACGGGTCGAAGTTTTTGGTGTGCGACAACCTTATGCTGGCACCACACTTTGGGTTATTCGGCCGAATATTCGTGTTATATCTCTCTCTATACGATAAAAATAGAAAGAGACGCAACACGAATATTTGGCCGAATACCCGAAGTGTGGTTCCAGCATTAAAGAGGAGAAGTAAACGTACCGCAGCGGCGACGGCGGCGGCGACGGCGGCGGTGCGGCGCGCAACGGTGGCGCGGCGCAGGCGGCGGTGCGCGCGGCGGCCGGCCCACAGCGGCAGCCCCACCAGCAGCGCCGGCAGCGCCACGCCCGCCACCACGGCGATGCCCAGCGGCGCGCCCGCCAGCGTGCCCAGCTGCCACAGCAGCTTCTTCTTGCGCGACCACGGCTTCTTGCCCCAGAATGTGCAGCCGCTCGGACTGTACCATCAAATATATCATCATTAGATTTCCTAATGCAATGCTTTGTACTCAAGTGATTTATGTACTGGTATATAGTTTAAAATAGTTATTTAGATGTAATGTATTAACCATGCTGTTTATGTATAAGTGTCAGATTATGCAGTTTATATTCACTTAGTTAGTAGGTATTAGGTGACAACACGTTGCATAATTTACTGTTTACCACCAATTGTTTCTTGGTATAATGATGCTACTGGTGGGAACCTTTAATTGCCTCTCTGTTACTTACCCATATAGCTACAATATTAGTACTAGCTGTTGGTTCCCCGAATAAATAAATAAATAAATAAATAAATAAAAATGCATTCGCTCTCAGCCCTAAGTATTGAAGAGCGAGTAGTATGAAAAGTGAACTGTGACTTCACAACGGATCCATCTCCTTTTAATGAGTTATTATACTTATTATTGATTTAAATATATTTGATCTTCTTTTTTCGGTTTCCGTAGATTTGATTTCACGACTGCTGTGAAGCAGTTAAAAAGTGGTGTCGCTGAGAAACGTGTAGTCGTGTTTATAGAGTGTAAAATATTGGCTGTTTATGTTGTTGCTACAGACAAAAGACAATCAAACAGTAGTATAAACCCAGAAGAGTATTACCTGAGGTAGTGCAGGTCGGACACCTCCTTCATGCACAGCCAGCAGAACTCGGCGCCGCACACGCAGCACACCATGTGGTTGCAGGAGCCGTCCTCCACCTTCACGATGAGCACGGCGCAGCGCGGGCATGGCTTCACTTCGCCTGCAAGCAACAAATATTACTTTATGATGCATTTTCCTTCATTAGTAGGTAGTAGTAAAAAGGGACTGTGACAGCAGAATTAAAATTATACGAAATTCAACCCTATCTTCGAAATAAAGTTCAAATAATTGTGGGAAACATATTCCCTCTGCTTTATAAAGTCTGTGTGACGAGTACGTCAAGGTCTGTAATTTGGCCACGGCTCTGCAGTTACCTGTGTCGGAGTCCTGGTGCTGCGGCTGCGGCGTCCGCGGCGGCGGCGCGCGCGAGCGGCGCGCGGCGTCGCACGTCTGCGTGGGGTGCCACGCCGCCTTGCAGTGGTAGCAGAACGACGCACCGCAGCCCGGCGCCAGGCACGTCAGCTTCGGGCACGACGCGCAACCCGTCGCCACCACCGCGAAACTAACACAATAACAAAAGTCGTGAGATTCAACCAGCCTTTAAAGAACACACAGCTGCAGAGTTGCATTGACAAATTGTAAATGGATTTATTCAAAATGCTCGCTGATCGATACTGTTTGCAGAACCAGCCTGACGTGTTTTGTGACAAACGGTCTGCCACCTTTAAAACGTACACTAAGTTCCATTGTTTGAAAATGTACGTTGATCTGTTCATCAAATGTTGTGCAGCTGCCTTATAGTAAGATTAGTTGAGTTGAGTGTACCTGCAGTCGGGCGCGGGGCACCACCGCGTGTCGGGGTCAGCGGCCAGCGCGCGCCGCACCGAGAACTCCTCGTACTTGTCGTACAACACCGGGTTGTCCACGATGCGCCGCACGTCTGCAATTACATAGCATTCTCTTTACTAAAATATACTAGGCAAATTGACGAGTGTCTTATCTTCCTTATTCCTTACCCATTTCAGAAAGTCAAGCAGGCTGCTAGAAACAATATTAAACCCGGTTCTAATTTAACTATAATTGCAATTTTGATAAGATTGATCTTAAGACATTAAAGGACAGGTATAAAGCCTGTCACAGACGGAGCTATAATATATATTAATATACCGTAAGATACCGAGATATATATTATCGTATAGCTCGGCACCGCACACGGGAAAGATATCAAAAGAGAGAAAGATATATCGGTTGTACGTCACGCCAGAGAAGGAAGGCAATATAACCAAAATATATCGTAATATATCGAGCTATAATACTAGTATATATTATAGCTCCGTGTGGGGACTCCGCTGCTAATTTTGTTCCAAGTAAATGCTTTGATTGTGCTAATACATTCTATTTATCTTTAGAGATTTTCTTAATATGAGGGATTCAATTGATTTTGAGGTTATTAAACCCTCGTAAATCTCAATCCTATCATCCATTTTGTCAGATTATCATACTGCATCATCAGTGACACGTCATAAGCCTCCAGTTTCAAATGTTTCAATATCTACGCGCTTGAGTAAGTACGTGTGACCTTTTGTTTGTTTAAAATACGTATTTGAAAGCCTATAAAAGCTACCCCTACTGATGAAAGTGTATACATTACATTTTTTTTTTCTTTTTACGATGTAGTCTTCAAAATGGTCTAGGTCCGACGTCGCTAAGGTGACTGCAAAAGGATCATGGGCTCCCCTATGTTGCGTGCCACATTGCCAATGTATCCTATACCCTATTGCCAATGTATCCTATTGCCGCTTGCCGACACCAGAGACTATACCAATTATGCCCTTAAAAGGATCACCAGTATTTTTGTTACACCTTGTAGAGATATAGACGGCCACAGCCTAAGAACTTTTTGAAGCTCAAGTCAATTGCGCCAACAAATAGCGTACTAGTAGTACACTAGTAGCTACTAGGTGGAGTAGCAGTGCAGGTGACATTTCCTCTTACATTTTCGGTATGCTCTGTGGCTTTGACACAGATGGCGCAATTGACTTGAGCTTCAAAAAGTTCTTAGGCTGTGCTGCTCTACTATATACATAAGTTACTCTATGCCGGCACACTAGGGTGTCCAGTCACAGTATAGTCGCCACACGTAACTTAGATGGTATGATCGCGATTTACATTATTCGCACATTTAGAATAGTTGCGTATATATTCGCACTAAGAATTGCATATTGAAGAACTCTCCTAAAGGCTATAAATAAAATAAAAAAATGAAAATAAAAAACGTTTATTTCGGACCAAAATCCATAAAATATGTTAGTCAACAAGCAAGTAGATACTTAACACTATGTTAGCTATACATTAATTACTTAACTATAATTCATAAGGCACTAGGGAACGGTGTAGGTTTGACCAGTGCTGCATATAACGACTATCGAGCCTACCCGCTATCACCCTCAGGATACTGTTGCTACTGTCAAGCACTCTGCGGCGCGTCGCAGCGGCACGCTTCCTCACAATGGCATAGAAACTGTCTACATGAGCGTCCGCGAACATGCCTGAAGCGCTGCAGGCGCGTGGCAGACGCAACAGCACCCTGAATGCGTTATTATATTGGACTCGAAGGGTGCTGATCGATCGTTGCGAATAATTAGCCCATAGGCTGCAGGTATATAAAGAAGTACAGAAAGCTCTAAAGAGTGTAATTTTCACCTGCGCTGTACAACCTCTAAACCTATGAGCTATCATATTCGCCCTTATCGCTTATATAAAAGCAATACAGTTGTATTGAAATTCTAAGGCGGCCGTCTATCACTTCCTGGCGCCGTGGCAACGTATAACAGGCAATTCATACATTTACATTTGGACAAATTCCAAAGTGGGAACGAGTAAATTTGCGCAACCACTTGTTATTTGTTTAAAACCGCAACACACTTTTCACGCCACGTAATATCGAGTTGTTTTTGTGCAACTAAGCATCATATTTACATGAATAATTTGCGCTTGGTTGTGTGTAACTCGTATCAATCTGACTAAGGTATTGATCGTGCTGTATTTGGAACCTGTAGGCATCTAGTGTAGAACAATAAATTCTTAGACACGAACACGAGTCGTTGATACGGATGCAAACACTCAGCCGCCATCCTCGTTGTAAACCACAAGCGCGTTTCAAGATTACAACAGCCAAAAGAAGTGGACGTGTCTGTATGTGTATTGTCAGAGACTGATCGATAATATAGACATCCACAGTCTAAGAACTTTTTGAAGCTCATGTCTGAAAGCGCCATCTAGTCCAGAGTCCCCTAAATGTAGCTCGTAAGTAGGAAAAAAGCTAGCTTTACTACGGTACGCTATTAGTCCCTATATTTAGATGTCGCTGCAACGAAATGTAATTTTTCTTCCTATTTTTATATTGCGTCGCAGCGACATCTATAGGGACTAATAGCGTACCGTAGTAAAGCTAGCTTTTTTCCTACTTACGAGCTACCTTTAGGGGACTCTGGACTAGATGGCGCTTTCAGACATGAGCTTCAAAAAGTTCTGAGACTGTACTGCTCTATTATATGTTACTCTATGGTATTGTGTAGGTACCTAATTATAAATACTGGGCTTTCCGTGAGCTTTTATTAATAAATACAAGGAAAATTGTTATCCCAATGTTTATACAACTACCAAGCGTTTAGGTTATTTTTAATATTATTTACCATTAGTAACGCGAAAGGCATACATCCCGATCACAAGTTTTGTTGCTTCGTGGCCTTCGTGCATTTCCGAGCGGAAGGTTATGCACCCCAGTTAACATCCCTTTCTAATCTAATCATCATTGAGAACCTTATCCTTAGCCAACGCTGAGGATATTATTGGACAGTCAGCATCAATAGTATCTTCCTACACGAAGAACACAAAAATATGTGACACGCTCTTATTTGTAGAGCCATAGGAGCGTGTCACATATTTTTGCGGCCTTCGTGTCCTGTAGGAAGATAATTAATATATGTACTATTGATGCTGACTATTCAGTAAGGTGAGTACACATCTGTGTACTCACCTTAAATTAGGTACACGACTTCGAAGAGCAACGTATGGTTGACCTCATTCTTATATGCGACGAGCTGAAAACCTGCCTGCTACTAATATTCACTACCACTACACTACGTGGCTGGTGTCTTCACATACCCTCAAAGTGCGCGGGGGTTCACCTCGAAGATCGGCTACGTCAGTCATCTTCGGACGCACGAGCGCCGTACTATCTAGGATTTAAAGTGGTCGTCATGGTTGAAATCGGCCGGAAGGATCATAACTCACCTAGGGGGTGGATGTTCTCTTGGCAAGCGGGGCAGCTGACGGGCACGCGCGCCTCGAAGATTTCGATGGCGAGGTACTGGCGCATGCAGGGCTCGCAGCAGCGGTGCGCGCACCACGCCAGCCGCACCATACTGTTCGCGCTGAACACCAGCAGGCATAGTGGACATTCCAGGACATCGCCCTGAAACAATTCACATACATTTCTTTAAACAGTCTTTTCACATCAATATCAACGTGATTGGTTACCCCCTAGCCGTCATAGTCATAAATCGTAATAGAACAATAGAGATGCTAAGAAAATGTTCTCTGCAGGTTTTCCGACTAATCTATTGCAATTTGCAATATCAATTGCCAATCCGAGTTAATTATGGCGCGCTATGATGTTTAAGGATGACTAATAAAGATGACATCACGAAAGTTTAAATAACAATAAACCCATGCACCTAAGTTTTTATAGATTACTAAACGATTAGCAGGTCGTGTATGACATAAAGGCGCACCTTTCTCAACCCAACGGTTCTGGCTGTACGAATTGGATCGAATCAATTATTGCGGTTCGTAACTCAAAACAATTGCTGCAATAAAAGCAAGTGGCAAGACTTGCTCTAAGCAAGTTCGTTACCCGCGTATTGAACGGCTTTGTGCTCGATTTACTATACAGAAGTACCAAGGATTAACAGAATTGAACTTAACAGGAGCCAACGTAAAAAAAACGCGAAACCTAATAAAAACGTTAGCTATATCATATTTTTTTTCATTCTTTTTATCTTTCTTTAAAGCTCTACTGTCAGCGGTGACTTCCTTAAATGCTGATATCAGCCAGCCAGTTTTACAATAGGTATGTACAATTGTACATCCATATTCCAGCAGACGTTTCATAGACGTGATAGAGACATAGAGTAAACTTCACCTTTTTGAGGCTTTATCAAGTCGATAACCTCGATCGTCATAAGTTTGATTTTAAGTAATAGAACATTGAACCGCTCGCGTTCGATGTAGACATAATGAATTATGTTTCAAAGCAGAAAGCCAAACGTTGTCTACATTGAGTAGTTAGGTGAGAATATAAATTGAATTTAATCCTGAGGGGTCCCCCTTTGAATCATAATTTCGTAGTCGCGCCGTCACTCGTCATCGCAATTAAGTGAGTAAATGAAGAGTAATGGACTTTGTCAAATCCAGTAACATTAACCTGTTAAGAGGATGGTCGACGTTTGAACGGTTGAAGACCTTTCGCTCTGTAGTTATGCCGACTGCCGCTGTCAACACCTGCCCGCGCCTTGAGTTTAATTTAATACACACCCAGTTACAAATAGCGGGTGCCAAAACAATTCACTCTCTAATTAGCAACTTTTAATTAAATCGCCCGATGCGTTGTTATTAAGTTTAAGAAATAGGTAATTGGCTGAGAGATATTTTCAAAAGTAAACTCGTAATTCACTCAGATCTCATAAGGCCGAAAATACAGTAGGTATCTATAAACGTTGCAAGCATGATTACACCTATACGAGCAATACATGCATTAACCATTCAATAAAATAGATATAGCTATTTGGTTTGCTGTTCCGTTTCGACAAATATTTAGATAAAAACATCATGTGTGTACATAGGAAAAGCCTTGACAATTGGTTCTGGTAAAGCAGTGGCTATTATTGCTAGTTGTATGCCACTTCGTTTGCTCTACCTAGATGGATATTAGCCAGCCCAACGAAGGAAAACTTAGAGGATATAATTCGTGTAGGTATAGCTAAATTTATAGTAGATAAAGGTGTCTTACACAACGTGCTAAAAGTACCGTTGAATTGGAGCGCTGCGAACTTAAATAATCCACATAAAATTTTCTACAAAAAAGTTTCATTACACTTTTTAGCTGGGATCATTGTTTAATGAGATATGGCGGAAATACGATAATCACTTTTTTATTAAACTTTCGGACCTATTATTTACGAAAGTATTAGTTTTGTCCAAAAATTGTCCATCTTTTTATTAAGTGAACTGCCCAGGTCGGCAGCAGGACAGGGTCAAGTCATCTAGTGGCGTAGGTACTCGAAGAGAGAATACCTACACAGCAACAGGCGAAAACAAATTAAGATGATGATTTTGTGCATAAATTATAGACTCACAATTGAAAATAAATCATTTAACATAAGCTTAGCGTGGTAAGGTCGAGGCAATTAATTCGACACAGACATAGCCGTCAAATATCGAATCGTCACTGGTGACGGATCGTGCCCATTCAACTCAGTGACCTGCGACATGTGTAGTGTGTACACAAGTGGAGCAACATGAATCAATCGAAAAAAAATGTGGGTCTTTTTATGACATTCTCGTATTCGCTTTGAACCAGATAACCAAATGATAGAGAGCGTTGAGGGCGTAAACGGGACCCATTGATATGATGCATTAATATGATGCAGCGCTGCCCGATAAGTCAGGGAAATACCATACATCAGGCGCGGATACAGGCTCCCCCTGACACGCAAGTTTTGTATACTATGGGGGCCATAGGTGCGGACTGCAAGATATTTTGTGAATATATGTAGATAACGAGATAAATGGAAGCTTATGGAATTAAATATTTGACTAAATCTAATTAATGACTACAATTAATATACGAAGGTTATTCAAAAACACAAAGTAGAAACTAACAAGTTCAGTCACCTAACGGAATATTCGCAGAACTGGCTAGATTGGTGCCGAGACTGTCTCAATCACGCCGCTACTATTTGTCTACTTACACGAATTTTTTGTTTAGCTAAACTTCAAAACATGGCTGTTTATAGGAGTCTCGTTTGGGACACCGACCGAGGCGGTCGTCCCTTCATCCTCTATTGCATTCATAGAATTCCGAAAAGTGAAACAATAGGCGATCTTTACCATGTGTTTGCACAACGCAACTGCATGCCCGCTGCCCGCCGCGCCACTTTTTGAGGAAGTCGCGAATCGGTTTTAAATACGCGTTTTCGTTTGGTCTATGTGTTTCTGTTTTCCTTATTTCGCAAAACTAACATATACCATATCCAGCATATACTATTATGCGTGCGCCCGCGAGTGAATTTAAGGGAGTGTGCGTACGACAGACTGCGCTCGACGATGCCAGGCTTGACTGTGGCCTGAGAGGATGGCGTCATACGTTACCGTACAAAGACCCGGGTGAGATCTTTCCATAGTTTACTACTCATACTTTGTTTCATAGGTTGTTTTTTATTAGGGCCGGACCCATCTAGGTACTCTTCTGTCAATAAAAATAAGGAAGGATTGAGCAAGGTCCAAACTGTGTCCCCTTTTTACAGAACCTGCATGGTCCCGGTTAAAACCAGTAGCTTCGGTATCTATCTGAGTAGTCCTCTAAACTTTTTCCAAAATACCTATTATGTATGTATGTATGTATGTCTCTCATAAGCTAAACTCCGTAAACGATAATACATGTGCGCGCGCACGACCTTGCCAGTGCTCAAAACTTACCTACATTAAAGCAACGAAATTTCGTTATCAAAAATAAGCATGCACAAGTTCGAAGTGCAAATTCATATCTAAAACCACCACATAATTTAACTAACTAAGACATACGAACTATTAGCTAGCTAAAGAGCATTGCAGGTACATTGCAGTTAGCAGATAATAAGAAGTTGCCGTCCAAAGGGTTTCATGTGGAGCAGTCACAAATCGACACATGTGCACGAGTTCTCAAACAAGCCGAGTGCGGACAGAACAGAGGGCTACCGCGAAGTTCGAAAATCAACAAAACGATGGCCCCGTCTATCGCTCTTGCATATACGAAAGATAGTGATGCAAATAGACGATTCGATGAACGAAGTGCTTCGCGGTTATAGGCCAGGTATACCCGCAGAACAGTTTGCTATCCGGCAGTTGCGATAGAGTGAAACACAAAGCAAAAAATACTGACAATATAAGCTGTAAACTTGAAGAGAAATATATTTAATGGGCTTTATGCAATTAACACAACCATCGAGACTTTCTCCAAGAAAGAGCGACAAAAATAAAAGTTTTTCGTTATGTTCGACAGTCCCGGACCCGAAATCCCCAAACACGTGCGGTTGCCAGTTGAGCCGTTTGGAGTCTTGAGGACAATGGTCATCATAAAGTCGGCTTTTAAATGACAGAGATCCAATGACCGGAACAAAATAAAAAAAACGTTACCTAAGCGATATGAAATATTTAACTATTTCACAAACTAAAGTTTAGTTGCTAAAGAAATGAAATTGAACAACGCGCTACACACACGTAAGTACAGCCAACAGAAATGCGTTCTGCATGGGAAAATGTGAAAGATATCTAGTGCCTAAATTAAAAAAGCGTTTTATTACTTATAATATTTAAGTTTTCAGTTGGGATTATTATGTTTCCTTTCCTTGAATAACAGTGGAATTGTTAAGTGTATATCATTGTGAATATACACACAAATCCATATTGGTTATCAGTCTAGTGTTATTGGTGTTCAGTCCAGTGTTATTGGTGTTATTGTGTGGGTAAACAGTAGAGTGACAATAGAAAATACTCTATGTTATCTGAATGTGTGCTACAATGCCTACAATATGTTAGAAGAGATTCGTTCAAGTGCTTTTAACTTATTGAATTTTTTATACTCATATATTATTATCAAGTGATTGCGGTTCTCAACTTATATATTTTTCGTGTGTGTGTGTCTTTTATCATATATTATATATTTAAGCTAGCTAGGATTCTCACAAGCATCAACAGAGCTAAGCTACGGAAATATGAACGACATACACCTTAAAGAAACGCAACGTATCCAATGGACCGTCAGAAAATACACGAGAGGCTGGAAAGTCAAGACGCTTACGAAAAATAGTCTCATTAACAGAAGGCCAAAACACACTTGCTGCGTTGAGCTATGGTATGACGGAGAGCAAATGAAAAAGATGGATTCGTGGATTAGCTACTTGAACCAAAGAATAACTTGACCACAACCAGGAAATAACTAGGGCTATTTAGCCAACCTGCTAATCAACAGATCTTAACGCAATGAACGCAACTTATACGCAGTCACTATCCCTTCGTATATATTTACACACAATATTTATCTATTATCCTCCTCAAGCTGGGCACGATGCAAGTATTCGGTCTGGTTCTACCTCCTGTCATTCCTAATGTCCCTGACTGCACAAACCCGACAGTCCTATCCTGTATTTATTGGCCCACCGGTTTCTCGGGCAGGAGGGCCAGCTGAGCATACCAGGGCGGCAGAAGATGGGATGAGCACACGAGGAAGCCCGGATACACGCCCTATCTCGGATTGGGTTCGTCCGGACAGAGGTCGTTAACCCGCCGAACTCTACACCTCTGACCGACGGCCTGAACCGTACTAGTACGTTTATTTGAGCTATCTCGGCAAGCCTACTCGTCCCTCCCTCTCTTGTATGACCAGCGCCTCTGCGTCCTTGCAGCAGAACTGCTGGCTGGTGGTGTCACATGACGGTGACGGTGACGGTGACTTCAAAACATGGCTGTTTATACTCGGCTGACGGTGAACACAACTCGCCCAGTAAAAACAATACGAATAGGTAAGCGGCTTTAAACAGTTTAAACATGACAGGTGTCGTTAAATAAGTGTTACTTGTAAAAGTCATGTAGTTATCTGTAGTACATATGATGTACCGTTTCATGAGTTTCCCGATTTGTAGGTATGGGGGTGATAAACATTTTGAGCGAAAACAGGGTTTCTGAAATTGGGGTACTCGAACCTCAGCGAGAGTCCGTGCCAAGACGCGGCAAATAAGTTTGCCAAACGCAGTAAACAGCAAAAGTTTGAGGAGTTCAGAAAATATTCCTAGAAGACTTGTGTTGTTTATTGGCGATAAAAAATTAAACATTGACATAGCGGTTGATATGAAAATGACACAGCATAATAATAATATTTATATTTCTAATAGTAGCGAGTTGATACAGTGGCTGGGCCTCCTACAGTCACTGGCAGAAACCCGTGTACACCCCTCCACCTCCACCCCTTGAGCCGCTCACACCGATGTTGCTTGTCTTCTTTACGACGACAGTTTCAAGGGCCCATCTAGTCGGCAGCGAAAGACCGCCTGCCTCGATAACGTGTTAAAGCAGTGTTATGGCAGGTGTCCGGACCTCTCTGCAATAGCCCAGTCTTAGACCCAGCCAAACTTCAACACCATAGCCCCATCCACCACTCTTTTCATTTTGCTTATAATAGCTCCAACGTCTACTGGGTTTGAATGAAAAAACCCTCAGAGTGTCTCTGCGTGTTGTATCTGTATCCTCATGGAAGCCTACCAAAAGACCGGGAAGTAAAGGCCCACGAAATCCTCAAGGAGAAACGAAATATTTATGTAATTAGTTGCATGTTTTAAATTACCCAGACATTTATCTTAAATATTGAGCACTACGACGTCTGCTTTGAATTTTAAATTGGCAACAACTTTCGCTTTCCTCCATATAGTCGAAGTCTTTGTTTGAAAACGTCGGTAACTATTGATTTTAATGAACCGTCGTCGTAGCTGAAAAATATCACATGCCCGATTTAACACGTCTCGTGTAATTGTTGAGGATTTCAGCTAATTTATAATGTGCAAATTGCCAATCTCTTTAAAATTCGTCTCGACAATCAAAACGTTTCATTTTTTGTCTTACGTGTTCGACGTTAACTTTTGAAACCTGTGAAGAACGTCCAGTGCAGCGCAGGTAAGGCGATTATCACACTGACGACGGATCCGCATGCGGCGCCGGTGCGCGAGAGAGATAGCGCTCTGCATGTGTATAGCGCTGTCTCGTTCGCACACCATGCATGCGGATCCGCACCAGTGTGATAACCGCTTTAGAGAATAGGATTTACTATTTTATAAGCTTTTAACAATGAGACGGTTGCTAAGCATCGCGTGATACTATCATCATGCATTCAGTTAGTATAGATTATTATGAAAGATACATAATTGCATTGTTTGCTCGCATTCGCAGCCGGGTCGAGATTAAGAGCGCAAATTGCATTAGCACCTGCAGAGTGATTCTCATCGCTTAGCGAAAGAATACATGTAAAATACCATTGTAGGCATGATGCCATTCGTAACAACCACGTATGCGTTATCGGAGACTGCAGCTACAGTGGTTCGCCTGTGTCGCTGCGCCGGGCTAGCCGTGGGAGGAAGTGCCCTGACCGCGGCCAGCTGACACGGCGCTGACACGTTTCCGACCGAGTTCAACAACCGTTAAGAAAACATCAATAGGTATATGCAAGCCTAGTTTTCCTTGGAGACAGCGTTGGAGATATAATTATACCGTCAAATCTGGCAACTTTGCCACTTTACACAGGTGTTGAAAAGTCATAGTACATTTTTAACCAGAATTCATATGAAACCATTGAAGTATGAATGACGCAACACATAGTATATTTATCAACGAATGCATAAATAAGATGGTTTTTAAATTAAATGACGGATAATAAGGGCGCACTCCTAAAAAATAAACTGGCAAAGATACCTATACCATGTGGCAACTTTGCCAACTGTATTTTTACTTTCTAAATAAATTTATTTGTATTTACAATATTAGTAAAGAATATTCAGTAGTTAGACGAAGAAGTAGTACTTACCTACTTCTTACCAGTAGTAAAGTAGTTAAAGAAGATCCTGCATGACATCTTTACACACAATAAACCACAGCAAAAGTGTCAAAGTTGATCACCAATTCAAGAAAAATTCATAGAAATTAGAAAATCAGTGAATGTGGTCAGGGTTGACACAAATGAAAAAAGATTATTTATTTAAGTACTTATTTATTTATTTACATACGAGTAATCAGGTTATATAAGTACTCTTGAAAAACATAAAAAACACTTTGATAAAAATATTATCAAAAAAGAAACACAGAAAACTCTTTAAGAGGCCTATCAAAGGTCCATTCGTAATAATAGAGTAATGTAATTTGTCTCCCGCTCCACGTTTGATGAAAAGTATAAAAAGGACCTATCTTATCAAAAATTTAATTTAAATTTTTTGCTTGTGTACAACCCTGGGCCTCTACAAAACATGGCAAAGATGCCCCCCCATATGAGCTGGCGTGCTCCGGTAACTTTGCCAACAAAATTATGAGCCTCAATTCAAACACTACGGCATCTACAAGGTAATCAATCCATTCCTTACCATTTAAATAATGTAATATCTAAAATTTACGTAAGTACCTGGATTCAATGTTTACACTCTAAACTTTTTAAAGTTCTTGAGCACTAACTTTTATGATTATGTGAGTGACGAATTTGGAACTGGCTGTCGTAGTGCCCCTTGTATACAAAATAAAGCCGCAAATCGATGTACAGTTTAGCCGTTTGGCACACACATACTAGAGGTCAAAACAATATTTTTCATCCGCAGTTCTTTAAAAAAATTCCCTTAGGAGGGGGGTGCTGATTAATCTTTTTTTTTGTATGAGAAAAAAAAATTTTTTTTTCAAAAACCTATCTCGTGTGGTATTATATGAAAGGGCTTATAGAGGTGGTTCTAAAAATATACCACATCATTACATTTCAGACATTTTTTTTTTATTAAAACAAAAATAATTTTCAAAACATACCAAGTTTGGGCTCTACCAGATACGATATGGCCGATTATTTTTTTGTACAATATATCACAAATGATACTTTATACCCTCATATCTAACCCCAAGAAAGCAATTTTGAAAATAACTTCTTTTAGTATTTTTTTAAAAATTTTCAAAATTATCAAGTAACGCAGTACAAAATGTACTGGAGTAGAACTCTAGTAGAACTCTACTTCAGTACATTTTGTACTGCGTTATTTTGTAATATTGAAAAATAAAAAATAAATACGTAATGAAATTATTTTCAAAATTGCTTTCTTGGGGTTAGATATGAGGGTATCAAGCATCATTTGTGATAAATTGTACAAAAAAATAATCAGCCATATCGTATCTGGAGGAGCCCAAACTTGGTATGTTTTGAAAATTATTTTTGTTTTAATAAAAAAAAAATGGCTGAAATGTAATGATGTGGTATATTTTTAGAACCGCCTCTATAAGCCCTTTCATATGATACCACACAAGATAGGTCTTTGAAAAAAATATTTTTTTTTCTCATACAAAAATAATGATGAATCAGCACCCCCCTCCTAAGGGAAATTTTTTAAAGAACTGCGGATCAAAAATTTAGTTTTGACCTCTAGTATGTGTGTGCCAAATGGCTAAACTGTACATCGATTTGCGGTATCTCTGTAAAATTAGACTCGTGCAGGGTCGACTATCGTGGTGTTGCCTCATTCGTAATAATTTTGCCAATTGATAACCATTTTTTCTCCTCAAAGTAGGCACAACACTAAAAAAATACGTTGTCGGTGGTATGAAAGGATTACCTTATGCACTCTGCTGGTGGCAAAGTTAGTAACCCTTGGCAAAGTTGCCAGATTTGACGGTACCCGTATCTTTCCTTATATAAAATTAAGCAATATACATAAACACGATTGTGTTAGATAATTCCTGATGCAACCCCACATTCAGAATCATGTTATGTTTTGTACATAGGTTGACTACCTATAATGAGCGTATTCAAAACAAGTTTCGCAAGATATCGCGTGTCGACAATTTTAGAAACAAATAGGTTAACGTTATGGAAGGTCACAAATGTGAAAATTGACACATGATGCCTAGAGTTTTTGCACAAGTGCCTCTAACAATAAAGTTCAAAGGGCAACGAGCACGCGCTAGAGTAACGGCGTCGGTGTCGCGAGACTGACAACGGGGAGGCAAGCAAAGCAAAACCCGGTCACGGCACCGCTGGCACGGATAACAGGTTCCTGCTCTGAAATGTACCCCAGATTTTTGTACTCTTATTCTTATAGATATATACCAAGGGATAACCAGGCATTAAGCTCATTTTTAAAGAACTTAAAAATCTCACGACTAAATAATCCAATGATAACAACACCCACACAGTCACCGACTTTATTGTTGAGCATTATACTATTTTCTTTTGTTTCTTACTTAATCTATGAAATGTCCAATATTTATAAAGTGAACCCAAAATGGCTCAAAAATTAATGTAAGTCCGCAGCCGATCGTAACCAATAAATAAGTACCTATGTGTTTATTTAGCTTTATTCACCTCTATTTTAACCCTAATCTAATCTATCCATGTTTGCTACGATATCTATTGTATATTATATTAGATTTTGATAATAGCGCGCGGCATTTTTGAGTTATACGGGATAAGGGCCGACCTTAAAAGAGGTAACTATGTAAAAGTTAAATGGGTACGTGGCATGGCGTCCCGTGACGTGATAAAGGCCGTAACAAAACCCGTGCTTTATTTTTAAGCCCCGTTTCTCATTATTCTCATCTTAACCAACGTCGAAGCTATACGTTAATTATTTTAATTAACGATAAATATGAATTTCCACCTGCACCACCTCCCAGCGCCGAATACGGGGGAAAGGCACTATACCAACTGGTTGCCTTGCCAGTAATGCCAGTTACAACACGCTGGCAACCCAGCCGAGTTGTGAAACTAACCAGACACATGGGACGTCGTTTAAAGCGACCTTTGTTGTTTGTAAACGACCTTTTTAGTTCGATTTGTACCTACGCAAACAAAGCAAATGAGGCAGATTTCATGTCTGGGTTCTGTCTGGCAGACAACTCGGAGATTCGTCTTCTTCTAAAATTTATATGCGGAATAAAATTATGCTGTCTTACGCAATTTGGGGTCAAATACTACCAAATAGGCGATTTGATTTGTTTAAGGGAAATACTATACGTATCAGAAAATAATGATTTGCGCAGCAAAAAATCTGAATGCGCTGCGCATCAAACCGATCCTGTCATGTGAATTTAGATTTTATGTTTAGTTTTTTGTTGTGTCTTTAAACACTAGTCTTTGTTTAAGGCCACATTATAGCAAAAATATAAAAATAGATTAACTTCCTTATGTATTTATTAAACTTAGCAATCCACTGTTAATTGTTCTGATTTTGAACAAAGATAAATGTCAAAATGACGAAGAAGGGCCAACAAGTATGAATAACGCCATTATCCGGTACTTTAAACTTTTTGAAAGTCAAATTCGAATATACTGCTAATTTTTGTCGTGTAAACAAAATTAATGGACGAAGCAAATTGCAGAACTCACTAAAGCAAAACAAATTCATGTTGTTAAATTAAAAAATCTATGAGTACAGTCGAGGTCATAAATATGTTTACACTTTTTTACCTACTCGAATGCGGTCGCTAACAATTAGTATGCAAACGCACTCGACTAGGTAAAAAAGTGTAAACATATTTATGACCTCGACTGTACTTATAGGCTCTCACCTCTTTGAAGTTCCTAGATAACGTTCTACTAAAGTAGTACCCGTACTGGAGCTCCTGAGGTCTAAAGTTATTAAATTGCTTACCGATTGGCTTCCTAACAGTGTAGATGTAAAATAAGTCTTGGGCGTCATAAGTGAAGCCAATAGTACGCGATATTCGGCAGACTACCGAATCTTCGGTAAAGTGACGGAGTAGGCCGAATAGCAGCCAAATGTTGGTGCATGGCATCTTTAATGTGCGATATAAAGAATTATCAAAAGCAACGTGGAATTGCGGAGTGGAATTACTGCGAGTGCACTAGGCAACGCGAACGTGGCGGAACACACACGGGTCGCCTTTTAGTCTCTGAAGTCTGAGGATTTATTTACATCGCTAGGTGATCTGATCGCTCATTTACCTAGTCCAGTGTAAGAGCTAGTACTACGCATAGCTGTTACGGATCTCGATGTCAAGTTACAATAGTTTACGTTACATAAGTTAAAAAATGCGGCTAGTCCGCCCTCGCATTAAAACACGCCCTGATTAACGGGGCTTTTCTTGGCTTATCATTGTCAACACGAATAAGCTCGCTTCTTATAATATTACCTACTTCTTACCAGTATAATTGTGTAGGCTGACTTGTTTGACAAGCCCACATTGTAGTTTTACAGAGAGACGTAGTTGCATTACTTTTTTTTTTTAATTAATAATGTTTTTGACTTTATAAATAGACAGTATATACATATACGTGTACATAATGTAAACAATAATAAAAACTAAAATATCGAGTTCAAAGCAAAACATATATTTTAGAGAGTTAAAGTAAAGAGATAAGTAACTAAACACACTACCAACAACTGGTAAACAAAAGCGAACAAGTATTGCATTATTATAAAATAATGGCAGCATATTACATTTCGTAACTAAGTAACCATGGCAAATTATTAACGTTGTCGGCTATATGTATTTCACTTTTTGGCAGTATAGCAAATGAGCATGGAACAAAAGCAAGGACAACGCAATGACGGTTCGTTCTAGTACACCTTCATGAAAACATTTTTGTGAATCAAATTCTTAATGTGGGTGTACCCATGGTCGTGAGTACTTGTGAATGTCATCACGTCATCAGACCCAAGTTTATACGTGACGTAATACTTCTCCGCTTTGTGCTAGAGCTGATAAAAATGGTCTTTAGACTGGACTCCTCGCCTTAGATGCTTGACTTACTTTTATAGACTGGGGTCATTTAGTTGAACCTGTTGGTTTTGGTAGAGACGCGAAGTTCTCCCATACATTTCATTTCTTACACACAAAAACGTTTGAACGTCAGTAGTTAAATATATAAATAAGCATACTTTTGGACCCATTGCACTGAATCCTTGGCAACTAGTTCGTTCGTTTCGTTCTGGTTGATTTGTACCTACTAGTGGAGTTGACTAATGAAATCAGTAAGCCTTGCAGTCGTTTCGACGCGCTCGTCTAGTTGTTTAAATAACGCTCTTTACTTGAAAATTATTTTAAAGGTGAAATACGCAACCAATAATTTTGTCGCAAATTAAATAAAATACCTACAATTTTAAAGTTTCATTTATTTTCATGAATGCGAAATCTTGTAGGTCACGTCACACTTGGGAGTTGGGACACAGATGGTATACTTACATGACGAGTATTATCCGTTAATATGTATGATACCTATTACAGCAACATATTTTATTCATTGATTATATAATACTTACAAGAACAAGCAGAAAATATATAGTGTGTGTACTGTGCGTGTGTGTGTAGGTTTAGCTTGAAGATACAAATATGTATAAATAGAAATACTATTGATACAGACCGAATACCAAATAGTTTAAATATATATGTAACAGATTTAATAAAGCAAATTAAATTAAAAAAACTAATCACTTTTGTAGGTAATACTTATAGTACCTTCTCGTAACTGTCGGTAGTCGACGCGAGAAGTTGTTTTGCGGCTACACCACTGTCTCTAATCACTAAATTGACTTTGATTATACGAATCCGCACATATCGAAAGGGAATCGGCGATTCGAAAACGACATCGATTCGATAATCGCCACCGGTGTGTCGTAACTTAAGCAATTTCATTTCGCTCAGCATGCGTCGACACTGGTAGAAAGTGACGTCTTTTTAAACTATGCGAGGCTGGCATGCTGATGCAGGGGTGTTATTCCAAATAACTTGCTAACTACCGGAGAGTCGAGCATTCAAGTGAACCAATAGAGCAGATTTGTGTAGGTTTTCAGAGTTGTCAGATTTCTGGCTCGCCAAATATGCCTAAGCGTTCGTCTCACTTACGCTCAGACAGAGCTGAATATGTGGTCGGGAGACCACTGCCAATTTTCCAAGACCGGTCCGTTTCGCTCTATCCTACTTAGTTTTGAGGAAATATATTATGTGGTGAAGGGGACGGCACAAGTATTTTGAATTAAACAGTCGGTAGTGCAAGCCCCGCCAAGCCCAGGGCCGACGTGATCGCAAGTTTGCACAATTCCATTTGTTAGGCGACGCAACACCAAGGTCGCCTCGGAGGATTAGACGCGCGCTTTTACCTAATCGAAATGCTTCAAGCGGTACGTGAGTAAGAAAAAAAGTGGTATTTGTGGTTTCGGCGGCGGCGTATACTTTGTTTTGGATACGTGACCTGAATCGTTTGATTACGTTAGGTTACCTCTTCGTCCTCAGCGATGAACTCTATGGTGGTCTGGTGTCTGCTCTGCGACTGATCTACGGCGCTAAGCTTCACCGGTCGAGTGTCTGCTTGATCCAATACTGTAACAAAAAAAATATAAATAGTGTGGTTTAGGAGTCTTTCACGCTGCTGCGGTTGTGGCACCAGTGTGATAATCGCCTTAGACAAATGCTTGCGATTTTTCATTTCTCGAGCTAAAGTGTCTCACTCTCACCCATGTTTTAAATCGCATTAGTCGCTAAAGAAAGAACTGTTAAAAGTATTGCTACGATATTTTAACAAGTGTGTTAGATGAACCTATATATGTAGGTACATAACGCCAAATTGACTATTGTTTAAAGTGCATATCAAACAATAATGAGGGAATATCATTAGCATTACGCTGTTGTATTTTCACAGGTTATTTAGACTTTAGACGGGACGGGGCGGTGCAGCCTTCGTACGAGTCAGACGGGACCCGACACACCCTTAGCTCACAATGTTTGATCTAAAAACGTGTTTGGAAACGCAAACGTTACCCAACCTTAACTGGACCATTTTATTATAAGTGTTCATATATTTTTTATTACTTCTATTCCGTTAGCACCATAAAGTCTATGGAAAAATGGTAAAAGAATGGAAAAAATTAATCACATTTTTTGTCTTAAATAGGATCGATCGAATGCACTCGCGATTCTGAGTCAAATCACATAAAAATTTCAAAATAAATAGTCAAGCAGACAACTTTAAATAAAATTGTCCAACTGTTTGCACCTAAATATTGACTGCATTCAATGTTGCCAAGGAATCCTGTTGGATGATGTTCGTATTTATTATGGTCTAGGGAATTTAAACATTCAAGAACATATACAAACTTTTATTTGATACTTTATTTTTTTGCCATTGCGCCACTCTACTTGCCTGTACCACTGTCGACCAACTTACCCTACTGGTTCCACATAAGTTTTTCGAATCGACCACTATTTTTTTATTAACAGGATGATTGGTACTTTTTGGGATAAGTTTCATCTTGCTACCTGATAAGGTACTTTTTGGCACTCTTAAAAGTTGGCTGCATTATTACACCAATACGTAGCTTTTAGGTAGAACATCAGAAATTTTGGACTCAACCTAGGCACATGCAGGCAAACCAAAGAGACCCTCCTGACGATGAACTACGGCATGTCCCGGAAGCCGAAACAGACTCCGCCCACCTCATCATCACATGCCCTGGGGTGGCAGAATACCGGACGTGACATTATTCGGTTTGCCAAGGACACTCCCGGAAGTCGTCGGCAACATAAAGGTCTGCTAAGCTTCCTCGAGAAACTGGGTTGGCACGAATGAGGGTGCAACCCCCGGTATAATTGTATATGCCGAATCTAGCAAGATTCGGTAGCAACCCGATGAAGTATTTTTTGTAATTTTTTGGCACCCGAAAAAGTTGGCTGCATTCCGAATGCTCCAATGCAATGAGATTTAACTCATCAAGTCCCTTACAAAATAACATAACTTTTTACATTGCAACTTATATATGCCGAATCTTGCTACTTGATGAGGTAGGGTGCATGGCCAAAGGCAGCGGCCTACTCTTAGTCCATTAGCATTTATCTGACAATATTTACAGAGTACAGACATTCGAAGCCAGTATCTATGATCAATTTGTAGGTACTGCAGTTAAATGTGTAATGGCTCCTCTACATGATGGGCCATCATAGGGACGCAGCTATGCGTTAGAGGGAGCTAACGATATTGCGATCTCGTTCCGTCGTATAGCTGCGTCCCTATGATGTTGATGGCCCATCATGTAGAGCCAGCCTAACAGCTAGGTACTTATAATGAGTCCGCAACGAGCTTAGGACTGGGAAGTACCGTCGATACAGTAGTAAGTACATAATAATGTCATAATTAAATTGAAATAGATGTCATATATAAAAGAGTGACTTATTTTGATTTAATATTTACTGTTAATAGTTTACAATGGGCACTAATATTGTCATCTTATTTGTAATAATTGTTCGCATCTGTTACGCTTTTACAGCTAATGTATACAATATGTAGTACATTACAATTACAGCGGAGGTCGGGAAAACGGGGATAACCGGCCAAGTCGGTATAGACATACAAAGTAGACAGATATTCCTAAACGTAACATATATGACGGATAGGAAAACGTGGCCGGGAATCCGTTTTCATGCCGAAATATGTATCCTTGTATAATGTTTTTCTCAAACACGCAATGAAATAATGAAAGGTACGTATAAAAAAAAATTTGTTCATTAAGGCATTAGTCTACCCGTAAACTTCTATTATTATTCTTACTTCAGAATCTTCAGATACAATAACCACCTGTCACGTCACAAGAAATAATAACATTAAAATCAGCAGTTCGTAAAACAAAATAATTAGTCTTAAACAAAATCATTCACGCTAAAGTTACTTTTCAGGCCTAGGCTTTAAAAGTATTTTATTGAGATAAAACCTTATAAAATGGACATTAATTAAGGAAATATCGGATGTTATTTAGGTGGCCAGAGAGCTAAAGATGCATTAATGTGTACTACGGAGGACCTTCTTGTCCCTTTAGCCGTCAACACAGTGAAACCTCCTTTATAAGTCGTAGTGATAGTTGAAGTTTTATATTAAAGGGTCGGATACTCACATGTGGCACCTCTGGAGTTGCAAGCATCTATGTAGACTATGTAGCTCCTTACCATCAGGCACGCCGTAGGTATTTTTATTTATTACGAACGTGGATAAAAAAACTTATATATTCAAATAAAACCGATTATACATATGGAAATACAAGATTGAATGTTAAAATACTTATGGTGGTCCCTACAGTACATACATCTTGACCGGCCATATCAAAAGCACGAATGTATGGCGGTCAATAGAGCTTCGGGTAGCCTTGGAAAAAGCGAGTCACGAACCAGCTTATTAGGGTTCCGTAGCCAAAATGGCAAAAAACGGAACCCTTCGTCATGTCTGTCTGACTGTCTGTCCGTCCGTCCGTATGTCACAGCCATTTTAGTCGGAAACTATAAGACGTATCATTATCAATTTTTTACATAAAGTGTATTTTGTGTGCTGCTATTTAGTTTTGTAGAGAAATTGCTAAAAAAATATGTTTAGGGGGGCACTCCATACATGTAGATAACTAATTGTCAAAAAAAATTTTCTTTGCCAAATATCAACATGATGCACATCAATCGATGGGTCTCTAAAATAACATTGAGGTTTCTTTGAACATTTTTTGATTAAGTGGATATTTTCAGAAATAATCGCTCCGAAAGTTTTAAAAATTGTGTCCCCCCTGTAACTTTTGAACCGTAAGTCCAAAAATTATGAAAAAAAATCAAGAAGGTATCTTCTTGATTTTTTTTCACATACCTTTAAATATTCTTTCAACGAAAATTATTTTGAACATTATCGGTTTAGGCGTTTATTGAGTTATCTTCAAAAAACTACGTACTTAGGCAGATACGACCTTGCGATAATAATTTATTCGATAGTATAGCTACGGCTGGTTTTTATAAATAATGGTACGGAACCCTTCATGCGCGAGTCCGACTCGCACTTGGCCGGTTTATTTTTTAATTTTAATTGCAGCGGCCATGGGGCATTCACTGCATGTAAGTGCATTTAGCATTTCCTAGGCTCGTTGACAGAAGCGAAAGTTAAAGCATAAAAAAGTTGTTCTCGAGGGTAAAATAGTTCTTATTACTCTTATCGGGTTGAGTTTAGACCGTTTTATCATGATATTTAATTTAGCCGGAAAACTAGTTAATAGCTAAGTATCAAATGATTGTTCATACCTAAGACATAGAAATAACAACTAAGACAAGGAGCGCCATATCTGACGTTAATCAGTCCGTTAAATTGTGCTGATGCAACCGGCCTTAACAATTCGCTGGTTAATATTTGCCATTACAACAGCTCAAATAATGATGTATGCGCAAAGCTGAACACTTGACAGGCAAGTCATTGATCCGTGTACAACTGGCAAAAACTACAACAGTTACAAATTGTAACGGTTAAGTGATCTGTGAACACTCATTAAGCTTGTTAAATACATTCGACCTACCTATTTCGGTAATCGCGTTTATTAGCAACAAGTTGCGGGGTTCATCATATCACGCTGTATGTCAAAAGGTCGGTTTTGCTCGAGAGCAAGTCCTAAACTATAGAACCATGAAAAACTACTACTCTACTAGACTAGAGGTCAGTTACTATCTTCTATACGTAGGTTTTCGTTTTGTTTTATCTTCTATATTTACTGACAACCCCTGTACAAGTGTACAGTGTATCGTTGTTGTGCGGTCGTGCTATATCCAACAGATATAATTTACATAATTTACATATTCCAGGTAGGCGATTTTCACTGAAATATTAATTAGAGATTTCGAAAGTAAAAATGAGTAAGCAGTCGTATGTGTTAAATATAATTACTGATTACTTCTATCGGTACAAAATTTGAAAATACTGAATTACTCACGTACTCAGTACCTAGTACCTACCGGCGTCTTAGAACATTAGGTTGTCAACGACTTCGAACATCTTCGCTTTAAAATACTTAAGCAATGCGCATTTGAAAACAACATTTCTAGGAAAAAAACAACGTGACCCAAAGCATATATTAGTTATCCTATGAGGAAAACGGTTGTTTAGTCGGATGGCGGAAAGCTATGGTTATAATATGCCATATATTACTACAATACATTAGTCACCTTACATTACACGATCACACGTCACTTTTATTTACTTTTTCTAAGATATTGGGGCAATGAGGAATATAATTATCACCTATCCGATTTTCTCATTACCAAATTTTCTTAATATTATGTGAATAAACCTACTTATTTTATTAAAGGCAAACGCACTCAAACCATTTAAAATAAGAATTTTAGAGATAAAGGTAACAGGGCGGCTTATAGGTAAGTACTTACCTATTTTCTTTTCTTTAATAGGTAGGCACTAATATGGAAAATGTATGCATGCCTATTTTTGGACATTTTATATTAAACTAATTAAATTATCTATAGTTATACATAGGTACCATGCAAGTTGCTAGTGCTGCTAGTAGGTACATACATTAAAAGTGCGGGGAAACAAAATTCAGTTACCAATTACAATTAGTCAAAATTAAAAGTTTTAATAACGCAGCTAAGCTTTCTCGCTTTGTATAGGTAACATCGGGTTCATAATTCCATAACCAATTTATGAATGAATTAATTGATAAATTGGGTACATCGTAGCCAATTCTGATTTAAATGTCATGTTGGGATTCCCCCGTGCAGATTTTTTGTGCGTTACGCAGCACCGTGCTTGATTCCGAACAACACGGGAATCCCGACTAGCAGCCTCCAGTTACAATTTACAATCTGCCTCGTCACGGCTCACGGCACCATTTCTTTCCGGGAACTGGAGGGTTATAAAGCGTAATATTTACGAAGGATATTTAACCATTTAATAGAACAAAAGGGCCAACAGATGCATATAATTATTTTACTTATAATTTGACATTAAATTGTACATTAATATTTTAAACCACTACTTACATTATCAGAAATTATTACACAATACTGCTAGTAAATTCAGCATAATACAAAATAATTTCGTAGTTTAGGTAGCAATTTTTATTAGTTTAATTTTATTTATTCAAAATATATCTTACTAGCTACCAATAGATGGTTATCTTGCGAGAATATACCTCATGTTATCTTGCAACTCTCATAGAAGAAAGTGGAGCGACTGTTGTGAGAATGCATGAAATAAAACCACTAAATATACAATTAGTTAGGATATCGGCCTTAAAGTTACGACTATGACGAGAAAAACTTAATCAGTAGTCCAATTAGCAATAGTTTACCGAATTAACACCCCACAATTAGCAGCCGCCAATCTTTATTGACACATCTTAATGTTGGTATGTAAGTAACCATTCAAATGGTCTTACCATCCTGATTCGTGGACCGCTTGTTCCCGAAGATCAAAGTACCTAAACTAACGCGCATTCTACTGTGTAAATAAATAAGCAAATGCACAATATCATAGCCTAAGATGAATCGTCTGACTCCGTATCGTTTATATCTTGCTATCGCCATAAACTCAATAATAATGAATATGTATTTCAAATCTACATACAACTACAAGCTAGTAGAAACATATTTATTTCCTACGTTATGTTTCTACCTACAGTTTTTGCAATTCCGTTTCTTGTCCGCTCCCGTTCATTTTAGTTTAGTTTTAATTCATAAACGTCTAGACTTGTAATAAAACCCATTTGCAAGTGTCTCTGCTGCCGTGAGTCGCGATCCGCGAGACATTAAAAGCCATCGTTTTCTGGAACATAAAGCACGGGCGTCGGAACATAAAGCATGATCACACGAACAAACGCGGAAATCATGCAATACGAATACACTTTCAAAGAATAAGATTAGGAGTAAGTAAGCGGCAGTGGGTCAATATTTTTCTTAGGTAAGCCGGAGCTTAATTTGACTTAAAATTCTTCATTAGAAGTAGGAAAACTGCTCAGGTGCCAAAAAATTAGGGAAGCCGACAGCAACCGTGTTCTATGGACGCGCCGCTACTAAAGCAATTAAACTTTCGTTAGGTTGTGGCTAAACTAAAATATCCAACTCTTTACCGTATTCAACTGATTTCTGCCAAAATTAAAGTTAATAGTCTATCTGAATCGGCGTACATAAGGACCGTAGAACTTTTCCTAATTAAAAACGGCACAAGGCGTGGTTGTAGTTAATGCATCTAATACTATGCAATATTTTTGTGATATATTATAGTCATATAAATGTCCCATTAGCATTACTCATGTTTAAAAAATTCATAAATAAAAACAAAACAAAGGATACAATAACCCGCACGTTTATTGTTCTATATTTGTAAGAAGATATTGTTTACACAACACAGACTCAGCTTGGCTTGAAAAAAGAAATAGTTGAGAACGGAACAACGAAATACTTAGAAGTGCTAGTATAATGGAACCTAACCACATCTCATATGTATACAGAACTGATGCGAGTTGGTGGAACGAAGAGACAAATGTTTATAGAATCCGTATTAGACATTGTCATGGCTTGATTACCCAGGCTAGGAAGCATTACGCGATGAATAATAAACGTAAGAAGCGAGTTCGTCTGCCTCATGCGGATTACACGGTTTTCCGGTTAGTCACCAGCATAAGCCAACTAAGACTGAAACTGATACAGCTGTGTTACGTAAAAATATTATAGGGTAAGACGGGGCATGATGATCTTGAAATTAGTGCTCTACGTGTATAATTTCTACACGGAACATTCAAGAAAAATGAAATGTAACGTAGTCGATAGCAAATGTATTTAGGTAAAACCGTCATCATTTAATTTTAGTATGTAGTAAAATGTTTTGTACAAACAAAAGTCGAATATTATGCAGAACGTGCTTCTATAGCGGGTTAAGGGGAGCATGCGTATCAGGTTAGTTAAACAAATTTGGTTAGTTAAAAAAAAATGTATACAAAAATGCGGAGTGTTTAACGGAATTTTGGTTTTTTTTTTTAATTTCTGCACAATTATTACAATTACTACCAAATAATATTTTTAAGTTTGCTTTACTAGAAATTACAATAACCGGGTAAAGAATCTTCATTGAGGGCTACTTTGAAAAATTATAGGTTTTTTCAAACGCTCTATTGACTAAACGGGAAAAGGGACTGAATTTATTTTCGAATATATATTATTAGACTATATACTCTTGTTTTTGGCACAAGCCGAAACACGATTGCTGAAAGTTGCCTCGATAGAAAAAAAATCCGAAGTTGGGTCCTTTTTCCCCTTATTTTTCTTAGCTTACGTAAACTATAAGAGATTAAGCAATATAACTAAGTAAAAAATACGGTATTCTGGTTTATCTAAAAAGTCACAGAAACGAAATTACACAAAACTTTATAGGTTCGCTTATTTATCGTATTTTAGTCAAAAAGTCTGATCCTTAAGAGCGTTGCATCTCTTTCTTTCGTGCACGGGAGCCATAAACGTGTCTCTAACAGATGGGCGTGGCTTGTCCGAATCGAGGAACGGCCTTAATAAACTTAATTAATCAACTGGGTCCAACAAAATGAAGGGAGGGGGCTAGTTTTATTTTATCACAAGGCTACAATTTTAACAAAGTGAGTAAGAGTCGTGTAAACAATAAACATTGATATAATATAAGTAAATTTTAATATCAATATAATATATGGAATATATTTCTCAACTTTCCCGACGCCTGAACATGCCCTGACTTACTCTAAGTATGCAAAAATAATTAATAAGCAGTTTAAATGTAACTTATAGAATTCGAATCAACAATAACAAATGAAGGATTAACAAAATTATGTGTCCACAAGAATAACAAGGACTATGTAAAGAATAAAAAATATACATGATTAAATGTGAGGTATTCAAATTAGTATGAATAATGAAATAGATCGATATACCGGCCAAGGCTAAGTGGACCTTGCAATGCAAGGCAACCATGCACATTGCACATTTCACCGAGCATGCTCCTGCATGCGGGCATCCTTCCACGAATACAAAATAAGGCCTATCCTATTGCAATACCTAATATTATGTACAGAGTAAAATGACTAAATAGATCCGAGAGTATTACCCTGGACGTCGTTAATCTACAGACAAGATTACACTTTTTAGTAGTTTGAGAAGGTTTCTTCCTTTAAATATATCATAGGTTGACTGTAAAATTTGGTCATACAGCCTTACCACACGTCGCGTGGGCCAAACACAGGAACACTCGATAAACAATAATTCACGTAACTAATTACGAGAAAAAAGGCGTGGGAGTCAATTTATTACGTCAGAACAAGACAGCTAACTGGAGAATACACAACGCCTACGTAACATCTTTAAATCTCTATTGAACGGCAAATATTAATCAAGAACGAAGTACAGTCGCCATCAAATATATCAGAGCTGCCAGGGTACTCAAAAATACCCGAACATGCACTATATCATGTTGACAATAGAGGCGTTGTCCAGATATTTGTGACCACCTTGCCCGCTCGGATATATCTGATGGCGATTGTAAGTACATGGTAAACATACTTCCGCCGCTGCATACAGAGCGGCGAGGTCGTTCTTGGAGGGCCCTTCATATAACAGGCCGTGAGTGAGCCTTAAAATTTACACGCTCACATGTTTTTAGCTTCATCATAAATATTCGCTCGACTGTGGTTAGAATGCTAAAATTTCTAGCGTGCCTGCCTGACTTAATAATTGGGGTTTGGGATTACCCGCACCCCAAAAACCAGGAAAATGATGAAATAGTGACCTAATAACGCTTGAGGCTCTTTACATTTAATTGTAATATTGTAATAGCGTCAACAGGAAAAATGACAAAGTTACAAATTTAACGTGCTAATATTTGCAGATTTTCAAAAAATTTAAATGAGTAAAATTGTTTAGTTTCCTGCCTGTAAGTAAGACGCTTTTGATGCATACGTTTTTTTTCATAGCACGACGGTGGCAAACAATCATACGGCCCGCCTGATGGTAAGCAGCTACCATAGCCTATGGACGCCTGCAAATTCAGAAGGGTCACATGCGCGTTGCCGACCCTTTACAAAGAGGAGAATTCACTGTGTTGACGGGTAAAGGAACGAGAGGGTCCCTCGTCGTCGTCGTCGACACACTGGATCCTCTTTGAGCTTTTTGGCAACCTTACTCGCCAGCAGGAACACAACACTATGCTATGAGTAGCACGTTTTATCCCCATTGGAGAATTTGTAACGGTACCGATACTCTCGAACTCTCGAAACGTCGATCTCTAATGGCGCTGTATTATAGTAATTTTACATCCATAGCATGATGTTCGACTTTGCCATCTGCGTCTATAAAAGGTACTCCATAAAGTCAACATGTCACTGTACAGGCAGGCATGGTTTGTTTATTATATTACGCACCGCCTGAAACGTCCTTGTCCACATTATATCGAGTGCTACTTCTATGTCCCATTATTGGCGGTCACATTGCCTTAATGGAGTTTTATTAGCAATCAATATACCTAATAGTTCACACCGGTATTAATGGAAAGTACCGTTTTCTTCCGATTGAAACCAGTTTGTTCGCAAATTGGTCCCGGTGCAATGTCGTTCAGCATGTCACCGAGACAGGAGACAGGTCGGTACCATTAGGTATTCAAAATCTAATGTAAATACGTATGTAGCTTAATACTTATGCAGCTATACTAAAAATCATACGTAAATTAGGTTTATAACGATTGAGGAAAACAAGACGACGATCCGGAAGTCTACAGAGCATAGCAAACCTATTCTTGTCAGAGCGTTTCCGTTATTTGAGAAAATATAAACCGACATTTTAAATGACACACGACGTTAATTTCAAAGACTACCAGGCCACTGAAGTGCTTAAATTAGCTCAACAGTATAAACACGTATAACCTTATCCTGACACTTGTACAAATTATGGTCCTGCTGGCAAGTGGCAGCCTTCGTCAGACTTTTCAATTACTGCCATCAGAAAAAATAACCGTAACTATGCATGTTTTTTTTGGCAAATTCCTGCCTATCCGCGCACGCACAAATTGGGTATCCCCGGTTCCTCATAATGACACATCTCCATATTTAGAGTCAATCTCCATCAATACTTCTCCTCCTCCACTTCATCTGAAGATCTGAACGTTATCTGTGCTACTGGTTGCTGGCGGCTTAGGCGGTTATCACACTGGCGCGAATCCGCATGCGGCACCGGTGCGCGAGCGAGATAGCGCTCTGCATGAGTATAGCGCTATCTCGCTCGCACACCGGCGCCGCATGCGGATCCGTCGTCAGTGTGATAATCGCCTTAGCATGACATGCGACACTATAAGATTAGCAATATTACTAAGTGCGTTGGGGTAAGATAGAAAGGTATTTTTTTAGGGGTAAGACAAAAAATCGTCCATATTCCGGAGCATTACAGACTACTTTTTATCTTACCCCTAAAAAAATACCTTTCTATCTTTTCCCAACGCACCCTAAGTTTAAAATATGATATTTTGGTTTATCTAAAAACTCCCACAAGCGACATTAGACAAACTTTATAGATTTGCGCATTTATCGTTATTTGTTCAAAAAGTCTGATCCGTTGCAATGCATCTAATTTTTTCGTGCACGGGCGCATTAGCAGCAGGCGCGACTCCATGCTTCGAGTCGCGCCTGAAGTATGGGGAGATTGGGGAGTCGCGCGACAACTTAAGTCATGCTTAGACGTACAGGTTGCAAACAAGCCCGGACTCCGCCTGGCTCCCTACCTAATTCCTCTTGACGTTGGCTCTAGCTGTAATAGCTAGAGTAAAGAGGTATATGTGTACATCTTCATTATGTGACTTTGTTTTGTTTATCATGAGGTTTTGTTAATGTACCGTACTATACTAGTAGCTATGAATTTGTGGTACCTACACTACCTACTTGGTAGTAGTGTTTTTTCATTTCCCCATTTCACAGATTGCAACCTAAGGGAACCTTGTAGGTATCTGGGCTAGATCTACGGCCTGCAGGCGGCTATTGAGCTGGATAATACGAAAGTTACGATTTACGAATAGGGCATTTTTATGAATGCGACTAATGTAGGACGTTCTAACCCTGAGACGAAGCTACATAGGTTTTCCTAGATATTATATATCGAATGATATTCCGTAATATCCAAGAAAATACCGCCTCACAACAATTCTCACTTACAACAACTACACACTTTAAATGCTGGCTATTATAAAATGTATAAAGTAACCGCAGGTGACCAAGCGCATGAGAATGCGGGGCCGAGTATCCGTTTTGTTAAATTGGCATTAAACAAATACCTTTAATACCGAAATACGACCGGTAAGCGAAATCGAGTTGAATCGCAAACATTCGAGTAGGTATTTAAAAACAAGGAGTCGCCAAAATTCGGCCAACCTCAATAACAACGACGTAAACACTTGGACAAACACGTAGGAGGAACTGCTCGAAATGTTAGCTTGCTCGACTACTTTACGCGTTGCCATTTTTAAACGTGTTATTAGGTTTCTTGTGCATAATAACCGGAAGTTTTTTATTCGACGACTCAAGCCCGTCACAGACGGAGCTATAATATATATTATACCTCAGTATCTTACGAAATATTCTCGATATATTTTACGTACTATTTGACAGAGTCCACACACGCAGCTACAAATACCCGCGATCTGAGCCGTTCTATATTTTACCACCCTAGGTGCGTAATGTACTATTTTGATACAATCGTGACACATAATAGTACATTTCGATATTAGTGCGTAAAGTATGTCATTACGTAGGCGAGTGGCAAGACTCGGGACGAGTGAAGAATGACATTTACGCACGAGTATCGAACGACGTTTTTTAATACAGTTGCGAAAAAATTATAAAATTGTCAATTATTCACTTTGAGGTTACTTTAGTACATGTATCCGAACGCTCCGCGCGGTGCGGTGCGGCGCTGTGATTGGCTGTCTGTCACTGTCATTAGCTGTGATTGGCTGGAAAAATAAAAAGCACTAGTGCGCGATATCAAACTTTCCGCACGCTAAACCACTACAAGAAAAACACTTTTTTGAGCAACTGTATTAAAAAGAGCTTTTCAGTCGAGTGCTGAGTGGCCTAAGTAAGATAGGTAAAAGATTGAAAGCTTCATATGTCACTATTGTAGGTATATCAGTGGCGGTGGGTCAAAAAAATTCTTAGGCAAGCCGGTGCGGACTTTGTCTTAAAATTTCTTCATGAGCAGTAGGAAAACTGTTCAGGCGCCTGAAACTTAGGCAAGACAACGGGAATCCTATAGACGCGCCGCCACTGTTGTATATAGTATACCATATCTTTTTCTAAGAGTTCTCAAAATAGGCAACCGGGAAGAATCGTCAGCGATGGCCTATTTGAATACCATGAAAACTCCATCTAAAGTCTTCATAGGTACAAGCATTAAGGGTGTCGAGTAGATTTTTTTAACCACTTAAGGTTTTAACACTTTAACTGCACTACAATAGAGGTAGGTATAATTTGTTTGAAAAAGATGCACCTACGAGTACACCTGCACCGATGCACCTACCCTGGATACGGATTAGATCAAAATAGGTAAATTCAAAATCGACAGTCAGTTTTCAGTGAAGTTGAGGCACTGATGATGAGATGATGAGGGACTGCGGAAACGTACTTAATACATAGTAAGTTATGACGAACCTCCCCGTCGATTCGAATCCAACCATAACGATTGGAAACGAAATACTGGAGGTGGTTGATCAATACGTATACGTATATCTTGGACATATTCTATCTTTTGACAAAAAACACCAACAAAAGGAGATTGCCAGGAGGATCCAGTTGGGTTGGGCAGACATCCTCAAATCCGGGGACGTTCCACAGTGCCTGAAGACCCGCCTTTTTAATCAATGTGTCCTGCCCACCATGACGTATGGAGCCGAGACATCAGTGTTGCCAGGTCTTTTTTGCGAAAGTCAGGAGAACGCTAGTCTAAAAATCAGGAGATTGGAGAAAAAATCAGGAGATCAGTTTTATTAACCAAAACTGACCAAAATGCATTTTTATATGATTTTTAGTTGTTAATTTCATGTAAATCCGTTTACGAGCTCCTACAAATTGGATTTAAATGGCAAAGTAAGCATTTTCTCAGATCGGGTATTTAAAGCCGCTAATCACATTTGAGCTTCATTTGAGTTTTTCCCGACATCCGGTTGATTTTTATCTATGATTGACAAAATTCCGATAAAGTGTGTGAGATAAAAAAATATCAAGTCTCTGGAAACGCCTAAGTAATTTTGATTATTTTGTATAGATTACAGACTACTACAACGATTTCAATAAAAAATTGAAGTGTCCACAGACGAGAGTGAAATGCCAAAGCATCAAAGTAGTCTGATTTAAAATTTTACAATGAAACGTTAGTTCTAAAAGCGCTATCTCCGTTTCACGCAAGATAGGCACGCTGGATGCCGACTTACGGAAAGTATCCCGTGAAACGAGTAATGTATTATTATTTAGTAATTTTATTACATCAAGACGTTGCGTTTCATGAAAATATGGTAAATCGTTTTGAAGAAAAAATAATGTTTTCATAAAATATACCATGCTATTTTTAGTGGCATGTATCGAAAGAGTTTCTCTCTTTGCGCATTGACAGTAGTTTATATTTTAAGCACTTAAGTTATACCTTTCAACAGCATCCATAGTCCATTTATGACAAATGGAGGCAAATAATGCTTGGGCTGGTATAACTATTCTAATGTAATTTTTGAATTTGTATTGTTTTAAATTTAATTGGAATTTTTGAATATTTTGTATTTTTGAATTTGTCACTATAAGTAATTTTAATGTAATACTATATTTTATTTATTTATTCAGAATGATTTGATTTGTTAATATTTTATTCATAATATTGCCATTACTTTTGTATGCTAACCATAGATCATGCTAACTTAGACACTAAGACATTGTAACTAACAATTTTATGGGCTCCTGGGCCTGAAATAAACGTACCTATATTTAATTTAATTTAATTTAAGATAGGTACATATGACTGATTAATTTCACGGTATAATAACCACAGGTATAGCACTCATTTCGTCACTGTCCCCACTTTGAGTTAAATTTTAACTTTTATTTTAATTAAATTACTAGTATAGGGTTCTGTATTCTGCAACTAAGGTCTTTTTTTAAATCTTAAATATTAGTAAAATCGTGCGATGTCGTCGTGCGATTTCTGGGAAAACGATTTGTAAACCCTTTATTTTGCCTCTTATTGTCTTTAACCAAATAGTTTATTCATTACTTGTTTCCATTATTAGTGATTCGTATGACTAATAATGGAAACAAGTATTTGGTTTAAATGTTTCCCTGATATGGCTGAAAAAATAAAGATACATGAGCGAACTGTTTCAAAAAAATTAGTTCATGCAATCTGCACGGCGGCCACCGGCCAGGCCATATCCACTAAGTTAGTTACCCCAAAATTATAAGTTTGAGAATCAAAATGCTGTAGGTATGTGATGTAGTGAGAGCGAGTGCTATATCTGTCTACTTGTACTATGATCAATTTATGTTCGTTGAAAATTGCGGATTTATTTGATGTGAGAAGTGATATCCAAAAAACCAGGAGAATCTGTACGAAAATCAGTAGATCAGTAGACATACCCCGAAATCAGGAGATCTCCTGATAAATCAGGAGACCTGGCAACACTGCGAGACATGGACGCTAACGAAGGAGGCTGTGCATAAAATACGAGTGGCGCAGAGAGCCATGGAGCGCGCCATGCTCGGCATTAAACTTCAAGACCGAGTTAGGAATGTAGAGATCCGACGTCGCACGAAGGTGCGAGACGTAGGAGATACTATTACCAAACTCAAATGGAATTGGGCAGGACATGTTGCCAGGCTGGGTGACGGCAGGTGGACTAAAACGTTGACGGATTGGCTACCACTTTCGGATGAAAGGAGTCCTTGGCGTCCGTTGGCTCGTTGGGTAGATGACATTCGAAAGATTGCAGGTCACTTCTGGATGAGGTTAGCCCAGGACCGGGACAGGTGGCGTACGCGAAGAGAGGTCTATGCTCAGCAGTGGGCGACAAATGGCTAAAATGATGATGAAGGTATTTAATAGGATTGTAAGTATTTGTCATTCTTTGAAAATGGGACCCTAAATTATTAAAAAAATATTTTTGTTTTATTAAATTATAAAGGTTTTTGATATAATTTTCTTATTAAAAACAGTGAAAACCAGCTCTTACTGTGTGTATATATCCCAGTCACCACCATAGGATAAATATAAAAAAATGTTTCAATAAATATAAAAAAGTCCAGTTCAAAATATCATACAGTATTCAAGTTACACCATTACAAATACATTGTAAGAGAAACCATAATCATTGGTAGTAAATCAAATACCTACATACAGGATAATTTGTATAATCTGTCCGTTTGTTGTTACAAACGGGAAACAACGATACCGTCGTACAAAGTAAAGCTAGACACAATTATTACAATCATACAAGCTCAGGGTTGTCGTCTCCATGGCATGGTTTCCCCACAACCATATAGAGGGTAGGACCAATGGGGTTTGCATCTCCTTTACCCGGTATAAGAAGTGTTTATTCACCCGTGATTCGTAATGTCTCTTTCTGAAGGGTGATTCTATTGAAGATAACATTAAATAAGCTTTATAGTAGTTGTTGCACTACGACCAAGAGAATAATCCCAGCCCAGGGTTTTCTTTTAAAAAAAGGATAGCATTTCCCAAATGACGTCAATAAATGGCCGCATTTCACATTTTCAATTTTGCTTCTTCTACATGCAAACTACATTAGGTTTAATCTCCTTTGTTTCCCACCGCGGGCGCGTCGTGTCGGGCCCTAGGCGATGGTACTAAATACCGCTCTTAACTGAGCTTCGGTGGATAATCTTTGCAATAAGATACAGAAACTGTCAATTAAAAGTATGGACAATGGTACATATATGCGATCTTAAAACCGCTTGCTAATAGCAATTGTGTGTAATGAGGAAGCACTTATGTTAGTCTATTGGGTGTTATAAAAGTTGAATTTCGTTGGGTTCGACTGAGCGTTTAAGTCTCGTGCAGTTGTTAAGCAGTTGTAATAACCTCCCCGCCGGCTTCGTTTAAGTGGCTCTTGATAATATCGTCTTCAAGATGACTAAGGCCGTGGCACTGATGCAGTTATTTATGAATGACAAGTCACGACACGGAACTCTCTTAGTCACTAAAGAAATGAAGGTTACCCTGTCGAGATGCAAACCGATGATCCTATACACTTTCACCAGCATCCTAAATCTCGTGGTAAATGTGTACGACACTTTACTGTAAACCGTTGTGCTAAATTTCCAATAAACACTCCGGTTTATTCAAGTTAAGACACACTATTTAAGCGAGGCGTCGAGTTGTGTAGAAACGGACTTTGATTATCTGATTTAGTAGAGATTTAGCGGTGTCTGCACAAGGCTTTAGCTATTTTAAGGTCGCTGCTTGTGCAAAGTGATTTGTCCCGTCGTATTGGCGATTTTGAAAGCGTTGCGTAATTGTGCATCCTTGCTTCAAGCACTTACGGCCGCTCATCACACAAACTCGTTCCATATGATGCGAGTAAATTATTTTTAAATATAATAAGTAAACCGTTACGCCATTTGCACATCTCTGCAGCGGCATCGAAAAAAGAGCGAATTAGTGCAGCGCGGTTCTGCGGTGTCGTTTTACGCTCTTGATCCGTTCTTGATCCGCTCAGGTTTCGCGGCGAAGCGTGTAGCGCGGTACCGCGGTGTCGAATCCTTAGCGGAGATGTGCAAAAGGCGTTAGTTTTTTGACGGAAACCTGATGTCATTAGCTGCGGCGGATACGGACTGATGTCGTAACACTCGTAACGGCTGCAGTCGATAACGACGACCGGAAGCTTACATGCACTACTTTTATCACAAGTATCACAACATTCACAACATAGCAAAGCAAACATAAGTTGAAAAAAAAAAGTGTGAAAGTTGTCGAAATTTTACTTTAGCGATAAGTTACTACTTTACTAGTACTTACTTTTAGTAGTTACTTTAGTTTATACAATAGTCGCTCTACATCAGCCGAAAAGATATGCTTGATGGTTCAATAATCGATCAAGTTCACGACATATCACAACTGCCTGTAGGTTACTCCTTACCTTACTGAACAGAATGATTCGCTTTTAATATCGATCTTGTAAGGACAATGTCACGTAAACAACAATTGAAGAACAATCTGGAAAGTTAGAAACTGTATAACATATGTACCTATCTAATAGTAATAATAGGTAGTCTCGGTTATAAACATGCATACACATTATTTTTAACCTAGTTTATTACAATGAAATACCTAATGTGTCTACCCAGTTTATTACAATGAAATACCTAATGTGAAAAATTCTACATTAATGTATGCCCATAGTGCGGTAACTATCAATATTAGAGAAAATCTTAATGAGATGCATCCTGTGTTAACGGATACACAGTTCAAGAGATATTAAACATCAAGGACCTTCTGTTATTTCCTCCGCTGATTTCAAATTATACGAATCTCCGATCAAAATAAGCGAAATCCTGAATTAATTATGCATAATACAGAAATTTAAAATCGCCCGGTTTAATATATTCAAATAGAGCCATAAATAGTTAAATAAACGTTTGACTTCGACATTTTATACAGTTCGAAATATATGGGTATTTACGTCTTATGTCATCACATTAATAATAACAACAGGGGTACTACAGTACAAATACTAAACTAAATTAATAACTAGCTTGGTACAATGCCGCAAGGGCCTAGTTTAGATTTGAGCTAGTTATTAATTTAGTTTAGTATTTGTACTGTAGTACCTCTGTATATTTAGTTATGTAAATAAACCTCTGATATTATAACAACATATTAATGTCATATATATATAAATGCCTCAGACACATTAGCAGTTGTGGTGTGGTAGTTTAATAGGAAACTGTGAACCTGTGACAAGTAGAATGCAAGTGTGCATTTTGAACGCTACTAACCAGAACGCAATGTCAGAGCAATTTAATTGTGCCTGCAGCAGCTAACCCGGTTAGCAACCGTTATGCAGATTGCAAATTAATTTCAGTTAAACGCGAATCGGTTTTAATTGCAAATTCATGAAAACAATTTCTCATTAACATCGAATTCATGATAAATTTGTAGACCGGTACTTAATTTTATGATATTAAAATAATTGGGTCAACAAAGTTGCTTCCTATCCTTCATTAAAGCCTGTTAGCGATCGCGTTACGATTTTAATCACAACAAATCAGTAATTGTGATGGTTGTAGTTCGCGCTGCCTTAATAATTGGGTTAAGGCATTACATAAACGCACGCTCGTTGCGTTAGCGGCGGCGCGAGCGCACCGCGGTTGGGCAGTCGCAGTGATATAATCGCATGCAACTGTAAAACTACATGATTGTGATATTTGTGATCACTTTTAAACTGTCCTTAACCGAACAATGACTGACTTGCCTCTGTCATGTGGGTACCTATTGTGGTTTAGTATATTAAGTAGGTACTTGTTATTTTCCTTGAGGTATGGCAGGTATTTCTGCCATGCGTATACAAAAACCAATGTTTATTGTTGATTTTGTCATTATATCATGTTAGGATTTGAGGACTTGCGGCCATCTTGGCGAGCAAGGTGGTTAGGTTTCGTGATTAACTTCTTATTTTTTGTTCATTTTCGTGATTCAGTGTGTAATATATAGCTTATTCTGCAGTGATTTAACGAACTAGTGGGCAACTAATGAAGAATTGATCTCGAAACGGGTGTAACCCCTGTTTGAGTTAGATATCCGTTAGTCCACGTGCTGTTTGTAGGGAGTAGCTATCTCCTTATAAAAAGCATAACCTCACCGTACAACGTCCAGCTCTTGGAGCAAAATTTTAACTAATTAACCGTACACTTGTCGTCTCTACTGTGACATTGGCAAAATTGTCCCAATATTGTGGACAGAATGCCATTTATTTTAAAAATTGAATTGAATTGAATTGAAATGTTAGGATTAATTATAATAAATAGTAAACATAGGTATAACACTCGAAAAGAAGAAGTTATGTAGGTATTAATTAACAGTTCAGAACAAATATTTTTTTTAAATTGAATATAAGTAGGGCAGATGCCCCGGTTGTGGCCACTGTGCCGGTTTTGGCCAGTTTCAACTTTGAATTGGGTTAACTAAGGTATAGACAACTTTATAAGTCTATGGCTTATACTAAATACAAGAGAAAATTATGGCAATACAGATGACACTGTCATCTGTCATGTGTCAGTTGTCATTCAGTTGTCAGGAGCTATGTTGTGTCAGGTTGCGTGGTACATGCTATTTGTTAACCAACACAATAAGGTTGGAAGCTCCGTAATCTGTAATTATTTTGGAAACCCTTTTGTATTTCTATGAGCTTATTGTTTAATGTACATGTCAAAAGTGTTGTCTAAGGATATGTTAGGTTACTTTCTTGGCGCGCCTTTCAGAAATTGAGGTATGCCTACTGGCCAAAACTGGCACCTTGATTTCGTGATTTCACCAATTGTGGCCATGTCTATGACCATAACTGGCTCACATACTAACCCAGTTTTGGCCACCTAGTATTAGTCCTAAATTTTAATATTATTACAATTTTCTTTTCTCCAATATTTACGCAAATGTTTGCATTACTATAGAAAAAATATTCAAGTGCGTTGGGTTAAGACCAAATGGATTATAGACGCCCTCATAGAAAATCGTTACGTCTTTTTGGCATACATAAAAGTATATTTTTAACCGACTTAAAAAAAGGAGGTTCTCAGTTTGACCCGTATGTTTGTTTGTATGTATGTTTGTTCACGATTATCTCGCGTTTGACTGTACCGAATTTGATGCTGTTTTCAGAAAAGTCTAGACACTCTGGAGACGTTACTCTGGAGAGGGTTTATTATAGACAAAGGGGTCATCCATTTATTACGTAAGACAATTTTTGCCAGTTTTGACCACCTTCCTCTTGTAAGTAGAAGTAAGGCATGGTCAATCCCCTCCCCGCCTAAATTGTCTTGCGTAAGAAATGAATGGCACCCAAAAGGATATCCGTGACGTCGTCCGCGTGGATCCGTTATTAAGCGATATAGTTCAACTCGACCGATTTTTAACCGCATTAATAACTATAATAGCAAAGCAAAGTAATATTCATCTTCTCCTTTTTCTTCTTCTTCTGCTTCTTCTTCTTCTTATCATCATCATCTTCTTATTAATCTTCTGCATACTTGGTCTTCTTCTGTATCTTCTTCATCGCAGTTTTCTGCATATTCTTTATCTTGATCTTCATCATTATCTAATTCTTTGTATTCTTCTTATTTACCTTCATCAACATTTTCACATTTTTCACACATGCCTTACTTCTACTTACAATAGGAGGATTTTTTCTTACGTAGGGCGGAAGGGGGTCAAAAGGTGGCAAAAATTGACTTACGTAATAAATGGATGACCCCTTTGTCTATACTAAAACCTTCTCCAGAGTGTAACTAATACTTTTTTGAGAACCGCATCAAATTCGGTACAGCCAAACGCGAGATAATCGTCAGCAAATATACGGGTCAAACTGAGAATAACCTCCTTTTTTTGAAGTCGGTTAATAAAAAACACAATTTGTTCCAATTCTAACGATGAATACTTAAGTTAGTAAGGAAATATGAGTATTTTTATTATTTTTTTCCATTTTGTAGAAGCTGCTGCGGTCTTTTGGAACATTGTCGGTTTACCTGTTTTTGAGTTATGTTCAAAAAACTACTTTATACACAACCCTCCAGTATGCGTGGGCCGACACGCACGTGGCCGGTTTTTTTTGTTCAGTTGTTGTACTGAAATGTAAACTTACCGTCTGATATTAATATTTTATGATATATCATTGGAAACATTCATATTTTTAAATGTGGCCAAAACTGGCACAATAGGTGTGGCCACAACTGGGTCAAAACTGGCCAAAAGTGGCTCCTGGGCCCCTTTCTGACATTTCATTAAATAAAAAATTAGATGCAATGACAGAATCTTAACAGCGGAGATTCATATAAATATAGTAATCAATTCTCAATGATTATGCACATAAAGAGTGTCATATTTCCTTATTGACACAAAATGACGGACATCTGAACAGTCAAACTCTCCTTAAAGTGGCCAAAACCGGGGCATCTGCCCTAATACCGATAAGTACATGTATTAATTCGTTCTTACGAATTGATAAAGGATATACCTACGATCTTTGCTCTTGTTTATTAAAAATATTGTTCATATTTATCAATGTATTTCAACATGTTTAACTGAATTGTAAACATTTGAGTGGGTGGACTCACCTGGCCAGATTGTTGCATACCGCAGTCCGCAATACACCATAAACCATCAACGCAGTATTGAATTTTGCTCCCCTACAATAGGTAAGGTACCTAGTACCTACGAGTAGTTAGGTACCTTTTAAATTGTGAGATTACTCAACCTCCACCCGTTTCCCCGAAATTGTTCTGGCTTGAAGTGAAGGGCATTCGAGAGGCCAATTAAAATATAAATTATTCCTGTATTTTATTATAATATGGTTTGTGCCTATTCCGTACCTACTTATATGCCGGAATCGGCCGGATCAGATCCTGATACAGACGCACTTTTAAAGGAATGGCCCGGGCCGGGCGGGGCTGCTATTATTGTAATGTTATATGATATTAAATAACGAGGATAAACATGCAGATGGCGCTGCACTTGTTAAAAAAATATCGTCGTCGATTTCGTTGTCGAAACGTGCGATTTTCTAACCGGTGGAAAACCCCCGCTTACTACAATGAGAATCTTACTTTACTTATGTAGGTAGATAGGAACAATATCATTTGCTATTTACCACTCGCTTTCCAGAGCAGCGTCAGGAAACCAGACCGATCCCATTAAGAACCAGTTTCCTCCGTGGATTTACTGGGTTGTAAGGTCAGCATACGACTGATTGCATTGAAAACTGATCTTCGCTGGCTACTTTTCATTCACAAGTCTGCCCGTAGTTTACGTTTACCGGCCACAATGCTCCGTTGACAGTACGCTCGGCGATAACAAAGCGCAACGAAAAGTGTTGTTCTATTATTTCTTTATCTAAGCTAACTGTAAGAAGGTCAATGCAGCAAAGGGCAAGGCTACAGAAATCGGACGTTAGGACATTTGACTGTTTCTAAAACCAAGGAAGTGATATACTGTCTGTTGTGTAGATACTTGTAAAGTTAGGTACATGTTGTGCTCTTAAGACCTACACTCATATGCAGCATAGCATGATCTTTGCTGTACTCAAAATTAAACCAAGGTTGATCTTGAATCAACTCTAGCACTAGGTATATTGCAAAGATGAGAAGAGATTTTATTATCTTATAACTCTACAATGATGTTAACAAGAATAACCAACATGGGTAGATAGGTGGTATAACAGTAATATAAATTCATAATTTACTAGAATGGAAAAGAGCATTATTACGATAAGTAGACGCATATGGAAAAGATTAGATACTGGCCTGTGAAAACAGGAAGTGTGCATTACAGATTATCATTTACACCTACACATTCGTGCCTATGTTTAGGTCAATCTTGCTCCTCTATTTATATCCCTAACAACAACAAACAATCCTAAATCTAAGTAGTTAAAGGTCATATTTGCTTGTTTTTATAGTAACATTGACCCCTTTGATCGCGGGCCTTATTGCTTCAATATCTGACAATTGGTTGTGGTCATAAAAATTTAATGATGCCAATGTCTAATTGATCACTCAAAAGTTTGTAGTTTTATTAGAAACAACCTTGAGTTGCTAACAAACTAATATGCATATATTCTTCAATAAATGCAATGAGAATATTTTTTTAGTAATATTTTTATTACGTTTATTGCTTATTTATTGCAGTTGTGATATGTATAGGGCTGCCATCTCTAAATTCGCCGAACCCGGACTAAGATTTAAAAAACCCGGACATTTGGCGTAAATTGCATTTTTTCCCTGGACGTGTCCGAAAATAATATAACTTATTGAAAAAAACATCTCTTTATTTTACATTTTCCTTCATTTTTTTAATTTCACACAATGCGTAATTTGAATGAAATAAAAACAAAAAAAATCATTTCGTTTCATTTATAAGTAATTCACCGTCATCTAACACTTACACACAGTAAGGTTTTTACTGACTAAAATTAAGTTAGACTAATCATCCTCCTAGCGTTTGTCCCACCTTGGGGTCCGCTTGACAACCTAATCCCATGAATTGGCGTAAAAGTTTTTACGAAACATACGGCGGACGGCGTAGCCCGGCGCGGCGTGCGGTTAGACAGCGATCAACCAATGCTATTTTGCCGTGCTATGTATTAGCTAGTGCACAAGAATGCCGGTAAATAATTAAATTCAATAGGGTGTTTCCTCACATAACAAGTGTCCAAGGGTTTTCCCCGGACACTTATTGAAAACCCCTCGGACTGCTTCCGAACTAGGACAAATCCAGGGAAACCCAGACAGATGGCAGCCCTAGATATGATTATTATTGTCTGTAACTTGATTGCATTGGATATATTTTGTAAATGTTTTTTTAGAATAACCATTACTATGGTAACTAATTTATACATAGGTATGATATGATAGTAAAACCAAGCAATTTTATTTTCTTCTACAATATCTGTTTTCAAGGCCTAGGTATTCCTGAACTTTTAAAAATATTCAATTATTATTATTTATTTATTTATAGGAGCCAAGAGTGTCAACATTATTTAAGTAGCCTGCCTGTAAGGAAAGAAAAGCTCTCTAAGTCTGTCAAAATAGCATGGAAAGAAGCATGTTGAACATAAGACTGAGAGATAGAATAAAACTAGACGACATTAGGAAGAGGACAAAAACAATTGATGTAAATTACTTAATGAAAAAACTCAAATGGAAATGGACTGGTCACATGCTCCGAGACAACAAAGAGAAATGGTCAAAAGATATTACCACATGGTACCCAAGAGATGGCAAAAGAAATGAAGGAGGTCAGAGGATGAGATGGGAAGACGATTTCAGAGACGTAGCCGGAGGCTTATGGAGGAGAGAGGCTCTGGAAAGACGTAACTGGAGAATTTTGGGAGAGGCCTATGCCAAAGGCAACCAGACAAAACGTCTGAGGAAAAAGGCTATCAGTAATCAGTAATCAGTAAAGTAGCCTGCCAGTCTGGGAGAGTACACTATCAGGATAAGGGCTCTTGGAAAATATATCCACAATGTTAAGCAATGCAATGCCATTTTCAATGCTTCTTTGTATGAATACATTCATAATATTTATCTTTCCCAGGAGTAAATGCCACTTCTGTGTTATTACACCACTGAACTGTTGGTAGTAATGAATGAAATGTCACTGGTATTTAAAACAGGTGTGTAATGTAAATAAATAAATTATAGACTTTTTAGATAGGTAGGTATTTCAAAAATATAAACTGTATTGTTACATATGAAATGAAAAAGGTTAAAGTTATTTTAGAAACAGGGACAGTAGGCAAAAACATACCCGGTATATCAAGTTACCTATTTTAAAAATGGTGAAACTCTATATCCAGCATGTCTTTGAAGAAATAGCCTTTGGCTTACTACTTGCAAGTTTGTAGCTAACAGCGATAAACACATATGACTTTTTTAAATTGTTTGCATCAAATTTACTCTGTAAATTGATATATAAGCATACCAATTCTGGAATCTAATATTATTAATAAGTGCATAAACATAGGATTATTTAAGAGAGAGAGGATTATTTAAAATTATTGTTCAGAAACCTGTGTTAAGAAACACTTCTTTACCTCATACTCAAACTTCCTGTTTTTAAGCTGCTCCAAAAAATAAATAAATACTTTCGTGAGACACTACTAACATTGTAAATATATAATGGTTACGCTCACATCTCCATAGGCAACATGAGTGTAACTGTTATATTTTATAGTGTTGCTCCAAACATGTTCAAACTTAAGAGCTGTGGCATACCTGTGTGAGCCAATCGCCTGCCCACCAGTGGGCTGTCCAGCAGCAGGCGGCGCAGCGACCAGCGCCCGAACATGCCGCCGCCGCCCCAGCCGCAGCCTCCGCCGCTGCCGCGCCGCATCTCCCCTGAGCCCGCCACCACTGCGTCACAACACACCAACACTCATTACACAAACACGACAATGTTTTGACACTAGTCCTTCGATCACTTTCAGACGACCGCTTTCAAAGGCGTTTGCTACCGAACATCCACGATTAGACACCGCGACTGCTTGTTGAGTAATCGACTCGCAACGCATCAGCGAGAGAAAGTACCGGCGGTCAAACAGATCGTACGTGCCGCGACCGTGCTCCACGCAGATGCACTCCCGAAGCAACACTAAGATCCCATTCCCATTGTGCTAGAGATTGCTCTCTCACTGTACAGTTTACAAACAGAAAGCTCCATTTACACTTAAGACTCGTATCATCAGATGAACGGTATCAATAAGACGACGACAAATGAGAAGGTTAATAGCCCAACACTATATCCCGTAAAATAAAATACAACAAAGTCAGCTATATGAATACGATCCGATACGATGAGCAACGACCTGTCAAGTCAAATAATAATTTATGTTACTATACCAAAAAAAAGGCAAGTTATGGTATCCGTACGTACATGACGCGATTTAAAGCGGTATTACACATTGCAACCTGCAGGGCCCAATCTGAGGGCCTACCGCGAAGTTCGAAAATCGACAAAACGATGGTCCCGTCTCTATCGCTCTTGCATATACGAAAGAGAGTGATGCAAATAGACGATTCGATGAACGAAGTGCTTCGCGGTTATAGGCCTGTTGTGTACCCTGCCCCTCCCCCTCCCTTCCCCTCCTTCAGCTCCCTACAGGCCCTACCTTTAAAGCGGTATTACACATTGCAACCTGCAGGGCCCAATCTGTCAGGTTGGAAGGTGTAATTGAAAGCGGTATTACACATTGCAACCTGCAGGGCCCAATCTGTTGTGTACCCTGCCTCTTCCTACCCCTCCTTCAGCTCCCTACGGGCCCTACCTTCAATTACACCTTCCAACCTGACAGATTGGGCCCTGCAGGTTGCAATGTGTAATACCGCTTTGAAGGTAGGGCCCGTAGGGAGCTGAAGGAGGGGAGGAAGAGGCAGGGTACACAACAGATTGGGCCCTGCAGGTTGCAATGTGTAATAGCCGTTTTAGCGCCAACACGAAATCGACACCACAACATTTAGGGTCAAACAGACCTAGCGGAATTCCTCGCGGAATTAAGCCAATTCATGGACAAAATCCTTAATTTTGTCTTTGGCAGCGGAAATTTGTCTATGGCTTCCATACAAAAAATCTGCTACCATAGACAAATTTCCGCTACCATAGACAAATTTCCGCTACTTCCGGTAATTCCGCGAGGAAAACCGCTAGGTGTGTGGCGACCCTAAACTAGGCCAGTGACCAGTGACAGTGACAGTTCGATGGCAGACACCCGATGGCAGGCAAAAAAAACGCATACGCGATGAGGGACAAAAAATCTATCATTGCTTCTCATTTGCACGCGTACGATTGTGTATGCGCACTTATGATGCGCACATCTCTTTCATCAGTGTAGGGTCGCCACACACCTAGCGGTTTTCCTCGCGGAATTACCGGAAGTAGCGGAAATTTGTCTATGGTAGCGGAAATTTGTCTATGGTAGCAGATTTTTTGTATGGAAGCCATAGACAAATTACCGGAAGTAGCGGAAATTCATAGACAAATTAAGCATTTTGTCTATGAATTTCCGCTACTTCCGGTAATTCCGCGAGGAAAACCGCTAGGTGTGTGGCGACCCGTATATGTGTGCGTAATGTTACCCCCCCCCTGATTTCGTGCTATCTAGACGGCAACGTCTCGAAATCGCGCGCGAGTTTTGTTTCAAAATTGCGTCGATTGTAGAGGCTATAATGAGGTTTTTTTTTTAATTACTGGTAATATCTGCAATCTGTCAGCCAATGACGTCAACGACCGGACAGAACAGCCGCCACAGCCGGACACAGCCGGACACAGAAATACAAATAGTCCACAGATAGTCCCGCTTGCCGTATTTGCCGTACCGACTATGGCTGTCTAGTGTTAAACTCATCAAATATATCGCTAAAAGTAATTAAAATACGTAACCGCTATCATAATACATCTGTTTCATAGCCACCATGAAACTTGTGCTTCGAAAATCATTGCAGTGTTTTGTACTGTTTCTATTGTTTAGTTTTGTTTTATGTGAAAATAAGTACTCTAAAAATGCAAATGAAAAGCAGAAGAACAAAAAGGTTGATTTCAGAACTTTAGAGAAACCGTTTAGAATGAACAAGCTTAATATATTGTGGACGAAAGCCAAACAGGTAAACAAAGTCTCTATTGTTTACGACATGACATCAAATCGATCAAAAGAAACGGTTTTTAATAGTATTGATAATATTGATATTATTAATAGTATTGATGTTACTTCCAGCGCTTAAGCGAGCCTAAACTGAAATCACTGTACAGTGATTTAATGATACAAGACAAGGAAGAAGTGACTTATAAACGAGTAAAGAGCGAAGGAGGCGATAAAGAGGGTTTGAAAGAGGCAGAGCTGCGCCGGAAGCTTACCAACATCATGACCGTGTATGGTCTGCGCGAACACTTTGACGACCACTCAGGGGGCAAGGCTAAGGATTACCCAGTAAGTTTCAGAACTATGATGAGTAGTGATGAGTATCATATAATGTTATTGACGTTGTTGTTGACGCCCCTCTACGTTCCCGAAATTAAACATGGAGTAAATTAAAATTACTACATAGTGACAAATAGTAGCATGTTAAGCTAAATAGAACCTATTATAGACAGTTTTCAGCACAGTGCTGATTTGTGTGAATTTTGAATTCAGTTCAAGGATGCACCTTTGCAAAATTTTTGCTCCTCATTTGGAATTATTTTGAAATGTGTATAATTTTTCTCTTATTTCTTTTATTTAAATATTAATAAATAGAATCAATTAAGTGAGATTGTTTCCTCTAGCCGCCCACCAAATATAATTTAACTCTACAAAATTTGAACCATATGACTTGAGAAATAGAGTTGATTTTCCTTTTGTTTAAATTTGAAGGCAACTAAAAATGCACTTTATTGGACTTACCAATGGTTCAAATTTAATTGATTACAATGCATATGCTTATCTAGAACATTGGGCGGCACAAGCATGTAGTAAACTGATACACTTCACTGTTGCTGATAACAGTGACAGAGGTTAACATAAAATACTCTTCCTTTGTTATCTCTAATTATAATAAGGTTCTGAGAGTCCCCAAATTCTTATGCTTTTTGACACAATAATTTTAAACATTTTTTAAATTATATTACATTACTGTATTAAATTTTGTTTAGGGTGCGATTACCCCCCTCCCCTCCTGAGATGAGTGAGTGAGATTTTTCAGGGCCCCATCACCCCTCCCACTTTTTGACGTTTTCTCAATTGAAGTTTTAGTGACTAAATGTTACTCTGTTATTTAATACTTTCCATACCACACTTCGCTACGCGCTACGCTCGTAGCCGATCCTAGCGTTTTCCCGCTTCGTAGCGAAAAGCGCCTACGAAAGGAGAGCCCGCCTAGCGGGTTCCTGGTCATGAAAGTGTTAAAGTGCCTTACATACATATATTTAATACATTACAATCGCATTACCTGTAATTCTTATAAAAAAAAATTAAATTAATCTGCAGGCACACAACTCTGCATTGGATGATCATATAAACCGAAGTATTTTCAAAGACAAGAAATTGAACATGCTGTGGTCAAAGGCAGAGACCTCGGGCTTCACCAGTGAAGAGCTTGCAGCTCTGAAAGAGGAGTTCAGCCACCACCAGGAGAAGATTGACCAATATTATGAGCTGCTCAGTAATGTCGACAATGTCAAGAGTGATGGTTTTAAAAGTATGACTTCATATAGTCCATATTTAAGTCTTAACAAATTTTCTGATTATTTTACACACTTATTTAGCTGCACTCCATCTGTATATTTATGATTCAAATCTTGTAAGTTGAACCTCAACCACTTCTGACAAACACTCTGATATGGTACCTGATTGATGTGGAATTGGGTATCTTCTATAATTTATATGGCAAAGCAATAATAAAAAAAGATGGTACAGTCTCCATCAAATATATCAGAGTGCTTTGCCATGTAATTTATAGAAGATACCCAATTTCACTTCTAGTCAGGTCTGGCACATTCATGTCTATCAGGAAAAGTGTGTGCCAAAAGTATTTATATTTTTGGGAGTTACTTATGTATTGATCGATCAGTAAACTTTGGACCCTTAGTTTTCTCCTCTTCATTATAATGATCATAAAATCTATTTTACAGAAATCATACTTTTTGGAGTGTTGTTTGAAGTACTGACTATAATTTCTAATCTAGTTAAGGTTGATAATAATGATAATCAAATGTGTAAAATGAAAACCATCTATAAATACTAAACTAAAAGTATTTATTTCAAGTATTTTTATTATTAGTACAGTTAGCAATCAATATCAAGTTATCAGTTCACAAGGAACACTATTATGTTACTTGTACTTATTCAGTTGAAAATATGCTCAACTTTTCCAAGATTTATAATATATTTTGACATATTTTGTACAAATTAGTGCTCTTTTCCTTAAATTCCTAACATTGGCAGAGAAATTTTAACCTACAGTGTAGGAAATACAGTTGATTTTGCTTTGTGCGAAATTTTAACCAAATCTGGGAAATACCAGTTTCAGTAAAAAATATTTAAAATCAACAAAAATAATAATCGTAAGTACTCGACCTTAGGAGGATATAGCAATTTTTTAAATTTATGTTTTAGATGCAATCAACGAGGAAGAATTGGACAAGTTCAATGAAATTAACTTCCAGACAAAAACCAATGACATTGGGCAGAAGGATTATCTTGATGCAGCTAATTTAGTGAGAGATAAACACAGAGGTTTGCGGGATGGATACGACAGACTTCAAAGGATGACGGCCCGAGGTAATGGCCCATGCTAGTTGTCAAGCAAGTCCCATTTTTTTAAGCAGACACCCTGGCTGACAAAAATGTTAGTGTTGAGAACCCGAACTATTTACAGCTTTTCTTTACTATTCTACTTTTCAGTCAGGCATGCTTACTGGCTGGAAACCTGAAATATACAGGTTCAACAGGCAGTCACCCTCACTGACCCATTTGTAAAGTCCACCCTGTATATCACCTGTGCATGAAGTGTTTTTGCATGTCTACATATAAAAATTAAATTAATCATGTTTCATATTTTTAGGTCCTAATAACAAAGAGTTCATTGAGCCTAAAGTACAAGGACTATGGAAAATTGCTACAGCCGCCAACTTCACTGTAGATGAGCTCGAATCTTTGAAGGTAATTTCTTATTAAATAAAATTTAATTAAAAAAATATTAAACAGTAGACGATTTTTCTAGAGGGCACTAGCACAACTGCATTAGACCAAGCGGCGGCGAACAAGTGCCATAAGTCACATACAGTCAGCAGCAGAAGTAGATAAGTGGGTAAGCTGTTTAAAATCATCTTGGCACGGCTATTATCAAGAGAATAAGAGCGTGTGAAGGTAATTTTGAGCACCTCACCCGCCGAACTACTTCTGTTGCTGACTGTACGTGCCATAAGATTAAAACTTCGATCACAATTTTGGATTGACAACAAACTAGAGTTTTCTTGCAAATAAGCGTTAGGTATTTTGTAATGTCCTAGATACGTTGGTCCCTCGACATAGCCTAGTGATCATAACCGCGTCTGGGAATGGGAACTGAACGCGTGACCTCTTGGAGGTTTTGTTTTTTTCAAATTCAACATGTGTGTGTGTGTGTGAGCGAGACAGTACTATGATCTGCACGTGTATAGGGTTGCCAGGTGTCCGGCTTTAGCCGGACATGTTTGGCTTTTTACGGGCGTGTCCGGCCAAATATTTGCTCGTCCGGCCTGTCCGGCTTTTGTTAGGCTTTTCGTCTGACTGCCGCGCGAGTGGTACGAGTCGAAAGTCGACCGCAAGTAAAGAAGCAACTGCTCCGAGGGCTGTTAACAAGTTGATAAAATTGACAAATAAGTGTATTAAAATAGTTATCATTTGCCAAAAGGCAGAACTCATTAATTTTAATTAAAAAAGGGGTATTCGTTTTTGTCCAAAATGGATATTTATCGCCTGGGTAGAGTCGACGTCAAAGATAGGTTTATACTTTTGCACCTTATTACAAACGAGTAAGATTAAAAAGTGTAAACATATATTTGACGTCGACTGTACTAACGATCACTGAACTAAGCCGCGACAGAAGCACCAGGCGAAACTATTAGGGTTCCTAGTTCCTGATTGACTAAATAACCCCAAACATAAATAAGTAATCGTTTCTTTTATTATAAACTGTTGTCCGGCTTTTCGAACAACTGTCCGGCTTTATAAAAGGCTAAAATTAGCTATCAAAAAAGTTATGTCCGGCCTTTAGGGTAAAATGTCCGGCTAAATTAAGCGCGAAGTCCGGCTTTTGTATTTTTGGGCCTGGCAACCCTACACGTGTAGGTAGATCTGCATCCAATGTAAAGATTTCCTAAGATTGGTTTCCAGAACGTTTAGGAAGTGATATGATAACAAGTGCCGTTGTTATTGCAGGTCGAGTTGCAGCACTACGAATCCAGGCTGCTGAAGCTGCGCCACATCCAGGCCGATCACGTAAACAATTTCGATAAGCATCACAGCAAGGTCTATTTTTTATCTTAGGCTACGGCGAAGTGAACTGTCTATGTATGTTACGTAGCACCTTAACTATTCATCCGACTTTTATGAATAACGTGTCAATCGATTCTTTTTTATGGCCCCTCCTGACACGCAAGTTTTGTATACTGTAGTGCTATAGCTGCGGACCGCAAGATTTTCTTTGAAGGAAAGTCCCCCCCTCCCCTGAACGAAATCCTGGATACGTGCCTGCGGCTAACATAGCTTACATTCACATTCAGCGCCGAGAACCTGACTGTCGGGTTCTCTGTTCGTAGCTACCTCCATACGAGGAATACTACGAGCTATGAGTATAGCACGTAGCACTAGGCTGCACTGAATGTGTTAACCGACTTCAACATCTTTGTTTTGTAGCGGGTAACAACCATATAAGCGCCAAAGACGTCAAGTCTTGCTCTCAGTTCCAGCGTGATATCATGTCCAAAATAATTAGAACAGTGTTCGCTCGGGCGCTCTGGCGTCAGTAGCACGATTTTTCTGTCCGATCCTTGGCGGTAAAAGGGTTAAACTTTTTGCGTGTTGTAGCTATACTTACTATTTATTTTTTTTCGCCGACGAATTATTATCCTTGCAGGTCAAGTAGGACTTTAGATATTAGTAATACCATGTAATACATACAAAGTGTAACAAAAATACTGGTGATCATTTTAAGGGCATAATTGGTATTGTATTCTAATTATGAAAAAGTAAGAAAAATAATGTTGGTTTTAGTGCAGGTTGGCCAGCTGTGACGTGACGCCGTGTCCCATAAAAATTTTTTTTTTTCGCGTCCATAAAATTTTTCTCCTACTTTTGCTTACTCGAAATACGATACCAATTATGCCTTTAAACGCATCACCAGTATTTTTGTTACACCCTGTATACACAATATCTTCTAATGTTCCTCATGCTGGCACTTCACATGGCCTTATTTCCCCAAATACTCGTGTTATGTCTCTCTTTGCTATGGAAAAAGAGAGACGCAACACGAATATTTGGCCGAAAATGCCATGTGAAGTGCCATCAGACAGTCCAACTTACTCCGCAAACCTTATCTCATCTAACTGTGCAGGTGGCGGCGGCTGGCGACAAGGTGGACCACTTCGACGAGCAGCAGCAGATGATTAAAAAGCACTCTCGCAAGGTGGAGAAGCTGCACCAGGACCTCGAAAGCAGGATCCTCGCGAGGCACTCAGAATTATAAATAGTTAGACCTAGCACTTTTGTTTCTATTGGTCAAAATCTTTACTTCTTCTACTTTTTTTTATTGACCGATAGTACTTTGGTGGTTTTGAACGCCAAGGACGTTCAAAAGCGTCATGAGCTGTTGTGCCCATAGCGCCAAGAACACAGGGTTATGGCGTCCGCTCTCAAAGTTACCTTAATAATTTCAAAAAGATCAATTTCATCCTATTACTATTTGACAATAAAATATACGCAACCTTGCGCAATGAACAAGTGAAAAAGTAACTAATCTATAAGTGTTTATTCTGTAAGTAGCTATACATACATGTTTCTGACTAAATCGTTTGTAAGTAAATTGTATATCTGTCGTGATTTTATTTTCGTAACAAAAACGAAAACTATTGAAACAATTCTACGGGCTGAATTCCTAGATTGCCAAAGTATCATGATTTTTTCTAAAAATAATCTTGTATATTATTTTGTACACGTGATAGTACATAGTCATTTATTACAAGTTGAAGGCAGCTTTTGTTCAACGTGTCGTTCTATTCTAATAGATGTTGTAGGCAAAAAGAATCTCTGTACAGATATTATTTAATAAATCAATTTATATTTCATTGAATTGTTTTTATTGTGCCACGCTAATCTTAAGTTTTTTTTTATTAAAAGAAGCGTCGAGTTGGATACGCGCGTTTTATACAGTCGTGACATAATGATTAGCTTTTCAGTCGAGTACCGTGTTTAGACCATGAAGCACGTTGAATGCCCTAAGTAAGATACGAGATTGAAAAGCTTAATTATGTCACTAATGTATACAATACTTTTTCTATAAGTGTTCAAAATAGGTCATCCAACTATATTTTGGTCCACAATTTGGATTCTACATATAATTATATATCTCTGTTGTACGGTTTTTAATAAACGGCAGCTTTTTCTAGAACTTACCACAATCCTTGCGTCATTTGTATTTGACACAGTCAAGTCTAAGTCAATTACTTATGCATTATAAATAAACAAGATACTCAAAACCCAAATGAACCTATAAAAAAGAATTATCTGAAAACAGGTGGTTTTATTAAAAACACCAGGGGATACAGTGCTTCAATATATGATATTTAATCTTCATGTACAAGCAAATTTATTAATACACGTTTATAATCCGTCTCGGGTTACGAGCGCATTCAATCAAATTAATATCGTATTATGCCATAATATAGTGTAAAATATGTAAATAGTCGGCGGCTGGTGCCGCGCAAGGCAACGCAAAACTCGGCGCGTACGGAATCACATTCCAAGCTACCAACTAGCGCGAGGGCACCGCACTAGAACAACTATAACTCGTCTAACAACGCCGGCCGGCAGCGAGCGGCAGTAACAAATAAAACGACAACCGACCCCTCACGTGTTTCATTATAATGAATCGTTTAATGCTCACTTCAGTCGATCGTACAGTATAAGTATTTCTCTTCTCGATAGGACATTTTCTCTATTATGTATATAGATAATCTGTATAATATAATTCTTTCTCACTAATATCTACACCGTTTCCAAGGGTTACAATTATATATAATCCTCGCGGGACAGTCTCGCGGCGCGGCCGTTAGCGGCGCCGGCGAGGGCTTCTCTAGTGGGTCCACTTGCTCCATGTCTGTTGACAAAATAACGCCATGTTATATTTTAAAAGTGGGCGGTTATTGTACAACTGGGACTCTAAGAAATTTGAAAGCTCAATTGAAATAATTTGTAAAAACAAGTTACAGAACTTCCAAGTCATAATTCAGAATTCTATTTTATGTGTAACGTATATTAAAGCTTCGATTATAAATTAACATTTAAACAAAACAAGAACAGACCTCACTTAGGATCCGCAAGTTGCTGTAAAAAATACTGCAATCACTATAGGTGTGCCTATAATAGTTAAAGAGTTCCCTAGGATCTCATCATCAGACCTGGACTTGGTGACAATGGGACCGACTGTGAAGTATACTCTTGCAAACAAAAAAATAATTTTCCAAATCGGTCCAAGCCGTCTTCGAATAATCGGTGGAACATACGTAAAAAAAAAATGCACAAAGAACAATGATTCCAACGAACTGAGTCTTCGAGATGAAATCTTAAAGTCGGTTGAAAGTAATAATGATATACATTTTAATAGCAGTGTCCAAACCAGGCGCACCGCCTCGCGAGGAAATTGCCGCGCGCGGCAGCTCGGTTAGTGTAGACGTGCCTCGCCCGAGGCAAACGCATGCGCGGCCGCAATGCCTCGGGCGAGGCACGTCCACACTAGCCGAGCTGCCGCGCGCGGCAATTTCCTCGCGAGGCGGTGCGCCTGGTGTGGACACGGCTAATCAATAGTTTATTCAGTCTGGTACTTCAAAACAATGTAAACAAACCACGTGACTGGGTATACTGACAAAAAACAAATAGTAAATAGCCCTCTCAACATTAGTCACTGTAGCGTCAATGATCGCATTTTGTGCGTCGCAGAGATGATCCTCCGCGTCGGTTAAGGAAGTTCCCAAATCAGATGCGGATCCGTACAGCGCTCTATGTGTATAGCGCTATCTCGCTCGCAAACCGTTGCGTTGTGCGGATTGTTACAGCTGCGTAAAACAAAGTGTGAGTCTGTGTGCGGCGTACCTGTTTGTCGGCGTGCGCCTGCGGCTGCGTGGGCGGCGCGTGGTCCCAGGGCCGCGGGTCGGGCGCGGCGGGCAGGTAGTGCAGCGGCAGCGCGTGCATCAGCGACAGCGCCGCCGCCGTGGCCCCCGCCCCCGCCCCCGCGCCCACCCCCACCCCCACCCCCACACCCACCCCCGCGCCGTACTCCAGCCCGTGCGCGCCGCTCATGGCGCCGGCGCCCTGCTACAGAAACATACTTCTTTAATACACATTATTCTATACGAAACGTATCACGCAATACTGAGCTTTACTACTTTTCTTGCTACCGAGCAGTCAAATTAAAACTTAGTATTGAAAGTTACGCACGCAGAGCACATGCACGCACAATTTTATGAAATATTATGGTGACATACGTGCATAAAGACAAATCTTAACTTCCGATCAATTGAAACGACACTGATTATTTGGAAGAGGAAGGAGATGTACCGTTTTCGAAGTTCTCAGTTAACCATGGGGTCTATGGGAAATATTCTCGAGTGAGAAAGTTTCCCATATATAATTTTAAACAAAAAAAGAACCGACTTCACTTAGGATCCGCTATTCTAAGAGGAAGTGGCCGAGTTGCTTTCAAAAATAATGAAATCACTATAGGTGTGCCTATAATAGTAGAAGACTTCCCTCGATTTCTCCAGGATCCCATCATCAGACCCCGACTTGGTGACAATGGGACCATCTAGGGGTTATACCCGTTCGATTAAAAAAAAATTGAAAATTGGTTCACGATTCACGGAGATATCGAGTAACATACATACAAAAAAAAATATTTAAAAAAAATCAGTCGAATTGAGAACCTCCTCCTTTTTCGAAGTCGGTTAAAAAAGGTTAACGTTTTCGAAAATGTCACAAGATTAAGGGTGGGTTGCACCACGCACAATTAACAGACTCAAAAACGTTAACTATGGCGACGGAGCTGTCATCCCATAGAAAACTGTAAAAACTTTTAATACAAGATTTTTGTTTACGATTACTTTTACGTTCACAGACAGTTTGGTGCAACCGGGCCTAAGTCGGTAACGTTGCGTACCTGGTATCTATCGTGGTCGGGCATGTGGTGTGGGTGGTGCCAGTCGGAGTCGGCGGTGAGCTTCCAGGCGCGCTCCGTGCCGATGGGGCGCGGCTTGCGCTCCTCCTCCTCGCCCCAGCCGCCCGCGCCGACTCCCACGCCACGCTCCAATAGGGACTGGAATAATACACTCTGTTACGTGTATTCCTACGTCAGTCAAGTCTAGATAATCTAAAAGTTAAACATACAATAGCTTCACGACTGACACGTTATAGACTTCACGCCTTTTTTCACCCACTGACCCAAAAGAAACGTTGTTTGTTAACAAATCAGAGGATTGATGTTTGTTTGTCACTGTAGCATTCTGAGGCACTTTATATTGTCCAAGAAATTGTTATAACTCATAAAGAGATAAATGTGACTGTTTGGGAATAAAACAATATTTCTGATATCTGAATCGACGAAGGTATCAATATCGTTCCTGCTATGTTACCTGGTACTGCAGATGAGGTTGCGGCGTGTGCATGGGCTTGGGCGCGGCCTGCTGCGGCTGGTACATGAGCAGCGTGCTGAGATTGCCGCTCGCCGCGCCGCTCGCGCCCGCGAACAGCTGCTGTCAAGTCGGGTACATCGTTACAATCATGCTCGATTTTGAACATATATATCCTCTACGTATAATACCAACTTTTCTTTTTTAACCCTTTGAGCGCTAATAACGGCTAGTCACAGCATCAGCAAGCCGAACCACTGACGCCACCGATGTCAATAGTCGTCCATTCAAAAACTATAAAGTACTACTCCTAGAACCATCTTATGATGTTTGGAATGATTACTTAAGATTATATCAGGGGCACGGTGTACCTATTACTTCGCCACATGGCGGTTAAAAGCTTAAGGGTAAACAGCCTTTCAAGAGTAACACTGACTTTAAGTATAATGACACCGACCGAAAATGACAAGGGCGACTCGCATTCAGATTCCGCTCGACGCGGCCTCGTTTGCAAAGTTAAACATCGTGAATGTATACGGGTAGAACGTAGTATAGTATAGTGACCTGCTGCTGCTGCTGCTGCTGCTGGTGCTTGTTGTGGTGCATGGCGTGCGGGTGCAGCGGCTGGTGCTGGTGTTGGTGTTGGTGCTGGTGCGGGTGCGCGGCCAGGTGCGGCGCGCGCGCGGCGAAGTCGGGCGCGCGCGGGTTGAGGCGCGACACCTCGCCCACCGCCATCCCCAGCCCGCCGCCCATCGACACCTAAGGGTAGTATAACACATTATTCTATTGTCATTACGACCTATTTTGGATAGTCGGGATGGTTGACAATCAACTTTTGATCATTTTTGTCTTTGTTTGTTTATACGGCAACCGTATCAATTTACATAATTTTTGAAAAAAAAAGGTCGCTGAGGCATTGCAATATATAAAAATCGATTGTTTAAAAATGTAAAAAAAAATATTACCATCATGTTGTGTCCATTCCGGGAGTTGTCTTGATAGATAGGTCCGTTTCGAGATAATCCACTCATGTCCATAGTGTTCGCATTGTTGCCTAAAAAATTAAATATAAGAAATAAAATATGTAAGTATCATTCAACACTGATGGACTTCAGTAACATTTCCACAAAACTCCATTGTAGCATAAAATATACAGGCGAGTTGAAATGTTTTTGGGTATGCTTTTTCAGATTGTTTTAATCCAATAGTTTTTAACTATTGTATCGAGTCTGCGACCAGTGTTTAAGGACTACTCGACAAAATTGACTTCTTGTAAAAAATAAACGTAATCAGGGGTCATTCTATTTACAAAGTGCTTTTAGGGTTCACCTGTGGTTTGCGGCGTGTGTATTTCCATTAGCCCAAGTTAATATTTAATATGGTGTGTGTTGTGTTGGTGCCACAGACTACACAGACACCTTATCATTTAAGCTTTTACAGGGAGCACGAGGTCACCACATATCAGCGCAATTTTATTCGTAAATTTCTACGATTCGAACAGCACATCTCAATAGTATTCTACACCAATTTGTAGTATAACAATCCAGGTACCCCTGTAACTTGATTTTTATAGATATTTTTAGTTCACATAAGTAATAATCAAAAACATTAGGCAACTCAATTGAAATAAGCGGTTGCGCTCTCATATAAAATGAGTACGGGAGCACAGATGCGTGGTGACCCCGAGTTGTACTTATGACCTATCTAGTGGTTGGTGCATGATGTTACACTCACTGAGCGAGATGGGCGGGAGCGGGAGCGCCTGGTGGCCGATGGGCAGCGCCTGGGCCTGGTGTGCCTGGTGGGGCTGGTGGGGCTGGTGGAAGGGCGGCTGCGGCGGCTGGTAGGCGGGCGGCGGCGTGGAGCCGTGCGAGGAGGTGCGCGAGCACGGCGAGCAGCCCCCGGGCGCCGCGCCGCGGTAGCCCGGCGCCTTGCTGGCGTCCACCTGCTCGCGGTACACCTGCGGCACACGCGCCGGGCAACTCAGTACGGGGGGGACTACACCGGGACCGACCTGCAGAGCGTCGGCCAACGGCTGCTGCACTTTTATATTTTATTTGAGATTACGAATGCAATCAACTTTTGCGTTTTATGCGAAAATGTAGCAGTTGAATATCTCTCTACACCGATTCAATTCATTTTTGCTTGAGCTTATCATTTGTAATAAGTCTGGAAACAAATACTTTTCGCCTTATCCTGTAACTATTTTTATACTACTAAAACTTATAGCTACATGTAGGGCAGATGCCCCGGTTTTGGCCACTTTAAGGAGAGTTTGTCTGTTCAGACGTCCGTCATTTTGTGTCAATAAGGAATTATGACACTCTTTTTGCACTAAGTCAGTGAAAATATATTACTATATTTATATGAATCTCCGCTGTTAAGATTCTGACATTAGATCTTACTTTTTTCTTTAATGAAATGTCGAAAAGAGGTCCAGGAGCCAGTTTTGGCCACTTTTTTCCATGGCCCCTGATAGTTAAATGACAACTTATACAAGACAGATGACAGTGCCATCTGTGCTGCCATATTTTACTCTTATATTAACCATAAACCATGCACTCGTAAATTTGTCTATACCTTAATAAAGTTGAAAATGCCCAAAACCGGCACAGTGGCCACAACCGGGGCATCTGCCCTATGTACATATGTAATAGAGTCAGGGCTTCCCCTTCGGGTCGGCCCTCTAAGTAACTCGTCCACATATTGCTTATTTTTAAATCTCTTCAACAAAGTTATATTGATGTACACATGCACACATCATCATTCTCGTGCCTCGTTTCATTTAATTGGAGTCGGCGTAGCATATCTCCTTTACGTATGCAATTTTGTTCCACATTCAGAGTATACAAACACAAATAGGGATTTCAGTGGCGTCTCTAGTGAAGTGACATAGACAATAGTAAGTGTGCTCACGATGTTGGCGTTGCGGTGTAGAGCGGGTACCTGCGGCGCGTGCGGCTCGGCGGCGTGGTCGCCGGCGCCCCACATGCCGGCGCCTGCCGACAGGTCCTTGAACAGCGAGTACTCCTGCGTGCCCGTGCCACTGCTGCTGCCGCAGCTCGACTGCAATAACACATACAATTTTATTAACACATTACATATTATAATTAATCAAATTATTGTCAATCTTTACTATTAGTGAAAACTATACTTTACCTAAAGTATTATATATTACCTGTGGCGTCGTATTAATGTGCAGTGCAGAATTAGGGTTGGAAGTGTTTTCTTCGCTCCACTGACTTGGAGCTTCGGGGCTTAGCTGTAATATGAAAAAAAATACGTTTAAGCTTAAAATAAATCGTTCTTAAGGAATCTCTAAGATTCAGTTATTTTGTAAAATCCCTGGTGTAGAGTTAGCCTACTAGTGCTCGGTATGGTGTGCATGTATACCTGCGGTATATCAGGCACGCGCTTGTCCTCGTCGGGCCGGACCGGCGGCGAGTCGCGCGCGCGCAGCGGGGACGCGGCGGGCGGCGGCGGCGCGGCCGCGGGTGGCGTGCTCGTCTGTCACAAGGAAAACAGATTTCAATATGTGATTAAGTTTGCGGTCTTCATATGTATCTTAATAATGATTTAAAAAAGACAACGAGGCCGCGGTGTCCGATTGCCGCCGTCTGTATCGGATTGCTAGGTAGACGTGTACCTGCGGCTTGTGGCGCGCCTTGGGCTCGGGCGTGGGCAGCGGCGGCGCGGGCGCGGGTGTGGGCGGCGCGGTGAGCTTGGCCGCGAACGTGTTGCGCGTGCCCACGATGGCGCCCGTGTACGACAGCGACGACTTCACCGGCGTCGCGCCCGCCGACGCCGTCGGCGTGCTGCGCTTCTCGATCGACAACGTCGCTGCGCACGAAATATATCATAAAATTTCAATAACAGTAGCAACCAGCACATACAATGAAGGGGGTGATGTATATTTTTATTTCCTACCTCATACAGAATATCGACCAAATGTAAGGATGTAATAAGGAACTGATTCCACAATGTTTACCGTGTGAGGTGAGCCGGAGCGCAGCGGCGCGCGGCGTGGGGGTGGCGTGCTGCTTGGAGGCGGCGCGCGCGGTGGGCGTCGCCCGGGCTGCGGGCACGGCGCTCGGCTGCTGCTGTAATCAAGTCCAACGTTTATTTCATAATCGTGTTTTAAGTCACGTTTTAGTATGCTAGTAGTATTAGTTTTGGTATGCTCCCATTACGGGTTGGGCTTCAATCATATTAACAAAGGAAGGCAATCATATAATAAGGAGCGTAAAAAATTGCAGCTGTTGATGTGACAGCAAAAGTTGTCAGTATTCAATAATTCGTGACAGATAAAGTGACCATGTGTCGCAACAAATTCAATATCATCGTATGAAGCCATCTACTTTAACCGTAAAATGTAACATTTGCTATGTCTAATGTTCATATCTCATACATCCAATCTGCACCGGACTCGGGTTTCGGTTGGCACGTCGTCAGCAAGCTACGAGTGTGTAGGTCACCTTAGGTGGCGCCTGTTTAGGCTGCTTGGGCTGCAGCGGCGGAGGCTGCGGCGCGGGCAGCTTGGCGCGCGGCAACAGCGCCGCGATGTCGGCCTCGGGGTCGCGGATCATGGCCGCGATCAGGTTCGCTGCCTGCTTCGTCGCCTCCGCTGAACCCCTGAAACGAACACATTTATTTTCACATTATAATGCTGGAAGGTAGGCCCAGCAAACATTGGTCTGTTTCACACTTAGGCCTGGTTCCCACTTGTCGGATGTAGAACCCGGATTTTAATCGGTCGTTCCAGTGGCAGAACATTTTATATGAAGCTATTCACACTTGTCCGACACGATTTTGTATGAGGCACCGACACCCGATTGAAAATCAGGACCGACATCCGACAAGTGGGAACGGGGTCTTACAAGAGTTAGTTTAAATATGTGCAATTATAATTCGGGCGAAAATATAAAACGCGTCGTCGGAGTACGAGGCTGTTGTTGCAAATGAAAACGCAGTGGCAATTGGGCTACTTATTATTTGCGGTTAACTACTCCTACTCACTCCCCTCTTCCGGGGCGCCTACGAATTACAATATTAAAAGCGTAAACGTAAATTCATATCAAACCACTTACGAAAATTCGTCGTTGACCACTGAAAATTGTCGAAATATCAGATGAGAGAGATGATAATGAACGCCTGTAATGGTTCGGTGGGTGTACATACTTGATGGTGATGATGCGCTCGCCCTGGCCCTTGCCCTGCTTGTCGACCTCGATGTGCGCGCCGGTGGCGGCGCGGATGGCGTTGATGTTGCTGCCGGCGCGCCCGATCACGCGCGAGATGGCGTGCGCGCCCACCGATACTTTCTTGCACCTGTAAAAATAACCATCATATCAACTGAATCGTATATCCACATGTAAAAGATCAGCTTGTAAGCAGTTTACTTGATGCCAATGAGTTTCAAAGTTTTTTAAAGGGCTATAATATAACTATTCTATTCAATATAGTTTGAATTGCGGCTGATAAGGCTTAAGTTTAAGACCATCTTAATTGTAATGTGTATGCTCAGGAAAACTCGACTGTTGAACGTGTCCATCTTTTTCATGATTTACCAACTTACCCGGGTTCAACAGTAGAGAGGGTCTGCACGCTCGACTTGCGCACGACCTCTTTCCACCCTTCCTCTCGCCGGCCGCCCACGCACCCGCCTTTCGGCGACGTACTCTTGGCTTCCAGCTCCCATCTAAAACGCAAAATCAATCATGTCAATTCAGTATGTTTGTAAAGGAGTATGAAACTTTTTGATGCTATGTTTCACGAAGCAGATGAATGAGTGCGACTTAAATGAATAGCAAAATAATCTGGCGAATAATATACCGATGGATATTATCCTTAACATAAATATCGAAAATTCGACCTTTACATTTGCTGCGGTAAGTAAGTAATATTATCCTGAGACCTAACAATAGTAGATTGTTCAACAAGGGACTAAAACAAAGCCATAATGACACGAGATGTTTAGCCACCCGAGCGTAGCGAGGGTGGACATTCTACACAACATCTCAATATTTATAATAGCAAAAATTGAAATTATCAATAAAATTTGTTAGGCGGTTTATGTTTTTTTTTATTTATTTTTTATCGAGTTTGTTTAATTTTTTCGCACAGTTGTCATTTTGAGATTATATGCGTGGCCCAAAATTGTCTATGCACAATCACTAAAAAGGGCGGTAATCGTCTATTCATAAACACCGTGAGTGGCTGTTTAGGGGTTTCCAAAGTAAATTAAAAAAAAAATGTTTTAGTCCCTAGAGATTAATAAAGAGTTTTAGTCCCGATCTGCAGAGACTAAAGTAACATTTTAAGAGCATGAGAAGTGAAAAAATCTTTTTTAGAGAAAAGACGACAAATACTTAAATGAATGACATATCTGCAAGTTACTGTGCCAATTAAATCTATCTGTGCAGATTCTTACGATTAAGAATAGTGAATGATTATGATAAAGCCTAATGAATGGTTGAAATGCGATGCAGTGTTACGAATTGAATAATATGCAACTACAACATGCAAATGTTATGTAACCAACTAGAGTTATTTCGTTATCAACGACAACTTAGCGCCTTTGACGTCACTGAATGGTCCACCGCATATAATTTTCTTTGTGACATTCTGGTCGGCATGATCGAAAACTCACATCATTGCATAATGCTGTTACTGTTTTATCTATTTCATTACAATCAAAACACATGCTTCAAACAAAAATAAGCTGTTAACATGCAAATACCATAGATGATTCGAGATTTAACTAATTTGACAAGAGGGAGGAGACATTGATTTGAGAGAAGACAGTGAACATGTGAGACAGGTGATTACGATGTCAAGGGCGCGGGTATTCTGTAGTTTATGTACACACATCAAGGGCATTGACGCAGATTTTAATAATCGCGGGTGAATTTATTTGTAGAGACCGTCAAGTCAGAGTTATAATATTTCAACAGAAATGTCAAGGAATGTAGAATCACATCTTGAACGCATGCGTAGCATAAACTTGACGGAGTCTACAAAAAATATAAACTGAAAAAGGCAATACGGCTAAGTTAATAATTGAATATAATGTTTTAAGCAATATTAATAATAATCATCTCTAATGGACAGCCTTCACATAAATGCGCGTAACCTTGACAAGTACGCTTCGAAATGAATGGCTAAAAATGTGAAAATGGCTAAAGGTGGTGTGGAGCAGTGTTGCCTTTTCGAGTTCACATGCCCACGATATGACTGAGCGTAGCACTGATGTGTGTCGCCCACGCATGATCAACTTACGGGTGCATGGCGTGCGTCTTTTTGTTTTTGTCAGTCGGGTCATTGTCCTCTTTTTCGGCCGTGAGCCGCGAGGATTCGAACACTTGACTCTTTCTAGAGCTACTGCCGTATTTGTTTACGTTCTGTACTGTTATGCTCTTAGGGATATCCTCTTCGGGTTTTCTGGAAGAATAATATTTAACTTGAAGCCTACTAAATACATGAACATGCTATAGGGATTTATCAACGAGTTTAAACATAAATGTTCGTGATTTCGTTGGTCAATAACATCACTTTTATTCTTATAAGTAGTAAAGTCAATCAGTCAATCTACTACGACTATCATATCATGTTAATGATAAATATTTTAAGTAAATACTTCGAGTAAGTTATTGCAGTGATTTTAGCACCCGAGTGTTTTTAGAACCGGTTAGCGTATTCTATTCTGGTGTTTAACGAGCATTTATAAGTTCACTCAATCTCAACCACTACAAGCATGCAGCATTTTATTACTGGCAACAAACACCTCAACCAAACCATTTCATTATTGCTAGGGTTTGCCCGGAAAGAAAAGTGTCGTGGTATGTAAGGGAGCTCATACATTCTAAGATACTTTTCTTTCCGGACAGACTCTATATGGGATAGGATAACCTCAGCCATTTTAATTGTATCAACAAAATACAGGCGAGTTCCATCTACTGAAGCCATATACCAATGCTGCCTACAGATCAACACTCTGGTTAGCCCAATTATTATTGTATTTTTTAATAACTATTTCGACGTATGTACAGACAAAGTTTTGCGTTGAGATAATTCAGAAATATTAGTATTTAATCTACTTTTATCTATACTGGCTCGAGGATATTTAGATTATTGCTAGCCATTATTAATCAGCACGGCAATGCTGGACTCGATTTATTTTCCGTGACTGTCATTCCAACATGACCATAGAGAAATATATAAATTAAGGCTAAATTATATGTATAAGATGCAGTCACCTGTTACCACCAACTTGTTACAGTTGTGTTTTCAGACTAAAAACATCCAGTAGTCACAAGAAATCACTCTGATGGCAACAGGTAGGATGAACAATCTATCTGCTGCCTCGTGTAATAACTAATAGGGTATGCAGTGTACTCACTTGTCCTTCTTCTCGGGCGGGCGCCGCTCGGGCAGGAGCGCGGGCTTGACGGGCGTGGCGGGCGGGCTTGGAGCCACATTTTCTTTCTCTTGTTTCTTGTCTGGTTTGGGAGTGCTCTCTTTTTCTGGTTTACTCTCTATTTGCTTGGGTTTAACCTGTGAACAACGATGGGTAACGTTTCACTCGTTGAGTAGTGCTTGGTCGTTCTTTCTTTAAAATATTGTAGTGAGAACTAACTAGCAGGTACATGGGCTGGGTGTATTGTATACTGACTTTGTCGGGCTGTTTGGCGGGCGGGGCGGGCGGGGGCGCTTTCTCGTCTTTCCTCTTCTTCTTGCTCTTGGCGCTCGGGGCCGGCGGCGCCTTCACGTCCGAGGAGGAGCATGAGCCCTGTAGAGAACATAACATATATAACCATACTTAATTGATACATACAGTATCGATTTTTTTAAATATCATCATGTCTAATACTGACACGCCCATTCCTAAACGCTGATCTGACCAGGGACCCATGGTGGAATAACTACAGATACAGACATCACAGGCCCTCCATCAAGTTGAGGACCGTAACAAATGGAGTGTCCCATTGGACCGATTTTTTCGAAGCCGACCCTAAGGAGGGTGGGGTCTAATTCTGAACAATGAAAATCTCGCTAGAATGTTTACTGTTCTGTTGGGTCAATTCTTCTATTCCTCCTGTCCGTATTAGTATTGCTCCTGCAAAACTGTATGGACACTTATTGGACACTTTAAGAATGAATTAATTGTTGGTATTCTGCAGGTCAGGTACCTGCGAGTTGGCGTCGATGCCGGAGTCGCCCTCTTCCTTGGCCTGCGGCTCGTCGTCGGGCTCGCCGCCCTCGGAGCACTCGCCTAGTGCCTTCTCAGAGTATAAGGAGTTCTTGTCGTTTTCGGCTTGGAGTTTACGCCTTTCCTCCTGTGGATGAACATTATGTTTTAAAGAAGGAATATTACACAAAATTTCTCATTTTTTGGAGTTGTTCTCGAGGCATCATTAGAAAGTGGTCTGCAGCCCAGTCTGCTATCAGCGCTCGGGAGCCGCGCAGTACTGACCATGATGGTGACCTTCTTCTCCATCTTCTTCTTCTTCTTGCGCTCGCGGCGGCGCGCGGCGGCCTGGCGACGCGACTCCTCGCGGCAGCGCTCGGCGTCGAGCTCCTCCAGCAGGATGGTCGCGTTCTGATTGGCGCGCGCCGCTTGCGTCTCCTTGGCCGCTCGGATCGCGCGCACGCACTCTTGGCATTTCTCTAGGAGCTCCTTGTCCGATATTGTGCAAATGTACCTGATATTAAAAATTACACTAGTAAGTGTTTGATCAATTGATATCCTCTTTAACTCTCTTACGACTGCACTTAACCCTTAAATGTTTGAAAGATATTTGGCGGTAGGTCTTAGTTTAACTATTGTGCAATTAAACTTGATTAGCAGTGTCTACACCTGGCGCACCGCCTCGCGAGGAAATTGCCGCGCGTGGCAGCTCGGCTAGTGTGGCCGTGCCTCGCCCGAGGCATTGCGGCCGCGCGTGCGTTTGGCTCGGCCGAGTCTTACCACACTAGCCGAGCTGTCGCGCGCGACAATTTCCTCGCGAGGCGGTGCGCCAGGTGTAGACACGGCTATTGACGCCATCCTCCTGTGAGCTAAACTTACCTCGTCATTTCCTGGTCAGAGGGGAATTGCGTGACGACACCGACCATCCACTTCACCACCTTAGTGTGGCCCTTTCGGAAGGCGGCCATCAGGCACGATACCTGCAAGACAAAAATGATATGATATTTTGTAGAGCTTGGATTGTCAGCGACATTCAATGACGCTGATTGTTGCTTAATGTTGCGCGTCTATTCTGTCCAAATGTCTGTGATGTCTGTGATAGTAAGTTACGGGATGAACTGGGTGCGTTTACCTTTCTGTTGTCTTGTGAGTCGATGTCCGCGCCGGCCGCGTACAGCATCTCGACGACGGCGAGGTGACCGCCGTTAGCGGCCAGCCAGAGGGGGGAGTTGCCTTTCTTGTTTTTTACTTCTACCGCCGCTCGCCTACGAATTTTAACCACAGTTAGATTACATTTGTATATCCATTTAAAGTGTCACAGAATTTTGTAAATCGTCCTGTGACTGAATGTCTTTAATCTCTATAGTTTATGAATTATGATATTGCATTTATTTAAAGCAATTGATTATCTTTTATTTTTGGTTGCTGTATTGATCTAATTAAATTTAATAGATAACACAAGAATACTGACAAAAGTAACTGAATCGTTTAGACGCGGCTTTCACATTGCTGCGGTTACCGTATGCGGCGCCGGTGCGTGAGCGAGATAACGCTCTGCATGTGTATAGCGCTATCACGCTTGCACACCGTCGGCAACCGCATGCGGGGTTGCGACGCCAGTTTCATATATTTTTATGACTACGTTTTTGTAGCATTAGTAAAAGTTGAAAGACGTATAGTATAGGGTCACCTCTGCAGCAGCAGCTCGACGAACTTGGTGTGGCCCTTGTCGGCGGCGATGGTGAGCGCGGTGTCGCGCGAGGAGGGCACGGGCGGCGCGTTGACGTCGGCGCCCTTGTCCAGCAGCACGCGGCCCACCTCCACGTAGCCGCCGCTCGCCGCCTCCATCAGCGGCGTCAGCCCGGTCTTCGCGCGGTGCTCCACGTTCGCCTTGCGGTCCAGGAGCAGGCTCACCACTTCGTGCCGCCCTGTATCAATACCGAGTTAATACACTGATACGAAAAACACACACTAGATATTTCCAAGTTTGTCATGAGAGGGCGAGATAAATGCGCTTTTATTTAAGTAATACCGCAGCATATTTGCGGCGGGCGAGATTATGAACAAGTCTGTTTCGAGTTACGCTCACACTGTCCCAGCCTTTCTGCTAGCCCAGTGTCGACCAAACAGAGAATTTTACTCAATAATTGAATCAAAGTTTAGTGTTATACGTTAGGAAAAGGCGAGGGTTTGTAACCTTCCACATATAAATTATAAACGGTGAATTTTCTACAATACCTTGGAAGCAGGCGAGCGTGAGCGCGGTGTTGCGGTTGGTCTCGATCTGCGCGTTGATGTCGGAGCCGCAGTCCAGCAGCAGCCGCACGGCCGCCGTGTGCCCGTTCATCGCCGCCAGCATCAGCGGCGAGATGCCCAGCTTTGAGCCCGTGCGGGAGTTTATCTCCGCCTGACAACAGCATTATTTTAACTTCTCAGTACCTTCATCAATCTCAATCATCAATCAATAAATTTAGTTAGGGTAAATCACTACCTCATGCTAATTATGAACTCTGTACGCCTATAAATATAATCCATTTTAGTATAAGGTTTTAATTACTCGTCACCTTTCAGCAACAGGCCAAGTTATACTAAAATGAATTCTGTCTGTAGGTAAATAGAGTTCATTTTTAGTATGAGTGGCCAGTTACTGGCGATTTACCCTATAAGTTAATAGTAAATTAAGTATGGCGTACGGCATATATTCCTGCCTCTCATCTAGGATAACACTGATTGTTATTAGTTAGCTACGAGTTCCTGATGTGCGTCATAAATAAAAAGTAGTAGTAGTTGGAAGTAGTACGCACCTGGTGGTGTAACAGCAGCCTGATGATGTTGACGTAGCCGCCGGACGCGGCCAGCGAGAGGGGGGTGTAGTCGGACACGTTCCTGTGCTCCTTGTTGGCGCCGCGGCTGAGGATGAGCTCCACCACCTCGTAGCGGCCGCCCGAGCACGCGAGCGAGAGCGGCGTGTCCTTCGTCCGCTCCGACTGCGCCTCGATGTCCGCGCCGTGGTTCAGGAGGATCTCCACGATCTTCTCGTGGCCCGCCGTCGCCGCTAGGATGAGAGGAGTGAAGCCCTGTGGGACAAACGAGTTTAAGTGTGCATGTCATAGTATTATATTACAAGGTGTACAAACGTGAAAGCTGTAAAGTAACTCTGAAAACTATTTGTAATTATACTAACTAAATATTAAAAAAAAAATCATAGTAGTACAATTTTGAGAACCATAGTCGATTCGTTACGTGCGAGCGGCCTCCGCAGAGGTACGCCTACACTATGTCGCGAGGAAATTTTCTCGCCAGGCTGCGATCAGCAGCCTGTAGGGACCCGCCTAATAGCCTCTAATCGTCGTCAAAAACTGTCTCTAGTCCGTCGTGTGTAAAAACTTGATAACATAAGTTTTGCTAGAAAATCATTATTAGAGTAGATTAGTACCTTCTTGTCGCGGTGCTCGATGTCGGCGCCGCGGCTGAGCAGCAGCTCGACGAGGTCCTCGTGTCCGCCGGCGCAGGCGAGCGTGAGCGCGGTGTCGTGGTTGGAGTCGGTCTCGCCGTCCACGTCCATGGCGGAGTAGGCGGCGGGCGCGGGCTGCGGCGGCGTGGCCGTGCCGAACGCGTCGCCGCCGCGCGCGCGCGACCCGCCCGCGAACCGACCCTGGGACAATACAATCCGGGTTACCATAAAGAGAACTGTATAGTTTGACAAGATCTGTCTCACTTCAAGGATAGAGAATCTTCCTTTTTTCTTATGCTAGTATCCTTACCAGAAAAAAGGCATGAGAAAAACTTATTATTTCCACTGTTACGGCAGTTTTTTAAGCATAGGTCGCAGGGCAATGGAGGATAGAGATAGAAGTTTGTATGTTGGGGTGGGTACATTTCTCTGCAGTTGACTGTACCTTTTTCTTAACTCCAGCGGTAGGGTGTTCCCTCTTGGAGTGAGGTTGGGCGGGTTGTGGCGTGGGCTGCGTCACTGCGGGCGTGTGTGGTGGAACGAACGTTGCTGACCTGCGAATATTGTATATTATTAGAAAGAAAAGCTTAGGGTTACTTTCTCTTTTGAACATAAATGACGAATATTAATCACAAGCATCGAACATGTTATTATAAAATGACACTTTTTACATGATTCACGTTTTTACATAATAAGACAAGCAAGGAATTCACTATACTCAACCTAACGTGCTAAAGGATCAAAAGGGTAATTTAATGTTAGTTGTATTATTTGTTGCTATGTACAGATGTCATCAAATATAGCCGAGCGGCAACGGTACTCCAAAATATATGAACATGCACTTTATCGCCTTGACAATAGAGGCGTTGTTCAGATATTTGTGACCATCATTGGCCGCTTCGATATATCAGATGGCGACTGTACACTATTGTATACGTTAGTGGTTCATGTTTCATGCAGCTATCCTCTGTAACAAGTATAGTGGTGCTGACCGGTAGTCGTCGGCGGGCTGGGGTTGGGGTTGGGGTTGTGGTTGGGGCTGGGGCAGGGGCTGCGGGTGCGCGGGCGCGGGCGCGGGGGGCGGCGCCGCGAACTGCGGCTCGCGCTCCGCCGGCTCGTGCTCCAGCGTCGGGTCCAGCGGCGAGATGCCGCGCACGCGGTACTGGCAGCCGTTGTTCACCTGCCAACGTATTCATACGTAAATACAAGATCATTCTTTACACGCTATGATGTATGTTTGATCTATTTATAGGAACCAAGAGTGTCCCGCTGCTGAGTAAAGGCTCCCCTCTTAACCTTCCACGTGTCCAGACCTTTAGCCGTCTCTTACCAGTTTTTATCGAAGACGCCAATGAAGTCGTTTCGCCATCGCCATCGAGGATTCCCGCGATCTCGGGTTCGCTTTTGTGGTGACTAATGTATAAAGCAAAAACCGAATAATGTATGTTAAGGAAACTAAACAAGTATCATCAATCCTTTATGTAAATTAAAAGCCGGAAGAACATAATTTGATATCAATGTACAAACTCTTACTCGTTGTCTCGTTGCCTGCGCGGTTGCGGGGGTCGAGACCGCAGCCTAAGCATTGCTTTTACGCGGAAGTTTTATGTCACGTACGGCGTGTCCGCTGCACGATAGCAAGCATGTTTTTTTGTGGCCAAGGCGTAAGCATAAGGACTTATCGTGCGTATTTCCTCCGGGTCCTCTCGTCGCATTGTCAAACTAGGTCGTCCCGTTTAGACCCTTTCGAGCGCCCTATTAGAAGACAGTCTCTCAACACGCCCCAGCCAGTGGAGTGTAACAGAGATAGCATCTCCGATATTGATTCAGATGGTGGTCATCAGTTGTGTAAACAGGTGGTGTGTGTGGCACTAACCGCCTGGTCGCCGTGGTGGTGGTGGTGCGGGCGCGCCCAGTCGGCGCCGAGCGCCTGCTCGGCCACGGCCAGCAGCTGGCGCGCCTGCCGCTCCTCGCCCTCCTCCTCCACCTCCGCGCACTTGCTCGAGAAGATCTCGTGCGACTTCTGCTGCATCACCTGCGGCCGTCCACGCATCACACAGAGAATATTACATGTCATCTGACTAGGGATATGAGTAACGGTAAAACGTTGTGAGTCTTAAAAAAATTATAAGTTTGTCCTCATAATTATTTAAAAAATCCTCAGGTAATTTGACTTTAAAATTGATAGGAAACAAAGTGTATGGACGCCTCGAGAAATAGTAGATTAGTTAGAGTCTCTGATAATAACCTGCAGCACCAGCGAGCGCAGCTCGTTGGGCGGGAGCGCCACGAGCGAGGGCACCTCGCGCTGCAGGTAGGCCAGCACCGCGCCCAGCTCGCGCGCCTCCACCCCGCCGCAGCCTTCCGCGCCCGCCTGCGGAACGAACCAACCACATTCTGACTCATTCATAACAAATAACACTATTTTACCGTTTATATGGAAATTAACCATGATTTTGAACTTTATTTCCACCTTTATTTCGATTCAATTTCGTGTAGTAACTAACTAGACATGGACAGGACAGGACACAAACCTGTGGCGCATACGCTTCAGGCCTCTGCAGTTCCTGTGAATACTGCTGAACGGGTTGGGGCTGTTGAGGTTGCAGTTGTTTCTTCTGCTGCGTCTGCTGTGGCTGTTGCTGCGTTTGTTGTTGCTGCTGTTGTTGCTGGGCCTGCTGCGCTGCCAACTGCTGAAGCTGTTGTTGTTGCAACTCCTGCAATTGCTGTTGCTGGAAAAGTTTAATTAAGTCAAGCTATCTTTCGATTTACAACTGCATTAGGTTAGGTTAGACATATATTTAAAAATATACCATAAAGTTAGATTATCTTAAGTGGTGTTTAAGATAAACCGAATCTGATCTAAACACTTTAGTCTAACTAAGTATTGTTTATACTTTAGCTACTTTCTAACAAAAGTTAATTGATTTTCTAACATAATCAACAATTATAATTCGAGTTGACATACTTCAGCAATGTGTTGACCAAGCTTTCTGAGCGCGTCCATGCGAAGGAACTTGCAACCAAATTTGGCACATTTACGGGTCGGTTTCATACGCGGCCGTTCTTGTATGGGATCATTCTAGAAGGTAATCGGTTACGAACTGAATCATATGGCTAACTAGCATACAAGTTATTAGAGCTAAATCACAACATAAGAAGGTACGTCGCTGAGCCGTTAGGCAACTGGCCGACAGTTCAAAGGATGTCCTACGTGGAGTAAGATCGGTACACCATGACGTATAGTACTAATCTTGTAGAAACATAAACGAAAATATGATTATTTGGAGGTCAGTTTCGATACTTAAACGATGACATTCAAGGCGAGAAAAAAAAATGGTATCTAAATAAGACTGACCTGGGTGAGGTTGGGTGCGAGCTGCTGGGTGGGGAATATTTGCTGCGGCGGCGGGTAGGGCGGCGTGGTGGGCCGGTAGACGGTCGTCACACCTGTTAATTCAGAAACTTATAATGATACAGCCACTACGAAAAACATCATTTTCTTTATTGAAATTCACACTTGCTTTAGTTTACTGATAGACTTTACTGAATAGATGGATATTTATCCATCCGATCTGCAGGGCAATCTTAAATAAGTGTTTTAGTATCCGAAACATAAAGAAATAAATAGCACCTGCTATTTCCATTTTAGTCATACCAGTAACGGTCCCTGGGTCTAGTTATGTTTGTTAATATTAGTAGCATATGAAGAATGTTATGAAAGTCATATGTCAGTCATATAGCTCTCATATTGTTGAACCACATAACAGTACGTCTAGCATGACTTACGTTGCGGCGCGACTTCCCATACTTCAGGCGCGACTCGAAGTATGGAGTCGCGCGCGACAACGCATGTCATGCTAAGGCCACAGGTGAGATTAGCAGGTTGCTTCTATTTGAAACAAAACACTAGCGAATAAATGAAAGTTAGTATAATCTGTTTATGGATAAACGAAAGCAGGAAGGAAAACATCAGACAAACATCACGTTAAATCAAATTATTAACACTGAAAACGAGGAAAACTGTCACCAAATGACAAAGACGACTCAAATTATGCTTACATAAATAAATCAGGGTAAACGACAGAATGCAGTGACATAAATTAAAAATATTAGTCTTTTTCCTGTTTTATCCTGATTTATCCAAAACACGCTCCAATTTTATCAGAGTATTACGTCATATGGCAGAGAGAAATACATGTAATATCAGTTTAAATACTGCTCAAGTAACGGACACTTGGACATGATACTATGGATTTATATAAAGAAACAGTATATTATTTCTCTCAATTCCTTAAAGCCGATTTAGACAATGCCAACTGACACGTTAGTAAACTTCGTTAAACGAAGTTCGTTTAAATCAGCTTTAACGCGTAACGATGCCTTAATAAAATCGGGTGGTGTGTGAAGAGCATTAGTCTGGCGGCAGTTGGTGTTATGCCGCTATTAAAACTTCCTAAATCGGCTCCTAACGACAAGGACGCCACAATACGTTAGACACGTTAAGCAATATCTCCAAACGTGTCTAACGTATTGCAGCGTCCTTGTCCTTAGGACCCGATTTAGGGAGGTGTAATAGCAGTGTTAATGTCGGGTGAGCCAACTTGCCTTGCGCGCAGAACTGCAGGTCCAACGCGTGAAGCGCCGACGTTGCGAGCGTCGGGGGACCTTTACAACAACATATGTGGACGAGTTTAGTGAAAGGTCCCACTTGGTCGGTACATATAGACTTCATTATTTCGGCAATGGATAACGTTTTTTGTGTCGTTTTAGGAAGTAATATCGATAAAGTGGGTTACAATTTTTCCTGCACCGACATATCAAGTCTTTGTAGTTTAAACGCTTGCAAGGTGTGATTTTATTCACTTTAATTTTGTTTTGAAATGTTTCAATTGATTTTCGAGAATTATTTCTGGCTTTGCTTTGCAAATATGTGCATACGAGTATAACATTTTGTAAAGTATTACCTTAACGGTCTAATTCCGATAAACGTATTGTTGGCAGAACATTTCATATGAAGTGCATATTCTTTTATCGGTTAAACTTCAAATAGTTTTTGCTTAAAAATTTAAGCTGTCGACGTATACATATTAATTTATCCTTATCGTATTATACCAGTGACGAAATCCCAGTTTTTCTTATCATTCTGTTACTAATCTAGCAAGACTTTGTCACAGAAATCCGTCGATCTACAGCTATCGATTATTGGCACCATCGGTATCCTAAAAGCGTCAAATTTTGGCGCAGGAGTTAATATACTGACCGAGGTTATCGGCTAATTCGAGCAGGTTCCGTTCAGTCTCTGGCAGTGATTCGGTGCGAGCCTGACTCGCGAGTGCTTCAGACGTCCTCTGAAAGATATTGATGGATTATTAATAAACTATTGTAGATTTAGTTAAAGGGCCACAACGAATCGTAATGGTTTGCGTCTAATAATTTTTTTTTCTCCGGATTTACAGAAAGGAAAATGCATTAATATGTAAGGGTGGTAGGTATTCCACTTGTCCAATGTGTATTTGAATTTAAAAAAAATGGGTGACTGAACCAAATTTACTAGAAACACCGACATTTGATCCAATATGAATAACATTTAATTCGAAATGGCTAGGCAAATAGTATAAAAACTTGTATACTTGATAAGTTGTGTAGCCGCCTACAAAAAATATAATCAAATATTAGATATAGAAATTGGACAGGTGGAATATCATCCTAAGATAAGGTTCGTTGAAGTGTATGTATACGTACCGGGTCGTCGAGGATGTCGGGCGGCGGCGGCAGGTGGTGGTCGGGGTGCGGCGGCGCGGCGCGCTGCTTGCGCGCGCACTTGTGCTTGCCGCCCGCCGCGCCCGCCGCACCGCCCGCGCCGGCTCCCACAGGGGCACCCGTGCTGTCCACCTTCGCCGACATGCGCCAACCTGACAACAATATTCACGGATTTTAAGAGTTAACGACGATAGACGTGCAAATCATGATGCAGGAGGCGCTGGAAACCTGTCAGATTCAGTTTCCATGCGTTCGAGTTGCGTTCCGGCCGTAGTTACACAACATAATAAGGAGTCAGAAAGAGATTTCAAAGGCTCTTTATTCGCACCGGGTCTTAGTTATTGTCTGTAGCTTTTATTCAAACGGAATTTACACTTATCTTAACGTACCTAAACTTCTCTTACGTCCATAGAAATATGAGCATTGAACGCACCTTCGATATAGGCATGGGCCATGACGGGGTCGGCGGCCATCTCGGGCGGCAGCTGCGGCACGTGCGCGGGGTGCGCGGGGTGCGCGGGCAGCAGCGCGCGCGCGGCGGGCGCGCCCGGCGCCGGCGCGTGCGCCAGCCCCAGCGCCGCCGCCTGCGCCGCGCTCAGCCCGCTGCCCTCCTCCGCGCCCGCGCCCGCTGCCGCACTTGCACCCGCACCTGCACCTGCTCCTGCCGCTGCCGCTGCCACTGCCCCGGTCACACCTAAACACACAACAGTAAGTCCGGTCGTCCCATAGTATCACACTGTGATCAGTTGTGAGATATAAGACATGAAATCATAGCTGTCGATCAGTCTTCCTGTATATGTATACCACAGATAAGACAACCACTAGATAAGCCTTATAAGGCGACTGGAGGTCACCACTCGTTGGTGCTATTGGGCTTATAAATTGCGCGGTCGGCCGCCGGCCGCTCAGTTGCGTCCATGTTTTAGACCTGCGCGTAGTGTGCGTGTATGCAAGCGAAAAAATTGAATACGTACATAAAAACTATTCAAATCATGGCTTATTTTAATGTAGGGTGGTGTATTAACTGTTCCTAAACGTTGAGAATCGAAAAACATGGAATTACATTCCACTTGTAAGTTAAAATCATATTTTGACTGAAAATTTGTTTCCTACAGCGGAGTTCATTTAAACTGGACATAGAGAAGTAGTATATATATAGTGTGCCCGTCTCTTTTCGTTAAGTAAAAAATTCAATGTGCTATTCCTTTCTTACGCAAGCACGTGACCACAATAGTGATGTGCCGATGATTGTACCAGACTTACTGGCACCACGTGCTTTCGCAGTACCGCATTTACGAAATATGGTACGTACCTACATGTAGTAAATTTAATTTAATTTAAGTTTTGAGTAGACAATTTATTGATTTATTCAGTTGGCAGTTTTTTCATACTTTCATAGTAAGTATGTGTAGGTTAATAGGTACCACACGAGTGTTGATTCTATACGATATTTTCAATGGGTGTCACATGAGGGTTGCTTCTGTATGGTAATTTCAATGGGTCTCACATGACCGTTCAATGGGAGTTGCTGTATGAAACTTTTAATGGGTGCCACACGAGCGTTGCTTCTATACGATGCATTTAATAGGTGTCACATTAGCGTTGCTTCCATAAGACGCATGTCATATCACATAAAAGTTGCTTTAAGGAACTTTTTAAAGATATCACATGAGCGTTGTTCTATGACACTTTCAATGGGTGTCACATGAGAGTGGCATTAAGCAACTTTTAATAGGTGCGAAATGAGCTTTGTTTTTATACGACACTTTAAATGGGTGTCACATAGTGACATAAGCGTTGCTTCTATAATATAAGCCACTTAGTAACTTTATAAAGTAGGTAGATATATATTTTAATAACCTACCGTAACTAATTTAGTAAACAGTAAATACCTACAATAGCAACAGTAAATTACGTTACGCTACGGTACAGTACCAGTTACGTGTACTACGCGTGTCCCATCACTACGCAAGCATGCGCCAGCGCGCGAATTTTGAATGGACCAACCGCAGCGCCGCTATCACCCACCCGCCCCGCACGCCTCCCTCAAGTGTTCGTGACTCGTGGCGCGAACAAAATGAGCAACATTACAACTCTATAGGAAGTTCTCTATGATGTATACAGGAACTCGAGCAGGAGGACTCGCTGTGCACAGCGAGTTTCCCACCTTTGCCAAAATAATCCACTCTCAATTAACGTCACTTCCTTCGACTGATTTATTTTAACAACGAATATAAAAATAAATCTCACTGTCACCTGTGTCACCCCTGGACAGCATGACGGAGTGCGGGTAGTCGAGCAGCAGCTGCACGACGGCCGTGTGGCCGCCCTTGGCCGCCTCGATGAGCGTGGTGGAGTTGTCCTTGAGCTTGCGGAACGGGTCGGCGTCGCACGCCAGCAGGAACTTCACCACGTCGGCGTGTCCGCCCGCGCACGCCAGCGACAGCGGCGTGTGGTCACCGTTTGCCGTCACGCGGTTCACGTCCGCGCCCTGTACAAAAAATTATATCTTAGGACTGAGCTACTTCTTGTCATCTCTCTTAACACACATTTCCAAGTTATAACGTTCCCATATTGTTATAAAACAATATTTTATTATTCAAAAAAATAAAAAAATTCTGGGAGGCCAATAAGTTCGTACCCGCACAAAAAATGACAGAACTCAAGAATTGTGAGTTAGGCCTCGAAAGAGCTCAAACCACTTTTAGACTTTACAATTGTCCTAAGCCATAATACCCACCTTGCCCACGAGGAACTGCACGGTGCACACGTGGCCCGCGCGGCACGCCTTCATGAGCGGCGTGCGGCCGCCCTCGCTCTCGTGCTCGAGCTCGGCGCCGGCGCGCAGCAGCAGGTCGGCCACGTCCGTGTGTCCGTTCTCGCACGCGTACGTCAGCGCCGTGTCGCCCGTTTGCGTTTGGGCGTGCACGTCCGCGCCAGCGTTTAGCAAGTACCTGAGGTAACGCAGACAAATTATTGCTATAGAACCTTCCTATACACAATGATATATAGCAGCACCTATACGCGATGTAACAGATGCCCCATTTTATTTGAAGTTGCATATTCAAAAAATTGTATTCACTTGGAATTGTGCTGATTTAGACTCAAATTATGATGTTTTTCAATTATAGTAGGAAAAAAGTGACCTTGGTTTTTTCCACTTGGATCAAATGATCAGAGTAGCAACAGCCACTAATACGATTAAGAATCACAGATTTAAAAGACAAATTGCACAAAAAAAAATTAATTCAGTTGGTCCAGAAACATACAAAACGAGAGGATGCCCAAGGCGACCTATTACAAAGCTTTAGCAGTGGTGAGGGCGCCCCGATCGGGCAGCAGCGACATCACGTGAGACACTCACCGCACGAGCTCGAGGTGCCCCTCCTGGCTGGCCTCCATGAGCGGCGTGGAGGCGCCGAGCTCGGCGTCGGCGCCCGCCTTGATGAGGAAGTCGGCGACCTCGAGGAAGCCGCCGCAGCACGCGAGCGTCAGCGCCGTCTCCTGCGTCTCGTCCGTCTGCGCGTTGATGGCTGCGCCTTGGCCGAGCAGCAGTGCTACCATCTCCTCGTGACCTGAACAATACATACATTTTTAGACTCAAAACAATGAATAGTGTAACAAACAGTCAACTAAATATACACTTTCTCAAATACCGTTAAATGTATTGCTGTTGAACCAAGTTAGACAGATTTATAGATGCCATGGGCACCGTCATCTCGTATAAAACTTTTGAAAGCTTAGAAACCGATTTAATGAAATGAAAAGACCTTAAAACGACTTTTTAGGTTAAGCTTAAATCGCTCATGATATCGTAAAGCCAGTATTGAAGAACTGAGACTGATGACTGATGATGAAGTCGAGCTGAGACTGATGAACCTACCCTCCCTGGCGGCCTCAATGAGCGGCGTGCAGCCCTCGTCGTTGACCTCCTCGATGTTGGCGCCGCGCTTCAGCAGCAGCATGGCCAGCTCCACGTGCCCGGCGCACGCCGCCAGCGTCAGTGGCGACTCGAAGCTGTCCGTGGGCATGTGAGATGAGTCTGATGAACCTACGCTCCCTGGCGGCCTTCATGGGCAGCGTGTAGCCCTCGTCGTTGACCTCCTCGATGTTGGCGCCGCGCTCCAGCAGCAGCATGGCCAGCTCCACGTGCCCGCCGCACGCCGCCAGCGTCAGTGGCGACTCGAAGGTGTCCGTGGGCATGTGAGCTGAGTCTGATGAACCTACCCTCCCTGGCGGCCTCCATGAGCGGCGTGTAGCCCTCGTCGTTGACCTCCTCGATGTTGGCGCCGCGCTCCAGCAGCAGCATGGCCAGCTCCACGTGCCCGGCGCACGCCGCCAGCGTCAGTGGCGACTCGAAGCTGTCCGTGGGCATGTGAGATGAGTCTGATGAACCTACGCTCCCTGGCGGCCTTCATGAGCAGCGTGTAGCCCTCGTCGTTGACCTCCTCGATGTTGGCGCCGCGCTCCAGCAGCAGCATGGCCAGCTCCACGTGCCCGCCGCACGCCGCCAGCGTCAGTGGCGACTCGAAGCTGTCCGTGGGCATGTGAGCTGAGTCTGATGAACCTACCCTCCCTGGCGGCCTCCATGAGCGGCGTGTAGCCCTCGTCGTTGACCTCCTCGATGTTGGCGCCGCGCTCCAGCAGCAGCATGGCCAGCTCCACGTGCCCGCCGCACGCCGCCAGCGTCAGTGGCGACTCGAAGCTGTCCGTAGGCATGTTCACCTGGGAATCATTAAAAAGCGTGTCAAAGAAACACGAGGAACTAAAAGTGCTATTAGTGCAATATCAAAGTGCCTGATAAAAAAAAAGTTTAATTTAAAACAAAAGATTGGTAGAGCTCTACGACAGTAATATTGCCTTTGCTATTCAGCGGTTTAAATACGTGGTACTTGATTAGTGCCAACCCGTTGTATTGTCGGTCTGGCGTCAGTACGACATTTCCAGCATCTACTGGGGATGCTTCGTAGAGAGCCGAAAGACGTGTCGAGTTTTGATATTATTGGTGGTGGTTTGTTATATTTATTTCTGCGGTGGGTGGGTGGGAAGTTACACTGGGAACATGAATGCTTGCAAACAATACGCAATTATGCAACTGGTTGGCACTAATCAACTAGCACATAATTAAACCACTAAATAGCCAAGAAATATTACTGTTGTTGTTGATAATATGGACTTCGGCGAAGGAACGTTTGATTCAATAAAAGACTTAATGCTCCACCCACTTGCTTGTAAAGGTGCACACGCACACAATCAACACAAAATGCATCTTTATACTTAATTTTATTATGTAATATATCGTCAGGTGACAACCCAAACTCACTAAGTATGACCAAAAGGTCATAGCCATAATGAATCATACTAGTAACATAACAAGGTTGATTTTCGTTTAATATTTTTGATTGTCACCCGACGATATGGATATTTGAAAAAATGATAGCACACGCCAAAACAGCAGGTAAATAGTAAAAGTTCACAAAACTCACTGAACTAACCTGTGCACCCGAGTCGAGCAGCAGCCTGGCGACCTCGACGTGCCCGTCCATGCTGGCCTCCATCAGCGCCGTGTGCATCTCGTCGGTCTTGTGCTCGCGGTCGGCGCCCGCGGCCAGCAGGAACCGCACCATGTCGAGGTGCCCCTTGTAGCAGGCCAGCGTTAGCGCGGACTCTTTGAACTCGTTCGAGTGCGTGTTGATGCCGGCGCCGTGCTTTAGGAGGATCTTGGCGACGCCCACGTGGCCTGCCGATGCGGCCTGTGCGACACGGTAGACATTGGTTAGCAAACTTAAGACGGAACACTATGCTAAAATACTGCTAAAAATTACTTAAAATTAAAGGAATGGTTGTAGACGTGACCAGGACCGTAGACATAGTTGCAGTTAAGATAGTGCAGTGCTAATTTGGTAACATGAAATATTAGCAGATAATTGGAAGAGAACTAATTTAAGTAAGACCTGTGTTGGGAGCGATAAATACACACCAAAAAACGTCCAATAAAGGGGCATTCCACGAGCTGTCCCGTACGAACGCGTGTTTATCTCTGTTATTAGCTTTTTTGACTTTGCGATTGTAATTGGAAGATTATAATTGGGACCATGATTTGACTCTTTTGTAGCAGAAAAAGGAACTCCAAAGTCTACCAATTTTCAGAAAATTCCCGTTCGTACGGGATAGCGGTGGACTTTAACCTGAAATGCTCCTCAATAAATTCAATTCCTAGGTCACTGTAGCCATACGATCGTTCATACTTAACCACGGACAACTGCATATGGTCATGTTAGGCCACATACCAAATGAAACAATGTGAAATTTAATGAGAGTTATTCAATTACAATCAATATTGATTTCAATATTGATAATTGTGCATGCTTTTATCTATATTTCATTACTAAATTCAACATCTGTCATCATCCCTATTGTTTCTTGGTAAAATGATGCTACTGGTGGGAAACCTTTAATTGGCTCTCTGTTACTTACCCATATAGCTACAATATTATTATTAGCCGATGGTTCCCCGAATAAATGAATAAATAAATTAAATAGAATCAGATAAGTGACCTCCATGAGCGGCGTATGGCCGTTCTCGTTGTGGTCCTCGACATTGGCGCCGTTGTCGAGCAGCGCCGACACGCACTCCTCGTGGCCGCCGGCGCACGCGTACATGAGCGGCGTGTTGCCGGAGCCGGACACGGCGTTCACGTCCGCGCCGTGCGCCACCAGCAATACATAAGTTACCTCCATGAGCGGCGTATGGCCGTTCTCGTTGTGGTCCTCGACCTCGACGTTGGCGCCGTTGTCGAGCAGCGCCGACACGCACTCCTCGTGGCCGCCGGCGCACGCGTACATGAGCGGCGTGTTGCCGAAGCCGGACACGGCGTTCACGTCCGCGCCGTGCGCCACCAGCAATAGATAAGTTAGGGCAGATGCCCCGGTTGTGGCCACTGTGCCGGTTTTGGCCATTTTCAAATTTATCAAGGTATAGACAAATTTACAAGTCTATGGTTTATGGTTTATATAAGAGTAAAAAATGGCAGTACAGATGGCACTGTCATCTGTCATGTATAAGTTGTCATTCAGCTGTCAGGGGCCATGGAAAAAAGTGGCCAAAACTGGCTCCTGGACCCGTTTCTGACATTTCACTAAAGAAAAAAAATTGATCTAATGTCAGAATCTTAACAGCGGAGATTCATATAAATAAAGTAATATATTTTCACTGACTTAGTACAAAAAAAGTGTCATAATTCCTTATTGACACAAAATGACGGACGTCTGAATAGACAAACTCTCCTTAAAGTGGCCAAAACCGGGCCATCTGCCCTACCTCCATGAGCGGCGTGTGTCCGCTATCGTTGTGGTCCTCGACGTTGGCGCCGTTGTCGAGCAGCGCCGACACGCACTCCTCGTGGCCGCCGGCGCACGCGTACATGAGCGGCGTGTTGCCGGAGCCGGACACGGCGTTCACGTCCGCGCCGTGCGCCACTAGCAATAGATAAGTTACCTCCATGAGCGGCGTGTGTCCGTTCTCGTTGTGGTCCTCGACGTTGGCGCCGTTGTCGAGCAGCGCCGACACGCACTCCTCGTGGCCGCCGGCGCACGCGTACATGAGCGGCGTGTTGCCGGAGCCGGACACGGCGTTCACGTCCGCGCCGTGCGCCACCAGCAATAGATAAGTTACCTCCATGAGCGGCGTGTGTCCGTTCTCGTTGTGGTCCTCGACGTTGGCGCCGTTGTCGAGCAGCGCCGACACGCACTCCTCGTGGCCGCCGGCGCACGCGTACATGAGCGGCGTGTTGCCGGAGCCGGACACGGCGTTCACGTCCGCGCCGTGCGCCACCAGCAATAGATAAGTTACCTCCATGAGCGGCGTGTGTCCGTTCTCGTTGTGGTCCTCGACGTTGGCGCCGTTGTCGAGCAGCGCCGACACGCACTCCTCGTGGCCGCCGGCGCACGCGTACATGAGCGGCGTGTTGCCGGAGCCGGACACGGCGTTCACGTCCGCGCCGTGCGCCACCAGCAATAGATAAGTTACCTCCATGAGCGGCGTGTGTCCGTTCTCGTTGTGGTCCTCGACGTTGGCGCCGTTGTCGAGCAGCGCCGACACGCACTCCTCGTGGCCGCCGGCGCACGCGTACATGAGCGGCGTGTTGCCGGAGCTGGACACGGCGTTCACGTCCGCGCCGTGCGCCACCAGCAATAGATAAGTTACCTCCATGAGCGGCGTGTGTCCGTTCTCGTTGTGGTCCTCGACGTTGGCGCCGTTGTCGAGCAGCGCCGACACACACTCCTCGTGGCCGCCGGCGCACGCGTACATGAGCGGCGTGTTGCCGGAGCCGGACACGGCGTTCACGTCCGCGCCGTGCGCCACCAGCAACCGCACGATGTCCACGTGCCCCGCGCTCGCCGCCTCCATGAGGGGCGTGCAGTCGCCCTGGGAACAAACACATCTCACTTCAATACCGTCAGTTTTTTTGTCTTGGGTCGTGCTTGCTGTGGCCCTGTGGTAAAAGCATAAGAGCAAACGGAAATGTGAGAAATAGCAGCAATCAGAATAGCAGCTAGCGAGACCAAACAACTCTCTTATAATCGAGAGTTACAGTACCGATAGTTATAGCAAGCGCTGAGCATCTATGTCCAACTTCAGACTGAATACGGCCTGAACGGAAAAAGCATCTCGTGGCGATCTTTACTACTAGTAGTACAACTTGTATCAAACATTTACAATACAAATCGTGAAGTGCCTTACCTTGATCCCTCGGTCTTCAACACTAGCATGCATGGCTAGCAGCACTTGCGCGAGCTCATAATAGCCCGCGGAGCATGCAAGGGACAGGAGCGACTCGCCCTCCTCCGTGGTCTCGTGCACCGAGCGGCCCTCCGTGAGCAGCTTGCGGACCGTGCCCACGTCGCCGTCCGAACAGGCCTCCGCCAGCGACGGCGCGCCTTCCGCGCTCGTCGTTGTCGTCGGCGTCGTTCCCGTTGCTGTTGAACCGCATTGGGTGCTGAAACAAGACAACAAACTATACAATACGATATATCACTCTGTTTCAATTGTTACTTTTGAAAGTATATTCTCAGATAAGATCAAAGCTTCACGAATCACGGCCGCGCCCCGCCTCGATCGGGCCGATCGGGGAATCGTGAGACTCGACCGCGAACAGTTCGAGAGGCGGAGGCGCGTATCGGCTCAATCTCGGATTATCATCACATGTCACGTCATTTACTTGTAAGATTGCCGTTTAACTATTTTATATATTTTTCGTACAGCTTGAATTTGTATGCTTACTGTCTGCTCCTGTTAATAACATAATCCTCAAGGCAAATTATTTCGACGTACTTGTAATAATTTGAGATAGCTTGCAGTGCTAAGTAAATGTTAAGAGGACATTAAAGGTTGTTTGTGATGATGAACATTTTTTATCACAAAACAATGTATGGCGGTAATATAACGTATAGTATCACCATGTACCATTCTGATTAATATGAATATAAATCATATAAATTAATAAACATACACTCTTGAAGATCAAATGGGGGAACTGTTATGAAAGATGAACTTGATAGCGTTGTTGCACGGCGCCATCCACACTGCATTGTCACACGACGTCAGCTGCCAGAGCTCGTTCGGAGGACTGAGGCTGCGCCACTAGAGTGTATACTAACGGCTTGTCCTGGTGGTGGTGGCGGTGGTGGGGCGGCGGCTGGTCGCTGCGCATGCGCGTGAGCGCCGCCGCCGCCTCGTCGAGCGCGCACGACACCGACGACGTCAGCCGCCGGAGCACCTCCGGGTCCGCGAGGTGTTTACCCTCCCCGGACAACTTGCCGATACCTGCAATAACAAACTCTGCTTATTTGTCGCTCAACAAATCTTTATTCGGCGGGGTTAAACGCTGCACAGCTATCGCCGCGACATTTATTTAGACGTCAAAATCGTGTTCTATTCTTGGTATGAATATGACACCCGATTTCTCAACCACAAAGGAAATCGTCGTCGAAAGGCAGTAAAAAATAACAATCAATACCAATACATCATATAAATAAATCTGAGTCTATCTCAACTTCATATGGCTGTACTCACTTGCATTTCAGTCACTACGCGGCGGGTCACGAATCGGTTCGCCTAGTACAGTACTAGGAGCACTCTTAGCGCTTGAGGATGGAGACCTAAGCTCTTCGAAACATGTCGCGCGTAGTGTCTAAATGTAAGTGAGTACAGCCGTATGACAAATAAAACCATGATAATGATTTTTGCTTAGTACTGAAGTTCTGAGTCCAATGCAGTCTGTGAATGATTTAACAAGCCGTAGCCCTGTTGTGAACCTTGCTCTTTTAACGGAAGTCTAATCGAGTGCATCGCCGCACCAGTTACTGGGATCATCTGATTTGCTTTATTTACGGTAGAATATGATTTACATGGGATTTTGGAAAGCAACCTAAGTGGAAGAGCATACTTAATGGGAGAAAAGTGGATTAAATCATGCCTGATAGTATGTTTTGCAATTAAATACCTGGTTGTAGAATTACATCCTGATTTACATGGATAAATCCGATAAATATGCAGTAACTTACCGCATTAATACGACAGTCTACAATTAAAGATCGATCGTAGCTTTCGTGCTACTCGTATTTGCGGGGAACGATACATCGGGTTTCATTAGAACGAGTTATTATATGTGTAATGCGCATTAGGTATAAGGAACTAATAAAGAGGCGATACATAGATACTACATATCAAATACTTAAGTGCATTTATCGACTGCCAGCCTAAAGTTAACACGAATAGCAAGAGAGTGACCATGCATTGTACAAAGTTATGATATGAATATGACTAATATCACCAATGTAAATAAAACATTCGATTTAAGGTACAAATAGTAATCATGTCGCCAATTGTCTACATCGAACAATTCAATTTCAGTAATAAGCATTTCATCGATTTCTTTTACTGATGCTAACTTCGATTTACCAAAGCTGGCGTGAATAGAACGAACTCCAATACTACAGACATATATATTCGTGCTCATCAGTCTATGCTATGCTCTTAACAGGATTTGAATCCACCAGCAGGGTTACTTACTATAGTTGATAGTAAGTAACCCTGCTGGCGGCTGAAGTAACAATTAAGTATGTTAAGCATTAGTTGTAAACAAATGTAAGTAATATATTCCAAACGGAACAGTGACGCGACAGCGAGATGCTAGCGCGCCGCAGTGACGTCACGGAAAGGGGTCACTTGAAACTCGGACGCGCTAAGTAACAGGAAAATCAGGTGCTTCAAGATTTTTAGGATTGCAATGCAGTACGTATACAATGTCAATGTGATATCGTATTTGTGTAGAGAAGATAAACACACGTGTCGCGTACGTGCTAAATATGTTAAATAAGTTATTCGTTAATACGACTACTGCTAAGTTTGACTTTATTTGTCACTTGTTATGTATAGAAAACAAAGCGATATATAACTGTCGCAAAGTGCGAATGAACACAAGGTAGATCGTTCCTAACATAGATGTAGGTCACATTTCGTTTTGAAACTGGGTTACTGTATGCAACAACTGCGTCCACCCAGACCTTTAAATTATACATGACTGCTTATACTAACAGATATAGTGGTGTTGAGAGACGAACTCAATCTAGTTAGGGACTTACTAACAATAGCCTGGACGAACTGAAACAGGGTTAGGAGTTATTACAATTAAAAACTCCTGATATTATTGAATAAAATGTTGACAGTGCTTCTTTATATACAATCTAGTTCCTACAATAATAAACACACTCACTGAAATTATTAACTCACGACGAGTCATAGAACAGTGTCTCTATAATTTATAGAAAAACCTACATGTCTCGATGCTTGCCGAATTTTTCACAAGTTAAAAATGCCCTCATTGAAAAAGCTCCTAAAGTTTGGTGGTGGGATCCCCGCGAAATTGAAGCCGTTCGTTAATGATGAATAAGATAACATCACGGAAGGCCAACCTAAGCTAAGATCTTACTTTCTAATTTAATTTATTAAACATGACATATTAAACGAAATATACGATTTTGTTTAAACGAACACTATGTTATTTAACATTATTTGCTGGTGGATGATTTATAAATTCTATGGAACGGACAATGATTGTCCCTATTCCGACTTGTTACCAAGCAAGCTTAAAATGCGTGTTCTAGCATGGCGAACTCGTTCATTAAGATTAGATCAAACACTTCCAACAAGATGGGAGGACGATATAAAAAAGATTGCAGGCCCGCTCTGAAGGGCAGTAACCGCGAACCAGGCTTATTGGAGGCGTATGCCCAACAGTGGGCGCATACTCGCTGAAGAAGAGAAGCTTAAAAATGAAGAAACAATTTGAACAGACGCAATGATCCTGGTTAACCTTAGGCATGTATTTAACCGGGCTGCTAAATAATTGTATTTGGGCAGCTATAAAAAATCAAAATAAGTACCAAAAATTATTAGGTTGGCGACTAATTCGAGGCGACTAATTATTTCAATATGGGCTGCATTTTATTGCTTTTACAGGTATTGTTTAACTATAGCCAGGTATCAAATAATTCTATTGACAACTGAATAAGTAACTGGGAAGCAATTTAAGAAGCCTTTTTTAAATAGAAAACGATCACCTATTAATTTAAAAATCAGCATCTTTTAAAATATTTAGGAAGCAATTAAAATGCGTTAAATATTCAATATAAGTACAACGGGCAACTTTACACGAGCAGTAATTATAAGATAAAAAGGGTCTTAAAAAGTTACTGGGGTCTATGAATATTGGTAGGTAGGTACCTATAAGTAGGTATCTACTGTCAGATATCTAGTACCAAATTTCATTGATTATATAGGCTTTGTATAGGTATTACCTAAATACCTACCTAGTTAATAAAAAATGTGAATGAGTCATTTTTAGGGTTCCTTAGTCAACTAGGAACCCTTATAGTTTCGCCATGTCCGTCTGTCCGTCCGTCCGTCCGTCCAAGGTCTAGCTCAGTGACTGATAGCACTAGAAAGCTGAAATTTGGTATGAGTATGTGCGTTAATCACGCCAACAAAGTAATAGAATAAAAACTGGAAAATATTTTTATTAGGGTACCTCTCCTACACATGTGACCCAACTCACAAGGGTGAAATTTTTTTTCGCTCCAACCCTGTCGTGTGGCCCCCTATACAAATTGGATCCGTTGGATAGGTCTTTTAAAAATAGTCGAGGTGTTTGAAAAAGAACACTTTTTGGATAAAACGAATGGTTTTGTAAATAATAGCTCTGAAAGTTCAAAGTCGGGCGTCCTCCCAATCTAACTTTTGCACCGTGGGTCCAAAAAAATTTAAAAAAAAAACATGAAAGTGAGGCTTAACAAGTACTTTCAATGAAAACTATATTGAATAAAATCGGTTGAGCCGTTTTTGAGTTATCACTCAAAAACGCAAAGCAAAAGGACGTGAGTGCGGCGTAGTATAATGACGTACATAAGCGCCGCCAAGTATCCCTTAACAAACGACCTTTTTGAACGGATGAATTGTAACATTCCTTCAACTACGGAACCGGCATGGCCGGGCATGGCCCGATATGCTCTTGGTCGGTTTTTAGTACGTTTTAAATTGGCCACCCTTCAATAACTGGCCAGTTATACTAAAATGGATTGTACATATTGCAATCATGCACGCAATATTTCACTGTCAATCCTTCCTTTTTTTACATTTTGGTTCAGAACCCTAAAAATATTCCAGTTTCCTGAAATTTTACTGCTCCCGTAATTAAAATGATACCTGCAACTGGTACACTCATTATGGTTAATTAGGTAAAAACAAATAGCTGGCAACAAATATTTAAAACAAGCCTGCTTTGAATAATAGATGCGAAGTTAATATTTTAGATGCCAACCTATTATTTTAAGTTCCGTGATAATTTTTGGTGTGCTATATTTTGCTGCCGTTTTTCAACGATATTGATGCCACATGTTTGATGCTTATTTTAATTTAATGTCGCTAAAATATTAATACACAGCCAATTTATATTATTATATGCCTTAGAAAAGTTGCCGATTCATATTTTAGATGCCCGTAAAATTATAAGCCTTAACCTTATGTAGTTCTTACCATAAGTCCTTTCACGCCATCTTTCTGTATCGCTACGTCCTACAAGGGGAGGGAGGCGCCCTCAACGGGCCAGATACTGGATCATAGTAAATCAAAATAAATCGAACGCGTAAATGCATGTATGAATACTAGGCAATTTGTGTGGTTTGAGAGATACATTAATTGGGGCTGATCACGTTCCGTGCGGGCGGGCCGTGGGAACCCGCCGAGTTAGATGTAGCCATGTGCTAGTGCTAGTCTATGTACGCTGTTGACGGTACTCATTAACATCCGACAAGCCTTACATACTTATAATTCGTAATAAAATAAAATAACTGTCACTTTGAAAATTGACTCAAACTCAGATAAATTCATGTGTCAGATTATGCTATTTCGGTATTAAGAACAGGTAATAGGGTAGATATTTGCTGAGAGAGTCGAATGGATTTATCAGAGTTTGAAGTTAAGCGATACAATCGTGTTTGTTGCAGATACAGACCCAAAAAATTATATTTATTAATTGATTATTTATCGTTTTGATTTCTTTTTATATGAATACATATAACTTACGTAGCGTCTTTAACAATGTATTAGTATATATTATTACGAAATCTGGGAGATACTTGCGTTTTCTACACGATGTCTAATACCTAGTAAACCCGCCAGGCCATGCCACGGCGAAAGTTTTTTTATAATTTTCGTATTATCGCGACCGCGGTTTGCATATACAAACAATTGTTAACGCCTCATGTGGCTCGCACTCGCAGCGACAACCGCTGCAGGTACAAACAGCAACACACTTAACTGACCATCGATATACCTTATGCCGTTGTAATAGATTACATACACATACAACTGGAACAGTAGGGATCAGAGGTTTCCTTATCCCTTAGTCGCCTCTTACGACACCCGCGGGAAGAGACGGGGTGGCACTATTCTAAAGCCGGGGCCACGCAATTAACAGCGTTGCCGATTGTACCAGTGGTATAGCAAAATATTGGTAGTCTATTTCTCTACTACCGTAAAGAACGCAGTGAAACAAAATCATATTATCGTGGTTCTCATTTTGCGACTCGACACAAATACAAAAGCTAAAAATGGCAATTCGTCGTTGCCGCACTGTTTCGTGCTAATTCCCACTCTGTGTACTCAAATACCATGAAGTAACATTCAATTTGCCTGTCCAACGGCAAATGTCAGTAACGGCCCAGCTAATGTTATGCCGCATAAGGAATCTGTTCCACCGATGACGAGGACTAGCCAGCGATTGTTTTCTTGCCTAAGGCACTTTCAAAAAGATATCTGGGGGACGGTAGTGCCCAAGTCGACCAAAAATAAAGCATGTCAGTAGCTACCTTTTCTCAACCGTTTCGGTTCATTTTCAAACCATAACAGCATCGACCCAGATACCAGCAGAGCCACCAGAGAGCTCGAATTCACAGGATAAGATGTAGTCAGGAAACATGAAATACACTAAGTTCCTTTGATGTAGCTTTTATACTTTAGATTTTATTAACACCTAAAATATGAAGATTTGGCCACTCACTCACTCTCTGACCAAACCTGAACTTATTTTATTACATAAATAAGGACAACTATTACGTACCGAGTCAACATTATATTTTTTGAGTACCTTGGCCGCAATGGCCGCTCATCGGAGCGGAATATATCGATATTTGATGGTGACTGCACCGACGGCGACCTAATAAAAACCCAAAATTGAAAATTTTTAAGCAAATATAACGTTTTCCATACTTTTCCTATGATAGAGGTAAAAACCCATCCTGTATACTGTAATCAATACAAAAATAAAGCTCCTGCTTTGACATTCGTCGCCTTTATGCTTAGAGCATATACCTATGGAGTAAGCTTAGGTACATTTCCCCTCTGTCAACGTTATTAGCAGGTAAATCTAATACGTTTATAAAAACTATTTCAAAAATCGATTACACGCATTTCGTTCATCGTTTTCAGTGAGTAAAGAGCTCCGTGAAAATGCCTTTATGTATTGTTTTTAGGTGTAAAAAATGTTCTACTATGTCTAGTTTACAAAAATATAAAATATAATTTCACATGTAATTATAGTTTTACTTTTTTTATCATTACTATTATGATTAAAAAATTAATCCATATCGAAAATCCGGCGTCGTTTACAGAATCGATTCAAAGAATCGTTTATTTTCTGTCGGGCAGTAACTATTTTGACGTTTGACACTTATGCATATTTAACGCCCCTAAGGATTACTGCCTTCTATATTTTGTTTGAAAATACAAGCAAAAGTGATCCTTGGCTTTTTTGTTTGACATTTGCAAAGACTGCATCCGATAATGAACCATATTTCAATAATTGTAAAGTCAACTATCTGTTGCTCCATTTAGTGTCGTGACTTACTGTCAAATATGCGTGATATTTTCAAGTCAAAGGTACATCATTGTCCGTTATCAATAAGGCGATGCTACTATAAAAATTCATTTAGAAATAAACTTTATTAAAAACCGACAATGATGTACCTTTAAATAGAAAACGCCATACGTATGCTACCTCGCCCCCCTCAGATTTTGGCAGACTTTTTTGTTTGGAAAGATGAGGCGATGCGTCCTCCAGGTATAGAGCTTTATGCCTCTATGTTATGTTATTAAATATTATATTACTCGCTCATATACTTTAAAACTAGTAACCAGGCACTACTATTAAATATGCTTTAAATTCGACCGGCAAGTACCAAGCGGATGAAATATATAATTTAAAACAAAAAAAGAACCGACTTCACTTATGATCTGCTATTCCAAGAGGAAGTGGCCGAGTTGCTGTAAAAAATAGTGAAATCACTATAGGTGTGCCTATAATAGTTGAAGAGTTCCCTCGATTTCTCCTGGATCCCATCATCAGACCCTGACTTGGTGACAATGGGACCATCTAGGGGTTATACCGGTTCGATTAAAAAAAAATTTTTGAAAATCGGTTCACGATTCACGGAGATATGGAGTAACATACATACAAAAAAAAATAATGATGATAAAAAAAAAAAAATCAGTCGAATTGAGAACCTCCTCCTTTTTTGAAGTCGGTTAAAAATAGGTACGCTAGACATTTAAGAGTCGCCAGGACGCTCGCGTGAACTCGCGTCCCCATACAAACGAAGTTCAGCTCTCATTTTAAAACGACATGCTTTGGAACCACGAAATTTGGCATGGGCATTCTAGTAGTACAGATGTAGGTCTGAAATTCGTTTTGATTGCTAAAAAATGTAATACAAAGAAAACATAGCAAAAATAAGTTTTGTATGTAAATCTGTAACTGGCTGTATTTTCTTTGTATTACAATGTTTAGCAACGAAAACAAATTACCGACCTAGATCTGTGCTACTAGAATGCCCATGCTAAATTTCGTGGTTCTAAAGCATGTCGTTTTAAAATGAGAGCTGAACTACGTTTGTATGGGAACACGAGCGTCCTGGCGACTCTTAAATAATCTTTCGATCGGCCAGCCACAACGTCCGCTGCCGCGGCCGCGGGGAAACACGGCGCGGAACTAACAAATCGCATCAGACTTATGAGGTAGTTTCTCTATTTGTGACGTTCTCGGGCCAGCTACAAGTACCACTCTACAGTCGGTCGCCAATGAGGTGCTGCTTGTATTGCGACGACGCCAAGTAAAACCGTCCGTATTGACAACTAATAAAGTGGTGTCTTTTGATTGAAAGCGTATCGTTTCGCGGCAAGCGTTTTACACGAATATTGAAGACACGGTTGATAAATAGGTAAATTAGAGCGGACAGATATGTAAATCCAGGGATTGTGTTTTGATGAGTCGATTGAGCGAAGGACTGCGGGTCACGTGGGCGCATTAGCCGTTTTATTCAGCGTTAATTAGTGGTAACAGATAGGACTGTGGGAGCCAATCGCGACTTATTCACGCTACTGTAGCAGGGGTTGATAATTTAAAGTTAAGTTCATGCGATATAAATTATTTTACTGAATTTAAGTAATTCGCTCTCCGATGTTTTAGCAGGAAAGGAAATCGTCGATGCTGTCACCAAAATGTGATGCATGTGTGTACACATACATTTACTGAAAACTTCTGATTTGAACAATAAAATACTTAATTAGAACCACACTATGCCGTAAATTTAGAGCGAAGCGCGAAATGCACTGGAACGTTAAGAAGTTACATTCAATTGCGTACAATACAATGGTGTCATCAGTGATTGGTGGGCATCAGTACTTGATCTTGCAATACGACACGGTCCCATCGTCAAACTATTCCATTGGCAACCGTGTATGAACACGAGCCTTGTCAAAATAAGGGATAGTTAGTTGGGCAAACGCATAACCGATATTGGGCGACACGGCTACAAACCATAATAATAGCGCAAGTTTTATATTTCATAGAGAATCGCTGCCGTATTCATTGTAGGTAATGTCAGAATCAGAACCAAACACTACTCAAACTTTATCAGAGAAAGTTTATATTCAATATAAGCTAAGTAAGAAACTCAAGATACGTATTAAACCGTAGTGCAGCGCCTAGTTTTACAAAAGGTTTAGAAAGGTTCTGTCTACTAGTCTCCATGTGATGTAGATATATTGATTCGGTGAATGGTTGCATTTAAAGGTCAAGGTTGGCATTAACGTTATGCACTTGTTATATTCATTAAAAAATGGTAATAGTTGGTATTTAACGGTACTTGTCTAGCTAGTTACATGTCCAAGAAGTTGGAATGTTACGATTTTGAAATATAACAACTATACCTGGGTTTTAATTTGTAATGACGTACGCACAGCAACACTGTTAACCTACCATCGGTAGACCTTATATCTATTAGCATAAGGCTTACAAATTATTGTCAATTAAAAATGTGGACGATGGTATGACGTGTACGCATTGCCTCAGAAGAACAACTATAATTGTAAAGTTATACACTACTGTTTCAGATTTTTAGATCAAGTTATACTAGGGACCATCTCACAATCACGAACGTTTAGTGAATTACGGCTGGCTGGACGGTTTTAGCGTGAGTGGTTAGTAGTAGTGGTGTAAGCAAGTTGCGCGACTCGCCGATATCAATTGCCATGGTAGGGCCGTGGGGCGCGGCGTAAACTTGTGGATATGGCGGGATAAATACCAATTTAGGACCCAAGTACACTGCGATGCACAGACTTATGAAAAAACTAAATATGATTGCTATACTTACAATCAAATCAAAATTCATACTGTACTATAAAATCCTGTATAATAAATAGGACTACGGGCGGGAACAATCAGATTTGCTACGTTACGTGATACAAAGTTAAGCCCTATGGCAAGTAAACGGATGAATGCGATGAGACTTAACCGCTAAATGACAGTAACTTAAAGCCCGCACCCGCATGAAGCCACCGGCGCCGCTTCAGCTTCAAATGTGACGTCGTTATCATTACAATCGCTCACCGAGCGCTAGCGTGGCAAATTCTCGTGAAAAACCATTTTAAGAACGCTATGTGGTATGCATAGTTGTTACGGGTGTAAATATAACACTCTTTATATTATACTGAACGATGGCAGCAAACGCTCATCCGCAATTATAAAGTCATGGGAATACGCTAGCGTCTATCAAGATAGACTGTAGTGATGGACTAGCAAGAAAAATTAAGTACTTATATTCTATTTTTTATTAGAAATATTAACGCCGAAATTTGACCTCCATGTGTCGTCTCTCTCATTTTTTATATTCAAAATATTGTATTTGTAATCTTAATAATATCGTTCGGCAAACCATTTCTGACTAACTGACAAATCAGACGAAATCTACCCGTCTCCTTTTTACACACCGTAAATGGCACCTAATGAAAGGGACGGAAATACTAACAAAAAATTTAAAACATAGACATTTTTCACGGATTTTTAGTGTTGTCATATTTTTGTTCGATGAACATTGCTACTGCGGTCGATACTTTTCCAATTATATTCGTTTTATCGTGAAAATGTCTCTGCTCTGCCCTGGCATATTTCCCCTGGCACATAATTCGCGAAAATATTCAGAGGAGATATTATAACTTATTTAAATGAATAATTAATTACCTTTCGATTTGCTTATACCTACCTGTAAGATAGTATTTTATTAGAAACTACCCCATACAAAAACTGCAGTCTTTCTCCTGGTCTCTTATAAAACGATTTAAAAAAAACTTGACTGGTCCCTTTGCATGCACAAATGAGTTGTTTCAATAAATAATAGTATACTTAAGTAAATATAAAAAAAGAGGTGACGCCACTTCTTACAACAAATTACCTCTTAACTTAGAAATTAGAATGACCACATGTAAAATGTATACCGCTCACACATTGACTTTTAATGCCGCCGGTGTTAATAAAATTTATAATGACGAATTAATCATATACAACATGGAGTTTAGGTACCTACTGACAGAAAAAAAAAACGAATTTTCTACTGTATTATGTATGACGATAATTAGGTTCGCCATGTTAAATACATATCAGATGAGGTACTGAATCTAACATTGTTCATGCATAACCGTTATTGTTTATTAGGTGTTACTGGTGTTAGATTGAGCTTTGTAAACGTTTAAATTATCATTTCTTAGTTCAGTTAATGACATAATCCCATAGCTACAAAACGTTTCTCAAATGATCATTATGACCAAGTCACATCGTTTTGTTTATTTACATCTTTAAAAATGCCTATGAATTGTAAGTCAAAAATAAGTAAGCAAAAAAAAAGTGGAATAAAATTAATAACAAAATCATTGAAGTTTAGCATGTAAAAATCAATGTACAGTTAGATATCAATATTTTTTGCTTTTGTGAGAATTTAAGAATTGACCACTGACCTGCTGCCTCAAGAAGTGCCTCAAGTCTCGCCTGCATCTCAGGGTCGACAGCCCGCTCCGGGTCGTCATGGGATAGTAGGAACTTAGATGACTCCGCACCACCGCCTTCTTCTTCCATCTCCGCCTGCCAATATTTAGAGAGTTAGTGAAATAGTTCAGGTAATAGTTAGCTATTTGTAGATACAAGTATTATTATTTTTTATTCAAACTTTAGCCTACCTAGTAGTAATGTAGTTTAAGGAACTTGGGGTTTTAGTAATATAAATACAAGACTGGTATGAATTATACATATAAATAACGTTTTCACCTCAGCAGTTCGAACAAGCCTACTTTCCTCACTCCCTAGAGTGACGAAAGTGCGACTTTCATCACTACAGAGAGTGAAATTCTGTTTCTAGAAGCTTTCGTCATAATGATGATGCCTTTCATTCAGGAATGTAAATAAATGTGTTTTTTTAACTTTAATATGTTCTCACTACTGAGGTGAAGCGTTGTATGTGTCACACGAGAGAAAAGTTTTTTTATATCTCGTGTTCTTGAGATCCCTCGCTACGCTCAAGATTCTAACTTAGAAACACTTGCTTTGCTCGTGATTCAATTATAGAATCTTCCGCTTACTCGGGACTCAACATCAACACACGCAAGAAAAACCAACTTTCCTCTCTTGTTGCACAAATAACTGTTTCTTGGACATTTTTCTCTTTCTTGTAATGTAATTTTTCTCTTAACTGTAAATATTAATGTCAAACTGTACAAATAACTACATAGATATAAAGGTGCAGTTATCTGCACTGCAGACCTCACCTGCATAGAAGTTAAAATGCAGGGGAGGCCCCAAGAATCCCTGCATATTTTTATGAGTTCATTCTTTGCAATTTGTGGCATAGGCATAGGTGTTTTAAAGGTATATTTGAGTCAATCAACTTTTTATAGCGCCTGGTTGCTATGGTTACGTCCCTTGGACAACCAAATATTTTCTATGAAATAGTATGAGGATGTCCCTCGGACAACGGGGACAGAGTAAACAACATTAAAAAGTTGATTCGCCCATTTATAATATAATATGGTAATAGATAAATGTAAATAAGCCAAAAGTGAATGGCAAAATAAATAAAGCTTCAAATGTATAACATATATTCGACATTATAACATAGATAATCAGTGCTGTTTAAAATGATTACTAAAATGTAAGTGTAGCAAGTGCTGGACAGTACTATGCTGATAACAGCATAGTACTACCCTAATCCCCTGCGAAGTGGGGTCCTCTAAGTCTTAAAACGGAACTGTCCAGACCTTTAATTAGTTTATACCTATATTATGGGCGCACTTTTATACTGAAAGGAATTTCAAGCTTATATCTATACAGTGCATACATTTCATTTTTAAAAGGCAGTGTTGATAATGTTGATGGTCGTCAGCACCAGCAAATGCACACTTGGAGAGGTGATGCCATTTAAGGCTGCTTACAGACGAGCGACAGTACGCGACTCACTGTCGGCGACGGTCGCTGGCGACCGCCTGCGACAGCTATCGGCGACAGCTGGCGACGGTCGGCGACGGTCGCCGCTGTCGCAGGCGCTGAGATAGAGTCGCGTACTGTCGCTCGTCTGTAAGAGCCCTAAAAATGCAGTTTAACTACTGCATAGAAGACCTAAATTGCTTTAACTGAGAAGTGAGTGACTCCAGGCAGTTTATGTGAATCATACAATCTGGGGATGTGCATGTAGATTTATCAATATTCCAGTATTTGCAATCTTACATGCATAGAAAGTTTAAATGGTGCTGTGAAATTAGAATGCAGCTTGCAGTGCAGTGTTGAAGACTCGTCATATTTCAGCTCTTAAAAATCTGTATTTTTTATAATGCCATAAATATCAGTAAATAATTCTATTATTGACCTGCAAATTAAATATAAAAGTCATAAATCTTATGGATATAACTTTTAAAATATATATTTGACTAAATCAAAGTATAGGATAAATATCAAAATGCCGAATTATAATATGTATACATATTTACATAAAAAATATTTTCATATGCATTCAATATATTTGTATTTTTCTGAACAGAGGAAGTTAAATAAGTGGTGGCCAATTACAGTGTCAATGACCTCATGGGTTATAAGCAATACAATAGCAAGGCATATTATTCGTTTTTATACCATTACTTCTTAAATATTTTTACAGTAAATTAGTAGGTATTTTAAAAGATTTTCATGGCTTCATTGATGAAGCTTACAATCTTAGTTTAAGAGGATGATAAGACCTAAATTCCCTCCCTATCTTTTTCAGTGCGAGTGATAGAGAAACACTACGTTACAATTAGTATGGGAGCTCATTGCAAATTTTGCAAATTGATGAATTAAAAAAAAACTATGCATCAATTGAGAAATATAAGGCAACGAAGTTTTTAGTATTAGTGTGGGGGAATTTTGTCCTTAATTACAGACATATAAGCCGAGAAACTAAAGACGTGCAATTGTTTAAAGCTAATTTTAAGATGTAGGTAACTTTGGAATTATTTTCTATCAAGCCGATTTCGTCCAATTGTGCATTGGAATTAACAAAGTTCTTTTAAATATAATGAATATTAACATATATTTTTTTTACTTTTCCAAAACAAGTAGTTATAGCTATATGACTGTTTAAGTAAAGTCAATTTGAAGGTCATCAGGTGTTGTCAGCCTCTTAATTGAAATCACCCTGATTTTAAATGAGGGCACATGTAATTTGAAAACTATTTAGCTAGTTTTATTATTAAGTTGTTATAAATTGTTTTAAATAAAGATTTCTTTTTAACATCATGATCATGAAGATTGTTAGATGGAACAATCAATAGGCTTATTCTACAAGCCACAAAATGTAGGTATCAATCTCAACATTTTTTTACTTCAAAGGCATGTAAAATAAACAATAATATTAGGTCAAAGTAGGGGAATAAACGGTCTAGCTAAATGTACTTATCACGGCCAAACTACAAAGAGACATGTTTAAGAGAGATTCCACACATACATTCAATGTATGTGCAACAGATTACAAGCCAGGCTTATACTACAGATGAGTGACAAAAACATTAGGCTACCTATAGGTATAAAATTAATCAACAATCTTATGCATTTATCTGTGTTTGTGCACAACAGGCCAGCTGTCATCAAACTTATAAGGAGAACGATTTTCAATTTGCCAGCAATATTAATTTTCTTTAGGTTTGTAATGAGCAAAGGCTGCCCTTGTAATGCGCCAGTGTCATGGCTCAGTGACATGCATCGTGATTAATTTAATCCAGCTAAGTACTATAAAATCTGTATATTTTATAGATTAACTTTTTTTTGTATGAATGCTCTGGTCTAGAAAGTACAAAGAAGCAGTCATTCTTGAAATACTATATGTATCTTAATTTGACATGGAAGCTACAGTTTGCCAATCTCTCCCATAAGTCAAATAGGTAAGTAAGTCACATGGTTTGTTTTGTTTACCTTTAGTTAAATACCTAAATATACAATCTATACCTTTTATTCAGTGAGTCATGGGGCCACAACAACAACCAAAGATCTTTGTATATCTAACTGTTGATTACCATCCAGACTACACTAAATACCAATGCACACCGCAACACATTGGCGAGCAGCGTGCATCGGACTCTTAACTCTACGGACTAGGCAAATAGCTTGACACATCAGCTACAAAGCTATACCCTAGAGTGCTCATTGTGGTCGATGAATAAAACTAATTGTATCTTCTGTTTTACTCCAAATATTATAGGTTAATTTATTAGGCCCATAGCATTGGCATTTGTACATACTTAGGTTGACCCAATTATAAATAGCAGACACAAAAGGACACAGGTGAGTAGTTAGTAATGTTAACACACTAACATTAGGCATTAGGTTTGGATGGATGCAAACCACAAACAATATGTTAGAATCACAAGGACCATTCAACATGAAGAAAACAAAAACATTATCTGACATGTAAGTGTCCATGGCACACACATTATGCTGGTTAACGGTAAGTCACTCTGCACAGCAACAGAGACTGAAGGCACTCACTCAGGTTGTCTTCCACTTACCAACAGGTCAGGCCTGCTAAGGCACAAACAAGCCAGCAAGATCTATAACACCAACCAGAAAGATGTGAGATACACTGACAATGTGGTGCTTGGGGACGAGCTTACAGCGTTTATTTACTGTGGATGGTCCTTGCAATTCACCAATAACCATTATTTTGCGCGAATACCAGTAGGCGTTCCATACGAGACGTGTGTGCGTATCGACACAAAACACGCCACCATTATCGATGTTTGTGTCCTAACCATTCTTTTAAATTATATAATTCTCCTAAACGTAGGGAAATAATGTCACTAACACACAAAATGAAGTAGCTCACAATGAATAAATGCATGTGATTCGAGAAACATGGCCACCATACTTCAAACCTCCAAAACACAAATAGACAATGAAAAGAACCTTACGGCGATATAGTTTGCTAATATTGTATAATTAAACAGAATCAATTGAATAGTGTCTAGGAGCGGCTGGCATAAATAATTTCATGCATTACTCAGTAGTACGTATGTACTTAGAACTTTCTGACGTTTTACGGAATATTTGGCAAGCGACGACTCTGTTGGGAATAAGAAATGGATTATCTCATTGTAGCGTGCTACACGTGATTGGAAACGAAGTGTTATTGTGAGATAATTAGATTTCGAGAGAAAAGAAATTGGATGACCAGACATGTACAAGATGTCCCTTGCTTGCAGTTTAGAGCGGTACAGATAGTTACATTCCCTACTGCCACCGCCTCTACCGAAAACAAAACACGTTTTACCTCGGATACAGAGTCATCCTCGCTTTCAGAAGAGTCCGTCATGTATTTGGCAGGCGCACCTGAATACGTTTCGGTTTCAGATTTGGCCGGACTCGAAGCCGAACTCTGAGGAGTGGACGATTTTACCACATCAAGTTGCACATTCACCTTATCGATATTACGGTTTTCAGACTGTCCAACATTCTGCATTTTTGTCCTAATCCAATATAACTTAATTAGTCTTTCAGTATCAACACTTTTCCTACGAAATTAACACGTTCTTATATTAGCAAACAAAATTTATTTCGTCATTTAGCCAGGTTGATACCCGCCATGTCTACTACCGAGTTCGTCCCGGATGCTTCAAGTAGGCTAGCAATTATCTCCCTCTGGTGGAAAAATGCTGAATTTTTTCATGCTGCCCCCTACCGCCAAAAATGCGAAATAAAAAAGAATAATGTGTAGACTATGATATTAAGTTATTCAGCCAGCTAACTATATTTTCAGTAAAAAAACAATTTATACAACCCTTTAAAATCATTATTTATTCACGTTTTGAGAAAAAAAATATTTCAGAATATTAATTAATTATTTTGTATGAATGTGCGTTCAATAATTCATACAACTGCTTGTATTATTAATGTTGGTACATGTGGTTTCTTAGTGATATTACAAGTGATTGAATATGTAGTCAAATAATATTTTAATTACTAAAAAGCATAATTAAAAATTATAAAGTTTTCCCGGAGTATATTATGTGCACCACAAAATAGTATAGTCTTCAAACGTACTCTGCGTAAGATATGACTTGCCATATGTGAAAATGATGAGAATGGCGGTGGAAAATGTCTAAAAATATTTCTCAAAATATGAAGTAAACCAGTGTTTTGAAAAATTAAACATGTATTTAAATTCTATACGAGAGTGAAGCTGCCCATTTATGCGTGACAATAATAATCAATGAAATCAAATTTTAATTTAAACAATCATGTAACGACAATACTGCCAGTAATTTAATCATCATGGTTAACTGCGAATAATTATTCATATCTCTTAATTTCATTCATAAGTGCTTAGTGAAATGTTTCCGTCGTGTTACTAAGCAACATGGCAAGAGATGGAGACTTGCCGACAATATTTAACCCAAAGCGAGTTCGTGCTCCTTCTGTGATAATAACAAGCGAGGAAGTGGAGACTGATCGAAGGGGCGAAGGTGATCGTGATCTTCCTAATGGGCCCCCTACTCCACTAAGCCCTCGGGCGCCTTTAACGCCACAAACGTCCGTATCTTCGGCAGTATCTGCGCCGCCGTTGACGACACAGCCGTCCCTCCAGCAGGCTTTTAGTGAGTCTGCTGCCAGCAGTCAAGATGAAGAGAGGCAGCTACGCGAAAAGAAATGCCCAAGATCTTGCTGCTCAAAGTTTGCCAAAAAGGTACCTATTTTACTTAATATATTGGCTTTGGTATGATGGAACTTCAATTTTATTCAGCTTTTTATATTACTATCGTTATTAATTGTTGCAGATCTACTATGGGATCTGTGTCACACTAGTCCTTACTGCCTCCTGGGTGACATCAACCCACTGCATCAAGCACATGTACTTGGAAACTTATCCACCTACAATCTATCCCACTAGCACAGAGACAACTTCTCAACCATTCAACTATACAGCTAAGCCCCAAAGCCAAGTAAGAAAATATTATCTTGATAATTTGGAAAGGGACAGTATTAATAAATGTTTTGCACTTTACAAAACAAATACAGAACATGATTTGCAAAAGGTTTCTTTAATACCTTTATTATCTGCAATCTGTTTTTTTTTCAGAACAACAACTTGTACAATGCCCCATTCTTCACTGCCTGGTTCTGTACCAACTGGCTGATATTATTCTACCCTATCTACATGATAGTGATGCTTATACACAACAAGTGCAAATCTGCCAATGACATAGTCTATGATGCCTTCAGAGATTTCAGAGAGAAGGGATTCACTTTTGGTATGTTTTTTTATATATTTGACAGTTGAATTAGTCATATTAAATACATAGTAGAAATGGTTAACTCACAAACTCTTCCTATACTAGACTTGATTGTGACCCCCATAATGATAATATTTTGATTTATACTCACTTTACCTATTAAGCTGGAAGTCCCATTTATTTGTGTTTATCATGGATACTTGTACCCGAGTTATAGATGTTTTCTATGTATATATTTTTCAGTGTAATTATGTATATTGAAAGCCTACTACCCAAAGTACAAGTTTTGGTTAGTTTGGGGCTAGGGAGATCTGTGTAGGATTGTGCCTCAAGTATTTATGTATTAAGTAATAGTTGTATATTGTTCACCAGCTCGCTTCATCAGCCGCTGTGGCCTGTTCTGCTTGCTGTGGGTGGTGACCATCTACATGTATACTTACTCGTTGAAGATCCTGCTCTGCACTGATGTGGTGGCCTTGTTTGCCACCAATGTCTCATGCATCTATCTGTTGTCCTGGGTGATATTACATGAACAATTTGTTGGTGTTAGGGTAAGTGGTATTTGCATACAATTTTGTTACGTTAACCTTGCAAATTTATCATTGCATTTCTATGCATGTAAGATCTAATGATAATTACATCTATTACTAATAGTTGTTAGTTGAAAATATGGATACATAATGATGCTTAAAAATCTTGAAATAAAAATTTTCATTTTAGGTTATTTCATAGGATTAACCTCCTTATTACTTCCAAGATTACCTCATACAATTTCAGTGCTAGATCTCATGCATGACTATACAGAAAGTCCTTATTTATGGACACCGCATTTTTCATTCCACAGAGCATTGTTTGCCTTCTTTAGCGATGCAAATGCGCTTCGACAGAGCCTAAAAAAAGTGGTGTGTGTCTGTTGGCCCTAATTGTGCCCACTACAAAAATATAAGGACTATTTTATTACAACACCTATGTACAGTTAGCTTAGTACTTCTTAACAGCCCTTTGACATTAGCAATTATTTTGTATTAACAGATTGTGGCTGCTATTTTATGCGACACTGGAATAGCGTTGCTTGCATACATGGATGGTATAACCGGAAGCTCTACACTTGGTGGAGTAGTACTTGCAGCCTGCGCCGCGGCAGGCTTTGCTATATTTAAGGTAATTTTATACCTGTAGTACTGTAGTCTTCTATAGGTGCAGAAGAGAGTGCACCTAGTAATGCCAATTAATGAATACATAAGGCTCAACAAAACGACATACGGTGGTGAGACATTTAATTCTGTATATCATCCAATTACCTTTATCCCGTACCGAAACATATTAGTTTGTATTAGCAATGGTTTCTCTTATTTACTTAAAAACGTAATCATGTTCAGGTGCTATTCCGCAAAGTAATGGGAGAGGTGAACACCGGCCAGCGCGCACTGTTCTTCTCCATCCTGGGCATTGTTAGTGCCTCTCTCTTGTGGCCGGTGTGCCTCGCACTCTATCTCACAGGCTCAGAGATGCTGCCGTCCCCCTCACACCGCATGCCCTGGTTTCACCTCCTGGGGGCTAGTCTCGCGCTGTTGGGTAAGTGACACAATTAGTCGATATACTCGTTAAATGCTCTAATACTCTAATGCAAACGTGACGTTATATTCTGCGTCCACACGTAACAAGACATTTTACAGAGACAAGTAATAATGAGACTTAATTGTATAAAGAGTTACAGTTGCAATTTCAATGATGATGCAAAAGTTCTCGTAACGCATGCCTTTGCGGTGTACACGGCATTGAAATTTCCACTTTAAAACTATGTAAATAGGTATCATTATTGTTCACCCGGGCACCTGCCCTTAGACGACTCTTATCAAGATTAACAACACACCAAGGTTTAATTCTCGGACGTTACGTTGCGTGCACTGGTTACTCGGCGGATGTTTCCGTCTGTCGCAGACTTATAAGTCTCGACCGGCGATCACGTAACTCATCTATAATTTGCTTAACCCATAAGGAAATATAACATAGCACAATTCTATACATATTGTTGTGATAGGATAGAAGTGTCATTGAATAGATTTGATTATGATCCATTCACCGATGTCTTTGGTTCCGAATCCGTAATATCCGTATTTAGGTCTAGACGGAATTTTCTCGTCTGTTACTGCTGTCTGTTCTGCTTGGTGTTGAAATTCTATACATATTGTTGTGATAGGATAGAAGTGTCATTGAATAGATTTGATTATGATCCATTCACCGATGTCTTTGGTTCCGAATCCGTAATATCCGTATTTAGGTCTAGACGGAATTTTCTCGTCTGTTACTGCTGTCTGTTCTGCTTGGTGTTGATTGTCTTTTATCTTACAATTGAATGATTTCAATATTGTCTTTTTGCAGTTTTCCATCTAGTGTTCCAGTTTGGCAATATTGTGACGTACAATATTTTTGTCTCACTTGCACTTATCACTGCTGTTCCTGTCTCGGCCGGCAAGTATTTACATTTACTTATACTTCTGTAGCTAAATCAAACATAAAAAAAGGTTTTTTGGGCCTAAAATGATTTGTTTCGTAACCAATATTCGTTTTTTTTAAATAAAATCTTTGTTTTTTGTTAATGGGGTATTACTATGCCACGATTGGTTAGAAACGAATTGATTTGGTCTTTATTCGTCGACGTATGGCGACGTATGCAGCTTGGAAGGCAAGGATTTGTCGGGCTGATTGAGCGTTCTTGCGTATTTTTTTCAAGGCGGAATATATTTATGGTTAACTAGCGAGCCGCCCCGGCTACGCACGGGTGCAATTATACATATAAACCTTCCTTTTGAATCACTCTATCTATTACAAAAACCGCATCAAAATCCGTTGCGTAGTTTTAAAGATCTAATACATAGGGACAGTACAGCAGGAAGCGACTTTGTTTTATACTATGTAGTGATATGGTTATTTCTTAACTTGTGTTTTGTTCGGCAGGGTTGGACGTTGTATTTTACGAGGTGCAGTTTGAGGGTATGAAGCTGGCCGGCATCGTGCTAATCGGGGTGGGCTTCTCGCTCGTCATGTTCCCCGACAACTGGCCCAACTACATCATGCGCCTGCTCAGGTAAATAAATAAATACAGTGACAGCGACCTGTGTGCACTCAATTCCATTCGCTAAATTTGTTGTATGAAACATTTCATAGTTCTCTGCTGGGGTATGTTGATCAACCCGTCGAGTTTGTTAGTACAAGTGCAGTGGCTTTAGGCTTTATCATGAATAAGCTATTTTAGTCTTTGATAACATTGGCACAAGATTAATTTTGTGTTAAGCAGAGAGGTCTGCTAAATATACCACAATGCTTGAACTATTTGAAAAAAGTCAATGTCTCTGGCGCGATTCAAACATGAGTCATGTGAACTCATATTAGGACCAATCAAAGACATAAAGGCCAATCTTAGGCGCCAGCCAGCTTGTTTTTTAATCTTTTGGGCGTGGATTCTAGCTCTTTAACCCATGTTTCTAGAACACAACTAGTGACAGGTACATACAACCTATGCTAGCGCCATTTGGCAAAAACCTTTCCTCATTCAAGTATTATACACATAAAATTTGTTTGCTTGCGTCAAGCGTTTCTGAGAGATTGTGTTTGTTCAGATGGAGCCGCCGGCAGCGCGGCAACAACGGCTCGGGGCGCAGCCGCGACGCCATGGACTTCCGCACCGGCTACATACGCTCGCACCTGCGCTCGCCCTCCGGCCGCGTGCGGTGACCGCCAGACCCCGACCCCGACGACCGAGGCTGAAGCTGAACGACACTCCGCTCTACTGCGACGTGATAACGGTCAAATTACAATGCTCTAACATTCTCTTACTGACGACGATTTGTTTTGGTTAAGTTGGATTGGTTCTTCTAAAGGCAGTAATCCGAAGCGGCGCTTATACGCATGAAGGTGGGTCACGGTCAGACGGTTCTATAATACCTAATGTATCAGGATTCAGGAGTCCTGATTCAGGACCAGGACCGTGTACGTTTGTGCGTTGCCGCCTTATTTCTGATTAAAAGGAAAATTTAATATGATCATAGTAACTATGTCTAGGTCAATATAATTTTTATTTTTCCTCGTTGCTATAGTTACGTCCCTGAATGAGTGTTTTCGCGAATGACATTTTCGCTAGATGGCAGCACAGCACCATGGCGAGAGGTCTAGCTGTCATAATCCACCAATCATGTTTAATCACTATTTTTTTGTAGCTTTTAGTGAATTAGCCAATGTCACGTGGATTAAAAGTTAGGGAAACTGATCGGAACGGTGAAAAGGGAAATACGGAAAATTTGGAAAATAAAGGATTTGTAAAGGATTGGGTTTACAGGAATATTATAAATTGTAAATACTATAATTTTATATCATTTTTTTTCTAGAAATACAGATATTGTTTTATAAATATCATAAGAATTAATGCACAGTAAACAATTTATGGATGTGGCAAATGGGATGTGATGTAATACAAGATTCGAAAGAAAATCAGATCAGTCGTAAAGTACACAAGTGAAAAAAAAATGATTTAGGTCCCCATATTCCCCACAGGAACATTGAGGATCCGGTTTTTTATTTATTCTGTGTAAAAACTCCGGAGTACAAACATGCCCCAAGCGCATTCTACACAGAATAGAAGTACTGGATTTTGAAAAAGATAATTTGCTAAACCACGGTTTCGTTGAAATGAATGGTCGAATTCGTCTATAATGTTCACCTTTTGAAGAGGCTCTATTCCAAATCCTACAATTCCAAAACAAATACACCTTCGATATATTTATTAAATCATTACAATAGTTCATGTATTTTTTGTTGATTGTTGGATTTTGACAGCTCCTGTCAAAAATACGTATCGCCACGGTGTGCCACGGTGGTGAAAACTGGATCGCAGAAACTCTCATTGGGCAGCCAAACATTTTCTATAAAACAGTACCTATGAAAGCAATATTAAAAAAAGCCCCTCTAATCACAGGAATTATCAAATTTCATGAGACGAGGGTAGTTCTGATTAATAATTTTGATGCTAAATGTCTCTTAATCAAATTAAACTCAACGTCAGATGATATTAAAAAACTAAAAAAAATAGCAATTGTTATCTTATGACTTTATGGACTTCTAAAGTTGCAACTCTATCTGCTCACATTCCTCATGTTAGACGTACAGAATAACTGGCCAAAATTTACTTATACCAATATACTCATTACATACCAAATCTACATTAATAATTCCGAATAGGTACTATTTCAAAATACACCTATTCAAGTTTTAAATATTTAAGTATTTTCAATGCATTGATTCGCCATAAGATATGTCGGAGCGGCCAAGGTGGTCACAAACAGCGGCGATAAAATGCATGTTCAGATATTTTTGGGTGCCCTGGCCGTTCTAATACATTTGATGGCGACTGTACCTAACCCTCTGTAAATCTCACATCGTCACTATACTGTATAATAATATTTAATGCTTATATAATTTCATAGACTAACTTCAACTCCATCCGTCCTCTCGATATGTAGAGCGCTTGAATAATGAATGTTTTAACAAAATAATCTGCACTAGCAACATTAAATATTGAAAACTCGGGATTCCGGGAACTAACGTAAAATAAATCTCAATGCGGTTAAAAGGTAAAAGAACAATGCAGATGGCGCTCTATTCACAAATCGAATGGCAGATCCTAACATCTTAAAGTGCAGCGCCAGTTGGTGCCCCTAGACCAATGGAAAGTCCATGGTTTGGCCACTGACCTTTCTAATAAATGTTTTGCACTTAGCGCCCTTTGCAGTGAACATTGGCAGTTTTAACCCTATTCTCGAGATACATCACTAGTGCACTTAAACTTCAATTACTTATCTATATACATACTATCTAGTAATACATAATCTCGATGTTGTGATCACCAGTAGTGGTTATTGTAGGGTTTGGATCGTTTCAATGTACGAGGAACTAAGTCAATCGTACATTCAGATGATCCGAAGGATGGCTTCCGAATTCGTCTTTAGAAATTATGATATCGAATTTTAAAATTAAGATCTAGTCGAATCTAGTCAGGGTATAAATGTATTTGTTATACACGAATTGATTTACTTTTGAAATGTTACTCTTATCCAGAGTTTATTTACTGTAGGTTTTAATTTATTTATTTAAGGTATCTTTCCAACCGCTCTGCCACAAGCCATGCATTTTCGAGTCATGGATTCCACTGTACCTGCATTTTGTGTCGACTATTGCCGACTTCATCCGAAGAGCGAAACTGCGTGGCTTGTTGTAACGGTTAAAGCATAGTATCGCTTTTAAGTTTAACTTTTTATGCACCATATAAGCAAGTTCTAAAACCGCCCCAATACGTAGAAATAAATTTAAGCATAATTACATAAACACCAAGCAATGGTCATGCATGTTAAATACATTTAGTATATTAACGTCTAAGACCTAAGTACATAATAATTGAAATTGAGTACATTAACCAATGCTTCCAAATTAAATAAGGCTCTATAAATTGAATGTATAGTCGACGTTAAAATACCAGTTTCTACCTTATTACATTCTTGTAAAATGGGAAGAGCAGAGGTGTATTTTTTTGACGTTGACTATACCTAAATTAATTGCCATGCATGCACCTAGCTGGGATATATATCACTTAGCTAGCATTAGTTGGCTACCGCGCTACCTTCTCGAGGTTTCCACTCTTCTCGCTCCGTAGTTGTTACATTATAATAACGTTAATCCTACAGTAGTCGTAGAAGTTAGTTGACGACTGAATTGTTAAAGTAGGAGTGAATTGAAGGAACCATAGTGCTGCTGTGTGCGTGGGTCGTTCATGTGTGTGTCGTTGAAATCTGTATTTTGATACGATAACTCCTTTGTTAATCTGTGTTCTGTAATATCCGTGTCCAATGAGCGTTGGTTTTAAAATAGCTGGCGTAAAGGTGGTACATGTAAAACTGTGCGTATAAGCAAGTAATTCTGAATGAATAGCCATAGCGGCACTAGAATGGAAACTTGGAAAGACATACTGGATGCTTAAACTGATGGGCAATGACCTTATTAGTCACCGGCAGCAGTGTGCAAATTCCATTGTTTAATATAACTTGAACTAAAGTGACTTGTTACATTTATAATAATATGTTAATTTTATATTGTTTTACAAGATTTCTTAGAGGCATTTTAATATCAATAATGTTTAATCAATGAACCATCGAATGCGTTCTAGTGTCACCTATTTTTCTTAATGCTGGGGTTTTGCTCTCCGTGTACTCTAATATTCTTAATTTTATACAATTTTACTACATAACTTATGTAAGAATACCGTGGCACGGGGCGACCGTGGCGCGTGGCTCCCGATCCCACGGTTTTCATGTTATACTTTAAATATGTTATTTGACCATTACATTTTCTTAATAACCACCCACATATGCAACAATAATTACTGATGGCACTAAAACGCACTACTATAGGCATGTACACACTCAGTAGGTACTGATATGGCATAAGATAAAACTGATCTCACCGTTAAAGTCATTAAATAATATGTAAAACTAAAATCTATTTTGACACTAAATGTGCTTTTTGTTGTTATAAATAAGTATAATTGTACATTTCCACAATACTGATCTCTTTAGTCCTGCACGGTTTACTTTGCACATAGCCTCGCGTCCATGACCGCTAGTATAATCAACCAGGTAATTTGCTTATTTGTCTGCATATTTCAAACTATAAATCCTAGGTAATGACCAAGTGGTGGACGTGAGGCCGTGTGCAAGTAATTTATGATCGATACAAGTCGAGTCGAAGTGTTGTTGTCACGTTTTTTGTATCGTCAAGCTCAATGTATTTGTTGTGACTGATGTTTAGTATGGTTGCTTATCTTTGTATGATTGTGTGGGTTGATTTAAATTCAACAAGGCTGCGATATACTAATAACAAGTGACTGGCGTACATGAAAAATAGAAAATGCTATATGAAATAAGAAAACAGATACTAGTTTCGCAGACACACCTTACTAGCATTGATTGCAATGTCAAATGCAGTTGGTGATAAGAGAAGGTGCGTTTAACTCGACTGAGTACAAAAACAAATAATGACACATTCTTATTCGATATCTCAAAGCATAAGTCATAAAAGCTGTTTACTGCGTACTAGGTTTGGATACAAAAATGGCGTTAAAATTTTGCCGAAAATACTTTCCAGAAGAACATCTAAATAATAAAAAAATTGGTACTTAATGTATTGTTTTAATTATTAGTGGTTGTTAAACAGTTATACATTTACAAGCTTATAGCTTATCATTGTATGTTATTTGTTATTATTGTAATGTAGCCTGATCGAACTCGAATATTTGTATTCAAATAAAACGTTATTCGGAAATCGGAATAGAATTAGTAATTTAAGTAGGTACATTTATATTCAATGAATTTAAACAAATACATAACATACTGGTTATTGTTTCTAACAGTCTTTATTGTTAGTTTGATTAAAATGATGATTAAAGACTGAATTAAATTGAAAATTACTTAAATCAATTACACTGTCGTGAAGTAAAAGCTTAAGTAATAAACGGAACCGGATGTCGCGGGGAGTGGGGAGGAGATACTTTTACCAGGGTTCTCCTAATGTAAAAAGTACAGTCGACGTCAAAGATATCTTTACAAAGGCCTTATTACAAAGGAGTATGGTGCAAAAGTGTAAACATATATTTGACATTTCAAACATCTCTCTTCACTCCTTTAAACAAGCCGAAGCGCAACACGTAGGTACAGTCAAGTTCAAAAATAAGTATCGAAACAATCGTGTCATAAATATGTCCGATGGCCTTATAACGCCAGTGTAAGAGCGTTAAACTTGACTTTAGGGCCGCAGCCGATGCCGCTCTCGCGCGCGGTTGACGCTCGCGACTGACGCGTCAGTAGTAGTCACTAAAATGCCTCACTATGGAGTCTCGAAAGTGGCGCCATATAGTTTTATAGTGATTACTACTGAAGTACTGACGTGACCGGCGCGTCAGTCGCGAGCGTCAGCCGCGCGCGAGTCGCATCGGCCGCGACCCACGAAAGTTAAGAGGCGATTATCACACTGGTGCCGCAACCGCATCCGGCGACGATGTGCAAGCGCGAGTAGCGCGACAGCGCTATACACATGCAGAGCGCTATCTCGCTCGCGCACTGGCGCTGCATTCGGAAACCGCAGCAGTGTGAAAGTCGCCTTTGGACATAGTTTTATACTTGACTGTACGTTATGACTATTGGTGTTAGTTTAGTTAGATGAAAGTGATTTATGTATTAGGACACGTTAGTAGAAGCAACATGTACGTTATGAGTAGTGGACACGAGATAACACCTTGGCCCCTGTGATTCATTTAGTTTAATCTAGGTTTGGATAGTCATTAAATAACATTTGTCATAGATCTGTATTGTTTTATTTGCAACATTGGGTCAGCACAGCTTGGGTGGCGGGCATAGAAGAATTGTTTTAAACCTTATTTACTTTTAGAAACGAAGAGGTGTTTATAGTCGCCATCAGATATATGGGAACGGCCAAGGCCTTATTATCAAGGCAATAAAGTGCATGATCAGATACCAGTTGAGTACCTTGGCCGCTACGATATATTTGATGTTGACTGTACATCATGGAGCTGCTATACACAAATTGAAAATGGGCGCCTGACAGGTTAGGTTAACACATTGAGCACCGATGACCCGACTGTCGGGTTCTCTGTTCGTAGCTACTACGCGCTACATACGAGGAATACCTGGCTACACGCTACGAGCGTAGGGCGTAGCGCTACGCGGTTGCGAAAGTGTTAACAAATGGAGGCAAATATCCTCCTTATCCAATGCTATAAGCCATTTATCACTAATCTCAAACTGTTCTAAAAACAAAGTCCAACGGCGTCGACTGTACTATTTTCATGCAGTTAATCTATAATCAATCTATTCTAAAGAAATAAAAGCAACACTTATAAATTTTTCTAATGTCCAATTTTAATGTAAAAGTATCACAAAAATGTCATTAAGTCTTTAGCAACAATGTCAACATAATTCCTTCGAGACATGAAGTTGAGTTCAGCTCTGCTGATGCAGTGGTGATCCGCGGGAACCGTCGTTCGTAGAGTTCAATCCTACGTATTGGTGTTATTGTTGACGCGGTCCCACCTCCAAATGGTCCCGTCATCGCAACACGCTAGCAGCACCTTGCCGTTGCGTGATAATGTTACCTGAAACAATATCATGATTATTTATCATTTCAAGCAGTGCATTCAACGCAAGTGAAAGTCAATTTAAAGATTCAGGCGAATCAGTAGAAGAGTATGATCTTGCGGTAATTGTCAGATTGAACTTAGCATTCAACTATTTCACCTCGCTATTGAAAATGTTCGTTTTCTAACGATGCTCGGGCATGGCAATGTTTGCGCGGCAGACATGATTCCATGCAACGTTCCGATTGAGTGGAAACTCATTACGCTATAGGTACGTCTTGCTGTCTGCAGTAGCTTAGCGTCGTAGTAGTCATCCGCTGCTCCACTTCAGAGGCAGCTCCAGCTGCCTGCGTTTGCGTCTAATATACTGTACAAATATGTAGTACAGCTGTAGTACCATCGCCAACGCTGTTAACTGACTATTTGTAACCCTATTGCAACGACATAAGGTCTATCGATGGTCAGTTAAATGTGTTGTTGTTTCTACCTGTCTGACGGCGGCCACGCAGCGCGGGTGCTGCAGCTGCGTCACGCGCGAGCCGCCCGCCACGTTGCCGAGCTCCCAAACCATCGTCTTGCCGCACTGGTTGCCGAGGGCGATCACCTACACGCGGAAATGGAACATAAATTACTAAACTATATTCTGACTAATGCTGTTCCCTTCCCTTTATATACGATCTGAATCATTCTAAATTTCAAATGCAATTCAAAAATAGAACTCCTTCTCTTTTTAACCGACTTCAAAAAAGGAGGAGTTTCTCAATTCGACTGTTTTTTTTATCATTATTATTATTTTTATTATTTTTTTGTATGTATGTTACTCGATATCTCCGTGAATCGTGAACCGATTTTCAAATTTTTTTTTAATCGAACGGGTACAACCCCTAGATGGTCCCATTGTCACCAAGTCGAGGTCTTATGATGAAATCGAGGGAACTCTTCAACTATTATAGGCACACCTATAGTGATTTCACTATTTTTTACAGCAACTCGGCCACTCCCTCTTAGAATAGCTGATCCTAAGTGAAGTCGATTCTTTTTTGTTTAAATTTTTTTTTTCTTAATAAACGGTCTGTATCATTCTAATTTCAAATGTAATTCAAAAATAGAACTCCTAATCCTTTCTTCACATACGGTCTATCATTCTAAATTCCTTCCAGCTCTACGACCCCTTGATCCAACCCTTGAAAGAATAGTTACCTCAACTAGGCTGTTAGCTTTCATTATAATTCTGATGTTATTGCCTAATAAAACTAATAAACTATCAAATGTTATTGCGTAATAAAACTAATAAACTATCAAAAATCAAAGCTTCGAAATGCAGAGGCAAACTAGATGAGAATGTGAAGTTAAATGTAACAACTCATTTCGCTTCGCTCGCTCGTTCTACAAGTAGTTTGCCATTATTTATCGTCTATATAAAGATATTTTGAAAGTTCAGCAGAGAACAGAAGAGAGGTGACTGACCCGCTGGCTGTAGTCGAATGCGAAGCGGATGAACCAGATTTCGCACTCCTTGTAGTTGAAGCGGTGCACCAGCGTCACGGAGCTGTCCCAGGGCCGCGGCTCCGCGTCCTCCAGCCGCCCCGGCTTCCAGCAGATGATGTTGAGCAGAGAAGAGAACAGAAGAAAGGTGACTGACCCGCTGGCTGTAGTCGACGGCGAAGCGGATGAACCAGATCTCGCACTCCTTGTAGTAGAGCGGTGCACCAGCGTCACGGAGCTGTCCCCGGGCCGCGGCTCCGCGTCATCCAGCCGCCCCGGTTTCCAGCAGATGATGTTGAGCAGAGAAGAGAATAGAAGAGAGGTGACTGACCCGCTGGCTGTAGTCGACGGTGAAGCGGATGAACCAGATCTCGCACTCCTTGTAGTCGAAGCGGTGCACCAGCGTCACGGAGCTGTCCCCGGGCCGCGGCTCCGCGTCCTCCAGCCGCCCCGGCTTCCAGCAGATGATGTTGAGCAGAGAAGGGAACAGAAGAGAGGCGACTGACCCGCTGGCTGTAGTCGACGGCGAAGCGGATGAACCAGATCTCGCACTCCTTGTAGTCGAAGCGGTGCACCAGCGTCACGGAGCTGTCCCCGGGCCGCGGCTCCGCGTCCTCCAGCCGCCCCGGCTTCCAGCAGATGATGTTGAGCAGAGAAGAGAATAGAAGAGAGGTGACTGACCCGCTGGCTGTAGTCGACGGTGAAGCAGATGAACTAGATCTCGCACTCCTTGTAGTCGAAGCGGTGCATCAGCGTCACGGAGCTGTCCCCGGGCCGCGGCTCCGCGTCCTCCAGCCGCCCCGGCTTCCAGCAGATGATGTTCAGCAGAGAAGGGAACAGAAGAGAGGTGACTGACCCGCTGGCTGTAGTCGACGGCGAAGCGGATGAACCAGATCTCGCACTCCTTGTAGTCGAATTGGTGCACCAGCGTTACGGAGCTGTCCCCGGGCCGCGGCTCCGCGTCCTCCAGCCGCCCCGGCTTCCAGCAGATGATGTTGAGCAGAGAAGAGAATAGAAGAGAGGTGACTGACCCGCTGGCTGTAGTCGACGGTGAAGCAGATGAACTAGATCTCGCACTCCTTGTAGTCGAAGCGGTGCATCAGCGTCACGGAGCTGTCCCCGGGCCGCGGCTCCGCGTCCTCCAGCCGCCCCGGCTTCCAGCAGATGATGTTCAGCAGAGAAGGGAACAGAAGAGAGGTGACTGACCCGCTGGCTGTAGTCGACGGCGAAGCGGATGAACCAGATCTCGCACTCCTTGTAGTCGAATTGGTGCACCAGCGTTACGGAGCTGTCCCCGGGCCGCGGCTCCGCGTCCTCCAGCCGCCCCGGCTTCCAGCAGATGATGTTGAGCAGAGAAGGGAACAGAAGAGAGGTGACTGACCCGCTGGCTGTAGTCGACGGGGAAGCGGATGAACCAGATCTCGCCCTCCTTGTAGTCGAAGCGGTGCACCTGCGTCACGGAGCTGTCCCCGGGCCGCGGCTCCGCGTCCTCCAGCCGCCCCAGCTTCCAGCAGATGATGTTGAGCAGAGAAGAGAACAGAAGAGAGGTGACTGACCCGCTGGCTGTAGTCGACGGCGAAGCGGATGAACCAGATATCGCACTCCTTGTAGTCGAAGCGGTGCACCAGCGTCACGGAGCTGTCCCCGGGCCGCGGCTTCGCGTCCTCCAGCCGCCCCGGCTTCCAGCAGATGATGTTGAGCAGAGAAGAGAACAGAAGAGAGGTGACTGACCCGCTGGCTGTAGTCGACGGCGAAGCGGATGAACCAGATCTCGCACTCCTTGTAGTCAAAGCGGTGCACCAGCGTCACGGAGCTGTCCCCGGGCCGCGGCTCCGCGTCCTCCAGCCGCCCTGGCTTCCAGCAGATGATTGCGTTTTCGCATGACTGCACACGCAAACATATTATTATATTGCGAAGTTATACAGGACAAAACAAAGCTTTAAGGGTTGTGATAGCCAAGGTATTTCTAAATAAAATAAAAACAATTAGGCCCATCGTATGTCATTGCCGTGGGGTGCCCGGCCTTAGAATTGTCTTCCACCATATCGTCCCGTGGTTGCAGTAGGAGTCTGCTAAGGGAATATACCGGGAAATGGGCAGCAGCATCGTCCGAAAGCCTAAATAACAATAAACAAAAAACAACTGCGTGCGACAACCCGCCTGCCAAGCTTGGCGCGTATGGCAAACCCCCCCTTTAAGGGGAGGCCTTTGTTCAGCAGTGGACGTCTTATGGCTGAGATGATGATGATGATGATGTCATTCCAAATAAAAATAATCGTTAATTTTACCTTTGACAAAATCAGATCACCCATCCATCTGACGCAATCCACATAATTCCTATGTATGTCCCTCGTCGAGAAATCAGGAAAGTGTTCTTTCAGCGAGTTAAACGGTCTGAGGGCGCGGTGCGGGTTAAAGGAGTAGCTCTGCTTGATGGCCTCGTGCATGGAGGGCTTGTCGAGGCGCCACAGCTTGAGCGAGTGGTCCATGCCGCACGACATGATGCGCTCGCCCTTCAGGTCGAAGTCCGCGCTCAGCACCTCGTCGCGGTGCCCCTCCACGCCGCCGAAGATCGCGATGCACACGTCCGTCATGATGTTCCACAGGCGGAGAGCGTGGTCCTAATATATATCGATATTTATAGATTAACTCAATCAAAAGGCTTCATATAACGAGTATTTCTCAGATGTTGCCACTAGGTTAATTTACTATAAGCAGGCAGTTACCAATCTGCCTGCTTATAGTAAATTAATAGAAAGTTAGAAAATAGTACAGTCGTCAACAATATCTTTACACTTTTGGACCGTATTATAAAGGAGTAAGGTACAAAAATGTAAGCATATTTTTGATGTTGACCGTACTAAATATTGGCTGAGATTTACCAGACATGCTTTCTGTTGAAGAAAAACATTGCAAAGCCGCACATGGGTTAAGACAGTTTCAAAGGAGTTTGTGAAGAGAGAAGACTAAAGCCTTTTGTTTGTTACTAGACTGCATAGCACCTATCAACATTTGGTATGTTATTAATATAATGTGCCCAAGATTTGCAACCAAGAATTTAGTAAAATTTCAATGGCAGTGTATCAGTACCTTGCTTGCAGACAGCAGCAGGTTGGGGTCCCGCGGGTGGAACTTGACCTCGTTGATGGCGTGTCCGTGGCCGATGTAGTGCTTGATGCATGTGTGCGTGGAGGGCTTGAACACGCGCACCACGCCGCGCGACCCCGCCACCGCCAGCAGCGGCAGACCGGTCTCCTCTTCGTATGACCATGCGCATGTGTAGAATGTTTCGTCCACCTGAAGTTATTCACACATTAGATTTAGTTGATACTTACCTTTTCAATAACCTATTAGAGGGACTGATCTTAGGTACCCCTATTTTAAAACAATCACAATCAATCAATAATGGCTTCCAATCCCAAGATATTTTGTATGTAGACCCTGGGATCCCAGTATTTGCCGAGATTCAAAGCCCTACAATCAATACTACAAATAATCTTTTGGTACAAAGTCTGGAACAGCTTTTTTACCCCCCAGGTTCGGAATCAATGCATGCATTCGTTTCCTGAGTTTCCTTCTGATATCAAAAGCTGCAGTTAAACCTATACTTACATTTGACAGTCAACAGCAACTTTTGATTGATTTCTAAAATGGATAGTTGTACCAGTAGGTCTAGGATTGAACTGTACTGCAAAATTATCATCATAAAAATGCCTCTAGATGCCCTTGGACCGCCAATCATCAGACGGAAAAATCGTGCTGTCAGCGCCAGCGGCAAACTGACGACGCGTCTTTCTGTGCTTCAAAATGTTCTAAGCAAACTAAGGTAGAATTTAATAGCTGTTCCAATTAACTCTTTAAAGCCTTGTTTCTCTTTACTCTTTAAACTCTTTAAAACTGTTTAAAGGTTTGAAAGAACTAATGTGCTAGCGGTACACCCCGAAATTCGGTAAAATGCTGCAAATGGTGTTAAAAGTATGAAAATTGGAATGATTGATCTTTAGGCCATATGGATCAATTCGACCCGTAGCGGTAAAAAAAATAAAAAAACCAAGAGGAGTTATGACGTCATATTTTTTTTGTATGGGGAAAAACATTTTTGCTTCTGAAACCTACCGTGTGTAGTATCAAATGAAAGGGCTTTTTGACCTGATTCTAAAAATATATCACATCATTACATTCATTACATTTTAGTCACTTGCTTTAAATTATAATAAAATTCATTTTCGAAACATACCTAGTTTGGGCTCCTCCAGATACAATCATTTTTAGTTAAATATACCTCAAATGATACTTAATATCCTCAAATATAAGAATATAACCCCAAGAAAGCAATATTGAAAATATTTAGTTACTTTTTTTTTTAATTTTTAAGGTTTTTTTAATTTTTTTTACTGCTACGGGTCAAATTGATTTATATGGCCTAAAAACCAATCGTTCCAATTTTCATGCTTTTAACACCATTTGCAGCGTTTTTAGGCGTACCGCTAGGACTATAAAAGAAGTTAGCTACTTTCCAGTGGCGGCACGTCCATAGAACACTATTCCCGTCGGCTTGCCTAAGTTTCAGGCGCCTGAGTACGAGCAGTTCTCCCACAGCTCATTAATTTTTTTTAAGTCAAATTCAGCACCGGCTTGCCTAAGAAAATGTTTGACCCACCGCCACTGCTACTTTGTCACATAAATTGTGTGCAGCCAGTTGATACATGTCAAATAAAACAGGTTACTTACATCAGGATCCGCATAGCACTGAAGCAACTTGAACCCCCCAGCTTCAGGGCATTCGTATATGGAGACCCGGTTGCTGCCCACTACGGCAAACACCTGCGGCTCGTCCTCGCCCAAGTGGTGGTTGAACTGGCAACCGAATAATGGCTGGCCATGGTCTTCTTTTGCACTACAACTGTTAGACAAAAATATTTATGAAAATTGTATTTTCTATGAACAACAAATTTCTTCATGAGCAGTTTTCCGACAGCTCATGAAGAAATTTTAAGCCAAATTAAGCTTCGGCTTGTCTAAGAAAAATTTGAGCCACCGCCACCGATGCTTAGTTCAAATTTTCTCAAACTAAAATTACGTGTGCACTGTGCTACGTATTAGAGTAACTACTTTCATAGATGATTTGGCGCCATTTATTAGATGTAAGACTTTGTAAGGGGGAAGAGGGGTTGACCATGACTTACTTCTACTTACGTGAGGAGGATTTTTATCCTAGGGGTGAGAAGGGGTCAAAAAGTGGAAAAATTGTCTTACACACTAAATGAAGAACGCTTTTGCTACTGATACATTAACCTTTTCCACGCCAAAGACGTATATATCGGCACCACAGGTCCAACGCCAAAGACCGATATATCGGTCACCGACCACAGAGCCAAATAGACCTACATGCACATGCATAAAGTTTTAACTTCATTTTTCACATTTAGATGTTGTGGCGTCTGAGTGGTAGGTTTTGCGTTTGACATGGCGTCGAAAAAGTTAAAAATTGAGCACACAATAGACAAAATACCGCATTCTCATTGTCTAAAAATATTTTTTTAAGAGTAGGAGTTCAAGAATTGTCTTCTTAGGTTAAGAGACTCTTTTTTGCTTATGCAATTTGGAAATGTTGAAGTTAAGTGTATTCCCCTGTCTCCACCTCGGTAGCGTGTAGTATGGCAATGGCAGGGAATGACTAAGTACTATAAAAACCCCATCCTTAAAATGATTACTACGAAAAACCCATTCCCATTTTTCTATGCTTGCAGGGGACACAAAGTAAAGAAGTGAGGCACATATTCCCATTTATATGTAACATCTATATAGCTTACTTGAACTTGTAAGGTGGTTTCACTGGCTTTGTGGCAGTTTTCTTTTTCCCACGTCTGCGTTTTTTTGCACGAGTGTTTGTTGGAGTCTCACTTCTGGAAGTGTTGTCTGTATTCGAAGTGCTGTCCACGCTAGATGTATCGTCCTAAGTTAAAGTATGGTTTGTTTTAAATTCTTCCACACATAAATAATAGTCGTTAAAACAAATATGCAAATAAATATCAGACAGAAGATTTTTCTACGAAGAGATAGATGTGGTATTGACAATGAGTTAAGGAAAGTAATAAAATTCGTTAAAGAATCCTCTTTGTTTGGTTATGTATTAACGGATAACACTGGATCGGAAACTTAATACTTACAGCTTCATTCTCAGACAAATTCATTTTAGGTACGTGTTATGTTACAATATCACGATATAATTAGAAATGTTTGCTAAATACTTAAGATTAATTAAATACATCAGCTGATAATCCAATATCACCACCTCGGCGTCCTCTAATAAATTAAAATAAACGTCAAATGTCAAATTTTCGCGGGAGAAGAGATTAATAGATACGTTCCGAAATTACAAATAAAAACCGGTAAAAGTATAAGGCTCAAAACACACCTATCGGAATTAAGCCAATTCATAGACAAAATGCTTAAATTTGTCTATGGTAGCTGATTTTTATGTATGGTGGGCATAGACAAATTTAAGCTACCATCGACAAAGCTCCATATATTAGTGATACATTACTGCCTCCGCCTCCATTCCGCTAGGTGTGATTTGAGCCTTATTGTTTAGTTTAGTTAACGAATCTCACGCTAGATCGCACTGTTCCATATAGAGAAAATCCTGAATCGCGCTATCAAGATTTTTCCTAGGACAGCGACCCCAGCCCCAGCCTAGTACTATTTTTATTTAGTTTATGAATCTCACACTAGATCGCACTGTTCTATATAGAAAAAATCCTGAATTGCGCTATCAAGATTTTTCTTTAGGTAATGACCCCACACTCGTACCGTTTTTATTTAGTTTATGAATATCACACTAGATGGCGCTGTTCTATGTAGTGAAAATCCTCAATCGCGCAATGAAGTTTTTTTTTTTGTGATAATGAACTCAGACTTGAACTACCTATTTTTAACCGACTCCAATAAAGGAGGAGGTTCTCAATTCGACTGAATTTTTTTTTTATCATTTTTTTTTGTACATATGTATGTTACTCCATATCTCCGTGAATCGTGAACCGATTTTCAAATTTTTTTTTAATCGAACAGGTATAACCCTTTGATGGTCCCATTGTCACCAAGTCAGGGTCTGATGATGGGATCCTGGAGAAATCGAGGGAACTCTTCAACTATTATAGGCACACCTATAGTGATTTCACTATTTTTTACAGCAACTCGGCCACTTCTTCTAGGAATAGCGGATCCTAAGTGAAGTCGGTTCTTTTTTTGTTTTAAATTATTAGTTTACAAATGTCACGCTGAATAGCGCTACACCATCTAGTAATAATCCTGAATCGCGCTATTAAGATTATTCTCATTGCCATCTATAGGTGACAAACAAAACTATATTTATTTCCTCGCGAGGCGGTGCGCCTGGTGTAGACGCGGCGACGCGGCTAATTGCAAAGAAATATTACACGAAAATCAACCTTGTTATGTTGTTGATGGCTACGAACTTGTGTTAGTACTTAGTGAGTTTTGCTTGTCACCTGACGATATATTATGTTCATTCACTATACGGAAGCTGGCCGAGAATACTGAGAATAGTGCTTACTTGATCCCACTCAAAACGGTCGTTTCGTTTACTGTAGCACTGTGTAGTAAACCACACCGTAACACAGATCCGCCGTTGCAGTCCCTACGGATTAAGGTGTTCTCAATCGTAAACTTCTGCTTACTTGGTAGTACCTACTTATTTTTCAATGGATTGAATATTCCGTACAAATGTTTCCGTTGTTACTTTAGGTAGCTAGGTAGGTACAAGATTCTCAAAATAAACTAAAACAATTGCTAATAAAAACATTTTATTATTTTTTAATTTTTTACTATGTACGTATACCTACTTATAACATACCTAAATCGTGCTTCACTGCTTACAAGACTAGGTACACTGGATCGTTACTAATTAGGTTATAGTTAGGTAAACCTAGATAATAATAAAAAATTTAGTTACGCTAGGTACTTAATTACTTATTATAAGGTAATCACAGCCATAATTTAAAAATAAATAACAATAATACATATTCAATACATGGTGTAACATAAATACTGGTGTCCCTTGCGCCAACCCGACCCCCTTAGGTAGGTAAATACTTAAATAGCTATTATTTTTATTTAAGATGTCCGAATCGTACTAGAGATTTCTTCTTACAATTTGGACATCTTAAAAAAATCTTATAAGGGTCGCCCCACACCTAGCGGTTTTCCTCGCGGAATTACCGGAAGTAGCGGAAATTTGTCTATGGTAGCGGAAATTTGTCTATGGTAGCAGATTTTTTGTATGGAAGCCATAGACAAATTTCCGCTACCATAGACAAATTAAGCATTTTGTCTATGAATTTCCGCTACTTCCGGTAATTCCGCGAGGAAAACCGCTAGGTGTGTGGCGACCCTAATCCATGAAGTTTTTCCTTTGTGCAATAAAGTTTAAATAAATAAGTAGGTAAGGTCCCTATTTTGAGCTGTCTGAGAATGTCTAAGTCTACTGGCATTTTACACTGTGATTTTACATTATTGGTAACTAGATGGTAACTACAACGTAGGGAGGAAACTACTTAGAAATCAGTAAAGCGTTCAAAATGGGAACATAATAACATTAATATAACATAACAACATAAATAATAACAAAATGGCCACGGATCCGCATGCGGCGTCAGTGTGATAATCGCCTAATAGGTTTTTAGTTATGGTGCTATTTTACAGTGATATATTCGTATGTCTATATATGTAAGTAGTAAATAGGTATATTGTTGATAGTTTTCGCCAAACCTATGGACAACGAATTGAGGTGTATATGGTTCAGTTATTTTATTAATGCCGTAACGATCCCGACATAACTGCCGAGATATGGCTAATAGTTGGCTTCTTAAATACCCATTTTTTAAAACCTTAATGAACGGTCCAACAATTAGAGAAGTATAATTATTACTTGTAGTATACACGCTAGGTCAGGGGTCTCCAAATTACAGTCCGGGTGCGTGCAATCGGACGGAAGAAGAGTTTCTTACAATCCGAGCTGTGAATATGAAGCGGAGGTTCGTCCGTGACGCAATAGTAAAAAAGTTTGGAGACCTCTACCCTAGGGTATAGCAGCGTCGCGAAGCCTCAGCGAGCCTCAACTCAATATGATATCCCCTTATAGTAAATGATTCAGGGACCATGAGCAATTGCACAAAAATATTTTAGAGGCTCAAGTTGTACCGTTTGCACGCCTAGGGCCCCATGACAGGACGCCCTGTGCACAAATGATGGGTCAGTAGTGCGGCGCCGAACAGGAGCAGGCGTGGCGCAGCGCGACTTTCAGCCAGGGCAGGAAGCGGGTCACGCGCGTGTACACGCCAGGGTACCCCGGCCGGGCGCAGCCGCGGCCCCACGACACTATGCCTGTGCACAAAACAATGGTAGTTTGACAAGAAATTAGATTTACGCTCAGCGATAAGTCTAAAAACCAAAGAAAAAAGGAGGAAGAGGCGACAAGAGTAAACAAGAGTTACGAGTACGCGCTTTCACATATTCGATCCGGTATCGGATGTTGGATAGAACCACCGAAGACAAATAAAATAGTACTACTTAAGAGTCCGGTAACGATTTGAAAACGAAAATCGCTAATAATGACATTATGCACATAAATTGCATTTGGTAAGATAGCTTGAACGCTTGAAGTGTTGTTATTGCAAAAAAGTACTTTAATATTTAATAGCTTAAAACTCAATTATTACAGAGCATGTTTAGTGAGGACGCTGATCCGTACAATTATGTTGTATGATTTTTAATTATTATTTGTTACGGGCCCTAATATGTTTTGTACTTTCTGAATAAAACATGAAGTGAAGTTTATTTTTGTGTTTTTATATTTGTAAAATACTTTAATATCTTCCCAAAAATATCACCTAAACTTTGGCATTTTTTAGAATACTTGCATAACTTAATTTTAATCAATAAAAACCTTACTCTTTTCACCTCTCCAAGCAAAAATCGCGAAACAGGTGTTAAATTAAGGTGAATTATTTATAAATGAAGCATAAAATCAAAAAATTGTTGTATTTATGCCATTTAAAAAGAAACGATCTTTCATAATATGTATACAAAATTATAAAAGTTATGTTAGTTACTGCAAAATAGCATCAAAAAGTTGAGCGAAATCGAAAAAAAAGTTTACCGGACTCTTAATGCAAAAAAGGCGGATTAAAGCCATAGGTTACCTACTCTCTAGCAGCTTATTTTTTTTCCTTGGGCCATTCGACATCCGATATCGGATCGGGCAGTGTGAAAATGTTCTGATGATGAGAGGTTGATATGCGCAGCGGGCGCTAATTAGAACTAAGGTACAATTCATCATCGAGTGGACGAGCAATTTGTTATAGCTCATGGCATACAAAGCGGTTGTCAGATTCAAGTTCTGTCGAATTACTCCACTCTGACTCAAATATCAAGCTATCTTATACTAAGTGGATTGACCGTAGTGTAGTGTAGTGAACTGACCGACTAGTGTGTGGTGCGGGCGCGGCAGCACGAGCGGCCCTCCCGAGTCGCCGGTGCAGGAGTCCCGCTCGGGTGCGTTTGCGCACAGCATGCGCGGCGTCACCTTACGCCGCCCGTATCCTGCCGTCGAGCACTCCTCTTGCTCCCAGATCTTTACTTCCACCTGCAACATTTAGTTCATATGTCACATATGTTTTCGGAAACTCTGGAAATTTGGTCGCTAAAAGAAAAATAGCATTCTTTGTAATTTTCATGTTACTTTTCATGGATTGGGTTTTATATCTATACATTGATATTTTAATCCTACGAGTTAACTTAGTATTACTTACTTTCATGGGTATGTTAGACGTAGGTCCTTTTTCCTCTGTGCTGCCCCATCCAGATACGACGGCATCAGCGCCAATGAAAGGATCTCCGTCTTCTGTTGTCAAAATAATCACAGTGTTACTAAAATAATAGTAGCAAAGTCATCTGTTTTATTGCACATACCATATACCGAATTAATTACTAGTAGTAAGTACGTAGTAGTAGTACACTTTATTGTATACAAAAAAATACAAAACAATCTTAAGAGATATAAGGTACAAAGGCGAATTTATGTGGAGTTACCGGGCAAGCATGCTGGCCTGAACAGGTGGTCGGGCAGTGGTTCAGCCAGGCGCAGTACCGCGATGTCGTTGTCATAGGTGTAGGGCTTCCAATCCCGGGATCCCGGGATCCCGGGATCCCGGGATACCGGCTTTTTAAGGACGTTTTTCAATCCCGGTATTTACTGATTCAATACCGGGATCCCGGTATTTTTATAAACTAGTTAAACTGTCAAAATATGTGTAACAAACATAAACTACCCATCCAAATATTTAAATTAAGCATCGCTGCGCAGTTTACTGGCAATAGCGGCTAATGTGCGCGGCTGTTTTACGTCTGTTTCTCTCTCTAGTTTAACTATTCTGATGATTTCTTTCTCTGCCCTGCACTGGCGCCACTGGCGCCACCTACCGCGCCGGCTGTTGGTTACGTAAATAACGTAAATCACACACGTCTTAGACATGTTTTTACATGTGGTCGCCGGATATTTTGTCAAAAATGTTAAGCTAATTCGAGCAAGCAAGTGGCTTGGCCACGGCACCAGTGCAGGTTGCAACTTGTTCATAAAATTGTGAGCTACCTAAAGTTATGCCATATACACCAGTCATAATTTTTCAAAAAATCCATGTCGAGAAGCAATCCATATTGCTTTTAGGTAACCAAACTTTTAACAGTTTTAACCCTATTGAGACCCTGTTGTATTGTATCCGAATTGCCGGTTTCCTTCAATACATATGACTGGAAGTGAGGTATTCATGACGGCGGCCAAAAAATGTCCAATTTTTTAGGTTTTCTTAAATATCCGTAAACAGTGGCCTCTACCAACAAATGTTCTACTACTTAAGTAATTCACATAAAATTCTCTATAAAAAAGGTTATATACAGTTTTTTGCTGGGATCAATGTTTAATGAGATATTGACGGTATAAGATAGACAATAAACATATTGACTTTTAGCTTTTTCCTGCGACTTCGTCTGCGTGTGATTAACATTCGCCACAATAAATTTATGAATCGCCGTAGCAAATATAAATTTTACGTATATGCGGTTTTATCTTGAGCCGCCGCCCGCCATCATGAATATCTCACTTTCGGTCATATATTATTAGAAGGCAACCGGCAATTCGGATACAACAGGGTCTCAATACTCTCAATAGGGTAAATAGTCTGGTTACCTAAAAGTAATATGATTTGCTTCTCGACATGGATTTTTTGAAAAATACTACTTGTCTAATCGCCTCTTTTCTCTCTATTGTGGAGTTGCAAACTACACACGTAATATGTTTGCGCAATAAATACGGATTTGATTGAAACAAGGCATTTTTTTCATGTTTTCATACATTTCAATTTTTTCCCGAAAAATCCCGGGATCCCGGTCTTGGAGAAATCAATTTCGGTATTAATACCGGCATCACAGAAGGTCCGGTATTTGGAAGCCCTACATAGGTGTAGCCGTTGAACTCGGGGTGCTGGAGCACGTGTGCCACGCGGAAGCCCGCGGACTGCGACTCGTTTACGTCATACTCCCCCACCAGCACGTTTAGCCGGGACGCCTCCACTCTGAAAGTTTTGACAATGCCGTCTATAATTAGACCAAGTCCATCTACTGCATTTAGGATTTTTTAAACAAAAAGCAATTTGCCAGTTCAACAATTCAATATAGGTACAATATATGATAACCTGCTTTAAATGCTAAATAATTGTGCTAAACCATAGCTTATTGTAATTAGGGCTTTCTCGTTAAATTATGCCGTTTTTTTGTCCATTTATAAATATTATTCTTGTTACTTGTGTATAACGGGGTTAGCTATACTTTTTTTTCTTTTCCTCAATTATGTATGCTTATATGCTAACATTAATATTTGCGGTGTTTCTAGAAGTAGCGGCGGTTTATTCCCTGTTCTCTATAAGACAGGTTTACCTAGTTTAGGGCTCAGGACACTAATCCTAGGCTTATCTTGCGAAAATTATACCAACTTAAGTTTCTGAATGTACTTCCATGTAAAAAGCTGTAGTCATGATACCCAAATAAATCATTTTTCATTTCATTATTTCATTATTTGCAAGTTCGCCATGTACCTATTTAAAATGTGGTGAACATCCATGCACTAATCCCATTTAAGTATTTCATTTCGTTTAGCGTTATGCACTACGCATTTATATAGTTTCGTTACTTACACGTCCTTTAAACTTCTACTACTTAAACAAATTCGAAACTTTAAAATGTTTCGATGCAGTCATAGAATAAAATGATTTCACTTTTTAAAATGTAAATCGTTAACTAAATGTTTTTAAGTTTTCACTTTCCACCTCTTGACCCTTTCGGGTTTGCCAAAGCCGAGCCACGGTGTATGTAAGTATTCATTCATTCAAAACTCGTAAATATAACTAAAAATTTACTTATTTTTCCAAAGTTTTGATTATTCTTTCTTTTTAGTAATATTATATTATGGTGCTCTTTTCTATTTTGAAGTGTAGAAATGGTTCCGAATCTGCTACGTTGGGCGGCGCTCTGTCACCTACTTATAGATATATTTTCTAGGCATTCCATTAGGCATAATGTGAAGAAATTTACATACTTAGATAAAAGCGATTACTAACTTTTCAGCGTTAAACAGCGTACGCGTTACTATTATAACCATCATCAAACTATTGTGCTATAATCATAGATATTTGAATTTTAAGCGCAAAAATGTTCTAGAGATCCATCTAGCACATTCCCTCACTTTGTTGTAGGTACACAATACCCCACAATAGGTACATTTAGTTTCATTATGAGATCGCTTGCTCCGTTACCCGTTAAGCCGAGACGAACATTAGCATTCAGCTGGAGTTGACAGAGAGAATCGATTCGCGTCGACCCATAGGAAAGAACTGATCTTGACCCTCTTCAGTCCACCTTGAAAACGAGTGCAAGGAATGTATGTATTAACGCGCCCCGTCCACAACTAGGTATGTGCATATTCAAGTCTTATTTAAAATGTAGCGCAGTTAGTTAGGGTAGAACCTACGTTATTGCAAACCCAAAAAATCTGTTAACAATGAACTTTGAACCATCACTTTAATTAACGAACGACCTCCAACTTGTGTTGGTACAGGAGATGGATCGCACAATGCACATGCAGAGAACATGCAAACATCTTGTGCAACAAGAAAGTGTGCCAGGCGGAGTGGGTCGCGCCCTGCAGGGCACATCCAATATTAAGTAATTATCGAAACATATTGTCATGCTAATATTCGTCATCGGCAGTTCTGACATAACGTACCTATTCGGCCCTATCCATTGCTTTAGCTTAAAAAAACAAGTTTGGTGGTTTTGCAAATAGAGTAGGTACCTAATTCATCTAGAATTTTTCGATGTTTGTGAATACATATATTTAAGAAAAAAGTGTATTTTCAAATCGTAAAATACGGCGGCTTGTTTTATACACAGGTAATTTATACAATCGCCTTCACTTTAAAACTAAATAACAAATAAATAAGATTTTTATGGTAACCAAACTTTCATTGAGTCGATTTAACCCGGACATAAAGCTTGATCGAAAGCAGGTCTATATGTATACAGGTTGGGCTCTATACGCTCGTTCAATATTTAAGAGGTTCTGTCGATTCATCATGGATCCTATTATTAACCCTAAGTATTTAATTTTAAAGCCCTGTTACACTTTACTTTGTTTAGTGTCTTATAACCAGAATAACAGAGCACACAGCATAATCTATGTGTGTTATGTGACGTGACCATAACATAAGTAGGTTTTTTCCTATTTAGCAGCGCTCGAGAAAATATTGTGAATTTTTGACCATGGATAGAGTGCCCCAAGATGAATATTTTTTAGTAATGGAGATCCGTAAAATCACGTCAAAATCAGGGGTCCCGGTTATGTCCTTAAAGTACGCCAGGACACCCGTGTGCGACTTAAACTACGTCCAAAAGAGAGGTATGGGTACTGCGAATGTCATCTCGCTTTGTGTGGTAGAGCACAGCAAAAGGTCATTTCGCTCGAATCTGGAGCAGAGCCCGACTGGGGAAGTACCTCCACCTTACAGAAAACCACAGCCAAATAAAAATAGACCCTACTCATAGTGTTGTATTCCTGCTGGTGAGTAAGGTTGCCAAAAAGCTCAAAGAGGACCCAGTGTGTTGACGACGAGGGACCGTCTTGTTCCTTTAGCCGCCAATACAGTGAATCCTGCTTTTTGTAAAGGTTCAAATTCCAATACTAAAAAAAGGAAAAAATATTCATCGCGGGGCACTCTTGAAATTCCAATACTAAAAAAAGGAAAAAATATTCATCGTGGGGCACTCTAACCATGGTCAAAAATTCACAACACTTTCTCAATGCGCACAATTTTTTTCACTTTTCTACTGAGAGAAAATCATAGGTACCTACTTATTTGGCCAATACAATCAAAGTTCGTATTCGGTCAAATTAATGATCCAGTAACTTGTATATGCAAAGAATAGGCGTGTTGTATCGCGAAGAAGAAATAATTAAAATAACAGACGTGTAACCAATGATTTGGATACCGCCACGGTCAAGACTCCTCCAAACTAAAAAAATAGTACCTAAGTAGATGACGTCACATAGTCATGAATGGCAACTCAATAATCATCGGCTTTCTCCGTCCATTGTTTGCTGAGCGAGGCGTTAGAGCGGCTCTAACATCACTTGAAGACTTATAAATATGCATATTAATAACATGGCAGTCGTCGTAGTAAGTACGATTATACACAGTTCATAATCATAATTGTGGGTCACGCGGTGAATACATAGGTATGAACAACTGTTACCCTCAGATAATTATTAATTCCTCACTTTTTTTTACAAGCTTGCTGCACTCATACTATGCACGTACATATCAAATGTGAAACGCGATCGCTTTGATCTGTGATGGTGACAAATATTGCTCCCACAACCACTTGCTTATTTCCCATCCTTTCTCAATGCAAGCCAAGAAAGCACTCCTACCGCCTGTGATCACTGATCACGCATTTCAAAGATACTTGGAGCACTAAGTGCAGTTAGTACTAAGGAAGACTTCAGGAAGTTCTAAGGGCCTTCTCCCGATGACACGCTACAGTAACTCGTGGTAATCATACTCACCCCTGCACACAGTGTGACGCGGTCAGCAGGTGGTCGACGGCGACGACGGTGGCCCCGCAGATGAACTTGCCATCCTTGCGGAGCGCGGCCAGCCACGGGAACTCTCCCGGAGCCGCGGGCCCGCCTCCGATGACGCGCGCACCACGTGCCACCCCACACGCTGCAAACGAAAATATTGTTTTCAAATAAACGGGATGTGCAATGAAGTGCAAAATGTACCTCGGATAAGCTTCAGAGGGATAGCCTACTTGGTAAAGGATCAAGGCCGTAGCCAGAATTGCAGTCAAGATAAGGGCAGTGGTATTTTAAGGTAGACCATGGTCAATTTTAAGGTACGTAGGGCATTAGTATTTTAAGTTAGGGCATTGTCAGATAATGTCCCCCTCCCCTTAGCTAATACCGGCCCTTTAAAGGATACAGAAGAAAGCTGAAAGAGAATGGTATGTTATTTACTAGTATGTGTAGCAGAGATCACAATTGCTATGACATGATTACACTTGATGCCATTTTAATTGTGAACAAGTGGATTTAACTGAGACTGGATGTTTCCTGTATAAAGGAAACTGCAACCTCCATCCACCCCCACCGTCCTCTTATTCTAATAAAAGCTAAGTATGCCAATAGAGAGCACGAAAGGAGCAACGTTGGTGGCAATCTTTTAGAACTGTAGTGTGTCAAGTGTGTGTTTCTGAAACTTCGACGCCCCAGTGTGATCAGCGGTATGCATTTAAAGCCGGCCATGAATCACATTCGGCAATAAATCTGCACCGACACACATTCTACCGATGAGTTATTCCGAAGCATGCAATTTCATAATTTATTGTCGAAAAGTGGGTTAAGTTGTGGCATTGTCTGATAACGCAATTTAAGGCATGCACGACAAAAATTATATCCACTGTCAATATTTGTAGCCATCGATCGTGACCTAAATACCTATTGGACACTTACATTTATTTACTTCTTAGGTAAGATTTGTCTGTGTTTGACATTCTTTACTCTAATCGCCACATTGTATTTTTACGATAGGGACACAAGACTGATGGTGATTGATAGCCATCGAGGCAGTGTCATACCTAAAATCTTAGTTAATAGCGGAAGTAAAATATGCTGCTAGATTTCTAAACTTTTAGCGGACACTATTTCATCAGATCGCACCAGGACAGGATTAACATGTGTAAGTGCCTCTCGAAAGCACTCTTGATTGTTGACATAACAATGCAACCAGGTAAAGTGTGTATAGAAATTGTCTTGGATAAAATTAGCGGGCGTAATCATAGCGTTATGACACACGGCGGGAAATGTAAACAAACAAGAGTGATAAATGATAATGCTACTTAATTTGTTAACCGACTTCAAAAAAGGAGGAGGTTCTCAATTCGACTGAATGTTTTTTTTGTATGTATGTTACTCGATATCTCCGTGAATCGTGAACCGATTTACAAAATTTTTTTTTAATCGAACGGGTATAAGCCCCTAGATGGTCCCATTGCCACCAAGTCGGGGTCTGATGATGGGATCCTGGAGAAATCGAGGGAACTCTTCAACTATTATAGGCACACCTATAGTGATTTCACTATTTTTTACAGTAACTCGGCCACTTCCTGTTGGAATAGCGGATCCTAAGTGAAGTCGGTTCTTTTTTGTTTAAAATTATTGTTATTAAATGTGGGCCCGACACTCAGTTAACTTTTGATAACATAAGAGTTGGTGCGAGAAACGTACTCTAGGTATACCTACTCAAACAGTGAGACTTATTTATTGGTGTTATATTTTCTAAATATTAGATATTGAAGGTTTTAAATTAATATGGTGATATAAATTTGAAATAAAATGATTGAAACGATAAGATAAGAAGACACATCAATACAGTAAACTATACGGTTAGTATGCACGATGATATTTGGTTTAATAGGTTATGGGCCCAGCAGGCTTCGCAAGAAAATGTATCGTTTATAAATTCTACCTATATCTTATGTTGACAAAAGGGGAATGAGTTGATTTACTTATAAATAAAAATAACCGTTCAGTATAACGAACGAACGTAGTAACTTTGGCAAAATTATTATTTATGTGGTTAAAAACAAACGACGCGCGACGACGCGTTTAGGGAAGTTCTCGGTTAATCGCTATGTTAGTTAAACAAGAATGGAAGAGGAATGTACGCACGGGAAATGAATTACGACTATATTCAAATTGTACACCTATTTATTGTAAACTAGCTGACCCAACGAACTTCGTACCGTCAACTGCATGTATTTTCTCCAATATTTTAAGGTATTCTGCTATTCGGAGCGGAAATAAATTCAAAAGATCAAACATCATTTCGGTTCAGCCGTTCTTGTGTTATAAATGATGTAACCGACAAGACTTTGTTTTACATATACAGATTATAGTAAAATAAATACCTGTAACTGCTCACAGATTATGATCACATCACAGATTTATTGGACAGCACTATATTTAATTAACACTAAAACACTGCTCCCTTTTCCTTCAACTGAAGTGATGCGTGCTGCAAAAAATGAAAATGGTGTGAGACTGTGCTGGACTCACTGCAGGGTTTGCAGGCGGAGGCTGCGGCGAGGAGGGCGAGACAACACAGGGCGCGGAGCATGGCGGGCGGAGGCTCGGGCGTCTCTGGAGCCCGCCGGAGTCGCCGGCCCAGCTATTATAGGCCGCCGGCGCCGCCGATAAGCCCAGGGCCAGGGAGCCAAGTTCACGGCTACGCGGCCACGGAGCGAATGACTCGCCTGCCGAGCCATGGTCGCCGTGCTCACCCCACTACCGAATGCCACAGGCGGCTGAATGAGACCTTGAGAGTGGACATGATATTATGATTATATTTACTTTTCCTTTCTATTGTAAAAAGCTCAATGATTTATCGAATTAACCCACCTTTGAGGATATAGTAGGTCATTATGTCGGAATGCGTTTGATATTAACATATTATTAAGAGGTGTTACGTTGCGCTACTGCGCCGCAACCCGCGCTATTTATCTTGGTATCGACACCCGCCGATTACCATATTTATCACACATATAGGTAGTGCTTAAGGCCGAGGAAATTAAAGCAGTTCTGATTGTACTCGTAGCTTCGCTTTGCTCACCGAGCTTAAAGCGAATCGAAATTTCTGTATAAACAATATAGGTAGCTAAAATGACATGTGTTAGTACTCATCTGATAACGCATCTACCTACGTGTGTTTACATCTGGTTCACTAGAGCGTTCGACATGCCTATGCTGGATGAGCTACCACCATTTCATTTGCTATCTCATTACTGAACCTGCCTTGCCAATAGTCACAACTTTCCTATTTCTAAAGTTGGTCATCAAAAGTATGAACTTCAAGAGTGTATGATTTAGTGTTTGAATTAGGCACAACTGAGCGAATTTACTTTGTATAGGTACTGTGAATTAACTCAGTTGAAATATATGAAACCCGGGCATAGGAACCCGCAGCCGGTCGTCCGCGCAGCGTCCGGATGCAGTTGCAAATCCAAAAGGCGAGCTTTTTACGCAACGCAATTTCGCTGCGACCACGCTGCCAGATGGACACACTTAATTAAATCCGTGTATTTTCGGTCAATCTTGGTCAACGGCTTACGTAATCCAGGATCAACTTGCACTCATTATTTGGTAATATTATTTTTCACCGGATTGGATTTATATCATGCTTAGCCTTTCTACTTGACACGCGATATAAAGGCGCCATCGCCATCCTACTTTCTTATTTATTATATGCCTGTTAATTGTTATTTGCGCAGAACAAAGTAAGTATTACGCTTACTTTTGCACCTCACTTTCGATGCAGTAAGTAGGGCGAGTTATAACTGCAAGGCCGTCGATCGTCTGCATCTGAATCTGACTAATATTATTGAATGAAATGAGTAAAGTATTTACTTTAATTTAGGCACCTCCCCCTCCTGGCACCGACAACGATAGCCACCGCACATGCTAAACTGCAACACGTGGATATCCATGGATGCAAGATCACTTAGAGTGTCAAAATGGTTTCATTAATCATTAGTCACAAGCTCACAAGCGACTATCAGTTTTCGGTTACTGAATCGGGTCCTAATAAGATCAAGAGTAGGTCGTTGGCAACCCTACATCATCGAGTAGCAGAATTCGGCTTATGCATACTAGAGCTTAAAAAAAATGCGTATGGCCAGTTGGATACCACAATTTTTTTGACACTTTTCGATGTGGACTATTAAATGGGCTGTGTCCCTACTTGCTAGTCGTTAATAGTAGATTTTATTTTAAAACCTAGGTACTTTTTTGCTCACTGTACAATGCTTCAACTTTGGCTCAGGCTACCAGGTCCAGGTACTAAAATACATAATAACATACCTAAGCCGAATTCTGCTACTCAATGAGGTAGGGTTGTCTACGGCCTGCTCTTGATCTTACCCGATTCAGTAACCGAAAACTGACAGTCGCTTGTGAGCTTGTGACTATTGAAACTATTTTGATACTCTAAGTGATCTTGCATCCATGGATATCCACGTGTTGCAGTTTAGCTATTGGTTATCGTCATCGGTGCCAGGAGGAGGAGATCTCTATAAATTTTCTTTCGATGGTATACAATATCAATATAACATCAGGGGTTCCGTTGTTTATGCTTATCATAATCATTTTTTCTACAAATAAAATTCAGCTAAGTAAGTAGTTGAGTTTTGCGTTGGCTTTTCCTACAAGCACGTGCCTATAGAAAGAACTATAGAGCCGTTTTACGAAAACACATCAAATTTGTACGCGACGTAGGTAGGTCTGGGAGGTGTTGCTCATTTACTCGTAGAATACAAAATGATTTGAATGACTACATAATGTAGGTATAATAGGTATTACCTAGTGATATAAATAGTATATAGTACATAGGTAGTAGTAATATAAAACTACCGCGTAGCCTTCAAAAACCCATCCGCGAGGGCACTATTGTTTACAAATCTGATGTAAGTGTTTTGAAATTTTTCTCAAGACGTAATAAAATTACCCAAATCACATGATTAAGAACATTTGTTTAACCCTGCGCAAAGATGATAACTGCCTGAACAAACAGCATTATCTCTAAAGGGCATGTGGATAGCAACGTGCTTTTCATAAGTCTCGTGGAAACACTGCGTAGCCGCAGCTGAATCACTTCCTCTGTTTGGAATAAACAACGCTAACCTTAAGGTAGGTTTCGTCATTTTACGGAAACATTTCCGAGATAAGGGCTTGTACTGATGTAGCCTCGGCGTAGACGAAAACAAGACCCTGATTTACACGTATGTAAATACCTAAGTGCTAAAAAGATAATTAGCTGTGTAAATATAAGGGCGTGTCTGTGTCTACTTCCGCCACAATGGCGGTGCGCAAAAATACATTCGTAGACATGTGGACCTAAGTAATTTGGCTTTCCTTTTTGAAGTCGGCTGAATATAAATATTTATGGATGCTCCGGGGCTCCTATACAACAGACATGATTTTATTGCCTTTTTTATGGATAATGGTACGGAACCCTTCGTGCGCTAGTCCGACTATCATTTGGTCGGTTTATTTTCTTATTATTGAGAGCATTTAAAATCGATTGTTCCAACCGCTCCGATTGTCATGTTAGTGCAGCAGGCTTATGATAGCAGTAGTTGTCCGCCGATAACTTGATAAAAAGCTGACAACTTGACACATTCACACAGCAAAACATGACAATGTGTCAAGTTGTCAGCTTTTTATCAAGTTATCGGCGGACAGCTACTGCCATCATAAGCCTGCAGGATGCGGAGTTGGATCCCGAATTGATCTAACTGGGTATAGTCCATCTCACCGTCCGTCCATAGTACGTGACCATACCACACCATATGTAATTATGTACATAAGTAATACCGGGTGTTTCCTGTAATAGGAGCAATAAATTAAAACGTAGATTAATATACTCCTCAAACTAGACGTTTTTTCAGCGACTTTTAAAAATAGCTTATTGTTTGATTTTTAGTACACTTTTATTTGAACACGCAACGTACTCCGAAATTGATTATATCTGTAAGGTGATAAAACTGACAAAGCAATGTCAATTAATAAGATTGTAACGTAAATTGAAGATATATATATATAAAGAGACAGTCTAAAAAATACCTACATATTTTTTTTAAAGATTGTTGAATAAAACTTTTAATGTTTGAGGAGTAGAATCTACGTCTTAATTTATTGCTCCTAATAAAGGGAAAACCCTGTATAAACGCACCATTAACCAAAAAACTACTGCAGAGGAGGCAGATACCTACCTACTGGTAGATACATTCATTATAATGCGCTATTAATCATTCAATCTCTGTCTTCAGTTTCATGGAAAACGATAACAACATGTGGGCGTGTTGGAAATGCGTGCCCTTGTGGCGGGTCCGCGGGCGACGGCGACGGGCGTGGCCGCGTGGAAAGAGCCCGCGAAGACGACCAAGTGTGCCAAGGTGCGCGTGCGCCCGTATGCCGATAACGATGCAGCCTTCGGTGCATCACTATTGGAAGAGCATTGGCTAGAGGGCGAGTTGCTATCGAGTCTGCATCGTTTCAACCCTACACTACAAATACAGGGTGTTTTTTTAATAACTATAGCCATATTGTGAGAGGTGATTAGGTAAGTCATACTAAACAACTTTTTCTATGGGAGCGACCCCTAATCCCAAAAAAATTTGGCCTCCCCATAGAAAACATCAACGTCTGATCGGCCGAAATGTATGAAACAGCCAACATTTTTTTTTTTGAAATTTTGGAGTTGGCCCCATACTTAGTAAAAGTTGTTTAGTATGCCCTTCCGCGTCATCTCGCAATATGGCTAGTTATTGAAAAAACACCACCATTTAGTATTTTGTATTTTTTGTCACCATTTAGTATTTCCTAAAACTACACAATGTACACTATCTATTAGTGAAAGAATGAAGCGGCCCTTGTAAATCGACAAATTGAAGATTTACTTACTTACCAAAGATTCGATGTCTGTCTATATCATTATTTATTTATTTATTTAAACTTTATTGCACAAAAGAAACAACTTAAAGTACAAAAGGCGGACTTAATGCCATAGGGCATTCTCTACCAGTCAACCTTGGGGCAAAGCAGAAAGATTGTGGGCGGTGCTATTTATAGCAAAAAAATAAAATTAAAACAAAACAATCCAACATAGAATCATTCATCATTCGTTGTTATTTCAACTAGTCGAATTGGCTTCACAAGGAACGCTGCGCGCAGCATCATTCACAATCATAACTCATTAACAACTCGTCATACAACTCACGTCACCAGACCTATGGTAGTAGCCTCCGTGAAGTTATTTATGTTTTCATTGGAATATTAAATCAGAATGCACCAGTGACACAGTTCATTTTAAATAAGGTCATTTTGACCGACATGTAGGCTCGACCGTATGGTGTTTTACTCAATGTGTAGTGTAACTATACTTGACTACACGACTGCACCTCTTTTAACACCGTTTTCCAGGAAAAGGGAATATTTTCACTTACGACTTTTCACTAAGAACTGATCTTAATTAAATGACCACAAATTGGAAACAGATGTCCATTACAATCAAAAAATGAACTGCGAAGAACTCTGAACATTACGGGATTAAATGATGTTAAATTACCCAGACTGGCGCACAGATAGCCATTACTATCTACTCGTTGAAACGTAATAAAAGTTTATAATGTTGCCGAACAAGCTGAATTTGTTTACTGCCACCATAGTGTAATAAATAGTATTCTACAAACTATTACACTTGAAACGTTGTTAGAAATAGTTATTTGTTATACAAGGGGTGAAAGTTGTATTTTACGTTCGAGTGTTATTTGAAACACGAGCTAGCGAAAGGATTCTATTATTGACCACGAGCGAAGCGAGTGGTTCAAAAATAGAATCCTGAGCGTAGCGAGTGCTTTAATACACGAGACGTAAAATAACTTTCACCCGTGTATAACACAAAACTTTTCACCTCACTACAGCGAGGAAAATAAGAAAAAGGGTGCATTTTGCTCGGTTTCCCGTAATTCCTCAGGTGTTTAATACTTCTTCATCACTCGAATCACTAATTTAAAACAAAACAACCTAGAAAAACATGCGAATATTTAACGTTGATATGATGGATGAATTGAAATGAAAAGTTTTGACGTAAAAGGTTTTATTAAATGTCAGATGCGTTTTGTTCGTACGTAGACTTATTCGGCTGTCAGAACAATTTATCCGTTTTTACAAAAAGAATGAAGATTAATGTTGAATGCTGATATTTTCGAATTAAAATAAAGTTGTAAGACTGTATGAAGTGTTTTTACTCGATGCAATTCATTAATTGCGATGTTAAAAATTCTGCACTTTTAACGTTTTACGTTTTGTTAGCTGTCAAATGTCACTTAAGCCACTTGTCACTTATGTCAAAACTCTTTCACCACATGTGGATAAAAAGCGATTTTCACAATAGATATTAAACAAACAAAAAGGGCTTTCCGAGCTAGTGAGGTGAAAAGGTATTCTCTTATCAAATAATAATGGAAAGTTCTTGCTTTGAGGTTCACCTCCACCGGGATCTGAGAAGGGCAACAAAGAAACCGACTAAATTATGTAGGCTAGCCACAGTATGCTATAGCGTACTGTACAGTCAGCATCAATAGTATCTTCCTACACGAAGGCCGCAAAAATATGTGACACGCTCTTATTTGTAGAGCCATAGGAGCGTGTCACATATTTTTGCGGCCATCGTGTAGGAAGATACAATTGATGCTGACTGTACATAAGGTAGCTGATATAATATCAGAATCTTTAGGTCGCTCTCAACTAGATGGCGCTAAAGACTTGGAACCTCAAAAGGTTCTACGACTATGGCCGTCTATTATATCTTTAAGTCTATGCTGCTGCTCTACATGATGGGCCATCATATGGACGCTGCTACACGACGGAACGAGATCGCAATATTGTTAGCTCCCTCTAACGCATAGCTGCGTCCCTGTGATGGTCCATTATTATGTAGAGGAGCCATAACAAGTTGTTGTTAGTCCACCCGTACGTGGTAACTATCACCCTCTGGTGACTTGGTGACGATGATTTTCAATACATTGCGGTTTTTGATCCATTGATTGATTTCGTGGCACCTACTAAGCCGGCAACGTATCGAAATTTGCGTCGATTTTTTTTGCGTCGAAATTGCGCCGAGTATAGACGTGTTTAAAGGGAGCAAGCGATATTGTAATTGTAATCTTAGTTCCGCCATATATTAGCTGCGTAGTTTAGATTGGCCTAAGTTGGTTGATGATTACCAATGTACATTGGTTGGTGATTACAATGGACCAGGAATTAATAAAATCGTTCATAATTAAAAATAAAGTGCCTACAAAAAATATTTAGCACTATGGTACTCACGCAAACTCATATTACAAAGACATCAGGCAATAATGGTGCATTGTAGATTGCAGACCGGTAGAGTCAGCTGACAGGTATGGATGTGTGTGTAGTGTATAGGTTCTTAAAGGGTAGGCAACGCGCATGTGAATCCTCTGGGGTTGCAGGCGTCCATGGCATCGCCCATCGTGGTATAAAACAACTCTTCCGCTAAAATTAATTGGATACCTACTTAGGTAAAATTGTTGGATTAATTGGAAACCAATATAAAAGTCACGAAAATTTAAAGTTTAGAAAATCTGAAGTGACACCAGTGGCGGTGGCGAATTCGGCTTAAAATTTCTTCATGAGCTGTAGGAAAACTGCTTAAGGACTGTTCAATTTACTAAGCGGACATACTCAATTCAATATTAATCCATATACTAAAAACTGACTGATATGTAATGACTGGTTATAAAATAAACATACATAAGTCTATCAACTGTTGTATATATTTTTCTAGTTGGAAAATAATTTTTCACGATGGAGCGAATTAATATTGTAAATCGCTAATTAATCTTGCAAAAATGGTGTACAGGCCAATTTTTTCTGCGGAAATTTGCGAATAGGTTTAAATGTTCCAAGTCAGCCGTATTTCAAATCATAAATAAATTTGGGGAGCATCATACGCTTGCCAATTTACCAAAATCGCGGCGGAGAAGTGGCCCGGCAGCGTATTTACAAAATCTATACTATTAGAGTTCAGATGCGAACTGAACTAGATTAGCTTTCATGTGGAAGAAAATGTCTTGCGGCTGTTAAAATAAAAAAATTACACGTCCTTTCGTGATATTGCAAAAAACGAAGGTATAAGCGTAGGCACCGTACAAAATATCAAGGAAAGAAATAATATACGGACATATAAAAAGCAAAAAATGCCGAGGAGAAGTGCCGAGCAGCAAATACGTTCCAAAAAAAGGTACCGCAATTTATACGATATTTTGCTGCAACACAAATCTCGTTGCATTCCTATGGACGACGAAACGTACGTGAAGTATGACAGCAGTACGTTACCGGGGCCTCAGTATTATAATGCAGTTGTAGGAGAAAATGTACCGGATTCCGATAAAGCCATAAAAATGGATAAATTCGGGAAGAAAGTCCTTGTATGGCAGGCCATTTGATCCTATGGCCTCAAAAGCATGTCTTATTTTGCAACCGGAACTATTGGTGGCGAAATTTATAGAAAGGAATACATCACAAAACGGTTATTTTTCCTCTATATAAAAAGTAGTATTCCCTATTCCCCCTCACAGTCACAGTATTCCCCCTCTGTTTTGGCCTGATCTGGCGAGTGCTCACTTATGCTGGTCAGACAGTGACGCTGCCAAAATCAAAAAACATACATTTGTTAAAAAAGACGACAATCCACCAAACTGCCCGGAGCTCCGCCCCATCGAGCGGTACTGGGCCATTGTAAAGAGAGTCTTGCGGAAGGATGGCCGAGAAGCTAGTACATTGGCAGAATTGAAACGGATGTGGTCTGCCCCTTGTAGAAAAGTGTCAAAAAGCGATGTGCAAACACTTATGCGACGAATCCGCGCTAAAGTCCGGAAATTTTACTGTTCTAATTAAATGTATTGTTCTTGTGTAATATATTACTTTATTTTAAAATGGTTCATAAGTATTCACCGTAATAAAGATATATTTGTTCTAAGAAATCCATAAATGAACCTTTTTTTGATGTCCGCTTAGTAAATTGAACAGTCCTTAAGGCGCCTGAAACTTAGGCAAGCCGACGGAAATCGTGTTCTATGGATGCACCGCCACTGGTTGACACTCAAGTGACCGCTTCTAAATATTAGGGGCAAGCTAAGGAGGGAGTCATGTATTGGTACATACCTAGTATTGACTATGTATTGACACGACACACAAATTTGAATTTCAGATGCCAATTGCCTCATGGCACCTCTGTAGCTAATTACATTGACGAGCTAAAACCCCGTGACATACAGTTAACGGCATAACATAGCAATTAAGCTTCTAACGTAGGTACCTACTCTATGGCTATCCAATAAACATACATAGGTTTTTATTAAGATGTCTCAATGTAACTTTCTTCTATTCGGATGTCATAAGCATAAGTCGTAAGATAAACTGTTTTCTGTCGGGTTTTTTACCAATATAAGGTGGTATTAGACTAAAGTAACCCTTAACTGTGGCAGTTTTAGGTAGTCTTCACGGAAACAGCAGTCCCGTAGAATATACCGATGAGTTCCCTTATAAATAATTATAAAATAAACCACGAGACTGCTCTTTCCGCTCTAATCCTCTATGTCTATGCAGATAATTCTAAGATACTTATAGGTATAAGGTAGTTGTTTTAATCACAGTTTCTCTATTTTTTGCCTAGACTAGAACGCATTGCCAATTTGAGGGTTAAATTATAAATCGAGAGGAATACTTGTTTCACTCACAAATGCTGAAAATAAAAAAAAACTCTTTAATGCAAATTATCTAACATTTAACAAATTTAGTAAAATTTTATGAGTCGCGTCCTGCGGTACCTAAGACCCGTGCTTAGAGGCAGACAGCTTGTGGTTTGAAGATTAATGGCTACCTAATATTTACTTTGGTAAAAAGTGATGACAACATTTATGATGGCTCTGAATGTTGAGGATGAGGAGAGAGGAGAGAGTTGAGATATGACATAAATTTCAGTTCAGGACATAGAAAATATAACACAATAGCAGCCATATCTCGAGCTGTCAGGATAAAAAGTCGAATTGCAACCCCGATCGACTTCAAGGGGACTTAACTCATTATTGTTAAAAACTTGTTAGATAGATAGATGTCATTACGCAACAAACAAAACTGTTGCATGTTACTGAAACCCATTTGAATCCCTCATGATTGTCATGAATGCTGCAATTGCACCATTAAAACGCTAATAATTGTAGTTAATTTGTGGTATATCTGTGCATGGAATGCATGGTGGTTGTCGAGACGGCATATAACCGCGTGCGGGCTGTTTTGCGGTACATTTGGGAGTGTTGCCAGGACCAGTGAAAGTGGCCACATTTCCTTGGTCAGTTCAGTTCAGTGTGGCCACGGAATCGCGAGGAGCGTGTTGCGCCATTGCGTGCCTTTTTTCTAACGGACCGTACATTGAAAGTGTGAGTCGGTTTTTAAGTGTTTTTTTACCAAGCAAATTTGGTGTTATGTGTTTAATGGTGATTTCGTAGTAACTCACCTATTGTGATTTTATGGCGAGTTCACATCATTAGCTTATTGGTATATTAAAACATTCGTGAACCAGGGATTTAATTACTTTTTAAGTATCTATATGAGATAAAATAAGTAACAACTTTCGGAACCCAATATTTATTAAGAAAATTCTAGTGTTTTCTCCCTTTTTTTTAAAGTCAGTTAAATTTAACCCTCAGCTCTTGTAGGAAGGAAGGTGCAGAATTATTTTAATTCGTATTAAAATGCCACTTTTCAAAAATCGTCAAAAATCGATAACGAAATTTATGGTCAGCCCCATACCCGCTCGGCAAAAGCTCACACGCTTATCCTTTAATAAGTGTGTGGAGTTGCGTTTTATCCTCTAGAGTGGAAAATAATTTGGTACAAGTATCGCATAATTTTTATGCATTACTTTGTTGGATATTCTTTTATGTGGTGATATTGAATGATATACATTAAATAAATTTACTTTATTTTCATTACTTTTGTAATCGTTTACAGCTTGTATTTTCCTGGCATTGTTGGGGTGAAAAATTCTGTATCACACTCTGCAGTAAAGTTTGTTCAAACCTCTCGGGTCTTAAGACCGTCGCAAGCACAAGATGCCCCTCTTTGAACAACTCGCTACGCTCTTTGCTTAATTTTGGTAACTTTCGCTGGCTCAGATAGGTCTCAAGGTCGTAATGAGAGTTTAAACGACATCTTTGTTCCCTTGCATAACAAATAAGTTACCTAATTTGTTAGTTATTCGAAGTAACTATTATCACCCTAACACAGATATTACCTCCACTACACCTAGATTTAAATAGACACCTTTAACTAGATCTATTGCCCTAACTGTCCATAAAACCTATACGAGTGCAACTTTCTTTTCCGATTAATGCAGTATAGGGGAACAGGAAAATACACAATACCTACTGTTATTCTCATAGTATCGCAAAACTTAACGTCTAAGGCAGATCCAGTTTAAGCGAGACCTAGTGATCAGTAACAAATATGCGTTGTCGAAGATCTCTTATACTAGATGGTTTTAGGCTCGTTCGGTAACGTATCAGAACATCGGTCAAGTCAAGCTCTCTACGGGAGTCAGGCTTGCGCGTGCGCATACCAATTGGGAAGACGGCGCCCACGCCGGCGGCGCAATGGACAGTCGTTATTGACTAGGTCAATGTCGTGTAAAGTTTGATCCTTAAAAAGGAAGGGATTTTAGGGATTTGTGGTAGCCACTAAATTTGAGTAGGTAAAAGTACTTAAATACTTGTTTAGTCCTTCGTGTTCGTAGTTAGTGCTTCGTGCTCTTGGTAAACATTTGAAACCGCCTTCCGTAGAGAATAAGATAGCTTAGATTTGATGGAAATAGATTTAGGTTTAGATCGAATTTAAATCGATTCCTATTAATAAATATCTTAGGTATTAGATACCAACTTCAGACAAAGATAAGATCAGAAAAAGACGATTTTGATCAAAAAACTGAATACAAATCTCGTGAAAACAGGTCTGTCAGTCAGAGGTATGCAAATGAGGCTGGTAGCGGTACATCTTCGGGTGCTTGACCCGTGTTGTGTCCTTCCCGGTCTCGCTCAATCGTCGAAAAAACGGACGGGTTATTACCGTTTATCAATATTTTGATTGATTAATTTGAGGCCATCGATCCTTTTTTGACGACAAAGGGCGAATGCTCCATAAAATGCAAATACCTATGCATAGAGTCAATCTCGACCGGCTCGCTGATAGTTTTTTTTGCCTACAATCCCGTTGTATTTGCTTACAATCGTAAGGAAGTGTGCTCCCTTCCATTAATCTCTCTAAGAGCGAGCTTTTGACATATCTAAGAGCCTTTTCTTTGACATATTTTCGACTCATGACGGTGTAAGACCATATAGGCTAGGCCATCTACCTAATTTATCAGCTGTGCTCAAATAACAAGACCCGTACCATATTAGACACTTATCCCATCAACGAAACACTGAAACGGGATCGATAACTATCATTTTGTTTCAGCGTGTACAACATGCGTTGGTTGTTGTTACTATGCTTGATGGGGGTTGCAAGCGGACACCCCGCCGAGGCACCAAAAGAGGGGGAGAAAGGCTTCATCGACTGGATAAACAGTATCCTGGGATCCCCCACCACCACCACGCTGCGACCCACGCAGGACCCTCCGGATGACTGCCCGTCTTGCCGTAAGAAAACTTAGCTGCATTTAAGACAATTTTAATCGTATTTCACTGGCCATAAACAACCATTTAAATATAGGTGCCGGGTGTTGCCTGTAACAAGATCAATAAATTAAAACGTAGATTCTACTCCTCCAATACAACTCCAATACAATAAACTTTTGTTCAACAAGTAAAAAAAAAATGTAGCTACCTAGTCTTTAGATTTTTTCTTTTTTCAACAAACTAAATATTAAGAACTTAAGCACTTACCTATAAGATAGATAATCATATCATCAATCATATTTTGATTTAAGTAAGTAAGTAAGTATGTTATGAACTTGCAATTGCGAAAGTTATAAGAACTTGCATATTAACTTAATATTACTAAGCAACTACATGGACTAAGTCGGCCCCTCTCTGATATATCGGAACAAATAACTTACTCACAAATATGTGTCCACGTCATTTTCAAAGTGGGTCGGTCAATTTCATTAATATTTTTAAGTATGAAGAAGAAGAAGAAGAAGCTTGAATTAAATGAATTTTATTTTATTAAGCTTTTTGGTTAATAGTTATATCGCTAGTGAAATGCGATTAAAATTGTCTTAATCTCTCTGTACAACTCATTAGAGAACTGCGTCCTATTAGGGCGGCCACCGGATATCAGTCTGCCTGCAGTCCGCCTGACGATATCGGCCTGTCAGTTGTTCGGAGCCGGCAAACTTTTGTTCTAACTGACAGGCCGAGATCGTCAGGCGGACTGATAGTCGGTGGCCGCCTTTAGGTATCTCATGTCCTATAGCCTTAGACAGAGACGTAATGTTTGCTTGTTTTGACTTTCGTACAATACGGATTACGGTCTTTTGGCGAACGCCAATATCCATACCGATATAGTTCACTATAAAACAAAGACAAAGCAAATCTAGCCGCGCCATTCGATTCAGTCGCTATAGAAACAAATAAAAAAATCCATACCTATGGCTAGGTCACAATAGTATTTTTCACCTCACTAGCTCGGAAAGCCCTTTTTGTTTGTTTAATATCTATTGTGAAAATCGCTTTTTATCCACATGTGGTGAAAGAGTTTTGACATAAGTGACAAGTGGCTTAAGTGACATTTGACAGCTAACAAAACGTAAAACGTTAAAAGTGCAGAATTTTTAACATCGCAATTAATGAATTGCATCGAGTAAAAACACTTAATACAGTCTTACAACTTTATTTTAATTCACAAATATCAGCATTGAACATTAATCTTCATTCTTTTTGTAAAAACGGATAAATTGTTCTGACAGCCGAATAAGTCTACGTACGAACAAAACGCATCTGACATTTAATAAAACAAAACTTTTCATTTCAATTCATCCATCATATCAACGTTAAATATTCGCATGTTTTTCTAGGTTGTTTTGTTAAAAATTAGTGATTCGAGTGATGAAGAAGTATTAAACACCTGAGGAATTACGGGAAACCGAGCAAAATGCACCCTTTTTCTTATTTTCCTCGCTGTAGTGAGGTGAAAAGTTTTGTGTTATACACGGGTGAAAGTTATTTTACGTCTCGTGTATTAAAGCACTCGCTACGCTCAGGATTCTATTTTTGAACCACTCGCTTCGCTCGTGGTCAATAATAGAATCCTTTCGCTAGCTCGTGTTTCAAATAACACTCGCACGTAAAATACAACTTTCACCTCTTGTATAACAAATAACTATTGTGCAACAGTTACATATAATAAGGGTTTTTAAGATTCGAGGGTCGAAGTTACAAAATGAGGCGAAGCCGAGTTTTGTAAAAACAGACCCGAGAATTTTAAGACCTAATTATGTACCGTTGCACACAATAGTTTTTCTACGAGTGCTAGGCAAGCCGGTAAGCATTGAGTTCGACGAATGACCTGCTGCCTCTATACAATTGTCTTCAATCTCCCGGCGGATTGAGCCGGCACCCGCCTCGTCTACAGCGGCGGGTGGCGGCGGCGCGGGGCCCGCCCCGGCAACAGACCCATTATATCCCTAAGAGTCGACTTTTGAGTCATCTTATGACAACGTTCATAAAGAATATGCTTTGAATAGGTATACGTCAGTCATTTTATTGGCAAATTAGAATGCAGGAGTAGAAAAAGAATATTTATGTTATGTTATGTATGTTTATGCATATTATGCCCCTAGAATGTGGTGTGCCGACGCGCTCGCGCATCGTGGGCGGGTATGAGACCAAGGTCCTGGAGCTGCCATGGATGGCGGCGCTTATGTACAACGGTCGCTTCTACTGCGGCGGCTCGCTCATCAACGACTTCTACATCATGACTGCCGCCCACTGCACGAGCGGGTATGTTCCAGCCCAGGTGATGTTGTTTCCACGTTAAACGTTAGCTTCATACCTACAAAGCGCCTATTTGTTCTAGATTCCGCAAGGAAAGAATAACCGTGCGATTGTTAGAGCACGACCGCTCCATGCCCAATGAGACGAAGACTATCGACCGAAAAGTTCAGGCTATCATCCGCCACCTGCGCTACAACCCTGGGACCTATGACAACGATATCGCATTGTTGAAACTTGATGAAAGGGTAACAATTGAATAAAATTTTCTTAAGATATTTTACATCATTTTGTAGTATACATAACTAATTGTAGTAGGTAATAAAATACCCACGCGATAATTATACTCAAGGTCAATGAAAACGGATCACTTCAAATATAAATTATTTTTTGTATAGTAGAGTGCAGTTTTAATAAGATCACTTGTTTTGTATAGGTACGAAAATCTACTTAATGGATACCATCTACGAATCAATTTTTTTTAACTAAACGACGGTTTCTCATTTTACAACGGACGTAACTAATATGAGTGATTGACTTCCATTTGTAGGTAGACCTGAGCAAAGCCGTGAAACGTTTGCGCAGCGAGCCGGAGAGCTCAGGCGAGGAGGGCAACGACGAACAAGATGAGCTACCGGGGCTGCGGCCCGTGTGTCTGGCCAGTGCTGGCCTGTCTTACACCAACTACTCGGCGCTGGCCTCCGGCTGGGGCACTACTTCCGAGGGGGGAACCGTCTCCAATTCTTTGCAGGAGGTGAAACTTATTTCTTATTACGCGCGATACGATAGAAGATCGATTAAGTTTTAAAAAATACCAACTCATGTCAGGAAACTGGTCTATAAATAACATATTAACTGTTGTCCTTTATGAGATCAAATTTGTCGACCATTTCAGGTGTCCGTGCCTATAATCTCGAACGCGGAGTGCCGAAAGACGGCATACAAGCAGCGCATCACGGACAACATGCTCTGCGCCGGCGAACCTGAGGGAGGACGGGACGCCTGCCAGGGCGACTCGGGCGGGCCGCTGCACATTCTCAACGAGGACACCAACGTTCTGCAGGAAGTCGGTCAGTACGGCTTTTAGTCTCTTTTAGGGACGCCAGTTAGAGCTTTTCGGGCGGTATGCTGCATGTTCTCAAAGAGGAGACCTGCAGGTGTCGGTCAGTCAATACGGCTCTTAGTTTTGATGTGGCTAAGGGCCGGTTGCACTAAACTGTCTGTGAACGTAAATGTGATCGTAAAAAAAATCTAGTATGAAAAGTTTGGCAGTTTTCTATGGGATGACAGCTCCGTCGCCATATTTAACGTGGATGAGTCTGTTAATTGTGCATGGTGCAATGCAACCCATCCTAAGTGACCGATGGACAAGTATGTATCAGCACAACTGTTAAGCGTTTCGGACTGCGCTTGACGCTCTACCTACACCTTCTCATTATGCCATATGTCATCAGTGATCATGGAGTTCATGGACACCAGGACGTAAGTCGGTCAGTGCCCAAGGTGTTTGCCTAAAGGCGTGATATACATATGTACAGGACTTGACGTAAGACAGACTAAAAGGTAAGTAATAATGAAACGGTCGGTACGAGAACTTGCAATAAATACCTAGTAGGCGTTTATTATTAAAATTAGTTTAGCCCGTGCACTAGGTATGCAACAAAAAGGCGGTCAACAAGTGAAACGGCTTTTTATAAGAGCGCAACAGTCAATTAGTTAATTAATACCGGTGAAGTTGTCTTCCTGTTTCCGCATTTCGCTATAATTACAAGTCTAATTATAATGAATCTTTAAGCACTAGGTATGTTCAACATTCGTGCCGCTGTGTTAAATCATGGACCAAATTGATTAGTTTCGTTGCACCTACCTAGGCGTCAATGTATCGAAATTGCGCCATGTCATGTGTCATGCCCCACAGGCCTCTTAATGTGCAGCTGTTTCAGGTATCGTGTCGTGGGGCGAGGGCTGCGCGCGGCCGGACCGGCCCGGCGTCTACACACGCGTCAACCGCTACCTCACCTGGATTCGCAGCAACACGCGCGACGCCTGCTACTGCACCGACTAGTTTACAGACCTATCAAGTCTTTCTGAGGGGACACCATAAAAATCTTACCTCTACGAAAAGAAATATCCTCATTATCTGAAACATGAGTGACATATTAAATATGAGATAAGACTTTAAATTTACTCCTAACAGCTATGAATTGAATATTTCAAAGTGTCAAGAGCGTACTTTAACTTAAGAGGTTGACAACTAGACCAATTAGGTATTGTAAATTCATTCATTTATATGTTGCAACCAATAAAAAAATATTTGTTGAATCAACAGATTGAGTATTATAAATAATAATTTTTGTACTTAAATCAATCAGTGCCTATTTTGATTATATAGTCCTTGGAGGCTTGAATTTGTAATTGTAATGCAATCTTCATGTGGGTTTGAATGTCTGTAACATTTATATATTTTAAGCTCTCTATTTAGTATTTATTAAGTAAAAGTTAAATGATGGAATATTCATATTGTTTTCATTAATCAAATAAAACAAGTGTGTTTTGTTTGTCCCATAATTTATTAAAATTTTAACCATAGTCACACAAAACTTAATTAATTTCCACTAGGCTGTAAATTTATTTTCAAACTATCAGGAAGTAAGTTAATTATTTCAGCATGAATAATCTACTTTTATCCCCAATCAAGCTAATCAGTCCTAAAATTAAAGGTAGGAAAAGCTTACAATAGTAATAATTTATTAAAATTTTAAGTTATTTAATTTTGGAATATTTGATTGTATTTGCATTTAGATACCTTTTTCATGATTTGCACAAGGCTTGGCAAATGAAAATACATCTGCATTACTACCTTTGGTGCCACTTCCAATCACCTCTTATAATTCTAATACTTAAGGAATTACATAATTTAAAATAAAATTAGCAAGTACTAGTAAAAATTTCTAAAGATAGAGCCAAAGTCAGAAAAAACAGTGCTGTAGTTTGCAGAGGCAAATGAATCCATTGCTGAAGTAAGACCCTTTGGGTCAGGTTCTGTAGTAGTGATAGTTTCCTCAACAACACCATTGCCATCTTTGACAATTCTTTTAGTCTCCCTTGAACCATCTGGCTTAGTAATGCTGGTTGTAATTATGGTTCGGCAGAATGACCTTGCCGGCACAAGGTCTCCGTTGAAATGAGTTGCAGGGGACTTACTCTCTTCATCTTTCTGTTTTAACAATCCTGCTATATCATGTGAAGAGACCTTACCGTCCAAATCAATATCTTCCTTATAATTGTGATTTCTATTGTTGTGGTAGCCCGGTTTCAAGTAATAGTCTCTGATGTTGTTGCTGTCAAACTTATCTTGTTCCGTGGGAGGCATGATAGTCGGCGTGTTCGTGGACGATTCAACATGCCCGTTTTCGAAGTCGTGTATAAACGTCTTCATATCTCCAAAGATAGAGCCGAACGCTCGAAACATATCGTTCATCTGGCGGGTGAAGTCGCGGTGCATGTCTACCGGGTCGGTAAACACATCGGGGCCGTCGCGGTGTTGTTCCAGGAACGTGCGCGAGTACAGCTCGTCGCCATCGTCGTCGTCGTCATCTCCCCAAATCGGGTTACGGAAATCGTTTCTAGGGGGCTCCTGGCCGATGCCAAGGAATGATCGTAACTTATCCAAAAAGGGGATGTTAGCCATAGTGGTACTTGGCTGATTTTTGCTCGTCGAGGGTGTTTTTTTTATTGTTTTTGGCTTAAGTTAAATTGCGCAACAAACAAAAAACTTATCGTCAATCATGACAGCTGCCATTGCAGGGGAAGTCACTCACTGTGACAGATATTAAGGGTACGTTCAATTTTAAACGATAACTAGTAGAGGTAAATAATTTGCGCAAAAATTTAGACTTAATGATTTTGGCAAATGTACTTTGTAAAAAATAATAATGATAAAGTTTTTGTTTAAAAAATATTTGTTTCCTTCATTTTGACGCAAGGAAAGTAATATCTGATTTCCAATTTAACATATTTATCTATAGTTTTAGAAAATTTGATGAAGAACATAGCCTCTAATTCAATTATTGTAAGGTATATTTTAAACAAAGCTTTTTTCAATAATATTAGTGAAACTTGCGTCTACTTAAACATTTGACAATTGATTGGATTGGCTTGATTTCATTTCATTTCATACAAAACTTAACTAACCGATCTTGCGTAGTAAAAGTGTTGTGAAGGGAAAGTGAATATTTTAACTTGCTCAATAATCTTAAAATAAAATTCATTTGTTTATTACACCACCGTATGGCTTTTTGGATAAATAAGTATTGTGATATGATTTCGGAGTTACAACTTTGATACTGGCTGATTCTATTTAAAGTAAGTAAGTGTTTAAATTATTATAATAACTGTGCTACGTGTAAAACAACATATTTACATAGTCATTAGTTTCGGTTGATATTGCAATGAACAGGTCATTCAGGTTTATTGTTGTACAAGACTGCAGTAATAAGTACCTAATTCCGAGCTATATTGCACCTATGTAAATTTTTCTAAAGTTGGAATTCTTATTAGAATTGCTTATTATGTAGGCACTTACCGACCTGTGTTATTAAAATATTAATTATTGTATTTACTCCCTAACAGTTAGAGAAATATAATTATATAAATATTAGTGTTTTTTAAATAATATGTTTAACCATATTGGTCAGGTCAGATTTAAACATTAATACCTATAACATTATGGGCCAGTCTTAAAGTTTTAAAAATTTAATTAATAAGTATTATTTACATTTATGTTGTACGTAATAGCTTCAGGTAATTAAAATTTTAATTTTATTTTTATTTTTATGGAACACATATGCTTGGTGTGCTCCATATGGTAAGTATGTATAACTAAAATGTATGCATGATGCTATCTGCTATGTAATCCATTCAGTGCTTGTTGTATATCTCATGTGACTGACTCAAAGTCGTTGAGCTAAGGTGGGGACAGACGATGGGGACATAACAAAACTAGGTAGATATAAGGGTTCCATTTTGCGTTTTGGTTTGGTAAGGAAAGGAACCTAAAAACATACCACCTATGCCTATTGCCTATACTATAATTTGGTGCTCTTCCATTTACATTATTTACATTTTATAGTATAGTAATGTTTTTGCATACAAACTTACTTGTATGTAAACAAGCATCATGAATATCAAGATAGTACTTTTATCTCAAGGTCAAGGTAAGTTCATATGAGTAATATTATTTATATTGATAACAATTGTTATTGTTTACATTTTTACGGCTCCAGAATCCAAGAAAGAAAGCCAACAACCGCTTCATTATAACTATTATAAGTACATGTCGCACCAACAAACTATAACTATATAGGTAGGTACCATCAGTACAGTCGAGCTCTCCAATATCTGTGCACATAGACGTTCAAAAATATGTGTACATGATCTCGACCTTAATAGTAGGGTGGCCAAGTTGAAGCGAAGAAATCTTCGTAGGACTGAAAAGGTTTATACCAACAAGTGGTATCGTTGGAATCAGCATAAGCTACTGATTATTAAACTATCTCTTGTCACTTCATAAAGTGGTGGAATGAGTTTTTATGACGTCACAAAGATGGCGCGCGACTTAGGGTTAGATTTTGTCGATTATTTCAAAAATTATTTAGTCAATTTAAGCAAACAAGGTGTCATATGATTGATATTTTCATGCTTGATAAAATATGTAAATGTACCTTCAACCAAAAAGTGAAATAAAAGCCAAATTTATTTTTATTTAAATTTCTAACATGCATTAATTTACATTAAATTATTAATTATGTTAAACTTTATTGCACAATAATAAAAAAATAAGTCCAAAAGGCGCACTTAATGCTTTAAGGCATTCTGTTCCAGTCAACCATAGGGCAAAACAGAAATTTGCTATGGTGTGTGCAGTGAGATAAAAGGATTGTGCAATTATTAGTTTCATATTTAAGTCCTAATTTCTAACTCAAAACATTGTAAAGAAATATTTGTAGCTAATATATATGTATATATAGTACGAGTATATGTGTATATGTAATAATCTTTACCTTTATTTAGCCTTATCATTATACATTTTATCATTAAGTAGTGTATTTCACAGTGTGTTTTTAACATACTGTTTACGCTGTTGGGGCAGCTCTTGTAAAATAGTTATCATCGAGGCCGAAAGAGCACAGCGTGCTGTCCTTAAAACAATGTAAAAGAAACCCTTCCGGTATTCCACACTTTTACTATATAAAAAGTTCGAAGTGTTGACGGTTCGTCAATTTACTTACTCAAAATTGTTGTTGATAAGCACAAGCAAATACTTGAAACGAAGAGTGTATCGATACACTCTTCGTTTCAAGTACAGGTACACAGGTTCCGTCCGTGAATACTGCCCTTGCAAAACGATTTAAAGCATATATATCTAGTTTTGTTTATAATTCCGTGACTAGACACTTAGACATTAAAGATAAACCCGTTTTTAAAGCCAAACAAGTCATTACAAAAGCAAAAGCAATGGCTAGCCAGCTTAACCTATGAATATACTGAAGATATTATCCAAATCAGAAAAAGTTAGACCTTCGTGATACTCAAAATAAGCTTAGAGTTAATTTGATGCACTTTTACTTAAGTATAGTTATAATAAATTAGCTTAAGTAATATGTATACTTATGTATGTATGTGTTGGTTGTAGACAACATCATACTTTAAAAAATAAATCTTTAATTTGTCAACCGGTTATAGCATATATTGTCATAACATGTGATATTGGTCTCCGCGATATAGGCATGCCTAGTGCGAGTATCAAGGTTAACTTATATATTTATTTAGATTTAAGGAGTTCCAACAACTAACATACAAACAGAGAAGTTCGGAGTGAACGAATTATTCCTTTGCATTATGTCGAGCACCCAAAGGTTGTATGGAATAGAATGATCTGGCGTTCGCACAGCTAAAAATATGTATATCGTCGGGTAAATTAGGTACATAATCCGATATCGTTAGATAGACTTTATTGCGTTTCTATTTAATTGTCCTGTGCAACTGCGAAATCATTTTATTTATTTTATAAAAATATAGACATCTAATATTGAAACAGCCACAATGAACTGTTGTTAGTAAACTCTAGACACCGGACACCGGCTTGGTTTTCTTCAGATATCGATACTTTTTGCGGTCTAAGAACAGTAATGCCAGTCTTGTGTTTTTTTCACATGTAATGTTTTTAATGGGATCTCATTCCTTTTTGTAAGTAGGCGTCTCTTTTCTCCTTCCACGTTCTTGCCGTGCACATTCCCATACCTATTCTCACCCATGACCCGTACGCATGCCCACATCCGAAGGTATTAATGGGCACCTAAAACTGCCTCTATTTTACTATCTACTACAACTGAAAATGTAACTTTGCAGTTCTTTATATGGGATTGCAATGTACTTTGTAAAACCAGGTAACCCGGCTGACATTGCAGTATGTTAAGATTTTCAGAGGCTTTATAGGTCTAATACTAGATGTAGTCAAAATTTGGAGCTTGTGGATTAGCTAGTGTTAGAATTCGTATGATCTGTCATATAATAGTCAGTCAGTAACAAAACTAAGAAACTTTGACTTGCAATAATTCTTAAATTATAATTTAAAATTAAATGATTTCGAGAATATGTCTTCCTTGTGATGTTATGACTTCTTTTTCACTGAAAATTCATACTTCTAGCTACCACCAAACAACAGAATACCAGAATTAGAGGGCGTCGAAAATAGCTTGAATGGCTACGGGAAAAGGATAGTACGGCCGTGAGAGAGACTAATAATCTCACAATCCTTTTATCTCACTGCATAGCAAATTTCTGTTTTGCCCTATGGTTGACTGGAACAGAATGCCTTAAAGCATTAAGTGCGCCTTTTGGACTTATTTTTTTATTATTGTGCAATAAAGTTTAACATAATTAATAATGTAAATTAATGCGTGTTAGAAATTCAAATAAAAATAAATTTGGCTTTTTTTGAACTTTTTGGTAGAAGGTACATTTACATATTTTATTAAGCATGAAAATATCAATCATATAACACCTTGTTTGCTTAAATCGACTAAATAGTTTTTGAAATAATCGACAAAATCTAACCCTAAGTCGCGCGCCATCTTTGTGACGTCATAAAAACTCATTCCACTACTTTATGAAGTGACAAGAGATATTTTCATAATCAGTAGCTCATGCTGATTCCAATGATACCACTTGTTGGTATAAACCTTTTCAGTCCTACGAACATCGAAAATAAGATAGCTCCTACGAATTGGCCTTTCCTCTATAAACCCATACAAATATTAATTAATAATTATGTTATCAAGTTATTGGGGAACTCGCATGTACTAACATTAATTAATAAAAAAAAATAAGCCTTTATTTCCTTAACTATAACCATAGAGTAACTTATATAGTAGAGCAGCACAGCCTAAGACCTTTTTGAAGTTTAAGTCATTTGCACCATCTGTCCGAAATGTAAAAGCAAATGTCACCTGCACTGCTACTCCACCTAGTAGCTTCTAGTGTACTACTAGTATGCTATTCTTTACTAGGTGGAGTAGCAGTGTAGGTACTTAAGATCAAGGAAAACGTAGCGTAAAACTAATTAAATACACTAATTGAGTGGTTTGGAGTATCTAATTGCAAGTTCGATGACCATTAATAAATGGCCTATTTAATGATCATTAGAATCTTTTAGGTAAAGCAGATAAAACGTATCCAGTTCAGGTCTGCACATGAATGAAAAATACATTGTTCCTTACGAGTATTTCATAAAACTATAAATACTATCTTTAAGATAAAATAATCTAATAATACAAAATAAAATCTTTCAATAAATAAAATTACCTAAAAATAATTACTGATAATTAACTCCCAATATAGCCCTCTATTCCCTCTAGGCAAGGGGTGCCCATTAATAATGGGCCATTATCCATGTGGCGTTGGATTGCCATATTCGCGTTCGGTTCGCGAAAATAGCAAAATCTTTGCGCATAAAAGCCGCCCGCGTGAGAAGCACCTGTGCGCTCTCTGAGGCGCTTGCTGAGCACTTGTGGAGCCCGGGAGCCCCCTTTACCCATGCCTACGGACCGAGTGTCTCGATGTCAAAAGCTATGAACAGTATGAACTCATCATTTGCACCAAGACAACTAGTTTTTTAATTTTTAAACGTTTCCGGTTCGGCTGATGCCCCACCCCTATGCTTGTTACTCGCTGAAAGTTAGGACGCCGCCAGCGTATCAGCAGCGCACGGCCTATCTTTCTAAACTTGGACTACAAGGGTCAGAGTCTGAGGTAGGGTTGCCACCTTTTGTTTGAGATAAATATAGTATTTTCCAAACCTATATCAAAAAAATATAGTACACCTTGTTGTTACTTCATGAAACGTTCCAAAAATATAGTATTTTCGTCTTTTTTGCATATTTTCAACAGTACACCAAGCCAAAATATAGTACGATACTATATATTATAGTACGGGTGGCAACCCTAGTCTGAGGTTCCAAAGCCGTTGACGAGCGTCCTCCTCAGGATGTCGTGCGCTGCATGACGGGACCAGCGACAAGCGTCACACGACTATGAGCAACTTAACGTTAGTCATACCACTCATACCGACCTTGCGTAATATTAAATAATATATAAGTAGGTAAATACGTATAAGTACTCAGATAAGAAGTGTTACAATGCAATGAAAACCATTTTTAAACCCATATAAATAAATAATGTCTCGTGATCGTAGGTACTTTCTTGCTGGGAAGTAGGTCATCTATCGCAGGAATCTTATTTATTCATTGGAATTCCATAGCTTCATGTACGTACGGGTTTTTGCTGCTAATGGCACTAGTTTATTGACAAAGTCTAGTAAACCAAGACAAATCTTGAACTTGAATGTCATCCCAATTTTAAGATATTTGTATGCTTTTGTAACTGGAATTTTAGTAGGTATTTTCTAGTTTCTACACAGAACTGAGCACCATAGAAGAGATATCAAATTAGCTCCAAATGGTCCGTGTACTTAAAACACGGCTGCTGCGTCACCAGTTCTCTTTTTTTGAACTTGGCTTGCGTGTCTAGATTAATCAGGGAATGTGATATTGCGAAAAAAGACAGTTGCAGCATCACATTTGTGCAAATACGATAAATAGTTACGACCTATTATTGAGTTACCGCCGGCCGGCTGAACTATTATGCATACTAGGTAAGAACTACTTATCGCATTGATATAGCGCCTACTCATATTAAAATATAGTCATGAAGTTATTTACGTTTTTGTACGTTAATTAGGTATTAGGGCTTCCAATCCCGGGATCCCGGGATCCCGGGATCCCGGGATACCGGCTTTTTAAGGACGTTTTTCAATCCCGGTATTTACTGATTCAATACCGGGATCCCGGTATTTTTATAAACTAGTTAAACTGTCAAAATATGTGTAACAAACATAAACTACCCATCCAAATATTTAAATTAAGCATCGCTGCGCAGTTTACTGGCAATAGCGGCTAATGTGCGCGGCTGTTTTACGTCTGTTTCTCTCTCTAGTTTAACTATTCTGATGATTTCTTTCTCTGCCCTGCACTGGCGCCACTGGCGCCACCTACCGCGCCGGCTGTTGGTTACGTAAATAACGTAAATCACACACGTCTTAGACATGTTTTTACATGTGGTCGCCGGATATTTTGTCAAAAATGTTAAGCTAATTCGAGCAAGCAAGTGGCTTGGCCACGGCACCAGTGCAGGTTGCAACTTGTTCATAAAATTGTGAGCTACCTAAAGTTATGCCATATACACCAGTCATAATTTTTCAAAAAATCCATGTCGAGAAGCAATCCATATTGCTTTTAGGTAACCAAACTTTTAACAGTTTTAACCCTATTGAGACCCTGTTGTATTGTATCCGAATTGCCGGTTTCCTTCAATACATATGACTGGAAGTGAGGTATTCATGACGGCGGCCAAAAAATGTCCAATTTTTTAGGTTTTCTTAAATATCCGTAAACAGTGGCCTCTACCAACAAATGTTCTACTACTTAAGTAATTCACATAAAATTCTCTATAAAAAAGGTTATATACAGTTTTTTGCTGGGATCAATGTTTAATGAGATATTGACGGTATAAGATAGACAATAAACATATTGACTTTTAGCTTTTTCCTGCGACTTCGTCTGCGTGTGATTAACATTCGCCACAATAAATTTATGAATCGCCGTAGCAAATATAAATTTTACGTATATGCGGTTTTATCTTGAGCCGCCGCCCGCCATCATGAATATCTCACTTTCGGTCATATATTATTAGAAGGCAACCGGCAATTCGGATACAACAGGGTCTCAATACTCTCAATAGGGTAAATAGTCTGGTTACCTAAAAGTAATATGATTTGCTTCTCGACATGGATTTTTTGAAAAATACTACTTGTCTAATCGCCTCTTTTCTCTCTATTGTGGAGTTGCAAACTACACACGTAATATGTTTGCGCAATAAATACGGATTTGATTGAAACAAGGCATTTTTTTCATGTTTTCATACATTTCAATTTTTTCCCGAAAAATCCCGGGATCCCGGTCTTGGAGAAATCAATTTCGGTATTAATACCGGCATCACAGAAGGTCCGGTATTTGGAAGCCCTATTAGGTATAACGCCACTTATTCCGCAAAAAGTCGTCAGTTAATTCGTCGCGGAAACGCTTAAGCTGATGTCACCTTAGCCTTGCCGGCTGCACTTGTTCCTCCTCAATGCTCAGCAAATCGTCTTAAGGAAACCAATGTCTCAAGTTCTCATTGTGCACTGTTACTAAATATCTTGACGTTTCATTGATACTGGTTTCATTTGGCTATATGAGTGATTCGCAGTGGGAATAAAAGTTCTGAAAACAATGCTTTAGACTCGCTTCGGTCGCTTGTCACAGCAATTTTACCATAAGTAATTCATTTTTTGAAGTAATTTTTATTTTACAAAAACATTAATATTGCTTTAAATTGCTTAAAGGCCCAAAAATATTTAAAGTATATTTGGTCAGCTCACAGATCATCAATGCGCATGCGCGAGCGCTGTTAGGACTAGATATGATGTTTGACCTAAGAAGCATGTATCAATCTTGCGCTCATTTCAACGCTATTAGCATAGATATCTGACAGCTAAGACAATCAGGGTTTCCTTTATACCAGGTGGCTCCACTGTGACCAGAAGTCTTTTTGTCAGCAGCTGTCAAAATCTACCAATCAAAAAAAAAATGGTGGACAGCTAGACCTCTCGCCACGGTGCTGATCAGGAAACCCTCATTAGTTGTCAAATACACGGACACGGTTGAATCCTAGAGAAACAAGACAAGGGCGCCTCTATCCTAAGAGAGCCTAACGCACTAAAAAGGTCGGTCCTCTGTGGGTCAGCTGTTTAGACTATTTTTTTCTTATTAATGTGCATTATTATTTTTTGTCCATGGTTAAAGATGAATGTGGTATTGACATATGTTATAATTAACTAGACTTGGAGAACTACGTTTTTCAAAACTCACCTAAAGAGCGATGTCTCATGTCACGCGCGCAATTTCTCGGCGGCACCCTGCCACCCGTCGCGTCGGAATGCGGGAGTGTTATTCCCATCCGTCGAGGACAACCGAGTGAAAAGCTCCAGAAAACCGCCATATCTTATCTTTCTTACGTGCGTTCATTCATGAAATAGCTATGTTGGTTAGCCCTTGAACTCAACTCTTAACCCATGGGAATACATTGCTAGCAATGAACGCAGACGCAATCGCATTTCGTTGTCCCTGGCGCGCCCTCGATGACATTCGCGACGCGCGCCATTATCATATTATTTGTCTTGAGAAACTGGCGAAAAACTTCTTTTATTATTTATAGAATTAATCCTTTTTCGCGCATAGGTGTAGAACTAAAATTAATAAAATTATTATTTCCCTAATGGTAATGATATTACTACTGCAATCGCACCTCGCAGTAGTCGCAGTAACCAAAAATTCTATTAATACGAATATAAAAACACAGCGATAAAAAATACGAATATGCCCTTTTAAAACACACGATAGTTATTAAACTTATTAATAATATTTTGAAGACAACAGAAACAGAATATAAATAAATTAAAAAAGATCTTCTGAAATAAAAATGGTTTTCTTTGCAGCATCAGTTAATCTTTCACATTACCTACACTTATTCATTAACTTTGCTATATTTCATGCGATAGCATTGATTGTGCCGTTACTTTACTGCGACCTGCAAATTAGCCACGCTGTATTCAAGGGTAGTCGTATTTTTAATGAAATCGTAAATATTTATATTCGAGAACACGTAGGTAGTTAGGTATATTACTTACCTACTTTAAAAATACGTAACTTTGATTTATGTTACCACTTATTATTAGGCCTTTGTTAGAAAATATAGTCGTATCGTATATGTAGATACCTACCTACTACAACACATCTTGATGATACACGTAGGTAGGTAGGTATATCTTTGAACTCACCAAGAAGAGCCTTAACTAGATGCTCTTGAGATTATTACGATTCACAATATTCTCATGTCTCTTATTTATTACATGTCTATCGTCAGAGTGTGCCAAATGACACACCCATAAATAAAAATACATTGACCTACCGATTTGATTTTGATTGCAAGGCAGGGCAGCCTAAAAAAAACCTAGGCGCTACATCGTTTTACATCAAATAGCTAACTTCACGTACAGTTGTAAAATAAATTAGATATTGTAGGTAGTAATAATCTATTGTAAAAAGTGACACAAGTGGCATTAGGAACGTATAGATGACATTGTTATCTTACAACTATGTGGGAAAAATACATAGGCAGGTTAGTATTTCATACATGTAACGTACTTAAGCGTCAAGTGTCGTAAAGATATGAAATCAAGAATCAAGATACCTACCAAGATAAAAATAATGTCAAGGTTCCCAAAAATCTTCATCTGACAAACCATTATGAGGCACTATTTATTGTAACAGTACTTTATTTATTTATTTTGCAATTCATTCATTTATTATGATTTATGATCAAGTCAGAAAACAATTGGTAAAATATAACTATATAGACCATACCAGAACAAATATACTCGTATACTTAGAGTTCGTTTGAGTTAGAGCTGCATACCTAATAAAATAAACGTAGATATGTTGGCAAATTGTGATTACGAGATGACGATATATGATGATGATGATTATACTTTTGGTATGACAAAATATGTCTACAATCAAGCTATCACCACTCGCAGTAGAAAGCAACATTGTTGAGTAAATTCGAGACGTCAAAAGGCGCATAAATTCAAGTAGTGAACACTGAACAATCTATGGGTAAATAAACAGGCGGTGTTGTGTCCTCGGCCTGGGATATTATCAACACGTTTTGCGAATCGCCTCAAGCTGCCTAGTATAAGTGTGGTCTTCGATTGAGGACATATAATACGGTTAGCAAGGCTAAGTTATACTGAATGCAGGCTTACAGTTAGGACAAAATGTCGTGAGTTAAGTTAGTGGCCGCGCGGGCTGTCGCGGTCAGTGCGTTCCGCTCGGCCGCCGTCGCCGCACTTGACGTTTTTCCCTTGTAAGTGATTGCAAATGTTGTTTCCCAAGCTCGGTGAGATCTAACCTGGATTTGTATTTAAAAATTGATTTCGGTGAGTGGCAGTTGAAGGTTTATTGAGCCTCTGTTTTCTTTGACCTAAAAGTACCTACTTACGTTCTATAGGTAAGGATTAAGGCTTCTAATTATTAATTTGATAATAAATATAATAATTAAAGCGTGTTTTTCAGAAACATGATCATTATACTCGTATTGACAATCACTAGTTATGATCAACTATTAGTGCTTATAATAAGAGGAACATATCTAAGTAGTAGTAAGTAGAGAAACAGAACGCTATGTTGCATCAAACCAGTTAGGTTAGATTATAATTAAACAACGTGCATACATACGTGTCCTACCTAAAACATAGCCGAATGATTTGTACTTATGTTGGACTCAACCAAGGCTCAATGAAATACTTAAATACGTACTTATTTAAAAGTATTTGACACATGGCAAACCAAGACAGGACCACGAAAATCAGTTAAAATACCAGATACGCAGTCAAGTTAAAATCTATTATTAGGTAAGTTTAATACTTATGTAACTTATACTTTACATGTGCAATTACTTTACACTGATATCTCTTCTAACTGGCTGTACTCATTTTAATCTGTATACATGCGTGGTGGGTAGAGATAATGGGGACCAGACCCAACTGACTGCAGCTGAATGCACTAACTACATACAAGTAATTGCTCCCTCCAAGGAAAATTATTTGTGGTCGGGACGAGGAACGACAATTGTATATAGCGGCCCTCGTAACGATGTACAGTCGACGTCAAAGATATCGTTACGGACAAAGTTACAAAAATATGTTTACACGACTTTATTGTCTTAGCCATAAAGTCGCGTAAACATATTTTTACAGATCATTCTAGAATAGTTATTAGTATTTTCAGTCAAACTGAAATGAAATTACAGTACAGTGTATACCTATTACTCGCACTCATATCATAATATACGAGTATATTGATGCGAGAGGGATGAATCGAGATGAATATCCAATCAATATCATATGTAGGTATCTATCTACACTTTTTGTAAATCTGAACGCTGCCATACTGTTTATTTGAGTAGACAGATATTATATAATAGACTTTAATTAGCTTAGAAGTCGGGCAAATTCCGCTCCCACAGTAAATTCCTCCCTCCATTTCAACCCTTTAAGGGATGATTTCGGTGAAAACTATCCTTTGTGCTCCGCCGGAACTCCCTATTCCTACCTGATTCCATCTAAATCGGTTTTGCTGTTTAAATGTGAAGACATAACGAACAAACAGTTTCAATTCAAAATTCAAATTGTTAATCATGAAGTGAAATTCGCGCGTTGAAACCTCAGTGTTTTCAGTGGCATACAACCAGGATATACTTAAGTGATATATAGTATAGGAAAGCATGTAACCTACAGGTTATTAGTAAATGGTTCCTATTTCCACTGTCTTGTTGAGGGTTCCATAGTCAACTAGGAACGTTGGAACACCTGGAACCCTTATCATATATAGTTACACCATGTCTGCCGTAACATCTCCTGTCTGGCCGCGGCCTAGCTCAGTAATTATTAGCACTATAAAGCTGAAAATTTGTTATGAGTAGGTACTTGTGTGTGAGTAATCACGCCGACAAAGTGGTAAAATAAATAAAATAAAAAAATATGACGCCCCCTCTCCTCTCGTGAGACATTTTTCTTTTGACTTCAATAAACTTCTATTTTCTCGGATGGCGTTAGATAGGTCTTTCAAAAAGAAGTCTTCCAAAACAATTTTTAGGCTTCCTGTAGTCAACTAGGAACCATTATAGGTCCTGGTCCCCAATTCTTGGTGTATTGTGACGGGCCGGTAAATACGAAACGCTACACTGAGCATGGCCCGACATGATCTTGGCCGGTTTTTTTGATAAAGACAAAACACTTTTGGAAATAGTAAGATAAGACTTTTTGATATAGTTTTTTTCTTATTCCATTTGAAGTTACGGAACTCTCCATTTTGCGCGGTCTGACAAGCATTGGCCGGTTTTTACGATGAAGTTTAGTGCGTTATGTCTTGTCATAGTTGGGTTTTCAACTTTTCAATGTTTACCTACATCAACAATGTGCCACTCACTGTCCATAATGTAATTACTAATTACCACTTCGCCGTAAGTTCTGTCTGACACGCTCCTGTATACATACATTATTACGTCATCATTGGTTTAATTTCTAGTAAAATATCTACATTATGTTAAACAAGTGCTATAGGTACTACTATAAATTACGAGTTAGGTATGTATATTTTTTTAAATTATTATATTAGACATAGACCACGACAACAGTTTCGAAAACTATTAAGTAGTTATGTAGGTAATCCGTAATGAAAATTACGTAGTAGTAATTTAGTAGAGAGTACCATGTCATATCTACTATTAAATTAAATTAAATAATCATTTATTTCAGATAATTGACAATCCATAAAATTTGTTAAAATTAAAATTCACCTTAGCTACTTAATTCCTAGTGTTAGTATTTACTTATGAACTAGACATCCTTAAAACCTACACTAAAAGCTAATAGGGCGCCCGTTCAGAGCTAGCACCCAGTACCTCCATATTTGGCAGTCATATCTGTCCGATAATAATTTCAAAAGGCTGTTGGGGCTGCCTCTTGCCCGTTGCATCAAGGACGCTGCCCTTTTTCGCAAGATGGCGTGAAAACCGTCTGTGCGCACTATAGTGTATGTAATTAACAAATTGTTGTTTTAAGTTCTCGTGTTTTAAATAATTTTTACATATTTATCCGGTCCTTAACTTTTTGTTTTGATAGTAGAGAATGCCTTAGTGGATCGTTTATGTCAAATAAATATTCAATTATTCGGAGGAAAATTGCTTAAAACATCAAAGTTTGTAAAAAAAATTAGTAAATACCTACGTAAGGTTTATTTTTAAATCTTTAAGTTTTAACAAACAATACCTAATCAATCAATTATTATTAGACATTAAGAAAGGTTTATTTCCTACTTAAAGGTGCCGGTAGGTAATATAATGATATAATTAAATAGCACCTACGTGTGTTCATAAAATTTGCTAAACAACGTACAATATTAGCAGACCTACCTACTGTCAAAATAGATAAAAATTGATACAGAGACAAGTAAAGTTAAAAAAAAATTGACACCTAAGGTGCATTAGAAAATTTCTTGTTTTCATCAAGGCAACCCATACCTACTTGTTGCGGACTCCAAAATAGCTACAAGTAGTGCCTTTGGACTACAAACCGTCGGGAAGGAAGAACTCTTGCGATTAGTAATTTTAGTTTTTCCTTCTTTTCAGAGCGCTGAAAGCTGACGAAGATGTCCGGAGGAACAACAGGTCCGCTGCTGTACTCGGTGGGCGCGGCCGTGCTGGGCATGCTTCAGTTCGGCTACAACACGGGTGTCATCAACGCGCCGCAAGCTTTCATCGAGACTTTCATCAAAGAACAGTACCAGGTCGACGCTGACCGAAGTTCTTTCCTGTTCGGCGTAATTGTCTCCATCTTCGCCGTGGGGGGCATGATCGGTTGCCCTCTCGCTAGCTGGGTTGCAGAGAGGCAAGGACGCAAAAATGCTTTGCTCATGAACGCGGCGTTCGGTGTCGCTGCGGCGGCCCTTATGGCCTTCAGCAAACTTGCGGGTTCGGTGGAAATGATCATAATTGGTAGATTCCTCATGGGAATCAACTGCGGTTTCGCGACGACGGCCTCGCCGACTTACGTATCTGAAGTGGCCCCGCTGAGACTACGAGGTGCGTTTGGTACAGTTAATCAATTGGCAGTCGCTTTTGGCCTAATTTTCGCTAATATTCTTGGAATAGATGCTATATTGGGTAGTGATGAAGGCTGGCCTTGGCTTCTTGGGATCGCAGTAATTCCATCCGGCCTTCAATGCATGATGTTGCCTTTTGCTCCCGAAACGCCAAGGTTTCTTTTGCTCACGATTCGTGATGAGCAAAAAGCGAGGGTGGCGCTTGTAAAAATACGGGGCAATCCTGAAATCGACAACGAGATAAACGACATGCACGCAGAAGATAGAGCGGAGCGGCAAGAAGTAAAGTTTACCGTTTGGGGTTTGGTTACTGACCAATCCCTGCGTACTCCGCTCATAATCGGTATTGTTATGCATTTATCACAGCAATGGGGAGGTATCAACGCTGTGTTGTACTACTCTTCTACTATTTTCCAGGGGGCCGGGCTCGAGCCCAGAGACGCCCGCTTAGCTTCTATAGGCGTAGGTAGTATGTTATTTATCATGGCGTTGGTATCAATTCCGCTGATGGACCGTCTGGGCCGACGCACGCTGCAACTAGGCGGCCTGGCTGGCATGACCTTGTTCTCGGTGCTCATGACGATAGCGTTCTTCACATACGAGGGTAACAGAACAATGAGTGTATTCGCCGTTATTTTCACGCTGTTATACGTCGCGTCGTTTGGCGTCGGGCCGAGCTCGATCCCGTGGATGATCCTGTCGGAGCTGTTCGGCCAGTCGGCCCGCAGTGCCGCAGTCAGCATCGGCGCGCTAGTAAACTGGTTTGCCAATTTCGTTGTGGGCATCACGTTCATTCCGATGAAAACCTCACTGGGTCACTATGTATTTTTGCCGTATACTGTATTCCTAATATTGTTCTTCATATTTACGTATTTCAAGCTGCCTGAAACGAAGAACAGAACTATTGAGGAAGTAACGGCGCTCTTTAAAAAGTAAATCTGAACTAGCTGAGAAGATTGCTTTACGACACATTCCTTAATAATGTTGCCCAAAAGATATTTCAGTAGGTAAGTCTAACTACACTACAAATTGTGATAGCTCCTGAATTAACTTAAGTAAAACTTAGGGATGGGCAGCTAAATGCCTTGTTCATTCTTGTTCTACTGTTCAGCTCGATACTAAAGTCGTACGAACAGACGGCAGCACCTCAACGCTGACCGTGAAGCGCAGGCGCAGATACTACACAGCATATAGGTACGTTAGACATCGGCTGCGAAAAAAGTTACTGGCAGTCGTTTATCGATCTTGCATAAATTTAAGAAGACTGAACTTCTCATTTATTATAATCATTTACACTTAGCTCTACCTACTTGATATTTCGAAACATTAAGTACTTACTTGAGTAAATAGTTAGTGATTATAAGGAGCACATATTTAAATAAAATATACTATTAGTTAGATGCAGCTTAGTACCTAACCTTAGTTAAAATTAAGTATCTATATAGTCTATATGTACATATAAAGAAAATAATCTCATTTATAAGCTTACAGTGATATACTAAATTAAATGCTAAATATTTTATGTCAATTTGCATAATGGATTAATTGTTTTGTGTAAATACCTACATCTCTTGATAAGATGAAGACTCGATCTGTTTCAATAGGTTTAGAGGACCAATTTTTGTGTTTTTTATCTTGCCCATTTCTACATTATTTTATTTGATATTAATATCTCTCAGTCCAGGGTTGTAGGTTTACTGTTATTTTATATTTTTTGTATGAGTTGGTTAATGGGTTGGCTTACGTATTTGTCACGTCACATGAATCTTGTGGCAAGATTTGACAGTGCCTTAACGTTTGTGTTTTGTTATGAACTTTTGAAAACATTACATTATACTTGTCATTTCTCTCCGTCTGTATTTAAAGCGACCACCGTCCTAGAGTACTTTAGTGCCAATAACGAATTTAGTACATTAGGGTTTGCTTCAGAAGTTTGGATTACTTACATCAAGACCCCAACGACTTTTCGTTATCGACAAGTTCTATTATTGTAGGATAGAAAATTAGAAATTCAACTCAATATTAAACTGCTTTATCGAGCACTACTCCTGAAGCAGGTGGTTTTAAAATGGATGGAAAATGTTTTGAATACTTTCCTCGTATAGTGGTATCCTAATGGATGTGAAATATATAAGTGGTGGAGAAAATTGTAGAGAACATAAAATACGTTAAGAGTCGCCAGGACGCTCGGGTTCCCATACAAACGTAGTTCAGCTATCATTTTAAAACGACATGCTTTAGAACCACGAAATTTGGCAGGGGCATTTTAATAGTACAGATCTAGGTCGGACATTCGTTTTCGTTGCTAAAAATTGTAATACAAAGAAAATGCAGCCAGTTACAGATTTACATACAAAACTTATTTTTGCTATATTTTCTTTTTATTACAATTTTATCTATCTAGATCTGTACTACTAGAGTGCCCATGACAAATTTCGTGGTTCTAAAGCATGTTGTTTAAGAATGAGAGCTGAACGTTTGTATGGGGACGCGAGTTCACGCGAGCGTCCTGGCGACTCTTAATCTTATATCGATAGTGGAGTTTGGTAGATTCGCCTTTACTATGGGGGTAGCGAGCATGTTAGATATACGAACACGTGTAATTATATGTATAGGTATGTGAAAAGGTAGTCGCTCGTCAAAATTGAGTTTACTTTGTTAAAACTTATTCTATCCAAATAAGTACAAATAAAATCTATCGTAAATGTATTGTTGCACCTAGGTACGTAATTTTATTATGGTTACGATTAAACCCTTTTTCTCAAAAGACTTTAGTACCTACTAAGGGTTTACTAACTACTGAAAGAGGTCAGATGTCCTTTACCTAATGTATTAAAAACAGTAATTTCAAAGCTAAGAAGTATATGAATCAATGAATAAAATTATGTTTAATAAATAAGTCATTAAATTGATCGCTTTACAACTTTTTACACATCTACTGGTTGGTGATTAAGAAGTGACATTTATTAGGTACATTTTTCTCTTTTAATTAGTAATTATTTCTTGTAACTCCTTAAGACCTATTTGTTTGTTTCTAAATGCAGGGCAGTAGCTGGTTTTAAGTCAATTTGTGATACGGCCGCTGAACATTGTCTTCGTGTTTCTCACAGTTAAATTATTAACTGACACTTTAAGTAGATATTTAATGTTAATGTCTCTTGCAATTTCGAGGGCACCCTTGAGTCGTTGAAATCAAATAACGATAAGTATTATGGATTGTGAATCTTATCAAATCAAATGAATATTAATTAGATTATAAGCAGATAATATATTACCTACATTGTTTCACAGGTAAGTTTATAAAAATATATTAACGTATATTGTCATTTTGTTGATATTAAATAATAATTTATTTACAGAATGGCATGTTTGATTTAACCCCGGTGAGTGCTCTACATTCCTTTTTTATGTTCGCATGAGTTACTTAAGGAAGGTGGAACGTACCTAACGTACTAATTTTATCAACCGACTTCAAAATTTCGAAGGAGGAGGTTATCAATTCTTCGGGATCTTTGTTTTTTTTTATGTATGTTCACCGATTATTTATTCGAAAACGGCTGGACCGATTTGGAAAAATCTTTTTTTGTTTGAACAAAGCACAGTTGGTCCCATTATCACCAGGTCCGGATCTGATGATGGGATCCGGGAGAAATCGAGGGAACTCTTCAACTATTATAAACACACCTGTGATTTCAGTATTTTTTACAGCAACTCCGGTGGCATTTCCACTTGGAAAAGCGGATCCTAAGTGAAGTCGGTTCTTTTTGTTTAAAATTATACCCTAAAACTATAAGCACGCATACTTACTTCACTAACAAACACTGACGAGTCACTCGATTCATCCAGATTTTTGGTATCTCCCTTTTGCTGGGACCTGGCGGTATAGTGACAGTGCCAGATATTTGACGATTTTAAAGGAATTCGCGGAACTGGGAACTGGCTGCCTAAATACTCCTTACCTCTTGTAATTTTTTAACCTAACTAAATATCTACAGGTCATTGGCCTTACAAAAAGTAAACAGTAAATTTAAAAAAAACCGGCAATATTAGTGGTGTATTACTTTATCACGTACCTATCATTTATTATAAACCGGATCCAAATCGGTCAAACCGTTTTGAAGATAAAGGGGAACGTGCACTGTAGTTATGCATAATATGCATACCTAAACATTTGAACCCTAAATTTCGGTTTCGCCATCTCCGCAAGCAAACTGTCACCAAGTCCGTCAATCTAAGTTAGTACGTACGAGTACGTACGTGAATATGAATAAGTTACATCTACATAGATATAGGTAGATTAATTCCTAAGAGTTTGACATGCGATCGTGCAAGGCTAACCGGTTATATTTTGGACGCGATATCACGTCCTGGCGCTGACGGCACGACTTTCCGTGCGCGTGATATGACGGCTTTGGCGGCCAAAGGGTTAAGCCTGTGTCGACCGTCCAGTGGCGCCCTCATTGGGGTGATTGTATTTCCTTTCTTAGTAAACGAATATATTTATGTATTATACCTCAGTGTTGAGTTGTAGCCCTACTGATTACGCTATTTTTGGTTTTTGTCACATAGTTTAATTTTGCGTATTTTTTGCTTCATTTTCATTACCTAAACGGCAGCAAATAGTGGCCACTTTTTTCCGTTTAGGTGATGAAGCCAAAAGTAAGGAGGTAATATAAAACTGTATCACATAGATCAGAAGTCGTGGAATTAGTAGGACTACAACTTAACATGATGGGTAATGCAGAAATTTATTAGTTTTAGGAAAGACAATCCCCTTAATGAGGGCGCCATTGGACAGTCGACGCAATATTAAACTTAAGTTTCCTATACAATCACCCTGAATAAAGATAATAATATAGAATGTAGTGTAGATACACTTACTTAAATAATCTTTTGATAGATGTTTATGGATAACAGATAATTGTGATAAGATCACACCTGACGCGCCGATTGTCGGATTTAAAAAAAATGTGTTTTTCTAGGCATTCCTTTAGTAGCCGGCATCTGGTCGATATACGTAGACGGTTTAGCTGTAAGTGTAAGGTGATCTCACTGCCATGTTAGGTGCTTTTTAATGTTACGAATAATTCGGGATATTAGTGTGGTTGCGGCATAAAGGTGGTAGGAATCACTATAATTCGAGTAGGTACGTACATTAGATGCCTATTGAATTGCCTTTGAACGTTCGTAATTATTTGTGTAAAATAATCAGGGCTCGTAACCGGTTAAAGCGTAACACTCCGAAATAACCCAATATATTTTATTATTTTATGGTTTTTATGTAGAACCAGAGACTATAGAGATATAGACGACCACAGCCTAAGAACTTTTTGAAGCTCATGTCGATTGCGCCATCTATGTCAAAGCCCCCTAAAGATACCGAATATGTAAGAGAAATGTCACCTGCACAGGTACTCCACCTAGTAACAAATAGCGTACTAGTCGTACACTAGTAGGTAGCTACTAGCTGGCGCAATCGACATGAACTTCAAAAAGTTCTTAGACTGTGGTCGTCTATATCTCTATAGTCTCTGGTAGAACTCAATATTTTATTTAAGTAATGACACTAATGACTTCATATTATGAGGCTTTTTCTTTAAATATGAAATAGTCGATGAAGGAATGAAAAAAAAAAGAAATACCGGTATTTTAGTATGGAGCAAATACCGGTTTCCGAGCCGCGAAACGAAGCGAACGCGATTAGTTTGTTTGATATTTTCGCGCGAATATCTATTCGCCCACCTAGTAACAAATAGCGTACTAGTAGTACACTAGTAGCTACTAGGTGGAGTAGCAGTGCCGGTGACATTTCTCATACAAATTCGGTATCTTTAGGCGGCTTTCGGACAGAGGGCGCAATTTACTTGAGCTTCAAAAAGTTCTTAGGCTGTGGTCGTCTATATCTCTATAGTCTCTGATATGATTATAAATCTCTATGCGCCTTTATAACATTAATATTAATATTTAAAATGTTGCTTCGTAATAGTGATAAAGGTATCAACAGGTAAAACTCAGTAAGTACATATCTAGTAGGTACACAACAATAAATAAGATAGGTAGGTATAGATACTTAACTAAATAGTTCCGTGATATTAATTAAGGTCCCACTTACATAATATACTATATTACACGTAAGTTCTTATGGTAGCCAAAATTTTTATTGTACTGCCTTCCAGAGTGCTGATTGAAGATGTCCCGGGAAATAACAGGGCCACTGTTGTACTCGGTGAGCGCAGCCGTGCTGGGCATGCTCCAGTTCGGGTACAACACGGGCGTTATCAACGCGCCTCGCGCCTTCATCGAGACCTTCATCAGAGACCAGTACCAGATCGATGAGACAAGCAGTTCTTTCCTGTTCGGTGTCATCGTATCCATCTTTGCTGTGGGGGGCATGATCGGCTGTCCGCTCGCCAGCTGGCTTGCGGAAACGCAGGGACGCAAAAATGCTCTTCTCATTAATGCGGCATTCGGTGTCATCGCGGCTGCTTTAATGGCCTTCAGCAAACTTGCAGGCTCCGTGGAAATGATAATAATCGGTAGATTCCTCATCGGAATCAACTGCGGTTTTGCCACGACTGTCTCGCCAACTTACGTATCTGAAGTGGCCCCTTTAAATCTACGAGGCGCTTTTGGTACAGTCAATCAGTTGGCGGTCGCTTTCGGCTTAATCTTCTCACAGATATTAGGAATAGATGCTTTATTAGGAAGCGATGACGGTTGGCCGTGGCTTTTTGGAATTGCCTTAATTCCTTCAGGACTGCAATGTGTGATGATCCCATTCACACCCGAATCGCCGAGGTTTCTGTTATTTACATCTCGCGATGAACAAAGAGCGAGGATAGCACTCGCAAAAATTCGAGGCCACCCCAACATCCATAACGAGATTAATGATATGAACGCGGAAGACAGAGCCGAGAAACAAGAAAAGAAGTTTACCGCTTGGGATTTGGTCAGCAACCGGTCCCTGCGCACTCCACTTATAATCGGTATAGTTATGCATTTATCTCAGCAGTTGGGAGGTATCAACGCTGTATTGTATTACTCTTCTACCATTTTTGAGAGCGCCGGTTTGGAGGCTGAAGATGCTCGCTTGGCTTCTATCGGCGTCGGCAGTATGTTATTCGTCATGGCGTTGGTGTCTATTCCGCTGATGGACCGTCTGGGCCGACGTACACTGCAGCTCGGTGGCTTGGCTGGTATGACCTTGTTCTCAATCCTCATGACAGTAGCGTTTTTCACCTACGAAGATAACCGGACTATGAGTATATTTGCCGTTATTTTCACGCTGTTATACGTCGCGTCGTTTGGCGTCGGGCCGAGCTCGATCCCGTGGATGATCCTGTCGGAGCTGTTCGGCCAGTCTGCCCGCAGTGCCGCTGTCAGCATCGGCGCGCTTGTCAACTGGTTCGCGAACTTCATCGTAGGCATCTCATTTATCCCGATGGAGGAGGCATTAGGAAACTATACTTTTTTGCCGTTTACGGGTCTACTCGTATTCTTCTTTTTATTTACATATTTCAAATTGCCTGAAACGAAGAACAAAACTATCGAGGAAGTAACGGCTCTATTTACTTAATTAATCAAATTGTATGTACTCAGGACATTAAGTATTAATAGGTACTTAATTTCTTTAGTGCGTGCTAGCTGCATGCCAAAATCCTGCGTTGAGTGTGCAAAAAATTGCTTACTGACAATGAAGACTGAACATCTCACACTACGATGTAAAATAATACATACAATAATAGTTAATGATCGTAGAAGAGTTTTAATGTGTAATATAATAAAAAAATAGTTTTCGAATACGATAGCTGCCGTTTGATGACGATGTACGATGCCCTGTGCAGTTCAGTTGCCACAAAGTATATGTATATAGGTATGCTACCTCCCAGCACTTGACGAATTTTTCTTTGACATACTAATATAGTCTAAATTAAAATACGGATGTAAATTAGGTAGCTAAATAAGACTCATTACTAACGTTTTAAGGATAATTCTATATTTGTCGTTGTAATCTTGCCGACATTAAATTATGATTAATAAACGGGTTTTTAATACCTCGATACCTGTATGTAGGCATATAACTGTGTGCTAACTTGGGGCCACGACGTGCACATATTTACAAACGATTGCGGTACCTAACTAATAATTAGTAGGTGCAGCTCAACATGATATGCATACCTAAGCATAATAAGTAGGTAAACTTTATTAATGATTGCCAGACTTTGTGACAAAGAGAGAATCGAATACTTACTTACTTATAAACCTACAGTTCACAATACGAATATTCATCGTGTACTACATATATGCATACGCCGCAGATGTGTTAAACTTGCAATAGTTATAGGCTGAACGATACGATGGGTCTGTATGTAAGCATTGCAGATGTTAGGCGACTTAGGCGTCCCCGCAAAGGGCAGAGAAGAGCTGCAGCGCCTCGTGCTGCTCGTCCTCCTCCACCTCGCCCTCCAGCCAGAACGTCTCCATCATGCCTTTGCCCTGAAACCATTTATAAATGTTATAATCTTAAGAGCGATTTAAAGTGTCCACTAGCGCTACTGACGCTACTCGTCAATAATTGTAATTATTTAACCTTTTCGACGCCATGTCAAACGCAAAACATACCACTCGGACGCCACGACATATAAATGTCAAAAATGAAGTTAAACTTTATGCGTGTGCATGTAGGTCTATTGTGCTCTGTGGTCGGTGACCGATATATCGGTCTTTGGCGTTGGACCTGTGGTGCCGATATATACGTCTTTGGCGTGGAAAAGGTTAAAAACCATATACTTACAAATCTAGCAGTATACAGTTACGCCCGTTTTATTTTTGAGCTCATAGATTGAGAAAATTAAAAAATACTTTGATGTAATGAAAGGGTACCTACTTAAATACAAAATACATAGTGACATGATAGTGACCCCCTTTTTAATATATTTCGATAAGTGCATGCTGACGCTACCAATCCTCCCTAGATAGATGGGTTTGGAACCTCTCAGATAGATTTGATTTTTGGATTTTTGTATGGCCATGACTCACCGCCGCTGCTCAATGGCCATTCAAAAATCCCAAAAAACCTGTATAACGACCAGTGGCGGCGGGTCAATTTTTTTCTTACGCAAGCCGGAGCTTAATTTAATATAAAATTTCTTGAAGGAAAACTGCGAGTTCTAAGGACGCGCCGCCACTGATAACGACGTCCCGCTCGCACACCGGAGTGGCGTGCGGACCCGAATCAAATCAATCACCGCCTCAAATGTAAAAATTTACCTAAATTAGCTAGATACCTATGTATAGCGAATAGGTTCGTACCTTAACTTTGATGAGCCCGCGCCGCCGTAGTCGGAAGCGGCCGGCGGGAAGCTGGGCTGCGGTCGCTGCTGATATTTGGATCCGCCCTGGCTACATTACAATTAAGTTATTTACAATGCAAATCGCCGTAAGTATCTACTCATTAAACTACTATTGCGCGTCGACTCCACAAGGAGATATCGGCGCGCCTTATTGAGGCTTCCGGTGACCATCAGAGGGCTGGTCACTATTTCGCGCAGCGGATAAGCATAGCTATCCAGCGCGGAAATGCGGCCCGCCTTCTGGGCACCCTACCCCACGACCGAGACCTAAGTCAGATTTTTTATTTGTAAGTTTTTAGTTTTAGGTTTCTTTTATTTTGTCTGTAGTTTTACTTTTATACTGGCACACAGATAAGTTACGGCTGTAATAATGCGGTTAAATGATTTGTGAACGCTAATGATGCTAGAAGAATAACTTAAACTTGAGAACGGTGGTGAAACAAGGGAAAGTAACAAATTTTGCTAATGCTCAAAACTAACGGACTGGTTTTAGGCGATTATATCCATAGCCACAATCAGAAATCGGGCTTAACTTTTGAGATTTTAGGAGACAACATTATGGTGAAATATTTAGTGCAAGGTCTAATGCTCTGACGGGTATTTAGACTATTTAGATACCTAATAGGTGCCTAGTTTGTAATTCTTTAGGTTTATAAGTGAAGTAAGTTCACTATTCCTCTTCTATCACTAAAGGTAAGGTATTATTGTCACCTCAGACGTCGTCTGCATGCGGCTAGCGGTGTTGACGGAGTCGCCGACGAGACAGTATCGCGGTAACTTCAGACCCAGCACGCCTGCCACGCAGGGACCCGAGTGAACGCCTGTGAAAATGCAAAGGGAACTGTATACTATAAGGACCTACCTATTATCCACCAAATAATGGTGGTACAGTCAGCATTAATAATATGTATACGAATTTGAGTCTTATCATACAGACATAAGTGCCGAAATGTATACATATTTTTGATGCTGACTGTACCTACATGTAAATTTGAGGATTCTCTTTCTCCTTAGTTTAGCTCAGCATAAGTGGAAAGCGAATTTATTTTAGGGCTGAAGTGAGCAGGTGGCGTGTCGTTCCCATAAGATGGGCAATAGTGGGAATGCTATCAGTCTATTTCGGCCACTTAATTTTTGGTGAAAATCAGGGTGTGTTTGGTATTTTCTCAGTGAAAAATTGTCAAGATGTTGTTTTGACACAGACTCACGGAGCTTCGTTAAATTCAGTAGTCGCTGAAGGATCTTCTACTCACCAATGGTAAGACGAGGCAGCGCGCGCACCACAGCGAGCGCGGCGCTGGCGGCGGCGGCGGCGTGCGCGCGGCGCCGCTCCGGCGCGCCCGCCACCAGCATGTACACCGTGCCCACCGTCTCCACCTTATCAAAAACCCATGTCTTAGTCTAGTAAGCATTTTGTTGAAATATTCAGTAAACGTCAGAAATAAAGATGTCAAGCAGATAAATTTTGTACGCGATTGATCTGTGTCAATATCTTATTAAATAGTAACAGTAGGTAAACTAAGACCTTGTAGACGCGGTGCGCGTCCAGCAGACGGTCGATGCGCGAGTACACCTCGTTCATGTGAGCCACCGTGTGCATCACGTCGGCGCGCGTGCCCGCCTCCGCAAGCTGCACGCCGCAGAACATTATCGTCACGTCGAACGCCTGCAAACATAATATTCTATTTCATTCAAAGTGGCACAGTGAACTAAGGTAGAAATTATAATTCAGTGGAGTAATTTAACAGCACCTGCCATGCAATGCGGATTTGAAATGTAGATATGCAAGTACATAATGTAAAGTGCTGTCAAATTAGTCAACCGAATTATGAATTCTACCTTAACTGAGCCCAAATTCGGCAAGTGGATAGGTAGCGTCGAAATCTGACATGTTTCCTATCGTATTGTCTCGTGTATTTTGCCGTGGAACAAAAAGATTTATAGATGTCATTTTCTAAACATTATCATTAAGATAATTACCTGACAAGCCGACATTGCATCTTTCCCCGCTCTCAAATGATCGACAATCGGTTTCGGTATCATAGAGTAGAGTAGCTGGTCGCTCCGTTTCTTCCACTGGTCCAGCAACCGGCACGACTTCTCCAGCGACAGGCTCCGGCTCTCCGCCCTCTCGAACAGGAGCTCCAGCTTCGACAGGTGCTGCCAGCCGTGGAGAATCATCTCTTTGGACAGACCGTGGCCGTTCATGTCGGCTAGGAACAGGTCTGCTTGTTTCAATTCTTCCAGACCATTGAATCTGAAAGCAGAGAAAAGGAGTAATTATAAAGGTGTTTTATCCTCTCTTACTTCTGCACCTAACGCTTTTCTTGTTGGGTAAATAGGGCTTATATGAGACATTAATATCACGGGTCATTAGCCACAGCCTCACTACAGATCCTCTGGTTGTAAAATATGAGCTTTGAATTCAAAGTTTTAGATTTTGGTTCATTTTGATTGGCGCAAAAAATATTTGGTTCATATGTCTCATCGATTTCCTTAAGTGTCGGCGGCTGCAAGCTGCAGTAGTTACGCGCTGGCGGGGAAATTTCCGTTAAAATGCGTCCGCTATTTACTTCATCAACTATTTGTCCAGTTCGAAATACCGTACATTGGGCTGCACAAGAAGATGAGCGCATCAATCTCCTCGAGGAAGTATATGGGCCCCTTGAGCAGGATGGCTTTTGCGCCCTGCGAGCCACGACGCGCGTCTGCCGGGCACTTGCCTCGCCAGCGCATCAGCTCCAACTCGAACATAACCGTTTGCATGCACACCACCTGAAGATTATATCAAGTAATATTTTAATATAGACGACCAAATATAATTTTTTGAGTTCTGTGAAAAAAAGTGAAATAGGTAGGTACTTAGTTAAATATTCAATTACCTTATCCCAGGTAAACGAAACTTTAGGTTTTCTTAGGCGAAGTATCTCTGAAATGGGCGATTTGACCATACTACTGTACGGACCACCCCAAGCTGATACGAGCTGAAACCAAAATACATGTGAGTATGTGGTAATAGTAATAGGACTCGTCGCATATTTTTCCACGCGTTATATAATACAAATATATTGTTACCTTTAGTTCTTTGAAGTGGCTTTAAAACCAAATTATACTCGTTTTTTTACGAATGGCACTGTTACAATCTATCAATACAAGCAGGATATTATAAAACATGAAATAGAACAGAGAAATAGAAGCGCTGGTAGCCTTGCGGTAAGAAGTCCGACTTTCAATCCGGAGGTCTCGGGTTCAAACCCCGGCTCGTACCACTGAGTTTTTCGGAACTTATGTACAGGAATATCATTTGATATTTACCAGTCGCTTTTCGGTGAAGGAAAACATCTTAAGGAAACCGGACCTAAACCCAAAAAGGCCTAGTTTCCCCTCTGGGTTGGAAGGTCTGATGGCAGTCGCTTTCGTAAAAACTAGTGTCTATGCCAATTCCTGTGATTAGGTTGTCAAGCGGACCCCAAGCCGGGATAAACGCTAGGAAGAAGAAGAAGAAGAAGAAATAGAACAGAAAAATGTAACGGCGTTTTACCCTCTCGCCTGCTTTCATAATTTTCATCCTCCTATCCAGTAGCACTCCGAAGGGGAAGAGCTGCAGCAGCAGGGCCACGGGCACGGGCGGCAGCGGGCACGGCAGCGACTTGCGGAGCATCAGCGACTGCACCTGCAATTTATATATATTTACTCATTTCAAACTTTTTGACATGTTTTAGAAGTTTGATATAAGATCATGATAGCAATATTGCTTGCATGCGTATTTAATAGTGTGGAGTACTAGTAATTTAATTTAATAGGCGGAGGCTAGTCGAGAGGAAACCTGCATATATACGAAACAAAATCAATGTCGTATGCGAAGTCTCCAACCAGCTTTGGGCCGGTACGGGCCCGATCCCTCTTGTACGTAACCTGAGATGCTATGGTATATTTATGATATTCGTAGCCTGTTTATAACATCGGAGTTGCACACGGTTATAGCACCGACTCGAATAAAAACTTTCTTAGATTCTAGACCTCGAGGAGTCTTGAGAGAAATATTTAGACAACATATCTAATGCATTAGCATTTTTACGATACGTGTCTCGGAAGCGGGTAATATAAGGACGCTCATAAATTCAAGGCTTTCTCTGAACAATGGCGAAGCACCATCAACAGTAGTGAACAATACCCGCGGCATAGTGATTCGCCACATTAACACCCTACATGGAGTGATTAGCGTCCTTTGTAATAAGCTTAATTGGTTTGTTAGTCGACCGTTGATTGTTATGATTCGAGTACCTATTTATTTAATAAACTTGAACAGTTACCTCCAGGTACAGTTGCCATCAGATATCAGATATAGAGAGCGGCCGACACATAACTGAATAACGCCTCAATTGTCAAGACGATGAGACGAAAGAGCATGTTCAGATATTTTTGAGTACCTTGGCCGCTCCAATATATTTGATGACGACTGTTAGTACATAGAAGTTATTATGTACTTGAAGTTTTTAGTAGAAAACGCTAATTTGTGAAGGCATCCTGTAGTCAACAGAGTTTAAATTGAGTATAACGGTTTTGATACAATCTGTTATTTAATTGTATTCTTCATCCAATTTATATATCCATACCACAAGTTAACACCCAACTATAAAGTAGGTAAAATTTGACTCGGAAGATTTTATCCAAAGTTAAATTAAAGCGTATTAAAAAAACAAACATTATATTAAAATTAAGGATTGATATCCAGTCATTACTAGTTACTATAAGAGGTAGGTAGTGGCTTTGGACGCAATTTTTTTTTATTTTTCTGAATTATAAAGTCGTACCCATATGTATGTAGTATGTACCTAGTTCGATTTATCTGAAGATCACATTTAAGTACCTGAGTATATTACTTTATTTAATGTACTTTTCTAAAGAGCGAAATTGAAAGTTAAAGGCTAGTTGTAATTTAATTAGATGATTTACTTTATTTAGAACATTGTTGCGTGGTAATTATTTAATATAAGTAACAAAATGAACCTAACTCTTCACAAATGGTATCTATAGGATACCTACTTAGGTACACCGCACTACTTGTAATTTACTTCGGTCTAAATACGAAGAGACATTCACGCACTAAATTCGCCCAATAGCTTCTCGAGTGGCATAACAACGAGTTCATTTACATTCAAGTGCCCGCCGACCAATTGAGACATTTGGAAAGGCTTTATTTACACTAATACGAACCCCGTGCCCTCCATAATATAACTTGTTTACACGTAGCACTATTTATTGGATTACCAATATTGTTGGAATTGGAAATCGATTGCAATAAAATCCAGTAAACGAGCGTGATAATATAAAATTACTTAGCTACTTAAGTAGGTACGAGTACTGTAGCCATAGGCCTCTTATCAATCCTACTTTTATTAGGTAAAATATCAGAGGGAGAGGAGAGCGATTATGCAAATCTTCGATTTTAGATACTTACTATGGAGAAAACATATACTAGTACACCACGACGCGAATGATTTGTTTCGGGTAGTTTTTGTATTAGAAAAGGTTTGAAATTGTGTATAGGTATTTGAAAAATGCATTAAATATGCTTATTTATGATGTTTTTTTAATAATAAATAAAAGATATTTATTAGTTATGTAACGTTATAAAAAAAAATTAAGTGTTTTTCTCTCCGCCCAACCTTTTTTTAACATGGATTTTTACTTTTTTAATGTCAGAAATTAATTCTGCATTCTGTTTTATACGAAAATGGTACCACACAACCCCTAGCAGCTTTAACCAGAGAGTAGTAAGTAACATATTGCACGGGACGGGACCCCTGATTATGACGTGAAGGTCCAAAACTCTCAAGTGAAGGGCACTCTGTCCATGGTCAAAAATTCACAACTTTTTCTCGATGCGCACAATTTTTTTCACTAAGTACTATGAAATAAACCTTACTATTTCGTCAATATTACAGATTTTTTGTGATAGCATAGACTGGCAAAATATTAATAGCTATTTACCAACAAAAATATCTAGTAGCTATTTCTAGCTAACTAAACATTTTTACAATACTGTAGCACTATCGCTTTATTCTATTTCCCAAGCGGCAAATATTTGTAAAATATTCATAGGTAGGTACAAAGAATGAAAAGATGAATTGGCGGACTGGATAAGATAGAAATATATTGTTTGTATCTTTTACTTACGGAATCATGACTCAAACACAATTTTAACACAAGTAAATTACAAAATTACTGAATGCGATCTGTATGAAAAGTTGTTAAACCAAGAATATATGTTTGATTAGATACCTACTTCCTATATAGACTGTGACATATGTACTGTGACCTAAAACTTAATATTAAGATAAATTATAAAACTCATGAATGCACATGAAATCTATCTATAGACAAGCATATGTTTTTGGTTCATAGGTTTTGTATGAAGATAAGAACATGGTATGTAACCTTAAGACTGTATCGAGGAGGGTAAATTTTCAGAATCTGTCAAATTACCCCGATGCACACATGTCCAGACTTCACGCACACTACCACACTTTTGGGGGGACAGGTCATTCACCTCTATTTTTTTTAAGTTGGCATAATAAGTTTGACTACACCTCCTTTGAGAAACTGAACCCGTAGGTTGCATTCCAAGAAGATGGAGAAATAATCAATTTTATCTTGCTTTCCTTGTTTGTCCTGTTTATGTCACATATGACGTATTGAAATGTGATTTGGTTTGATAATGATTTGATGAAATGATTAGTACTTTTTTAATGCGGTTTGAGATAGGTACGACTTTTGTAAAGCTACCTAAAAAGTCACTTAATCAGATTGACAATGCCAATAACCACTCTATACAGCTCTCTATAAGGCGTAAAATCAAATAACCTGTATGTATACCTGTAATAGGAATAGGACGGATTGGACAGTCGCCATGTCGGATATATCGGAGCAGCCAAGGTGGTCACAAGTATCTGAACAAATCCTCTATTATCAAGGCAATAAAGTGCACGTTCAGATATTTTGAGTACATTGATCGCTCAGATATATTTTACGGCGACTCTACGTAATATCTACAGCTACGGTTTTTATTTTTCTATGCAATATTTTCAAAATGTTTATTTTAATTTATACATATTCGTTATTGGTTATTTGGCACTGCATGTCGAGCTACACGCAGTACGCAACATGAAATAAACAATAATTCGACTTTCAATAAATTCAATTTTTATTTTTAACTAACGTTTCGTATACCGCCAACTGTTACAAGTTTGCCTACGATGCACAACTTTGTCTGGCTTGTAAAATATGGTTTTCTTCCCCAAACAGATTTATATTTTATTCCTAATAAGATACAAATAGCTGTTTGGTGAAGAAAACCGTGTTTTTCAAGCCAGGAAAAGTTGTACATCATAGCCAAAGTTGTAGCGATTGACGGTACTTCTTTCGTGTGGTGGATTTATTTTAGTACAATATTGAAGCCACGGTTGTTTAAATTTATCATATTTCTCAGCGATTTTCTCCCATACAGTGTTGGGGTTTGGGGTGGGGGCGTCTCAGACCGGATATATTATAAAATTATAGTCTTAAATTGTCTGGATTGACCTTACACGCCGAAAGAATCAGGGACTGTATAATCGAAAAATAAAGGTACAATTTTAAAACGGGATGTACCTCATACCGTTTACTTCGGTATATGGTTTCAGTAGTGAAACCAAAATTTTCTGAACTGAAATATATCGATACCGCTTTTTTTTGCGAAACCTTGAACGTTTTCATAAAGGTATCCTTTGAGCAGGAGTATGCACTACGCGCCGGCTACTAGGTACATAGTAAAAACTACGACCGAAATTTTTGGTATTTTAACAGTAAGAGTAGAAATAGAAACAAGTCATCATGTGATTGTTCACCCTCCTTTCCCCGCTTCTGTATCCAGATTTGTAGATTTTCACATTTTTATCAGAAAAACATAAGTATATTGTTAGGACGTACAGTTTCCAGTTATTTGTCGCGCATTTTGTGGTACGGTGATATTTAATGCTATAATATAAAGGTAAAGGTATGAAGCAACTATAAAAGCTTCCTTTAGCCATTTTGGTTGGTTAACCATGAAAAATATTTATATCACCTCTATTTTGCTTTCGGTTACGCGATCATTCATAGCAAATATGGATATATCCTATAAAGAGAAGAGAGAGGAAAAATATTCCCGGGAACATTAGGAATAAGCCTAGGGAATTTACTCGGGAATATTAGGAATTAACATTTTAGGTGGAGTTACCTGTACTTGATCTTCCAGTAAAGAGTTTTGTGGTCTTAGTTTTAAAATACAATTTGTATTCATTCAATAATTCAAAATTCCCGAATATTCCATCGAGGTACCAACTGGGGAATATTCCCGAGAACAGCATATCACTACTACACCACAGAGATGGGCTTTACAACGCCATAAAGAAGCCAACCGGTAAGATGATTGATAAATTTACAGTATGGCTAGCTCCAGAACTAAATAGTTGCCTTTTAAAATTTTAGTTGTAAGTATACTTGCTTCGTTCAGTCCAGTAAATATGTAGATTTTCACCGAATATTGATGAAATAAAAATTATATTTTCGTACAGTCGACTACAAAGAGATGTAGGTATCTAATTTTTCAACTTATTGCGCTGTAATAAAGGTCCAAAAGTGGATACATCTCTTTGTAGTCGACTGTACACTTAGGTGCCTACCTACTTTTATTATTTCGCCTGTTCCGAACGCGAAGTTACTTTCTGGCTCATAGCTATGACTAAATTGTCCCGTAGAGTCTGTCCGGAAAGAAATGTGTCGTAGAATGTATGAGCTTCCATATAAACCACGACACTTCTGTTTCCTGACAAACTCTATAAACTGTATGTAAGTTAAAATCAGAAAACAGCAATGTTTATTGTTTTATTTTTTATAAATAGGTACTTTGTATAAAGGTAATAGATTTCAGATAGTTTAGCAGGCACACAATCCGCCGGGATGAAAACTATCACGTAATTCACTGCTCTCAACTGGGTCCTACCAGGAGACGAACTTAGATCTCGTCTTCCGCAGCACTCTGTTAAGAATAAACTATTCAGACAACCTGGAGTGATGTTATGAGCGCTCCAGATGATCGAGAGGCATGGCGTAACTGGCGTGAGCTCATGAAGCCCCTCTGTCCATAAGAACGTCTCTCAATTTGTTTGTGCTACAGGCGGAGACATTCTCCATTATGCATGTGGTGTACAAAGACTCGGTAGATCTGCTGGCTTTGTCATTATTTTAATTTCTTGATCTTATTTTCTGATCTCATCACATGTGCACTCAATCTTTTATATTCTTACAGCAAATTTAGCAAAAAATAAGTCGGTAAAACGGCCAATAAATAATATGTAACACATTTTTCATATACTGCGGAAATATTATATACCTACAGGTAGGTAATTATTTCGCATATACTAAGTAAAATAATTAAAATTGTTTATAAAAAATACATAATTTGTGTCATAAGAAAATTGTCAATCAAGTTTATTGACATTCTTACATTTTTTAATGTCGTAATATTATGACCAGCATAATAAACATAAACTCCAGTAAATAAAAGGTAATCCTAAAACTCTTTTTGCATTAAATAGCTTGCGACGAAACGAATTATGAGGATTCGGTAGAAAAGATTTTATTCAATCGTTAGTTGTATTTTTCTAATATAAACATCAAAAGACATGTAAACATCAAAAAATATAATTTAATAAGACGCACGGTCTCTATTTGTTTTCCCTATTCATTTGGAATACATTCTGGCTACTGGTATCCCTTTTCGTGTACATATATGACTTTCTGTCAGAATAATTGTCAAAATGAAATGTCACAGGACGAAATTTGACGACACGTGTGCTTCCAATGAGGCCCACCGGCCATCTGAGTCAAAAACATTATTTGACTGATGTGGCGAATGTATGGGAATTTCACGAAAGTTTATGTTTATGATTGAATTTCTTCGTTGCATTTATAAGGAAAAATATGAATAACACTTTATTCTCTAGTCCATTTATCTGGCTTTCAAAATATCATTACTATTTAATAAGAATATGCATTTTTAATTCATGTTTTTCCTAAACCGCACAAGCGTATTTTTCAGTTTTTGTACAACTTTACTTCATTGTATTGAGGAAACTACAAATGATAATCGAGTACTAATTACTTTAAATTGTAGACACACTCTTTGTTATAACAATGATATAAATTATATAGATTTTTGTAAAGAATTGTGAACTCAGGAACCTAAACGGCGATTGCTGTTTTGCTGATTTTGGACGACGCCCTCTTGTCTTACATAGTCACTGTTGTCGAATTCCAGCCGCAACACCGCCACGTAGTAGCTGCCCTCCATGCTCTCCTTCACGATGGACACCTTCAGCTTCAGCGAGAAAATGTCCTCGGCTATCTCATACAGTTGACCTGTGACAGATTTTTACATTTAAATAAGAATTTAATCGGTATTAGCTAGGTATTTAGGCTTAGGTTCTTACCTACAAAATACCGGTAAAATCGTCATGTACCTATCATGAGAATTTTCAATCAAATCACCGATTTCAATCATCAGTGCCCAACTCTGTCTGAGACCAAAGGAGACAAAAAAGAGCGATATTGCGAAGGTATTCGTGATTTAGTTTTTCCATGGTTTTCGGATATGTTAAGACGTAGGTATAGTAAGATGTTTTAAGATGTCGGAATTGTAGGTAGGTAGTTAATCCCTAGTAAGATTACGATACGAAATCTTAAAAAATACTACCTTACCCATCAAGTAGTGCGTGAATCCCGTGCGCGTGCTGCTGTAGACGAGCTCGGCGCCGTGGCGGTGCGCGCGCGTCAGCTGCATGCTGGGCGAGCGCATGCGCGGGAACGTGAACTGCATGCGCTGGTGGATGTTGTCCACCGACTGCAGGAACGTGCAGAAGTAGCGCCCCGTCGCGCGGATCATCTGGTCGTACCTGTGTCAGATGTACAGTCGACGTCAAAATAGTTATTTGTTATACAAGTGGTGAAAGTTGTATTTTACGTGCGAGTGTTATTTGAAACACGAGCTAGCGAAAGGATTCTATTATTGACCACGAGCGAAGCGAGTGGTTCAAAAATAGAATCCTGAGCGTAGCGAGTGCTTTAATACACGAGACGTAAAATAACTTTCACCCGCGTATAACACAAAACTTTTCACCTCACTACAGCGAGGAAAATAAGAAAAAGGGTGCATTTTGCTCGGTTTCCCGTAATTCCTCAGGTGTTTAATACTTCTTCATCACTCGAATCACTAATTTTTAACAAAACAATCTAGAAAAACATGCGGATATTTAACGTTGATATGATGGATGAATTGAAATAAAAAGTTTTGACGTAAAAGATTTTAGTAAATGTCAGATGCGTTTTGTTCGTACGTAGACTTATTCGGCTGTCAGAACAATTTATCCGTTTTTACAAAAAGAATGAAGATTAATGTTGAATGCTGATATTTATGAATTAAAATAAAGTTGTAAGACTGTATTAAGTGTTTTTACTCGATGCAATTCATTAATTGCGATGTTAAAAATTCTGCACTTTTGACGTTTTACGTTTTGTTAGCTGTCAAATGTCACTTAAGCCACTTGTCACTTATGTCAAAACTCTTTCACCACATGTGGATAAAAAGCGATTTTCACAATAGATATTAAACAAACAAAAAGGGCTTTGCGAGCTAGTGAGGTGAAAATATGTTTACACTTTTAGACCTTATTACAAAGGAGTAAGGTGCAAAAGTGTAAACATATTTTTGACGTCGACCGTACCATATATCGCGAGTATATGAAAATCCATCCCGAAATTTTGAGCAGGTACGTAATGAATGAGCTGTTTGTGAAAATTACTGTTTGTTTTAATAATTACTTTTGAGTTTAATTTAAATTGAATTTATTTAAAACCTTTTTAAAGAAATTGTAGAAATTTACAAAGAGAAGCCCTTTTTGTTGAAATTCTAAAATTCTAATTTTCTCTTAACCTATCCACGGCTCTAATCACTACACATTTTCGCTACATAGCTGGAAACCCATGTTAACAGCTACGGCGTAGCGCTACGACCGTAGCATAGAGGTGAATGAGTTATGATACGTAACAAACCTTTGAGGGTAAAGTAGATAGGTATATATAATGATATGTGGCAAATAATCAGACAATGAACGTGTAAATATTATGATGGTATGATTGTGATTCCAGTCGCTGTTAGAATCGTGTTTGTGTTTGGTAGTAAATACATCACAGGATCTTCCTTGGGTTGGAACGTTGGAAGGCTCGTTCGAAAGTTAAGTTAATAAACTTATAACCGTTCCAATAAAGTTTAATTTTGTAAGTAGTATTTTTCTCTTATGATTTTAATATATTAACTAATTATAGGAAATCACCGTTGTAAATTGACTGAATTTAATTACTAAAAGTTTTCACTTCTATCGGCAGTCCCTATAACTGCCATTTTTTTTCACACATTTACGTTTTAATTGTTCTTGGGTAGTTTTCTTTTAGTTTTTCCGATAAAGAACTTCCATTACTAGACAGGTCTGAAAAGGGTCCATTAGATACATATCCGTTCGGTCTAGGCTTTTATCTATGTAACGATAACATGCGAGCTTCTAGACAAATTAGTAAATGAACCCTGTAAGCATTATAGTCACGCCAATGGCTCGAACGGCGTCGGGTGATCAAGCCTGCACGTGTTCAACTGTTCAGTATTGGTTTACTTTGATAAATGATTCGCAACGCAACGTTGTTTCCCACATCTAGCGTCAAAATATCGGAGATTTTATCGATGACTGACACGTTAATGGAAAAAGTTTTCTAAGGCTGACGGATGCTAACCTTTATTACTTTAGAAACTTTGTCTGTGACTATGCACTGAATAAGTGTTAAGTTAATATATGTGTACATACGTACTGAGCAATACGTATAATGATTATACACGGCGTTACGTAACTAGGTGACGTTAATTAAGTAAAGTAGACAAGATAGTATATCCTATTACTTACTGATATTTGCTGAAGAACTTCACAAAGCACCTCCCAAAGAAATGCATAACTTTCTCGGGAGTTCCAAACTTCTCCTTCATGCCAGGAAGCTGATCCTCGCGGATAAGACCCAGGTTCATCCTCGCACTGGGCTTGGCCGCGCTGCCGCGACGCCGATACGCATCCGAAGCCCCAGTGACACTGTTCTTCCGAATGGGTCTGGTCTTCTTTCCACTCTCAGACACTGGTGAGGTAGGTAACGAGTCGCCAGATTCTGCTTTATCTTCAGGACTTGTTTTAGTGGTCACTTCCGTTGACGTTGACGGGAGACATGGAAAAGTCTTGTTGTCCTCCAGTTTGAAACCTAAACTCCTCCTATTATACGTGACGATTTCCTGGCAACTATTTGTAACGTCTTTTAAATTAGTGCGTTCGTCTTTTTCATTAATTTTGTCTGCTGATATGTGAGTTCTGATTTCTTCTTGAGAGTTGTATGCTTCTATTTCTTTTTTTGTGACCGCAGTCAAAGCGTTGGTGGCTGTGAATGGGCATTTAAAGTTTGGGTTTCTGGTATCGTTGTGGAGGGAGGCACTGCGCCAGCTGGGCTTGGACTTTAGGGAGGGCTTGCGGGGCGCGGGGCTCCCGGGAGCGGGAGAGGCGGCGCAGGCCGGCTCCTCGCCCACCAGTCTCGCCAGGGCGCTGGCGAGACGCAGCATCAGAGCATCAGGATATTGCTGAAAGAGATATTTATGGGCCCTAATACATTAAAAGTAAAATCACCCATGCTTACATTTATTTTTCAGCAATGAATCAAGATATCAATCTACGGAAACAAACATGTGAAAACGAAATCTTTTCGTACAAAATAAGGTACGTAATTGCATGCCCTGTACCTGAGTAGCGCTGAAGATCGTGTTCCTCGCGCCGGCTTCCCGTAGAATAGTCTCCCATATCTCTTCTCCACATTCTTCCTGCGGACCAAAACATATAAAAAAATACAATCAGAGTTTGGTTCATGTTTCTAGAGTACTGACCAATCTGACCATACTGAATGACCACAGACCATATGAATTAATTAATAAGTACGTTATTATAATGTGTTCCGTGGCTACTAGGTTACTATTAGCTAGACTAGGTTAGGATAACCACAGCGAAAGCGAGCATGATAAAGACAGCGCTATAGGAGATACACGCGTGATCAGTAATCTATCGCTGTTGTTTCGCGCTCCATACAACAGATAACTTGGCAATCATTAAGAGTCCGGTAACGATTTGAAAACGAAAATCGCTTATAATTACATTATGTACATGAAGTGCTAACTAGGTACCTAATATGATAAGCATGATAACCAAGTTAAATGACACACATTTTGTCATAAGCTGGCAATGTCGCGGGCTATCAAAATCACTCATGAATTTCGCCGCTTTAATTTACCCCGGGTAAAACTAAGTTTTAGTAGTTAGGTTTTGGCGCATTGCTATAAGCTTGACATGGAACAGAAAGCAGTATTTGGCAACAATTTCAAACATCAGACGTGCGTGACACTCCTAAATTAGACACCTATTTTTAACTTGGCAATGGACACATTATGCAACAAGAATAATGCGATAGTACCTAATTAATTGATGTTATCCTCAATGAATTTCGTGATTGCAATACTAGTTTATATGGTGTAGTATTTCCATACGTAGAAGGCTTACCAGTAGCCACATAGGCGGTAAGAAAAGGGTGTTCGGGGCTATTAGCTAGGGATACAGACGCACAGATGTGCCCGCCGGATTTGTCCGACGGATATGCCCGCCGGACAGATCCGTTCGTGTATGGCGCTATTCAGATGTGTCCTCAGACAAATCCGTGTCCAATTCGCGCCATACACGCACGGACTTGTTCGCCGGGCATATCGTCGGACAAATCCGGCGGGCACATCTGTGCGTGTATCCCTATATAGCTATTGGGGATGTAACCATTTTTTTTTACCGTAAGTTGGGTTTAGGTAAGTGTAAATATTTTTTGCTTTATCAGTTAGTAAGTTCTTAACAGAAAATGGGTGTGTTATGATAAAAAAATTGTAAAGTACGTTTCTTACCAACAGGTAAGAAACATAAGTAAACATACTTATCTATCTATCTATACATATAATAAAGCTGAAGAGGGTCGAAAGTCTGTACATGGAAGATATTCGAAAAAAAGTTGGCAGGAGATACTTAGAATTGATAACAAAACACGTTCCAACAGTTTTTAGATTTTTTGTCTGTTTGTCTGTTTATCTGTTTGTCTGTTTATCTGTTTGTCTGTTTATTTGACCGCGCATCACGTGAAAACGGCTGAAGGGATTTTGATGAAATTTCGTAGAGACATAGTTTGCGTCCCGGGAAAGGACATAGAATAGTTTTCATCCCAAAAATCAATCCTAGAAGGGGTGAAAAGGGGGTTGAAAGTTTGTATGGAGAATTTTTAACCACTGAACCGATTTAGATGAAAATTAGTATGGAGATAACTTGAGTCCAGGGAAATGACAAAGGATAGTTTTCATTCCGAAAATCAACCCTAGAGGGGGTAAAAAGCGTCCAACCCGCTTTTTACCCCCTCTAGGGTTGATTTTCGGAATGAAAACTATCCTTTGTCATTTCCCGGGACGCAAACTATGTCTCTATGGCGTTTTGGTTTGTATGGCGAATTATTGACCGCTGAACCGACGATTAAGATGAAACTTAATTGGTACATAGATAGTTTGAGCCCCGGGAAATAATATACGATAGTTTATATCCCGAAAATCATTTTTTAGGGGGTAAAAACGGGGTTGAAAGTTTGTATGGGGAATCCATAACCGTTGAACGCTGGAGATAGTTTGACCTCTGGGGAAGGATATAGAATAGTTGATATTCAGAATTCATTCCTTAACGGGGGATTACTAATTCCACGCAGACGAAGTCGCGGGCAAAAGCTAGTAAACTATAAGACTGTGCCGTATCTTACGCATCACTCATCTCAGAGCTGAGGCTAATTAGGACACTGGTGTCTTTGAGAAATATACTACATTTAAGCTCAGGAATGAACCCTTGCAATTTAAGGAAAAAAAAACATGGTGTATAATACGAACCCTCTGTTAAAGTTAAGAGACTCAATTTTGCTGAAAGATTCTGAAAATTCATCATGCTACATTTAATTATTTATGTCTATTGTAACAAATAAGACAGTAGTTAAAACAAGTGTAAAACTATCTAGGCACTTATTTGTATTACGATCACGATCATACATTCAAAAATATAACAAAATCCTAATTTGGATAAAGATGGTCGTAAGTTAAAGTACAACAAGTGGGTGTAGTCGGCTGAGAAGTAATCTCGATATTTTACCCCTTTTCCAGGAGGGGGTGGGGGAAGCTATGTTTAGTTTAATTGAGTTTCGGTAGCCTTCACCTTGAAGGAGACTTACGAGTAAATGGGTCGTCACGAAATTAAGTGTGTCCAACATAAATGCTATAGTTCCATAGGTACCAGTTTCATAAACGACTTTGTCGCCGTAACATTAGCTAGCTGATTATTATTTATGTAAATATTAAATTAATTAAAACGTTTTCAAAAAAAAAATCGAAGCTACCACTCTGATAAATCTATTAAATGGTGGTTTTTGATATAGGTATGTAATGTAATGCATGTGATGTCAAACGAAAGAATTTGATAGGATCACGTGAGGATTTCTATACAGCGTGTAACAAAAATACTGGTGATCCGTTTAACAGCACAATTGATATCGTATTGCGACTAAAAAAAAGTAGGAGATTAAATTTTTGGACGCGAAAACCGGTCGACCCATACTAAACCAAAATATTTTTTTTTCTTACTTTTTCATAAGTAATCAGAATACGATACCAAATATGCCCTTAAAAGGATCACCAGCATTTTTGTTACAGCTTGTATAGGTAAAATTAAGTGTCGCGTAGGACACGAAATGTTACAGACTCTGAGTAGGTGTAACGACGAAGAAGAAAATGTTTCCGTAGAAATTGTATACCTATTAAACATGAATTGTTCTTCAGTCTCTTACCACAATGTAGTGCTGCACACTCTCCAGCAGCCAGCCGTACATGGCGCTCGCTTCGGGGATAGGGACTCACTAGGCCTTATTTACGGACTTCCAAATTGATACAGGTGCACTACGTAAATAACATGGTGAGAAAAACAGTTGATTAACTCATAAAGTAGGTAAATAAAAGTCATATTAAAGAAATAGAACTTTACCTATTGTCTTGTGCTGTGCTGTGTCATATATTAGATTAAATGGGTACCTACTTAATAAAAGTTGTTGGGTAAAATTAAAAGGTTTTAAGGAAACAAATGAACAAAGAAATGCCTTCAAGGATAGGTAACGAAGAAATATGAAAAAAATACTAGTGTGTGATAGCCATGTACCAAATTATTAAAATTTATTGCATATTGGGCCCTTTGCTTGTTCTACTTCTGCTGTTAGATATGGATTGCATGTTATTACTCAATCATATTTACCGTCATTAAAATGTAAAAAGATTCAATATTTTATAAGTAAAGTAAGTCACCGGTAAGCAACGTTAACGAAGATTAATTAAGCTAAAAAGACCAAATTCAATTTAATGGTGAGGAATGACATGCCAACGACATTTTAATATTGGGCAGCGATGTTATCGAATTATCAAAGAATTATTAAAAAAGTGTAGGTACTAAATAAAAACTTAGGGATCAGGATTATAACTTGTGAGATTCCGGCTCTGTGGGTTTTCAACTACAACTGTGTATTGTACACTGCGGGCAGAGTACGTGCTTGGAAAACTCACTACGACACTAACAAATAAGTAGGGCGCTAAGTTACTTCGCTAGCCGACCCGTGCAGCCTGCGAGGCTCTCGCGCGGGCACTGCCGGCACGGGGTGCCCTCTATCATTCTACAGCCTGTGCTTAGCGATTATGATAACCCTCCGATTTCTTTTTTTAGACCTTTATGTGGGAAGACAGGCTCGCTTGAAATACAAAGTTTTACCGCTTTTTTGTGTACCTACTTAAAACACAAATGACAATGTGAAAGTTTTACTAAAGTATTTAAATTACGAGATATTCCATGGTAAGGAACTAAGGAGTCGTTAATTCTTCAAGAGTTGTAAAATGTTATTCTTATGTGCCCAGTGTTTAGCTTCGTAACATTACAGGAGTATTTTTTCATAGGGTCGAAAATGACCCTAGGATATTCAATTCAATTTTTAAAATAAATGGCATTCTGTTCACAATATTGGGACAATTTTGCCAATGTCGAAGTAGAGACGACAAGTGTACGGTTAATTAGTTAAAATTTCGCTCCAAGAGCTGGACGTTGTACGGTGAGGTTAGGCCTTTTATAAGGAGATAGCTACTCCCTACAAACAGCACGTGGACTAACGGATATCTAACTCAAACAGGGGTTACACTTGTTTTGAGATTAATTCTTCATTAGTTGCACACTAGTTCGTTAAATCACTGCAGAATAAGCTATATATTACACACTGAATCACGAAAATGAACAAAAAATAAGAAGTTAATCACGAAACCTAACCACCTTGCTCGCCAAGATGGCCGCAAGTCCCCCTAGGATATGGGCTAAGGAAAAATCGTAGGTACGCAAAGTTTGACAGCTGACAGTTGTCAAGCGTTAACTTTTGACAATCAGAGTTGGCGTAATGATAAATGAATCCGTATAGCGTCATCTATTTAATCAGGTCTTAAATTCGAAGTACACATTTTTCATAAACTTAACAATGGGATAGGAAAGTGTGTAGCTATGCTATAGCAACTAACAGCGGATCGGTATAGTGTACTCAGTTGAATTTTGTAAATGAGTCAGTTCAGTAACGATGATGGTAATTATGATGGTGAAAATTAAATTAATTAAACGTAACTTATGATTTGCGACTTTTCTTACTGATCTAACCCAGGGACTGCATAACCGGAATATAAAGGTACCTTTATAAAACGGTATGACGTCATACCGCATGTTTCGGTATGATTTCGATAGCGCAACCGATATATTTCTGTACAGAAATATAACGGTACCGCTATTTTTTTCGATACTTCAACCGTTATCATAAAGGTATGGATTGAGGTATATGAGGGTGAGGATGCCCCGCCGACTGACCGGCGACAACCAATCAGCGTTAGTTATTGAGTGCTTGCCCTAAGCACCTATTTTGTTTGATTTCGTTCAGTGCGGCACATTTTTGAGTTATTCGCTGTTAGCTTCTTGTCGTTAGTTGCGCTTTATTCGTATATGTTTTGTTGATTTTAGGATTTCATAATTAGTACAAGACACCTTTAACAAAACATTTTCAGTTATAAAAATAAAATAAAAATAAAATAAAAATAAAATAAAAATAAAATAAAAATAAAATAAAAATAAAATAAAAATAAAATAAAAATAAAATAAAAATAAAATAAAAATAAAATAAAAATAAAATAAAAATAAAATAAAAATAAAATAAAAATAAAATAAAAATAAAATAAAAATAAAATAAAAATAAAATAAAAATAAAATAAAAATAAAATAAAAATAAAATAAAAATAAAATAAAAATAAAATAAAAATAAAATAAAAATAAAATAAAAATAAAATAAAAATAAAATAAAAATAAAATAAAAATAAAATAAAAATAAAATAAAAATAAAATAAAAATAAAATAACAATAAAATAAAAATAAAATAAAAATAAAATAAAAATAAAATAAAAATAAAATAAAAATAAAATAAAAATAAAATAAAAATAAAATAAAAATAAAATAAAAATAAAATAAAAATAAAATAAAAATAAAATAAAAATAAAATAAAAATAAAATAAAAATAAAATAAAAATAAAATAAAAATAAAATAAAAATAAAATAAAAATAAAACACTGAAATCAAAATAAAAATAAAATAAAAATAAAATAAAAATAAAATAAAAATAAAACACTGAAATCAAAATAAATCTAAAATATTAAAAGAAAACAAATAAAATAAAAAAGAATTTATAATAAAAATACATATATTACTAACCTAACCTAACCTAACATTCAACTTCATATCTGCACTGATATTAATATCAATTATCTATTTAATGAATCTACACTAAAAACTTTTCACCAATTTTCAATGTTGAAAAAGACAAAACATTAATTATTTTCAATTATTAGTTATTATTAATGATGAGTCAATTGATTTTAATTTTAATTGAAATCAATTTGCATTGAACTGTTAGTTTCAATTGTATCAGAATACAAAAACAATCTTCTCCAATGTACTCGGAAATGTTCACCTTACTGTAGCAAAATTAGTACGTGAAGTTCTTCATTTTTTACCACAACGAACTTAAAAAAATACTAGTAGTCCGCCTCGAACTGAGAACTCGCGATTTACTTGCAAACGAGTTGACCAATATAACAAGACCCCAAGGAGGATTTTTTTTCTCCTTCTAGCTCCATAGCGACTTGATCGATCCTGCTCATAAAAGAACTTACAAATTTTATGTATCTCTGCTACAGCCCCAAGAAATGTCATAAAGATCAGAAAAACGTAACTAAAGTTATCGTCAGACAAACTATCGAAATCAAAAAGCCATCCAAATGCCGAGACGTCCCGTCGACGTTGTCAACGCCATAAATAAGTGTATACTTTTGCACCTTACTCCATTGTAATAAGGTTCAAAAGTGTAGACATATTTTAAGCGTTGACTACTAAAATCCATTACTGTATTGTTTTTTACCTTTTAAACTTTTCTTGCTCTCACTTAACTTCACAAACAATAGGAACACATGGTACTTAACAGGTAAAACCCAAAGCTACTTGAAGGTAATCATTATCAATGGCCCGCAAACTATTGTTTGTTATCTTTATCTGCACGTGCAACTATTTCTTAGTGTTTTCACCGAAGAAAGACGGTTGTCCAGCCAGTAATAATATTTATGAATAACAAAGTAGGTATATTATTATTTCACTTAAAATACTTTTAAATTGTTGCATTGGTCTACCTGTAGCATTTCTTACTAGGGAGTAAATATTAATTAGAGATATTAATATATTTATTTGGTTGAACTTTCATATTCACCGACATCGACAAGTAGGTACCTAGTACCTAGTGTACCTACCTGAGGTGCGATTTTTGATTCTCATCGGGTGGCTTATTTCGTACTAAGTAGTCATCGGCTGCATACAAAAAAACAAGGCACCGGTGAAATTCAAAAATCACACCAATCCCACCTTTGGTTTTTTTGTACAAACTCATAATGGCTGGTTATCAGAGAACAGAATAATACCAATATGTAATTACTTAAAAAAATATCTGGAATCAAATCAATGCAAAGACCACGAGTATAACATAACACATAATGCGAAGGGTCCGTTCGACACAAGCTCTCTTTCAACAACCGAGCGGAGCGGAGCCGAGCGGAGCCGAGCGGAGCCGAGCGGAGCCGAAGTCGAGATTCGCGGGAACACTATATCAAGATAGCTACGGTTCCGCGTGTAACACGTATATCACAAGCCCTAGTTCAAACCCCCTACGGAGTTTTTCGGAACTTACGGAATATTAATTGATATTTATATCAATATTATTTATTATACATCGATTCATGTCATTATTTACCAATTGATTTAATTTTTATTTTATTTTTATTTTGTTTATTTTTATTTTATTTTTATTTTATTTTTATTTCATTTTTATTTTATTTTTATTTTATTTTTATTTTATTTTTATTTTATTTTTATTTTTTTATTTTTTTATTTTTTTTTTATTTTTTTTTTATTTTATTTTTATTTTATTTTTATTTTATTTTTATTTTATTTTTTTTTTTATTTTATTTTATTTTTATTTTTATTTTATTTTTATTTTATTTTTATTTTATTTTTATTTTATTTTTATTTTATTTTTATTTTATTTTTATTTTATTTTTATTTTATTTTTATTTTATTTTTATTTTATTTTTATTTTATTTTTATTTTATTTTTATTTTATTTTTATTTTATTTTTATTTTATTTTTATTTTATTTTTATTTTATTTTTATTTTATTTTTATTTTATTTTTATTTTATTTTTATTTTATTTTTATTTTATTTTTATTTTATTTTTATTTTATTTTTATTTTATTTTTATTTTATTTTTATTTTATTTTTATTTTATTTTTATTTTATTTTTATTTTATTTTTATTTTATTTTTATTTTATTTTTATTTTATTTTTATTTTATTTTTATTTTATTTTTATTTTATTTTTATTTTATTTTTATTTTATTTTTATTTTATTTTTATTTTATTTTTATTTTATTTTTATTTTATTTTATTTTTATTTTAGTGTTATTTAAAAAATAATTCGCGTCAAAAAAATCTTCCATGTTTTATTAGTCGCGCAATACTATACCAAATTACTGTATACATAAAAAAAAATCAGTTCCATATCCGCATCGAGTTAATATCAATGATGGATTCAATGTACTCTTTCACGAAATTTCAACTGAGGAAGACTAAAATGAATTCACTACAATTATCGCCGAGCGAAAATAAAATAAAAATAAAATAATAATAAAATAAAAATAAAATAAAAATAAAATAAAAATAAAATAAAAATAAAATAAAAATAAAATAAAAATAAAAATAAAATAAAATAAAAATAAAATAAAAATAAAATAAAAATAAAATAAAAATAAAATAAAAATAAAATAAAAATAAAATATAAATAAAATATAAATAAAATATAAATAAAATAAAAATAAAATAAAAATAAAATAAAAATAAAATAAAAATAAAATAAAAATAAAATAAAAATAAAATAAAAATAAAATAAAAATAAAATAAAAATAAAATAAAAATAAAATAAAAATAAAATAAAAATAAAATAAAAATAAAATAAAAATAAAATAAAAATAAAATAAAAATAAAATAAAAATAAAATAAAAATAAAATAAAAATAAAATAAAAATAAAATAAAAATAAAATAAAAATAAAATAAAAATAAAATAAAAATAAAATAAAAATAAAATAAAAATAAAATAAAAATAAAATAAAAATAAAATAAAAATAAAATAAAAATAAAATAAAAATAAAATAAAAATAAAATAAAAATAAAATAAAAATAAAATAAAAATAAAATAAAAATAAAATAAAAATAAAATAAAAATAAAATATAAATAAAAAAAATATAAAATAAAAATAAAATAAAAATAAAATATAAATAAAATATAAATAAAAAAAATATAAAATAAAAATAAAATAAATATAAAATAAAATAAAAATTTAATCAATTGGTAAATAATGACATGAATCGATGAATAATAAATAATATTGATATAAATATCAATTGATATTCCGTAAGTTCCGAAAAACTCCGTAGGGGGTTTGAACTAGGGCTTGTGATATACGTGTTACACGCGGAACCGTAGCTATCTTGATATTGTAGTGTTCCCGCGAATCTCGACTTCGGCTGCGCTCCGCTCGGCTCCGCTCCGCTCGGTTGTTGAAAGAGAGCTTGTGTCGAACGGACCCTTCGCATAATGTGTTATACTCGTGGTCTTTGCATTGATTTGATTCCAGATGTTTTTTTAAGTAATTACATATTGGTATTATTCTGTTCTCTGATAACCAGCCATTATATGAGTTTGTACAAAAAAACCAGAGGTGGGATTGATGTGATTTTTGAATTTCACCGGTGCCTTTTTTTGTATGCAGCCGATGACTACTTAGTACGAAATAAGCCACCCGATGATAAAAAGATAAAAAAAGATAAAAGATATTTATTCTTCAATTTAGGCACATTACAATGCACTTATGAACGTCAGAGAGAAAAGAAACTACCACCGGTTCTAACCCTACACCTCTGACCCGAGAAGTATTACTTATTACCGGCAAGAAACTCGGCGGGACTTATTTTTTCAAAACAGTACTAAGTACAAATACATTAAAGAATACATTAAAGATACTACTTATATACAATAATGCGTAGTTCTTCAAGAAGGCATATCAAAACAGCTTGAGAGACAGACATGTACCTGCCTATTGTGTAATTAAAATGAAAAATAAAAATAAAATCCAAATCTGACTGCTTCGCAATACGTTTGATATTCTTTCTTACTTGAACTGTGTCCTCTAAATGTTAGATGATTTTATAGATTCTGGTTTGGACCATGCATATATGTCTATCATATAGTCCTCGACCCTGTAATAACCCTTTGACATTAAAGTTTTTTTCAAGTATTTCTTAAGAGCGGGAAATGATAGATTCAAAACATCGACGGGTAACTTGTTATAAATATGAATACCCTGGCCAAAAAATGACTTATATGCTTTGCGGACACGACATCGTCTGGTAGCAAGCTTGTTTTTATTTCTAGTGTTATAGCTGTGGATGTCAGAATTCTTCTTGAATGTGTGTATATTCTTTACAACAAAAATAATATTATCATAGATATATTGGGACGCAAGAGTTAAAATATTAATTTCTTTAAATAATTCTCTAATTGATGTACCTGCCTTTAAGTTATACATAAAGCGAATGGCTCTTTTTTGTAAAACAAAAATAGTCTGTATGTCAGCTGCTTTGCCCCATACCAGAATTCCATATGACATTACACTATGAAAATAACTATAATAAACTAAGCGAGCTGTCTCAATATTAGTCAGTTGTCTAATTTTTCTAACGACATGAGCGGCTGAACTTAGTCTAAGAGCGAGTTTTTTTATATGAGGACTCCATTGTAAATTTTTGTCCAACGTTGAACCAAGGAACACAGTTTTATCTACTATATCTAAACATTCACCATTTATAACTATATTAGTGTCCATTGGTGCCACGTTTGGCAAAACAAATCGAATACATTTAGTTTTCTTAGCATTAAGTAACAGATTGTTAGTAGTAAACCAGTTTAGTACGCCAGCTAGTGTATTATTAATTACAGATAAATCATTGGATTGCCGTTCAACTTTGAAAATTAAAGATGTATCATCGGCAAACAAAATCATACCACAAAGGTTTTGTACTACACAAGGTAAATCATTTATATAAACCAAAAACAGGAATGGGCCCAGAATGGAACCTTGTGGCACTCCTAATTTTACTAAAGTCCCTTTAGACTGGGTTTTATTTACAACAACTGTTTGTGTTCTATTGCTAAGGTAAGAAGACATGAGACTCAGGGCATTTTCTGAAAGACCATAGTGTTCTAATTTAAGAATGAGCGTTCTATGATCTACACAATCAAAAGCTTTTGAAAGGTCACAGAATATACCAATTGCATCATAACGTTTGTCTCGCCAAGCATTGAAAATATGTTTAATGAGTTCTGCAGCAGCGTCGGTTGTGGAACGTCCCTTTGTGAAACCAAACTGATTGCTTGTAAGCAGTCCATGTCTGTTGAAGTGCCCCAGTAGATCATTTAACATTATCTTTTCAAAGACTTTACTTAGTACAGGAAGTATCGATATCGGTCGGAAATTATTTAGATTTATTTAGATCACTATGAGAATCAAAAATCGCACCTCAGGTAGGTACACTAGGTACTAGGTACCTACTTGTCGATGTCGGTGAATATGAAAGTTCATCCAAATAAATATATTAATATCTCTAATTAATATTTACTCCCTAGTAAGAAATGCTACAGGTAGACCAATGCAACAATTTAAAAGTATTTTAAGTGAAATAATAATATACCTACTTTGTTATTCATAAATATTATTACTGGCTGGACAACCGTCTTTCTTCGGTGAAAACACTAAGAAATAGTTGCACGTGCAGATAAAGATAACAAACAATAGTTTGCGGGCCATTGATAATGATTATACTCGTTCAGAAAAATCCAGAGCTGTAAGAGATTAACGTCTTATCTATTGTGTTCGGACTGCCACCGCACGTGCCATGATGAAAAAAATGGTTTGGTTACACGTAAGCGTTGAATGAATTTCTACTATATAGACCACGCGATAAGATTCAATATGAACTAATACAAAAAAGCCCTAAGTTCTTTACGGTTGCATCCAGCGCAGGCGACTCAAACGCTCGGGGACCAGCGTAACTTGAAATCGAGATCCCAAATAGATATGCGTAATGCGGAGAGCGCCCTTGCACAGGTACTACGAGCGCCCGGCTAGTCAGCTCTTAGGAGGCTAATGGAATGTTTCTTACCTCGCAGGTAAAAACAGGGTCGGATTCTGATTGAAACATTTGAATTGATATACGCTTTACTTTTCTTTATTAAGAAAATAATAAACATGATTTAAATAAAACATTGGGTAAATATAATTACAATAATAATAAGTCAACTATTAAAACATTTCGTGGCAACGCGACTCCAGTTTTAGTTTTATTCTTAGATTAAGCATTTGTCTAATTTTAAATAACGTTAATGTTTCATTAGGCTTTAATGCAGCACAATATTTTTATTATTAGACTTTCGTTATGAATGATGATTCGTGACAAATTAGACAAATGCTTAATCTAAGAATAAAACTAAAACTGGAGCAGCGTTGCCACGAAATGTTTTAATAGTTGACTTATTATTATTGTAATTATATTTACCCAATGTTTTATTTAAATCATGTTTATTATTTTCTTAATAAAGAAAAGTAAAGCGTATATCAATTCAAATGTTTCAATAAGAATCCGACCCTGTTTTTACCTGCGAGGTAAGAAACATTCCATTGGCCTCCTAAGAGCTGACTAGCCGGGCGCTCGTAGTACCTGTGCAAGGGCGCTCTCCGCATTACGCATATCTATTTGGGATCTCGATTTCAAGTTACGCTGGTCCCGAGCGTTTGAGTCGCCTGCGCTGGATGCAACCGTAAAGAACTTAGGGCTTTTTTGTATTAGTTCATATTGAATCTTATTGCGTGGTCTATATAGTAGAAATTCATTCAACGCTTACGTGTAACCAAACCATTTTTTTCATCATGGCACGTGCGGTGGCAGTCCGAACACAATAGATAAGACGTTAATCTCTTACAGCTCTGGATTTTTCTGAACGAGTTATAAGTACCATGTGTTCCTATTGTTTGTGAAGTTAAGTGAGAGCAAAAACAATACAGTAATGGATTTTAGTAGTCAACGCTTAAAATATGTATACACTTTTGAACCTTATTACAATGGAGTAAGGTGCAAAAGTATACACTTATTTATGGCGTTGACAAGCAACTTCTCGTCCGCTAAGACAGGACAATATTGATCTTTCGAACTCGCGGAGCGTATGCGAAGTGAGTTCTTACAAACAACTCCAGACCGAACCGAACTGTCACCTGGCTACTGGGACGTCTCGGCATTTGGATGGCTTTTTGATTTCGATAGTTTGTCTGAAGATAACTTTAGTTACGTTTATCTGATCTTTATGACATTTCTTGGGGCTGTAGCAGAGATACATAAAATTTGTAAGTTCGTATATGAGCGGGATCGATCAAGTCGCTATGGAGCTAGAAGGAGAAAAAAAATCCTCCTTGGGGTCTTGTTATATTGGTCAACTCGTTTGCAAGTAAATCGCGAGTTCTCAGTTCGAGGCGGACTACTAGTATTTTTTTAAGTTCGTTGTGGTAAAAAATGAAGAACTTCACGTACTAATTTTGCTACAGTTAGGTGAACATTTCCGAGCACATTGGAGAAGATTGTTATTGTACACTGAGACAATTGAACACTAACAGTTCGATGCAAATTGATTTCAATTAGAATTAAAATCAATTGACTCATCAATCTGTTACAAATAACTAATAATTGGAAATAATTAATGTTTAGTCTTTTTCAACATTGAAAATTGGTGAAAAGTTTTTAGTGTAGATTCATTAAATAGATAATTGATATTAATAATTACATCAGTGCAGATATGAAGTTGAATGTGGTAAATTATTTATTTAGGAACATACAAAGACTAGCAACTACAAACTTAGATATAAAAATAAAACTAAATAAACTAACTAAAATAAACTTAAATATAAACTTACAATAAACTTATATATAAAACTAAAATAAACTTATATATAAAACTAAAATAAACTTACAGATAAAATATGCTCCCCAGGTCGCCTTCGTGAGTCATGGTACCCAGAAGGCTGGCAGCGTTGCCTCTTTGGATGGCCAGGCTTATCCTCTGACCAAAAAAGCTGCCAGCCCTCTGGTTGCCTGAGACATCCACGAGGCGCTTGGAGATCTCTTTGAAGAGAGATTTTGCACTGGGCTCCCACGGCCCTAGGGTTTCAACACCAAACGGCGCAAATATATAGCCCTCACCGAGAACGGAATATTTGCGCCGTTTGTGCTGCTCCGCAACTGTAGCCGCAGCTCCTGCCTTGGACGAGGTCGCCTGTAAGTGGGACGGTGCGAGCGTGTCAACGCAGGTGGCGTCCCACACAAGCGTCCTCCCCAGCCTCCACGGAATGAGTGTCATCCCGTCGGGTCGCTTGCCGTCGTCGCGAACGATACCGTTCGGCTCGAGAATAGCCGGTACGCTAACGGAAGCAAGCGCCCCCCGGATAACATCGTTCAAGGAGGCGTGGCGGGAGATGCGGCCTGCGCTTCGTTGGCAAGACAGGCCATGGTGGCCCAGCTCATCAACTGTGGCGCCACAGCGGCATCGGTGTGATTCATTGGTTTTGGTGCCCAGTCGCAGACAAGTGGCTAGTGTTAGTGTGGATTTGTCTAAGAGAGTGCCGATGTTGGGTGAAGGCAAAGCATGAAGCCAGTAGCCAGCTTCCGGTTCTATAACTGCTAGTAGACGAGCCCGCTCCGCTGAACTTTGGGCCGTGTCCAAAAGTTCTTTATGAGTTGACTTGCAAAGCGGCTCGTCCCACTGTCTTTGTGAGTTAAGGAAAACCGGAAGCTGGTTACCGGGGCATGACTCCACCCATATATTTTTAGCTTCGTTCATCGTGGTACTACACTCGTTGCTGGCAGATGGGCAAAAAACTCGGTTAGCGAGATTTTGTGTGCTGTGAATGGAGGACAAAAATGCAGGGAGGGCCACACTGACTACTTGTCGGATCCCCAATCCCCCATGACGAATAGGCAGTGAGGCCTGGGTCCAGGCGCGGTTGTCTAGATGAATATTGAGAATGGATGAGAGGGTGTTTTTGAGGGTGGAGTCTAAGGGTTCGATAAGGTGGGGATGTTTCCAGACAGGGCTACATCTGAGTATGTATGTGAATTTAGGAACAAACAGACAGAATTTAATGATGATTAATGCCATGTGTTCACTGATTTTTAGAAGGCGGTCTGAATAAGCTTTATGAGTGTTGAGATGTTCGTCGATGAGTGCAGGAATAGATTCAGGGAAGATGGGAGCACCTAGGAGTCTAAGGGAATTTTTATCGATTATTTTTATATTTGGAGAAATGGTATTGAAGTTTGAGATTATGTGTTGTAGTTCGGTCGCAGGTATGGGCTTGTTGATAAAAAGTTCACATTTGGAGAAATTTAACTCCAGTCCGATGGAACTAAATGAATCTGTAAGGTTTTTTAGGTCGTCTAGAACGGTTTTCCAATCGCCTCCTAGGGTCCCATCATCAAGGTACCAGGTGTTAAATTTTGATTTTAGGTTTGAAATGGTTGGGTGGATGGCGAGGCTGAAAATGGCAGGTCCTAGTGGGTCGCCTTGCTGACACCCCACTGCTGATGATAAACGGTGGGTTTTGAAGAGAAGGTGAGTCGGTTCGTGATAACATTGCCATAAGTATTTATATATCAATGGTGTGGCATCTTGAACTTGTGTTAGTAGGGCACCTCTGTCTACCGAGTTAAACGCATTCTTTACATCCACTTTCAGCAGCACCTCGCATGACTCGTCTCCAACGAAGGCGCGTGCTGCGTGTACAGCAGCTTCACAGCCACCTTTGCTTCCGAAACCGAGTTGAAGGGGTTGAAATTTTGCGGTAAGAGGTGAAAATATATTTTTGCAACAAATTTTGGAGCACAGACGTCTAAAAGTTAAGCCTACAGCGATAGGTCTTATGCCCCCATCTTTTTTTTTAAGAGCGCAGAGATTGGCTCCATACAATAGTCCTAAGACTCCACTGCATACCTTACCAGACAGCATGAGGTTTACCAGTTCAGTGATGCCGTCCAATAGACGCTCGCCAGCGTCGCCGGTGGATCCCACGAGCAGGTCTTTAAGATGCTGTGGAGAGAGACCGTCGAGGCCGCCAGCGGAGCCGTTCTTGAACGACATCACTGCAGCTAGCACATCCTTCTTGGTAGCAGTTAAGTGCGGTGCCTCAGAGTCTGGCGGGTCAGGATGGTAGAGAGATGCTGCTGGAAGTGGGTGTTTTGATAGTAAAGCGGACACAGTATCGGAGGTTGAATGTTAGGTAAATATATTTTTATTATAAATTCTTTATTATTTTATTTCTTTTCTTTTAATATTTTAGATTTGTTTTTGATTTCAGTGTTTTATTTTTATTTTATTTTTATTTTATTTTTATTTTATTTTTATTTTATTTTTATTTTATTTTTATTTTATTTTTATTTTATTTTTATTTTATTTTTATTTTATTTTTATTTTATTTTTATTTTATTTTTATTTTATTTTTATTTTATTTTTATTTTATTTTTATTTTATTTTTATTTTATTTTTATTTTATTTTTATTTTATTTTTATTTTATTTTTATTTTATTTTTATTTTATTTTTATTTTATTTTTATTTTATTTTTATTTTATTTTTATTTTATTTTTATTTTATTTTTATTTTATTTTTATTTTATTTTTATTTTATTTTTATTTTATTTTTATTTTATTTTTATTTTATTTTTATTTTATTTTTATTTTATTTTTATTTTATTTTTATTTTTATTTTATTTTTATAACTGAAAATGTTTTGTTAAAGGTGTCTTGTACTACTTATGAAATCCTAAAATCAACAAAACATATGCGAATAAAGCGCAACTAACGACAAGAAGCTAACAGCGAATAACTCAAAAATGTGCCGCACTGAACGAAATCAAACAAAATAGGTGCTTAGGGCAAGCACTCAATAACTAACGCTGATTGGTTGTCGCCGGTCAGTCGGCGGGGCATCCTCACCCTCATATACCTCAATCCATACCTTTATGATAACGGTTGAAGTATCGAAAAAAATAGCGGTACCGTTATATTTCTGTACAGAAATATATCGGTTGCGCTATCGAAATCATGCCGAAACATGCGGTATGACGTCATACCGTTTTATAAAGGTACCTTTATATTCCGGTTATGCAGTCCCTGCGTGGAAGCTAAGTGAAGTCACTTAGCTTCCACGTTTCCAAAAGCAAATGCCCGAGCTACTGTAAAAAAATACAGAAATCCCTATAGGTGTGTCTATAATATTTGAAGAGTTCCCTAGATTTGGTTCAAACGACGCGCAACATTGATCGGTCCGCAACCACAGGCAATAAATATCCATTATGTATTTTCTTATCGTAGTTTAATACGCAAATAAAAGAAAATATTTCTGAACTTACATACAATTTTTATATGTATTATGAATATAAAAAAATCTACTTTGCGTTCAAAAGCATATATGTACTAAAAAAAAACACTAAAATAATAAAGTACCATCACGTCACGTCAAGGCCTACGATGCACAACTTTGCCTGGCTGGCTTGAAAAACAGGGTTTTCTTAACAGCTATTTATATCTTATGCCTGAGATGGCCGCCTTTCTCCCATCTCAGGAATAAGATATAAATAGATAGCTGTTTGGTGAAGAAAAAATGGTTTGATTGAGTGATATCTAGTCATCATGCTTCCCATCTTTTCTCTCTCTCTCTCTCTGTATCAAAGAAATGGCACATGCTATCTCGCCCACGTTAAATATGTTAGAGTGTTAGTCGTACAACTCGTACAGATACAGGCAATAAGGGGCACTAAGAGCTGTTGCCAACTTGTCACTTGTGCCTAATTGATGCCAATGCATACTCGTGATTTACACTAATATCGCTGAAATACTGTTTTAAACTTACTACCAACTTCTAAGTATTTGTAAAGAGTCTAGTTAAGTGATGTACTTATACTTACGATTCTACTGGTGTGACGAGATGAGCTATAATAGAGCTGTACATTTTTATTTACAGGGGAAGTGGCGCTAATACGACGGCTGAATTACTCCAATGCATTAACTCTACGCAAAGCGCCTAAGAAACGACTGAATCAGAAATATCAGAGTTAGCTTGAAAATTATTACGATGCAACTCCAATAAAACTACAATATTGCTTGACTATTTTTTGTGCGTTGGAATTATGTTTGAGATAGATTGTGTTTTAATGTACCTTCATTGTCTATGTATTTTTAATTAGAGTATGGCTACTAGTTGAAGTAAATATTAATTGTTAGGCTGACAAGGTAGGTAACCTGCACTAATTTAAAATAATCATATTTTTATACAGTCTCAGATAGTACGGACCCATCTGAAACCGTACGGTAGGTAGGTATAGGTTTGTATATTGACGTCCAAAACGCTCCTGCTCTCGTTGCTGGAGTTCTTGCAAGAGTCCGTAGCCGACGGTGACCGCTTACCGCCAGGTGAGCCTTACGTTTGCTAAGCCACGTTTATATAAAGAAGACGTTAGGTAGGTCAATTCTTATTGGCCTCCTAGCGACAGTGAAGTCATCGGCCGACCGGAGAATGCGTTGAATTGGTTCGGTGAAACGCATTGGGGCCAATTGGCCAGTGCGCCCTTCGAAGGACGCGACTCTATTGCCTATTCGGGTTATTGTCATCGTGCTTGATTGGGTTGCAGAATATTCATACCTTGAACTCATTTCAACTTGAATAAAGAGCTATATGATTGAATATAATTGATATGCATTATGCAAAAAGCCAGGAGTGTCTGCAAAATTATAAGTACCTACTTAAATTTTTCGGATGCCACAGAAGATCGCAGATGTAAATCCGCCAAGAGCATACTAAAGCAAAATTTTTGGCATTCGACTTTGGACACTTAGGACAGTTTTATATTTCACAATTCGGTATACGGCTATAGAGAATTATTTAGTAGTACCTACACTGAAAATGCACACCGAAAAGAGAGATTTAGCTTATGCTCTACATATACTTACTCTCTACATTTTGTGTTATAGGTGCACTGAAAAAAAAGTCTCGTACTGGTAACCAGAATCCTGTTATCTCTACAGTATTGTCTTGCTGTATATGTGACGACTAAACACTTTGTAAACATAACAAAACTTTTCTGGTTATATCAAAATCGTTAGTACTACAATATGAATTGTAGTGATAACTATAAAATATTGTAATTGACATGCATCTACCAGGCAAAAGTGATGTGTGTATATATAAATATATATATATTTTTTTTTTTTGGCCGCTCTGCAACCGATACTCAAGATTTTTCGTAGGGAGCCAGTGGTACCCCAGCCGGGATTTGAACCCGAGACCTCCCGATTGAAAGTCTAATGTTCTACCCGCCAGGCCACGAGCGCCTTAGCGGTGCTACGTGAAAGTATCAATCAGTATTTCAAATTGTAATACAATGCGTCAATTGTTCAGATTACGATATATATTGTAAATAACACAAATATTTTGTATTTATTACGCTTGCGTCGCTATTTATACAATGCAGTTGTAAATTTTGCTAAACTGCGTTTAACCAGACTTGTCCAGTAACGTTTCCAAACAAAATTGTACAAAATACAATATTTTTTGTTATCTCCACCAGATTCTAGTAAAAATAACTATATTTTTCACAACAACACATTCTTGTAGTATTGTAGAAAAATATTTTTTTCGGTGTGATTTCGCAAAAATAAATCACTCATTATCTCCCAATAAATCATGAGAAATATACAAGTACATTCGATGTTATTCGAATCATAGTTAGACAAAATGTTTGTTTCCCAAAACCGTCTCGTATACTAAGTATCTATTAAAAAAAATTGTAACATTACATTCAATAACACTAGATTTAATAAAACTAATGTAAAACATTTAAAAACTCACCGAAACGAAATAGCGTATATTTTCCAAAAGAATCCCGTACATCAAAGACGGCTATCTGAATCTTGGATGAAATAGGGAGACCTGCGTCACATGTGGAGGCAAAGGTCGCACTGCGTTCTTGCCGCCCTACCCGCAATATTGACACTTTATTGGTACACGTTGGCCCTTTAATTAAGTTAATTAAGCGAAGTGACACTTTGAGTAATAGAAGGAACTGCGAGCAGCTATTGTTAGATCAATTAGACAGCAGGGTAAGGTTACTTAAAAGATTACTTTTAGTTGGGAACGGCAACAATTTTCCTCAATTAAACTTTAATACGCTGTGAGCGCTGGTTTAGATCTATGTTTACTCTTCACACCGCCCAGATAACTAGATCTGTTTTTTTTTATAATACTATAAATATTTAGTACATTATAGTAATTTAATGTCACTCTATAATAAATTATGCCTTTATAATCTTTTAATTCACATTTGAAAGCGCCCTTGGGACCTACATCAAAAATTATTTAAAAAAAAATTAAAAAGTAACTGATTATATGTCCATTTCCAGGGCTTAGCCTTTCTCAATGGTAATTTTATGAACATTGGTTCAGTACTTTTACCGTGAAAAGGTCAAGGTACTGACATATTGATAACTGGTAGTAGGAGAGGTATGGATAGTAAGTATACTTACGAGTACCTATACATATACAATGAATGGCCAAAATATACTGACCCAAAACCTTTTCTTTCATAAAACTCATTGATTACGAGTATTTACCTAATGATTTTTCTAATATTAGACGAATAAGCATCGCCAATCATCGGGGAATATAACCCGCCAGGTACTTGTAGAGTCTTAGGCATCCTTCCGCAGGGGACAGACCTTGTGGTTCTTGTAGATGGGCATAAAGTTTTAGTTATTTTATAAGGTTTAATCAGCTTTGCTAGTTTTTTTAAAGCAAGTTTGCATTTTATTGTACCTAATTTAAGATTGACAAGAATAGTATATTACGTACTGTGGTGGGGTGGTGTAGCTCAGTAAAACACAGGGGTAAAACTTGAGGTCTTCATGTATTTATTTAGATATTTATTGGAACGAGCGCACGTGACATCAAGTAAAGACTGTGCACGTTGAAATCCGGCCGCGCATGGTGTGATACATCTTTTTATTGAATGTGCATATTCAACCAACACTTCTAATTAATAATTTGGGGTTATCAAGCTACATAATAAAGTTTAAAACATAATATAAACGTTACGTTGTCTATGAGTTTGATCACTATATATTCCACAGTGCCTATATTTTTTTGTCCACAGTGTTCTGTGTTTACCAAATTTTCCTGTTAAAAATAGTTTTTTATTATAAATAAGATGAATCAAATGATACCTTATTAAATTCTCTTTTCACCATAGCTAACATTTTTCTAAGTGTATTTAGATTGAAATAGTTCGGAGGTGTTCTAACTTTGGTGAGTTTGACTTTTTGACAAAAAATGGCTGCCATATAAAAATTACTTTCAGTGCTTGGAGTAGAAAGTTTTCCTGACTACCTCAAGTAGAATAGAGTTTCAAAACATTTTTTTTTGTAAGACGACATTCTATTGACCATAAAACCGGTTGTGAAAATATAAATACAATTGTGGTATTGTAGCAGGAAGCGAGAGAAGATTATCAAAAAACGCTGGACAAAACATTAAAGATATGATGAAATACCTTCAGTAAAAACTGAGACAAGCCCATACAATTTTAATATGATTCTATTTTTATTATATACTACTATGATTAGAGATTATTTATAAAAAAGAACTGCTTGAAAATGTGTATCCGAAAGGGAGATGTACCATGCCATTCGTGGCCGGATTTCAACGTTTTTGCTTTGATATCAACGCGCGCTACACCAGCCCACCACAGTACCTGGGGCGGTAAAATAAAGAACGGCTCACATCGCGGACATCCCGAACCGAAGCTAAGGGCCATAAACAAGCGATCTGAGGCCTTCTTTATTACCGCCCGTGGTGCGTACACAATTTTACGTCTTCTTCTGGGTGTGAAGTGAGATTTGCTGCTGCGCCCGTGGGCGGCAAATCTCACTTACCGCCCAGAGTAACGTAAATACATTTACCTACCTCAATTTTGTTTAAAATTGTCCTGCAAATAGTAGTTGAATAGTTTAGACTGTTGTGTTATAGAGAAAATAACGCTATTTATAATTTATATTAAGCTTCTAATATATTAGAAACATTTAAACATGTGAAGTATCTCAATGCTCATCCTTTGCAGTAGCAAAGTATCTCTTTGCTACATTCCAAGACGATTGCTGTCTGCGAGACATCTTAGCGAGGAATGAAAACAAAAGAGCGTGTAAAGTAGATACACATTCGCTTATACCTACATACTCACTTACAAAATGATTAGAAATATTTCCAGAGTTCGCGTATAATCCTCCAATCGACTTTCGTATACATTGAATACCATCTCCATATTTTTATCTTTCTCTTTTATATTGGGGAGGGATTTATTAAATGAAAATTTATACTTGTACTGCGCCATCCCACAATGATTTTATTGGTGGATTTAAAATACTTCTCAGTTAATTGATTTTAAAATAAAATAAAAACAGAATAACAAGAAGTTATTTATTTTTTAAATCCACCTTCATAATGTTATTGATGATTTTGCACCCATACAAAAAATACTACAAACTACAATAAATACATGGGACATAACTTATATTTCAACGAACGTCAGTGTTGTCAGTGAAGTAACAAAATATGTGAACAAATGTGTAAAGAGTATATTACCAGAGTACACAACGAGTAGTCCTTCTACAAACAAAAAACTGAGCGGGCCGCGGGCAAAAACAACTGACTACGCGAGTTACGCGACCTAAATAGACATGATTAGACATGAGAAAATAAGGGGTGTGTGCCACTGCGGTGCTACCGTTGCGCGAAACATGCTTGGTACAGCCCTGCGTCCGGAGTTGAACTGCGAACGTGAATTTTTATTTGTTTGTAGGGGTTACTGATCTAAAAGACCACCTTCCTTATACTGTGGTATTACGGAATTGTATTCTTATTAACCACCGACTGTTTGTTTTTAAATAAATAAAATAAAAATAAAAATGCTAGAAGAAAGAAAAATGATTTAACAAACGCAATTTGTGACTAAAAATAAAAAGTAGCCGCAAGCGGAAAGCTCGTTTCCTCTGTGACGTCACGCGGAAGGATAATCGGACACAAAAAGCTATTAGGTATTATCTTTCCGGTGAGTTTCATATTTTCTGTGTAAAGTGGTTGTTATGTAATCTTCTATACATATAATAATATCTGTAGTACATACGGCGAGTCACTGTCTGCCGGAAATAAAATTGGATACTTACCTTTTTATTAGGCAGACGTCCGGTTCTTCATCCGATAGCCACTGGGCTTAACTAACTACTGAGTTAGTCCATACTTTTCACCAAATAGCCTAGTGCATTTTACACTCCATTAATTCACAATAGTCCTTACATTACACCATGACGGGTGCTGTCTCTGCGTGCGTCCCATGACACGGGCAGGGGCAGCATCCGCTTAGTGCACTCCTCACTTTTATGAAATTAATTTCATGAAATTTGGTATAGTAACATATTATTTCTCCAAAATGCTCGGGGGCGAAGCCACGGGAACAGCTAGTTTGTAACTGCAAATTTTAGGTTTGACATGAACGTAGAGGTAGCTGCACTATTTTCCCAAGAAAACCACATAATGCAAAGTTCCGATAACAGATGTGTGATGTCATGCGATCCGACTGACCCTCGGCGCCATTGTGATTCCGGGTCGCATGGTGGGAAATATGCTACCGGCCACTTGACTGCGGACCACCAGACAGCAAGTGGAAATCATGCTACTGGTCAGGGTACAGAAAAGAAAAAGGCTCCATTACGTAAACAACTTCGCATTGGGACATGGAATGTCAGAGGACTGCTAAAACCAGGCAAGCTGGAAGTAATTGAGAAAGAAATGGAAAGGTGCAATATCGACATTTTGGGGCTGAGTGAAGTGCATAAGCGTGGGAGTGGTCATTTCACTACCAGTAACGGCAACACTTTGTATTACATAGGCGCTGAAGACCATAGTAATAATGGAGTAGGCTTCATTATCCCAAGGAAACTACAGAACTGTATTAAAGGATATACAACCCAAAGTGATAGAGTTATTGCTATTAAACTGGATGCAAACCCTGTACCAATCAATATTATACAGGTATATGCACCTACATCCCAATCAGATGAAGTACTCTCTGACCAATTCTATGCCGAACTTGACACACTCTTACGCACAATACCATCTAGGGAAGTGACCATTGTTCAGGGCGACTGGAACGCGAAAGTGGGTTGTACTGTAGGAGACCCATTACTTGGCGAGGTTGTTGGCGCATACGGCCTTGGCAAGCGGAATGACAGAGGCGAAAAATTTCTTCACTACTGCGTAGAAAATCAGCTGGCTGTTATGAATACTTGGTTTAAGAACCACCCAAGGAGGTTGTACACCTGGACCTCCCCGCGTGGCTATAGGAATCAGATTGATTTCATAGCCATCAAGTCTAGATGGCGATCGTCAGTGACTAACGCCAAAACACTCCCTGGCGCGGACTGTGGCAGTGACCACCAACTAGTAATAGCTGACTTCAGACTTCGCTTAAAGAGTACCCGAAGAAACCCACAAAAGTCCATTGTCCTTACACAACCTGCTCTAGACCATTTTCAAAAAGCACTTGATACCAAGATCAAATCCATGGAATGGGACCCTTTTGACTCCAGCGAAGCCGAGTGGAATGGTCTCAAAAAGGCCATTTTGGACACTGCCAAGGAGAGTAGGGAACTTTACAGAAGTGTGACAAAAAGGGAGGAGTGGATTAGTAAGGAATCATGGGACCTGATTGAGGAGAGGAAACTGCTAAAGAGTGAAGGCCTAAACTCTGAGAGTCTGATAAACCGCTATAACCAACTGCATTCCAAAGTCCAAAAATCCACCCGAAGAGATAAAGATAGGCACATTAACAACATATGCGGTGACATTGAGAGACATGTTGACAGATCGCAAACAAAGGATCTCTTCTTGAAGGTTAAACTACTAACTGGCACCTTCAAACCAAAGAGTTGGATAGTAGATGACAGTAGAGGCAACACCCTAACAGAACTGGATAAAGTCTTAGAGAGATGGAGAACCTACTGCTACGAACTCTATCGGGATGAAGAGGGACTTGACATGGAAAGAAGATGGGATGACCATAAACGAGAACCGGACTTACTGCTTGATGAAGTGCAAGATGCCATCAAAAAGTTGAAGCATAAGGCGGTGGGCCCTGATGGTGTATCAGCGGCTATGCTGCAACACATGGGCAACGAAGGTATGAAGATCATGCACCAAATCTGCAATAAGATCTGGAGAAGTGGTCAATGGTCAAAAGATTGGACGCAATCCGCTGTGGTGCCACTGCACAAAAAGGGTTCGACAAGAAGATGCGAAAACTACAGAACATTGTCACTAATGTCACATGCTAGCAAAGTGCTCCTGCGCATTATCAATGCTAGACTCTCGTGCTTCATAGATCACCAGATACCCAGTGAACAGGCTGGTTTCGTAGCTGGAAAAGGTACACGTGAACAGATGTTGAACGTCAGAGTTCTTATTGAGAAATGTCGCGAGTACGAGAAACCGCTCGTACTATGTTTCATAGACTATTCCAAAGCGTTCGACTGCGTGCAATGGAGGGCTATGTTCGATGTGCTTGTCGAGATGGGCGTGCCGGAGCACCTTGCTTACTTAATACAGAATCTGTACCTTGATGGCTCAAGCTTCATAAAACTGGAAAACTATAAATCTAGCGATTTCCACACAGAACGAGGCATTCGTCAGGGCTGCATTCTGTCGCCAAAGTTATTCAACCTTTATGGCGAATACATTATGAGGAAAGCTCTTGAAGGTTGGAGAGGAGGTGTTTCGGTAGGTGGCCGAATGATTAACAACTTGAGGTATGCAGACGATACAACAGTAGTTGCGTCAAGTGAAGTGGAAATGGCGGCTCTTCTGAACAAAATTGAAGAAGAAAGTGCTAAGCTAGGTCTCAAGATTAACCATTCTAAGACCAAAGTAATGGTAGTAGACAGGGCAAACAAACTCCCAGTTACTGACGCACTCAGCGAATATGATAAAGTCACCCAGTTTGTATATCTTGGGTCATTGATAACCAATGTCGGTGGTTGCGTCGACGAGATACGCCGTAGAGCTGGCATGGCTAAGAGTGCAATGGCTAATCTGGACAGGATTTGGAAGAACAGAGGTATTCGTCGCTCAACTAAAGTACGCTTAGTAAAAGCCCTAGTCTTCTCAATATTTCTGTACGGTGCCGAAACTTGGAGCCTGAAAAGCTGCGATAAGGCAAAAATTTACGCTTTTGAGATGTGGTGTTGGCGAAGACTACTGCGTATACCCTGGACAGCTAGAAGAACTAACATCTCAATCTTAGGAGAGCTCAATATTGCCACACGGCTTTCCAAAGTATGCCATGAGCGTGCCCTTAGGTTCTTCGGACATATTATGCGGTCTAGAACGCATGAAGTTGAGAAGCACATCATTCTGGGCCGTATGAATGGCAAACGTGCTCGCGGTGGGGCACGGATGAGATGGTCCAACGCTGCAAAAAGGTCGGCTGGTGGCAGCCTTAACCGTGCAGTTCACATGGCCTATGACCGCACGTTATGGAAACGAGCTACATGTGGTCGCGATCCTCAGCAATGAGGGAACGAGAAAGAAGAAGAGGTAGCTGCTAATAATAGTAATAATACCCTAATGTAATTTTTTTTTTTTAAGTGTGTACGTATATGAATATTAGCAAAACAGGGCACGATTTTGGTGTAAGTATTTAATATATCTACATACCTATTGTAAAGTCGGATCTGATAACCAATTTTTTTTACTTAAGGTCATGTGGCGACTAGTGTTTTTTAACTAGGCAGTAATGAAGACGCGTGCAAAGTCAGTGTCTAAATACCTCGGAAAGTCTAGATCAAAAACTAGTGTTTACCTTGAGACTCGATAAAACTGTCATAAATCAAAAATTATACTAGATTGCAACAAACGCTTTCTTTTGACGTAGCTCTGAATTGAAATAGTAATAAAAAGATCGCCGTTTGACCCGCGTAATTGAAAAGCGGTCAACGCCATATCATAGCATTAGTATTCCCTTTCCATTGAGCTCATGACTAGACGAACCAGTATAAGACTGGTAACTGATGCGCTTAATTGTTACGGCTGTAGAGGCCACTCTTTAGATGGTCAGTTAAGACAAGTATCTAATAAGCGATTTAATAAGATAGGAATTGGTGCGCGCGCGATCGCCAAACTGCGGCCTATATATTGCCTGAAATTGGGACTACCAACATTTTACGCATCGGGCTGCTTCGATCTACTATTGTATCTATAAATTAGTGAGAAGAAGACGAGTAGAAAAAAAACCGGCCAAGTGCGAGTCAGACTCGCGCACGAAGGGTTCCGTACCATTATCTATAAAAACGGCAAAGTATCATGTTGTATGGGGGAAACGGCAAAGTATCATGTTGGAAATACATATCTGTGAAAATTTCAACTATGAGATACAGCTTGGTGGCAATCGGACAGACAGACAGACGGACAGGAAGGACAACGGAATCTTAGTAATAGGGTCCCGTTCTTACCCTTTGGGTACGGAACCCTAAAAACTATACTCATTAAAGTTAGATATTATGTCAATTACTTGTTTGTAGTAAACTATTATCTGTATGTTTCCTTTTAGCAAATTAAATCGCTTATAAAATTTTAATTGTCATTCTTTTTTCCTGTATATTAATTACTATCTAACAATTAAAAATTATCTGTCAAAGAATGACTGTGCTGTCGCTCGTACTCGTACCTTCCTTTAGTGCCGGGAGAGTCATCAGTTCTTCTATAAAAAATATAGTTACAGTAAGTATCAATATAAGCTACTTTGAGGAAAATATAACAACGCAAAACCACCTTAAGCGTTTGGTAAACGCTATAACTTAAGTACGTACATAACTTTAGAGCTTAAGGATTCTCATGCCAGATAAGAATTAAACTTACGAGTATCATGGAATAAGGTTTTTTGTCTAGAAATATACTTAATTGAACGGGCGGAGCGAGTTCTTACAAACAACTTCTGGCTACTGGGATGTCTCGGCATTTCGACGGCTTTTTGATGTTGTGAGTTTGTTCGACGATAACTTTAGGCACGTTTTTCGGATCTTCATGGAATTTGATGGGGTTGTATCAGAAGTACATAAAATTTGAGAGTTCGTATATGAGCAGGATCGATCAAAAGTTTATGGAGCTAGAATGCGCGAAAAAATCATCACATGGGCCTTGTTATATTGGTCGGCTTGTTAGCAAATAAATCGCGAGTTCACAGTTCGAGGCGGACTACATACTTAGTTATGAATAACTTTGTCTTCTGTATTATTTATTATTGGTGATCGACAGTACTGTACACTGTATGGAAGGCCCCTTGTCTAGGATGGGTTGAGGTCCCCTGCGCGGGCGCAGGCTGGTATTTATGCTCGTGCGCGCGCCCGACGCGATACTCGCGGGCCGGCGCCCGCACATCCCCCACACACGCCATAGGTGAGTACGCTTTCTAAGGGCCATTTACTTATTACAAAAAATGTTGTCACTGAATATCGAAATAGCAGTGAAAAAAATGTAGTGATTGGTGGTAAAATTCCTTCCCTAAACAGCTAGGGATACACGCACAGATGTGCCCGCCGGATTTGTCCGACGGATGTGTCCGCGGCGGACAAATCCGTGCGTGTATGGCGCGAATTGGACACGGATTTGTCTGCGGACACATCTGAATAGCGCCATACATGAACGGATTTGTCCGCCGGGCATATCCGTCGGTCAAATCCGGCGGGCACATCTGTGCGTGTATCCCTAGCTAATATAATTAAGCTTCATACCAAATGGTGCAGCGGGATTATACCACGATTAATTGCCACACTACATAGTTTTAAGTTTTCTTAAACTGTTTTTCTGAAATACGTAAAATGTCAGAATTTATTGGTCCATGAATTTTTTTGTCATGATTCATGAAATATAGTTTTTTATTAATATATTAAGGTAGTGATAATAATGTAACACATTTACTTACCTAACGAAAAATTGTCAACGTTTGCGATGGGAAACGTATTAAGGATGATGCACGCGGTGATCCGTACCGTGTCTGACACGACACTTCCGACACTTTATTTTGTATATGTCAGCGGCCTAGGTATCGTAAAATCCGCCAGATCACGAAATTCCTAGGCATATTGTGAAATGCCGCCATTTCATGATTTGGTTGAGTGAGAGATTTAACGATTTGCCCAGAGACGTTTAGGCAGATCATGAACTTCCTAAACACATCATGAAACGCCGCCATTTCATGATTTGGCTGAGTGACATCCGCCATATCGTTCATAATTCACCATCGATTTGCCTAGAGGCAGATCATGATATTCCTAGGCATATCATGAAACGCCGCCATATCGTTTAATACTCACAGTTTTTAGGACTTTGCAAAAATTCGATGGATGTTGTTTTCATTATATTGTACATTAGATTAAGTCGGTTCTGGTCGCTGTTAGGTCACGGGTCACCTAACATACTGCTCCTCGCTTCGCTCGTCGTCGCACCTATCTTGGCCCTGTGACACAACATGATTATAAAAATATCAAATAACAAGAGATGCTTATTATCAGGATACAGTAATAGAGAAAACTTGACGCAAAAAAAACATCAAAAAAATTCCAAGTGTTAAAATTGTGTCCATTTGTGCCCTATTATCACGCGGTAAACAAACACGGCCGCCATCGCATACGCAGCGCCACCAGTGGCCAAGAAAGATACTATTTTACGATGTGCCCGGTATATAGCTAGGAATATCGACGAATGCGTTTCTCTAATCGATCTGCCGTATTGTTTATCAGGCACATCGTGATATTCCTGGCCAACTTTTAGGCATATCATGAAATGGCGGCGTTTCTCGATATGCCTAGGAAATTCGTGATCTGACGGATTTTACGATCGGCCGCCGACATATGTACAGAACATCACGTGATCCTCGGAGGTCGGAGGTGTAGGACTTGGTACAGACCACTACACTGTGCATCATCGTACACATCCACCGCCATGCTACGCGCGTAGCGCTACGCCGTAGCCGATAACATGGCTTTCCCGCTATGTAGTGAAAAAGCTTCTTGGACCCGTGACGACAACGTGTCGTCAATAGGACTAAATGGGTGAATGATCTGTCGGCGAAACGTTCGTTGAAGGAAAGTTCTGTCGACGAATCGTGCATTCGTAAAAACGTCCTGTCGATGTATCGTTCGTTTCTGAAAATTTCCGCCGACACGAAGATGTAAAATTCTGTAGCCGAATCGTTTGTCGGAGAACCGTTAGATTCTAATTAAACATGTTAATTTGTACTTACATAGGTATATCAAAAAGACTTAATCCGTGACAGTAACACTGTGTCTACAGCAAGTGTACTATCGATTATCTCCGCCATGTCAGAAAACACTACACGTCAGCGCCAAGCCTCCTAGCCAGAAATCACAAGCATTCGACCCTCGCATTTACAGAAGCTGGCGATTACGATTAACGGCTGAGCTGGCCGAACAAATCGCGATCGTTTTACCGCAATAGAACGCCGGGCGAAAATAACTTCTAATCCATCTAGAAAGGGTTTATGTCATCATCTACAAGGAACAAGGCTTATGATTGATATGATATTTGATTCGTGGATCCTAGTTTTACGAAAATGTGCGGAATCGTTGCTATCTCTGCTACTTTTACCTAATCGCCATTAGATATTTACTGAGCGAACGAGATGCCAACAAATATCTGAACACGGATCTATTACCAAAATATCAGTATTTCATCAATTTAAGCATTTAGTACCTAAACATATTTCTTGATAATTTCTTTGATAAAATAAGTAAAGAACAAACTGTAAGTAGATGTGAGTGGGATTTTGAATTGTTCGAATACAAATACGCGAAACGAACAAGCAAAGACGGTATTTCAAGGAAGACATTTGCTAAGTGCCGAGAAAAACGTTTTCACGCCATTACGTACATTTCCACATTTTCAGTTGACCCATTTATATTTGCTGTTTGCACGTGTTGATCAGGATTTTGTTTGGTAATATTGTTACGTTGGAGATGGGGTCGGGGTTTGTTTTAAGTTAAGGGAGCCCATTCACTCTGAGTGCGAAACATATCATACGCATAGATATTAATTATTTAAGTATAGCTCTATATACAGGGTAAATTTGTGTTGTGGTCCTGAACCACTTGTTCTGACTGTGTAACTAATCACCATGAATTATCTAATAATAGTATTTGATCAAAAAGCGCTAGTGGCCTGGCGGAAGGACGTTAGGCTTTCAATCCGTAGGTCTCGACTTTGAACCCCGGCTCGTAACACTGAGTTTTTTGGAACTTACGTACGAAATATCATCCGATGCAGTCACTTTTCGGTGAAGGAAAACATCGTAAGGAAACCGGACCGAATCCCGATAAGGCCTAGTTTCCCCTCTGGGCTGGAAGGTCAGATGGTAGTCGCTTTCGTAAAAACTAGTGTCTACACCAATTTCATAGGATTAGGTAGTCAAGCGGACCCCAAGCTGGGACAAACGCTATGAGGAAGAAGAAGTATTGGATCAAAATAGAATGAGTTTAATTATTTTTATTTTTCCAGTAAAATTAATCCTAAACTAAGGAAACCATGGTAACCCTATTAGTTTAGTCAACCGCTGTATGGAAAACGACCAGACTTTAAATTGAGTAGGGTGACCAAGTTGTACGCCAAAATGTATATTTCCACTTTCATTTGAAAAATAATTATTAATATTGATGACAAAAAAAATATGATTAACATCATTATCATTAGGTTCATGTTTTGATTCTGTAAGATGCCTTGATCGCTTGCTACATGACCCCAATTTCACCCTGTATACAAAGCTACACTTAACTATGACTTGGTGCTTTGATTGCTAAACCACAACCGCTTAGCGGTAAACAATAAGCGCAGTTGACTCCCAATCCTCAGTAGCTCCCTAAGTACCTACTCTAAGTAGGCATTTGTGCATACCCTGGAAAACCAGTTTGAATTTGGAATTTATTGCACGAGTATACGTTAAATGAAGACTGTGTCGACCGTCCAGTGGCGCCCTCATTGGGCTGATTGTACTTATTTCCTAATAAACGAATCAATTTCTGTAAAATCCCTCATGTTAAGTTGTAGTCCTACTGATTACGCAACTCTTGGTCTTTGTCACATAGTTTAATTTTGCGTATTTTTTGCTTCATTACCTAAACGACAAATGGTGTCCACTTTTTTCCGTTTAGGTGATGAAGCTAAAAATAAGGATTACTTATTTTTAGCTTCATCACTTCATCAGGGAATTAGTAGGACTACAACTTAACATGCGGGATTATACAGAAATTGATTCGTTTATTAGGAAATACAATCCCCCCCATGAGGGCGCTACTGGACGGTCGTTTGTTCGGAAAGAGAATTATCGATGTTTATATGTGAGGTCATACATTATATTCTACGACACTTCTATTTGCGAATACACTCTATGGTGGGACATAAATCTTGTCAATTATAATCGTGCTGCCGAAATCTTTAACAAAGTGGGCAATGGCCTCTCATAGTTGTCCAATGAATAAATTGGATCATTCAAACAACGGTTGCATTGCTAAAATTAATTATGAGTCGCCAATTGATTCTGTCATCTCTACACAAACAGATGTAGAGTGGCGCGCGGGTCAGTGGGCCGCCTGGATGGATCGTCATTATAGAATAGAGCGACTCTATGCACCGATTTATTTGGGCCACTTGATGGTCAGTCATTGATATTTATGGCACAGACTATTAAAGATTGGGCGCGACTGTTAATTTACGATAATATGGTTAAAAAAATATTGATCAATTTCAGTTGGCTTTTATTAATGTTACCCAACTTAAACTGAATTTGAAAATAAGAGATTGTTAGTTTAGTTCGCGTGATTGCGTATGGAATTAGCCAGGGATACACGCACAGATGTGCCTGCCGGATTTGTCCGTCGGATGTGCCCGGCGGACAAATCCGTGCGTGTATGGCGCGATTTGGACACGGTTTGTCTGCGAACACATCTGAATAGCGCCATACACGTGCGGACAAATCCGGCGGGCACATCTGTACGTGTATCCCTAGCTATTGGTGCTCCCAAACATTTGTTACTCCTGTAAAGTTAACGAAATAAGGCTCTCGGCTGCTAAATAATGAAAGATATGCGTCATAAGTCTTTAAAGAAGATATCACCATTATAATTTAATTTAATTGCAATTACTTTGTTAATTTTAATTAATATTTAAAATTAACCTATTATGTGAATGTGTTATTTGTATGTCACGTCTGAAAATATGGATACATTCAATGTGACAAAAACATGTATCCAAGACTTTACGCCTTGGTAATAGAGTCGTGGATACATATTTTTGTCACATTAAATGTGTCCATATTTTCAGACATGACTGTATTTGTTGTTATGTATTCGTCAGTTGTCCATACATAATAAGTATGGACAACTGACTGAAATTTGTTTTAATAAAAATAACACATTCTGCAATCGTTGATTGCTAATTGAAGGAACGAGGAATTTTTTTATTTTGAAAAGTACCGTGTTGTAGGCAACATGTCGCGGCAGGCGGCTGCGCTGGCACTGCTGCTGCTACAGGTCTCCTGCATGGAGCTGAAGGAGTCCACGATCGACCAGGAGTTGCCGCAGGCTCAGGATCCCAACTTCAGCGACGGGGATGTCGGTTTGTATGACGAATATGGTGAGTATCCATACTTTTTTATTGAGTTAAGCTTTTGCCCGCGACTTCGTCTGCGTGGAATTAGTAATCCCCCGTTAAGTAATGAATTCTGGATATCAACTATTCTATATCCTTCCCCAGAGCTCAAACTATCTCCAGCGTTCAACGGTTATTGATTCCCCATACAAACTTTCAACCCCGTTTTTATCCCCTAAAGGGTTGATTTTCGGGATACGTATAAACTATAGTATATTATTTCCGGGACTCAAACTATCTGTGTACCAAGTTTCATCTTAATCGTCGGTTCAGCGTTTAATAATTCGCCATACAAACTTCCGACTCCCTTTTCACCCACTTTTGGGTTGATTTTTGGAATGAAAACTACCCTATGTCGTTTCCCGGGACTAAAATTATCTCCATACTAATTTTCATGTAAATTGGTTCAGCGGTAAAAAATTCTCCATACAAACTTTCAACCCCCTTTTCACCCCCTCCAGGATTGATTTTGGGGATGAAAACTATCCTATGTCTATTCCCGTGACTCAAGCTATCTCTATACAAAATTTCATCAAAATCCGTTCAGCCGTTTTCACGTGATGCGCGGTCAAATAAACAGACAAACAGATCAACAGATAAACAGACAAACAGACAAAAATTCTAAAAACTGTTGGAAGTGTTGGAACGTGTTCTGTTATCGATTCTTAGTATCCCCAGCCAATTTTTTTTCGAATATCTTCCATGTACAGACTTTCGACCCTCTTCAGCTTTATTATATGTAAGAAGATAGAAGATTTACTTTCTAATTACTGCACTCGGGGACACTAAAAATGGGAGGATATGTATAAAAAAAATCATACGAGGTGACCCGTTTTCATTGGTCTTAAGGCCGTTCCTCGATTCGGACAAGCCACGCCCATCCGTTAGAGACACGTTTATGGCTCCCGTGCACGAAAGAAAGAGATGCAGCGCTCTTAAGGATCAGACTTTTTGACTAAAATACGATAAATAAGCGAATCTATAAAGTTTTGTGTAATTTTGTTTCTGTGACTTTTTAGATAATCCAGAATACCATATTATTTACTTAGTTATATTGCTTAATCTCTTATAGTTTACGTAAGTTAAGAAAAATAAGAGGAAAAAGGACCCAACTTCGGATTTTTTTTCTATCGAGGCAACTTTCAGCAATCGTGTTTTGGCTTGTGCCAAAAACAAGAGTATATAGTCTAATAATATATATTCGAAAATAAATTCAGTCCCTTTTCCCATTTAGTCAATAGAGCGTTTGAAAAAACCTATAATTTTTCAAAGTAGCCCCTTAAGTGTATGTATTTTTTTATTTATTTTATTTAAGTATATTCATCCCGCCTAAATTTAAATAAGGCATACCAAATAGCTTTTACCTATAGTCTGTACTTTTAGGTATTTAAATAAAAGTAAACAAAATCTACCCTCCAATGGCTCCTTAAGCCAGTTGAGGGTAGATGAAAACATTACCTGATCAAATAATGTAGGTTAAAGTCAGGTCGTTCGTTCAGTGACAGATCTAGGCGCTTTTGTATATGGTTATATAATACTCTTTTTGGTTGGTTAACCAATAAATGTTATAACTACCCGAGAATGTACAAATTGTTTGTTTACTTTTATTTAAATACCTAAAGATACAGACTATAGCTATGGGACCAAATCACAATAAAATTTTTGGATGTAGGTACAGTCAGCAGCAAAATGAGCTACGACACGACTATATTGTTAAGAGAATAAGAGCGTGTGGAGGTCATTTTGAACACCCCACCCGCTTAGCTACTTCTGCTGCTGACTGTACCTATTTCAGTTTGTTGTGTGTTTTATGCTAACGAAAACAATCTTACAGAAACTGAAGCGGATTTGGGAGTAGACCTTGGATTAGGAACAGGTGATTTTTTTTTAAATACTTGCCTAAACTTCGTCATGTTACTCTTCTGGCTAATACACATCTAATAGAAAGGATCCGTATTTAAATTGCTTCATTTTCCCAGGCCGTACCGGAACGCGTAGACCCGCGTCCGTCGGTGTTAGAGGTTCAGGTGAGCTCTTTTTTTTATACAACTACGGTGGCAAACAAGCATACGGCCCACCTGATGGTAAGCAGCTACCGTGGCCTATGGACGCCTGCAACTCCAGAGGTATCACATGCACGTTGCTGACCCTTTAAAATCAGGAGGATTCACTGTGTTGACGGCTAAAGGAACAAGAGAGGTCCCTCGTCGTCAACACACTGGGTCCTCTTTGAGCTCTTTGGCAACCTTACTCACCAGCAGGAACACAACACCATGAGTAGGGTCTAGTGCTTTTTGGCTGTGGTTTTCTGTAATGTGGAGGTGGTCTTGAACACAGGGCATTCAGTACATAAACACGACATGATTTCTTTGTGAAGCATTGTCGCAGAAAACTGAGATATAAGTAATTATAGGTACGCGCTACGTAGGGCTATGAAATAAGTTGCAAAATTATCGAACTTAAATTTGATTTATTCATTTGGCAGCGCTAATCATCAGTCGTTAGGTCGTTACGTATCGTAACATTTTGCCACACAGCGGGAAACTTATGCCGTCGTAGCGCTACGACCGTAGCATAGCAGTGAATAAGTGAAACTTTGGGGGGTTGTAAAACACTTTCGACACGATGCAACTTCAATATAACTCCAATACAATACCGCTAGCGCTTACATGTCTGAATCATATATCAGAATTTGTTTGAAAATTATTCGGATTCAACTTCAATACAACTTCAATATTGGTTGATTATTTGTTGTGTGTTGGAACTGTTGGAGTTATGTTTAAGAGAGATTGTGATTGAGTGTTTTTAATTTATTGTTTACATATTTTAAAATCAGAATACGGCACATTATATATTTGCATACTTACGAATATTCTGCAAGCCTCCAAGCTTACGGGATAGCTACGATTCCGTGAGATAACTCGACAGTAGAGGCTTAAATAGGCACATACAGTTAATACAGTCATTTGATAAATCTTATAAGTACCCCCCTAATTCCATAATAACTGTAACTTTGACTGACTTTGGCTGTTATCTTAACCGGCCAAATCTGCAATGAGTATGAAATTTAGAAAACAATTGGTTATTAAGTATACGTTTACGATACAGTCTGAAAATATGGATAAATTTAATGTGACAAAAATATGTAAGTATATAGCCACGACTCTATTACCAAGGCGTAAAGTCTTAGATATATGTTTTTGTCTCATTAAATGTACTTATTCATCCATACCATAGATAAATGAGTAGATAGATTGCTAACTCCATACATAGCAAAACTACTAATTAAATAATAAGTCGTATGGGAGGTATGGTTTAACTCATTTATACTAAGTTTTAAGCACGCTTAAGGGGCGGATACAGGCCGAAGTCGTTTTAGACCTCATTTTGAACAATGAATTAGTATAGTTAATGTTACGTAATCGCGTTAATATGGCTATCTACTTATTCATAAAGAAGCCGTGCAGAGGCTCCAATTGATAGTTTATTTTTTATTAGCTTTGATTATCCATAAACCGACTCCAAAAGTAGCGAAAAATCAAAAAATGGCGTTCCGTTTGAACACGTCGCATTGCGATTTTGTCTTCGACAGTAATTCGATCGTTTTGTTATTTTGGAAGCCAGATAACTGGACTAGTGCATCGGAGCATATTCATATTTTTCCTCATAAAGATCACAAAGAAATTCAATCGTAAACTTAAAATTTTGAAAAATTCCCATACATTCGCCATATTGTCAAATTGTCTTTGTGACTCAGATGCCCGCTGGGGCTCCTTGGAAGCAGACGTATGTTGGATTTTTAGCCGTGACATTTCATTTTGACAATTATTCTGACAGAAAATCGTATACGTACACGAAAGAGGATACCAGTAGCTAGATTGTATTCAACATAAATAGGGAAAACTAATAAAAGCCATGAGTCACTTTAAATTACATTTTTTCATATTTACACGTCGTAATACTAGAAACATACAACTAATGATTGAATAAAAGATACTTTTCTACAGAATCCTCATAATAAATTGCTTAAAAACCTGTTCAAAATTAAAAGAGTTTTTGGATTGATTTTTAATTAGTGGACTTTATTTTTATTACATTGGTCATAATATTACGACATTTTAACATGACTTTTAACGTCAAAATACTTGAATGACAATTCATTGACAATTTTATTTTAATTGCAATCTTTATTTACTTAATATTAAAAGACTTGATTCTTGAACAGGGGCGCGCAAGGCGCCTCGTAAAAGTCAGTGTGGTACTGCGGAACTGTGTGCTACCCCGGGTCTACGGGTTGCCACGTCGAATAAGGCGCTATACGTACCGCGCCTGCATTTTTCCGCCACGGCAGCAGATTAAGATTTGAAGAAGACCGGCTACGAGTTGAGGGTGTTCCAGCTACGATCGCGCCATTACGTGCACTTCAGCTCGTTTGTGGTGCGCGTGCCGCGGCCGCTGCTGGAGACCATCGAGAGCGCGGGCTTTTGGCCGAAGGGAGTAGTGTTTCGGCGGTTCCGAGGGACGCTGCCAAATATTACACCGGAGCAGGTGGCACAACAGAAAACCATCGTACCAACCAAAATAATAGTTTTAGTTTTATGATGTAAGTAATATGTATGCTAGTCTTTAAGGTATTTATCTATGGGCGACTAGTTACATGAAAATACATGTTTTTTCATTTTTAACCGACTTCAATTCCATTGAGGAAGGAGGTTCTGCATTCGGTTTGGTGTTTTTTTTTATGTATGTTCATCGATTACTCCGAGACCCGTGGTCCGATTTGAGTAATTCTTTTTTTGTTTGAGAGGATCTACATCCAAGATGGTCCCATATTAATATGGTGCTGTTCTGATAATGGGATCCAGGAGGAATTGAGGGAACTCCTCTATTTTGAAAGGCACATGTATGGTGATTTGGGTGTTTTCTTAAGCAATTCAAGCATTTTCTCACGAAAACCACCATTTCGATGCAGTGGACCTGATGATGATGATTGTTTTGATGATAATGATGAAGTTTTTTTTATGCAGGATGTTCAACGATTACTCCGAGACCCGTGGTCCAATTTGAATAATTATTTTTTTGTTTGAAAGAAACTACCTCGAAGATGGTCCGACATTTATCTGGTGCTGTTCTGATGATGGGGTCCATGAGTAATTGAGGGAACTCCTCAATTTTTAAAGGCACATGTGTGGTGATTTGGGTGTTTTCTTAAGCAACTCAAGCATTTTCTCACGAAAACCACCATTTCGATGCAGTGGACCTGATGATGATGATTGTTTTGATGATAATGATGAAGATTTTTTTATGCAGGATGTTCAGCGATTACTCCGAGACCCGTGGTCCAATTTGAATAATTATTTTTTTTATTTGAAAGGAACTACCTCGAAGATGGTCCCACATTTATCTGGTGCTGTTCTGATGATGGAATTCATGAGCAATTGAGGGAACTCCTCAATTTTTAAAGGCACGTGTATAGTTAGTTGAGTGTTTTCTTAAGCTACTCAAGCATTTTCTCACGAAAACCACCAATTGGATGGAGTGGAGTTGATGATAATGTAATGATGAAGATTTTTTAAATGTAGGATGTACAGCAATTACTCCGAGACCCGTGATCCAATTTGAATAATTCTTTTTTTGTTTGAAAGGAACTACCTCAAAGATGGTCCCACATTAATCTGGTCCTGTTCTGATGATGGAATCTATGAACAACTGAAGGAACTCCTCAATTTGTAAGGCACGTGTATGGTGATTTGGGTGTTTGCTTAAGCTACTCAAACATTTTCTCACGAAAACCGCCAATTTGATGGAGTGGTCCTGATGATGATGATTGTTTTCGTGATAATGATGAAGATTTTTTATGTAGGATGTTCAGCGATTACTCCGGGACCCGTGGTCCAATTTGGACAATTCCTTATTTTTGTTTGATAGAAACTACCTCGAAGATGGTCCCGTCCCACATTATGATGTAGGATGTTCACCGATTACTCCGAGACCCGTGGTCCGATTTGAGTAATTCTTTTTTGTTTGAAAGGATCTACATCCAAGGTGGTCCCACATTAATCTGGTCCTGTTCTGATGATGGAATCTATGAACAACTGAGGGAACTCCTCAATTTGTAAGGTACGTGTATGGTGATTTGGGTGTTTGCTTAAGCTACTCAAACATTTTCTCACGAAAACCGCCAATGTGATGGAGTGGTCCTGATGATGATGATTGTTTTCGTGATAATGATGAAGATTTTTTATGTAGGATGTTCAGCGATTACTCCGGGACCCGTGATCCAATTTGAATAATTCTTTTTTTGTTTGAAAGGAACTACCTCAAAGATGGTCCCACATTAATCTGGTCCTGTTCTGATGATGGAATCTATGAACAACTGAAGGAACTCCTCAATTTGTAAGGCACGTGTATGGTGATTTGGGTGTTTGCTTAAGCTACTCAAACATTTTCTCACGAAAACCGCCAATTTGATGGAGTGGTCCTGATGATGATGATTGTTTTCGTGATAATGATGAAGATTTTTTAAATGTCGGATGTACAGCGATTGCTCCGAGACCCGTGGTCCGATTTGAATAATTCTTTTTTTGTTTGAAAGGAACTACCTCAAATATGGTCCCACATTAATCTGGTCCAGTCCTGGTGATGGAATCTATGAGCAACTGAAAAACTCCTTAATTTTTAAAGGCACGTGTATGGTGATTTGGGCGTTTACTTAAGCTACTCAAGCATTTTCTCACGAAAACCGCCAATGTGATGGAGTGGACCTGATGATGATGATTGTTTTCGTGATAATGATGAAGATTTTTTTATGTAGGATGTTCAGCGATTACTCCGAGACCCGTGGTCCGATTTGGACAATTCCTTTTTTTTTATAGGAACTACTTAGAAGATGGTCCCACATTAACCTGGTGCTGTTCTGATGATGGGATCCGTGAGGAATTGAGAGAACTCCTCTATTTTTAAAGGCACATGTATGTTGATTTGGGTGTTTTCTTAAGCAACTCGAGCATTCCCTCTTGAAAACCACCAATTTGATAGAGAGTACCTAATGATGAAGTCCACATATGATACGTGGACCTATCCTTAGACAGAATTGGTGTATTATGAACTTTTTTATAAATCTTTACCGATTATTCTGAGACTTTTTGTCCGATTTTGATAAATATATAACCACTAAAAATAGAAAAATAAAAACTTTTTACAAAAAAAAGATAAACCGACTTCAAAAAGGATAAAATGAATCATTATATTATTTATATGCGTTACCAACTGATATGTTTGAAGTCGGTGCCAAGCCACAAATTACAAAACCGGTCAAATTTGCTTCAAGTGTTGACATTACAAAACATCGGTACTAATAATGCAAAGGTGAATGCGATTTCATGTGTTACATTTTCATGTTTAAACTACTAATCCTATTTTGATGAAATGCGACAACGATATATATATTCTGATACACGTCTGCTTTGTCAATAATCAGAAAAAGGCGGCAAATAGAAAAAAACCACGAGCTTCGTTCGACATACGGATAGTTCCAACAATGTGTTAACAAACAAACATAGGACGCATGATTATACTTTCTGTACCTAGGGCAGATGCCCCGGTTTTGGCCACTGTGCCGGTTTTGGCCATTTTCAACTTTATTAAGGCATAGACAAATTTACAAGTCCGTAGTTTATAGTTGATATAAGAGTACATTATGGCAGTACAGATGGCACTGTCATCTTTCATGTTTCAGTTGTCATTCAGTTGTAGGGAGACATGAAAGAAAGTGGCCAAAACTGGCTCCTGGGCCCCTTTTTGATATTTCATTCATAACAAAAATAAGATCTAATGTCAGAATATTTACGGCGGAGATTTATATAAAGAAAGTAATATATTTTTAATGAATCCGTACATAAAGAATGTCATAATTCCTTATTGACTCAAAATGACGGACGTCTGAATGGACAAACTCTCCTTAAAGTGGCCAAAACCGGGGCATCTGCCCTACTTGCCTAACAGTTAACGCATGGTCGAAACAAATGTATGTGTACGTGCGATTCATACCGTATTAGATTAGTTATATAGTAAAAATAACAATTCACTGAACACATCGCCTCGTTCGTATTAACTCTTCCAAATTTGGCTTGACACCGACTTCTAACATACCTATCAGTTGGTAACGCATATAAATAATATAATGATTCATTTTATCCTTTTTGAAGTCGGTTTATCTTTTTTTTGTAAAAAGTTTTTAGTTACTTGTACAATAGTATTTTGTGCAACAGTTACATAATGAGGGTTCTTAAAATTCGAGGGTCGAAGTTACAAAATGAGGCGAAGCCGAATTTTGTAAAAACATACCCAAGAATTTTAAGAACCCTTTCTCTGTTTTTACAAAATTCGGCTTCGCCTCATTTTGTAACTTCGACCCTCGAATTTTAAGAACCCTTATTATGTACCGTTGCACACAATAGTTTTTATACGAGTGCTTAAGCAAGCCGGTAAGAATTGAGTTTGACGAAAGCCGTGCACAACCTACTGCTTCTATGTAATTGAGTAACTTCGATCTCCCGGTGGATTGTGCCGGCGGCGCGCCCGACACGCAATGCGGGGCCCGACAACAGTTTCACAATATTGTATGGAAATCCTTTCTGTGATTGTTATGGATGCTACAATATGCGACCATAGAAGCTCTATCAAAAAGTATGCGCTAGTAGTTCCGCCACCACAATCTCAATTCGAGTATTAGGTACAGTCGCCGAGTATAAAATAGTATTTTGTGCAACAGTTACATAATAAGGGTTCTTAAGATTCGAGGGTCGAAGTTACAAAATGAGGCGAAGCCGAATTTTGTAAAAACAGACCCGAGAATTTTAAGACCTAATTATGTACCGTTGCACACAATAGTTTTTCTACGAGTGCTAGGCAAGCCGGTAAGCATTGAGTTCGACGAATGACCTGCTGCCTCTATACAATTGTCTTCAGTCTCCCGGCGGATTGCATCTGCGCCCGCCTCGTCTACAGCGGCGGGCGGCGCCGGTGCGGGGCCCAACAGACCCATTATATCCCTAAGAGTCGACTTTTGAGTCATATTATGACAACGTTCATAAAGTATACGCTTTGAATTTACATGTCAGTCATTTTATTGGCAAATTAGAATGCAGGAGTAGAAAAACGATATAAGCTCACTCTATCTGGTGCGACTTTTGTGGTCATGGTTTACCTCTTATCGAATTCCAGGTAGATTGTGTGCCGGAACCTATTATAATTTTGCTTTACATTTATCTATAGATTCGTTACATTAATGTACTCTGGTCAAATAAATTATAATAATTGTATTACAAACAATGTTATTCACTGACTGATTTTTAATTCTCATCCACTTAGCATTTCGTCGCGAGTTTTGTCATGGCTGAAGTATATACCTGGGCACTATAATCCCATGAATTGGCGTAGGCACTTACACGCAAGCCATTGTCGTCTGACCTTCCAACTCGGAGGGAAAAGTAGGCCTTATTGGAATTAGACATGGTTTCCTCACGATGTTTTCCTTCACCGTAAAACGACTGGTAAATATGAAATGATATTTCGAGATGTGATATATGTATGATTTTCATAACTGGTACGAGCCGGGGTTTGAATCCGTGACCTCCAGATTGATAATCGGATGTCTTACTGATAGTATAGACGGAGAGCTAGCTACATCAGATATGACATAATAATGGGAGCAACTAAACCCCCCTAGCCTAGTCCGTTTGCGTATGTATGTAGTTGTTATGCTTATTCATAGACCTGGACATCTGGCAGGTATAAAGTGGTGGAGGTCAAAGAATATAACTAAAGACTCTGGCCGTTTTTACCTATTTTGGTAGTACTATTTTCCAATTGAAAGATTTTGCTAGTCTGTAATTCTAATCTCCACTCATTAAAAGCTGCGAGATGCCCGGATCGAGCAATAAGGATAGTACAGCAATCTAACTAGATTGGTTTTGTTACTTTTGTTGACGTGGCCAGCTCTTAGTCCACTAGAACCAAGACATAATATACCGTTCAAAAAGTCAGCCGAAATAATTAAGTGAACCTGAATTAAAACATTGTATTACTTCATCAATGTTCTGTGAATTTATACTGGACCTAACGGAGCATGTAGATAATTAACCATAATTTTAGAGTAAAATATACTAGATACTTAAATGTGGTATCTACAAATATAAGAGCCACGGGTATGTGTTAAATTTATCTAATCCTACCGATCGACTTCCATATTTGTACTATTTAGTACTGTAAAAACATATATTCTTTTAAAATTCCTAAAGACTCTAACCCGCCGAAACTATGCCTAGTGTATGTAATCCACATAGATAATTTAAGTCCATTTTAGCAGCCGGTTTGGATTTAAGACTATTTAAAATTCTGTCTTAAGTTTTATTTTTGAGGACCATTTCGAAATTGTTACATTACTTTTAAAAATATTATACTAACAGAACAATATTAAGTAAATTTTTTCAACAAAAAATAAGACCCTTCGGGCTAGTTTGGATTTTAAGACTGATTTTTAGAAATGGTTAGGTCATTCTGAAAACATCAATAGACGTCAGAGGGAAAAATATTATAACGGCATAAATAGTATACTAATATAATAATATTTAAAATCATAAAGCCTACGTCCTAAAGATGTGTATTAATTTCCTTTGACATAAACATCTCTCGGACGTCAATTAGTTAATTTGTGTTTGGTCCTTATTCATGGCCACTTTGACAGTTGTGTTTGTTAGAAAAAGGCAAAATATAAATTAAGTAATTGAGGCCTGAGAGACGTTTATATTCGACGCTGTACTAGAGGTCAAAACAAAAATTTTGATCCGCAGTTCTTTAAAAAAATTCCCTTAGGGGGGTGCTGATTTAAATTTTTTTTGCATGGACATTTTTTTTCTCAAACTTATTGTGTGTGGTACCATATGAAAGGGCTAATAGAGGCAGTTCTAAAAATATACCACGTCATTACATTTCAGCCATTTTAATTAAATTAAAATAAAAATAATTTTCAAAATAATAATAATGGCTAATATTTTTTAGCTATCGGCACATGCTGAGTGGCATCCTTTTTGGTGCTTTGTACTTTAGGATTAAGATGTAAATAGATTAAGTTTTATATTGTATTATTTTTCTGTACCACCAAATAAACGATTTCTATTCTATTCTATTCTATTCAAAACATACCAAGTTTGGGCTCCTCCAGATACGATATGGCTGGTTTTTTTTTGGTACTTTATTTTCAAAATAGCTTTCTTGGGGTTAGATATGAGGATATCGAGTATCATTTGTGATATATTGTACCAAAAAAAAACAGTCATGTCGTATCTGGAGGAGCTCAAACTTGGTATGTTTTGAAAATTAGTTTTGTTTTAATTAAAAAAAAAATCTGAAATGTAAAGATGTGGTATATTTTTAGAACCGCCTCTATTACCCTTTCATATGATACCACACACGATAGGTTTTTTAAAAGATTTTATTTCCCATACAAAAAAATATGAATCAGCACCCCCCTCCTAAGGGAATTTTTTCAAAGAACTGCGTGTCAAAATTTTGGTTTACCATCCATTTGCGTTTTTGTGTACAAGGGGCACTATTATGAATAAGAGGGTAAGTCGTGAAATTGATAAGGCGACAGCTCCTAACTAAAGCATAACACTTCAAGTAGGTAAATGAATTGTGATCGTCAAGGATAAAATAGTGAAAAATTGTAGAGATAATTTTCATTTTGCACGAAATATAAAATTATAAACAGGGAAAAATATATAATGGATTTCTATACACGTATGAATCCATATACATTTATAAGTATATATATAAAAAGTATTTTTAATATTTTTTTTTACTTTAACTGATATATGAAAATAATATCAAGCTCAAAAATATGTATAGCACGGACTAGACCTTTTTGAAGGGGGCGCTCATGTACCTTATATCTTAGCATGGGAGCTTGATCAGCTTAATTGACACGAGGGACAACCATGCAAAGTGGCGTGGCCTGATGTAGCTGAAATGCAGATTCAAAGTTCTAAAACGCCTCCAGTATAGTAGGTAACCTATTTTGTCTTATCAAAGGGCGTTAAGGTGGCAGTGTTTCCATTTTAAAACCAGGTGTAATCCTTTTTTACATTTTTACATCTGTCATTTATACAAAATATTTTGAATATTTATGAATTAAAAACTTATAGTTTGGCCAGGGACTTTCTTAATTCGGGCATAGACAATGAAAATAATACTGCCATACTTCTAACGGTACTGCAGATTTAGTTTCCCAGACTATACATTTTCTTTAAGACCGTTCCAGTGACCTTTATAAATTAAATTTTACAAATTAGAAATCTCTTCTGCCAGCAAATCATTTGCATGAAACAATCACCAAATTCAAGACCGTTTAAAGGATTTGTACTCCATAAAGCCACCATTATTTAACCTAAGTAGGTAAGTAACAATAGCAGCTGAAAAACGTATCTAAGCTTAATTCAAGAATTATGTCACCAAAAAAACGTAAGTAGATTTCATATTTTTTTTTACAAATTTAAATGAAATATTCAAAACATTATGTTTGGGCCATTTTATCATAATTAAAAACAATGTATTTGTTGACTTTAATAGGCCTTTAACTATGTGTAGCAAAAAATTGGTACAGCCGCCATCTGATGTATTAGAGCGGCCAAGGTGATCACAGATATCTGAACAATGCTTCTATTGTCAAGGCGATAAGTGCATGTACAGATATTTTGAGTACCTTAGCCGCTCCGATATATGCGATGGCGACTGTATAGCAGGCTCAAAATTAATTTGGAGCTAGTTCGTGAGTTCAACTGGTCTTTAAATTCAAATTGGCCAAAATATTGGTTTTATATTTGATATGTTGGTTATTGAATGTGTTCCATAGGTACCTTGTGCCAGAGTTTGGAGCAATGGGATGGGATGGGATCAAAGACATGTTCTTATTGTGCAGTTAACTTGACGCTTATCTATTTGCGGTTATAAACAACGGTTAGTTTTTTTTTATAGGCATTACGCCCGCCTATGTCTTCAGTAATATTATTATATTCGATTTATTATGGTCTAAATTTTACGGGATATGTTATATCAATGTACTTAAATACGTATGAGTCTGAAAGTGTGTTTGTGCCATTTATATACATTTTTGTAAGGGTTTTAAAGTCATTTGCTATTTATTCATATGAAATCAATTATTTCTTAAAATGGTCTTAAAATTTAAGCACCTACCGGGTCTTAAAGTTGGCATTTACTTATGTAGGTTATGTAAAGTGCACCATAGCATGTGCTAAATATTTGGCACGGTAGGCTTAAAGATAAATCAATGTAATTTTTGTATATTTTCAAATTGACTCAATACAATAATATGAGTGAATCAACTTTTAGAAAAGTTTTTTTTAATGAATACATTGTTTAAAATTCGGCTACCAGATGTTTGATAAGTCATGCAACCAAGCCAACACTTCAGTGTATAAATTTACGTGTTTTTATTTATATGTAACGCAGCAACGCTTCTATCATAAAAGATATTAAGTGTCTTAAAAGTTGATTTCCCCACTTCTTGATCTCCAAGATATCCTCTACATCTACAAAACTACTCGTTAAGAATTTTGATTTTACAGTATGGTGGGCTACATTACTAAAACTAAAATCATACGAAAGTATGCGAAACATTTACTTAGTAAATAAAATTAATATAATTGAAAATGGGATAAAAGTTTGGATTTATTTGCATGAAAGTTTATAGAGATACCTACCGAAACAACTCTTAAAACGTTATTCAAACATTATTTCTGTTCATTTCTACCTAAGGTTGTTCGGCTAGTTAACTTTCCAAAACACTTATCTCGATAATGCATTGCCAAAGTCATTTACTCATTTTAAATCAAACATAATAGGTACGTCATGTGACGTAATCAGGATAGACAAGGAAAGCAAGATATGATATGTTATTTCTCTGTCTTCTGACAAAGGAAAACATTACAGTTTAAATTTCTTAAGTGACACCTCCTTTGAGTTGTTTCCTTTGGTTAGTATATCGAACTAATAATGGCAACCTATAAAAAATATTAACGGTCAATGACCTGGCCCCCAAAAGTGTGGTAGTGTGCGTGAAGTGTAGTTGTGTACGAATCAGGGTAATTTGACAGAATCTGAAAATTCTCCCACCTGTACCCGACCCTTAAATCGTAATACGTATTAAGCTGTAATCTTTTGAATAATAACTTTTAGCAAAGCTCGCTTAAAACTTATTACATATACGCATTTAGCCATGTATGGAAAGAACACTCTAGGTACTTAATTCTCTTTGTCCATACCTATTTTAAGACGTGACATGAAAAATTTTGTACAACCTTTCTAAGGGGTTTAATTTGTTTAGGTGCACAGACAGGATACCCTCGAGTGAAAGTTAGCGTACGCCAGCTGAGAATAGGAAGGGGGCAAAGCAGGACTATTGACTGCACCCCTGAGGGATACCCTCTGCCCACAATCCGGTGGACCAAGGTAATTTTACTAATAAGTATTTTCACATAGCATAGACCAATGATATTTACTATGGATGGGTTATACCAGAGACTATAGAGATGTAGACGACCACAGCCTAAGCAACAGCTACTCCACCTAGTAACAAATAGCGTACTAGTAGTACACTTGTAGCTACTAGGTGGAGTAGCTGTGCAGCTGACATTTCTTCTTACAAATTCGGTATCTTTAGGCGGCTTTCGGACAGAGGGCGCAATCGACTTGAGCTTCAAAAAGTTCTTAGGCTGTGGTCGTCTATATCTCTATAGTCTCTAGTTATACTCTAACAAAATGTGCATAAAAAATACTTCCAAAGTCATTTCATAACCTAGCAATGATTCCGTTATATTTATCTATTTTGACAATCATTACACCTTTGTCCCTCTCATTGTTCGAAAATTATAGTTGTTATGTCTCTTTCTAACGCTGGTGACGGCAGTTCATTGGCACGTCCGCATCTCGCTTGCCAGTGCGCGACTAGTGACAATTGTTTGAATTCACTAATTTTAAGGGCTTCACATTATTATATATCATAGGCATAGACTAGAAAGTGTCGTAATTACAATTACAATTTGGTTAAATTTTGATTTAAAGGAAGAAGGTGCGTTTAGCAGAGGAACCAGGCAAAGCGGGAACCTGCTTATAATATCTGACGCCCACGAGGAAGACCGGGGCAACTACGTCTGCGCCGGGATTGTGGAAGGAACTACAGTGTTCAGCGATTACCTTACCGTCGAAGTAGTAAGCAACGTAGGTAAGTACTGGTTTTATTTTAAAATACTAATGTAAGTGTAAAAGTGATGCATGACGTGATAGGTGATAAAATGTCAACCATCATGCTATCCATTCTCGGTATCAAACGTATCGCGGCGGGGTAGGTAATATAAATACTTTACCGTATGATTTTTTCTAAATATCGGTATTAATTAGATAGAGGTTTGATCGCTATAATAATTAGCCGTGAGACCAGACTATTGATCAAAATGTTTGGAGCTCATACATATAACTAGGTAGTGGATAGGATTTGTACAAATGATTTAGGTAGGAATACGTTGAGCATTTTTAAGTGGGTAAAAGAGCCACTGCAATGATTTTCTAATTTGCCACAGATTTTACGAGCGCCCGCTGCACCGACCAGGGCCGCTCGTGGGGCGAGGGCGAGACCTGGAGCCCCAACAACTGCACGTTGTGCCAGTGCTTCGGCGGCCGCACCAACTGCTCCGTGCTGCCCGCCTGCCTCGTCCCAGGTACCACCAACCCGAATTTGCCACATGTTATACTACGAGTGTGAATACGAGCGCCCGCTGCACCGACCAGGGCCGCTCGTGAGGGGAGGGCGAGACCTGGAGCCCCCACAACTACACGCTGTGCCAGTGCTTCGGCGGCCGCACCAACTGCTCCGTGCTACCTGCCTGCCTCGTCCCAGGTACCACCAACCCGTATTTGCCACAGGTTACACGAGCGTGGATACGAGCGCCCGCTGCACCGACCAGGGCCGCTCGTGGGGGGAGGGCGAGACCTGGAGCCCCAATAACTGCACGCTGTGCCAGTGCTTCGGCGGCCGTACCAACTGCTCCGTACTGCCCGCCTGCTTCGTCCCAGGTATCACAAGCTCGTATTTGCCACAGATTATATTACACGAGCGTGTGGATACTCGACTCGACTTTGACTACACAAATAGAGAAATACAGACTTAGGGCCGGTTCTACGAAACCAACAGTTAACATTATCGTCATCGTTGAAAAAATTGTAACAAAAGTTAAACAGCTTTTTATGGGATGACAGCTGCACCGTAACCAGGTTCTTAATTATGCGTGATGCAATTCGTCTTTAATGATAAAAGTAATCATCCGGTGCAGTAGTGATAAGGGTGATCATCTACCAGAAAGTCGTAGATGCCAAACGATTACGCTATTGCAACGACTAGTCAAGTCAGCTTGGTATGGTACTCTTTTTCAAACTTTAATAAGGTGTGGTCCATAGAGAAAGAATGTCTTTTCTATATGTATATGTATGTACCTAAGCTATAATAATCATCCATGTTCTATTTACAGGGGAATCAGCCGGATCCTCTAGAGTTAGAGTTAATGCACGGCAGCTGAGAATAGCGAGGGGACAAAGCAGGACCGTCGACTGCAGTCCTGAGGGTAACCCTCTACCGACCATACAGTGGACCAGGGTAATTTTCTTGTACATATCTCAGATGAATTTATTATATGTACTTATTAGGTAGGTATTATTAAAACGTGTGTCTATGATTTCATATAGGAAGGAGGTGTGTTCAGAAAAGGAATCAGACAAAGTGGAAATGCGCTGGTGATTACTGATGCCCATGACGAGGACCGCGGAAACTACGTGTGTTCCGGGATCGTGGCGGGCAGGGCCGTCTCCAGCGAATACGTTACTGTTGAGATAGGAGTGGCAGGTAAACACTTACCTATAGCTATCCCAGCTGTCCCAGGGCCGTAGCTAAGGGGATGCGGTATTATGGGGTAATGCCCTACCTAGAATTACTATCGACTATGATAATAAAGTAAATGCCCTTGTTATTGGCAATCCTTTACCTTAAATTAGCACAGCACAGCCCTATCTTAACTTAAACTGTGGCGGCCCTGTTGTATCCGCTGTGTTTTGTTTGTGTATTGTTGGGTCTTGTATCACACGGTGCAAGGAGTGGTTGGCATAAAATACCTTCATTGAATCCGAATAAAGCGCAGCACACACTCGGTCTGAACTCAGCATACAGTTTAAAAAAAAAATCAGCTCTGTTCAGGAAAAGCGAAAATGGGCTCCATACAAAAAGACAGACAGAACCAATAGACGATTTCAGTACAGTGCTGATTTATTTATCTGCTTACGGAATTCAAATTACCTAAGTGTTTGAACACTATCTCGTTTTTCCTTAGGGCGCGGGATGCCTGGCGTAGTCGGCGATGAGGGCGCCCGTGGATCGCCGGGCGCTCCCGGAAATAGCGGCGTCCCCGGCGCACCCGGCCTGCCCGGCCCTCCCGGTCCCATGCCAGACGTGAGTACTCTATTATCGCTAGTGCTTTATGGGCAGGGATAGTAAGGACTCTCAAGGGTCCTACGGGCACCCATGGGCATGCTTGGCCCCATCGGTTCAGTGAATGCGTCTGTCTGGTAATGCCATTTTACCACAGTGATTACTGATTACTGACTGACGACATTAGTGAGGATATAATAGTTATCTCAATTCTACGTGGATGTAAAGGCAGCTACTTCACTGTAGCACTGGTCATCTAAGATGATTTAAACTTAGGTATCTAATCTAGACAGGTGAAGTCTCAAAATGAGTTTTATCTTGGGTATTTACAGGTGAACGAATATCTGGGACGACAAGCCGCCGTTAACGGCGATAAGGGACCTGCTTTCGACCCGTACAACTACATGCAGGCTTCTGTAGGCGCTCCAGGGATCAGAGGTGTACAGGGTAAGGACCAACCATCGACACTGTAATTATTATTTATTGTGCATTATACGACAATAGAGCACCTTCCTAAGTTACGACTGAAGTTACATACAGTGTACTTAGCGTACATCAGTCGACGTCAAAGATACCTTTACATTTTTGCACCTTATTATAATGGAATAAGTTGAAAAAGTGTAAACAAATCGTTGACGTCGACGTACAAGTTTTGACGCTTTACTTTCCTAGTCATTTCCTATCGCGATCAATATTGAAATAATAATGTCAACAAAATGGTATTTCAGGACCACCAGGACCACCGGGACCGCAAGGTTTTCAGGGGCCGCGAGGCGAGCCAGGAGAGCCAGGCTTGCCGGGTCAACAAGGACCCCCTGGTGAAAGAGGACCCCAAGGACTAGCCGGAAAAGATGTAAGGATTTATTATATCTAAATCTTCGAATTTCGTTGTTGATTTAAGTTTATTTTCAGGCGGCCCCCATAATATTCTTCCCTGGTTAAGTAATTTGGTTAAAATTAATTCATGTGTTCGCGTCATTTTTGGTTTCGGTCAGATAGGTTTTACTTAGGCATTGATTTTCAATTGTTATAAATTATCAAGTATATTTTTGTTTTTATGTTCATTTATCATGATAAATATCATTATTTTAGGGAGCTCCGGGAGACGACGGCGAGCCCGGCCCGGCGGGAGCGGTGGGCCAGCCCGGCCCGCACGGCGCCCCAGGCTTGCCCGGCATCCAGGGCTTGAAGGGCCACCGCGGCTACGACGGCAAGGACGGCGCCAAAGGCGACCAGGGACCAGCCGGAGAAAAAGGACCAACCGGCCAACCTGGACCGATGGGGCCGGCGGGACCTGTGGTATGTTGACTACTAGACTAGATCTTGCTTAAACTTAATATTGTTATTAAGTTAAATTAAACGTTCCTCTTATTCAGTTACCTACTATAGCTCCTCAATTTTGTTGGCTGTAGGAATTCGTTATTCACCAAATATTTAACGTCGCATCCAATAACTTGCATCTATGTCCATTAACATTTGTAATTTAGTTGAAATGTAATTCCGTGTAAATTTGTTTATGTGAATATCCAGGGCCCGGTCGGACCCCGTGGAGAACGAGGTCGCGAAGGCTCTCCAGGCGCGCCCGGCATGCGCGGCGCTGACGGTGTGGCGGGACCGACAGGACCTGTGGTACGTTACGTTTTCTATTATTTCTTTTAATCGTCCCGAGTTTGGAAATATTTTCCAAAATTTTTTTGATGTAAAATCCCATAATATATTTTTTTTAATTGCGTTTTAGGGAAACGTCGGAAAACCCGGTTCACCAGGATTTCCAGGCGCACCAGGAATAAAGGGAGAACAAGGCGCGGTTGGCCCTCAAGGCAGTCAAGGCATGCAAGGTCCCAGGGGAGAATCGGGTCGGCCGGGACAACCGGGAGAAGTCGGTCCGCAAGGACTCGCTGGCCGCGACGGCATCCCTGGCGAGAAGGGTGTGGCGGGGCAGCCGGGGCAGGCGGGGCCTCAAGGTTTCCCTGGACCCCGAGGCTTGCCTGGTGTAGCTGGTGACCCTGGAATTCATGGCGCTAAAGGAGAAATGGTTTGTGTAACACCATTGTTAAATCTAATATATCTACTTAGGTATTTATGTAATTTTCCAGTGGTAAATTATTTTTGGAATTATTGTTTTAGGGTCAAGTTGGAGAAAGAGGTATTAGAGGTGAACCAGGCATCAGAGGGGAGCCAGGTGCTCCAGGACCACGTGGTCTTCCAGGAAGTTTTGGTCCTGAAGGCAAACGCGGAAAACGGGGTCTCAGGGGGCCTTCTGGTAACATTGGACCTCAAGGAGAAAGGGGTCAACCAGGCTTACGGGGTTTACCCGGTTCTGATGGCCCGATTGGAGCAAGGGGACAACCCGGTGAAAGAGGAAATGTAGGCTTACCTGGTGAAAAAGGTATAACTGGCGACGCCGGAAGACCTGGCCCTCAAGGATTACAAGGTCCCAGAGGTGTAGTAGGGCGACCAGGAATATCAGGCAAACAAGGACCTGCTGGCGAACGTGGTATACCTGGGGCAGATGGTAGACCCGGAGAGCTGGGACCCCAAGGTTTACAAGGAGCACCTGGACCCATGGGCAGCCCAGGCGAGCGAGGATTACAAGTTAGTAATTAAATACAAAAAGTAATTAAATATAAATAATATAATGCAAACACTACCTACGATTAATTGTATACCGTATTTTTAGGGCGAGCCGGGAAAAGACGGAGAAGTGGGTCAAGCAGGACCTGAAGGACGGAAAGGTGACGCAGGGCGTGACGGCAGCCCTGGTATCCAGGGCGCACAGGGCCTCCCGGGGCCTGCCGGAGAAAGGGGCCCGTCCGGACCAGCGGGACCTACAGGTTTCCCTGTACGTTTTATTATAATTTACGTCGCCTTTGATATTCTGATCTAATTATTTATTTACCGAATGTAAACGTTTCTGCGTGTTTAAAAGCAATAGTCCCGTAAAAAAACACATCGATTCACTTAGCGTATTTTGTGCCTAAAATTATCATCATCATCATCATTTCAGCCGAAAGACGTCCACTGCTGGACATAGGCCTCCCCCACTGAACGCCACAATGACCGGTCCTGCGCCACCCGCATCCAGCGGACTCCAGCGACCTTCACCAGGTCATCAGTCCACCTTGTAGGGGGCCTACCAGCTCTTCGCCTTCCGGTGTATGGTCGCCATTCGAGAACCTTAGTGCCCCAACGGCCATCGGTTCTCCGTGCAATGTGCCCTGCCCATTGCCACTTAAGTTTAGCGATCCGACGGGCTATGTCGGTTACTTTGGTTCTGCTACGGATAGTATCGTTTCTGATACGGTCACGCAAAGAAACTCCTAACATAGCCCTCTCCATTGCTCTTTGGGTGACTTTAAGCTTTTTAATGAGGCCCATTGTGAGCGACCACGTTTCAGAGCCATAGGTCATCACTGGCAACACACACTGGTCAAAGACTTTCGTCTTGAGACACTGCGGAATATTGGACGAAAAGATATGTTTCAGCTTCCCAAACGCTGCCCAACCGAGACGGATTCGACGATTGACCTCTTTCTCGAAGTTGGACCTACCTAGCTGGACTGTCTGTCCGAGGTATACATAATCGTCTACAACTTCGAGCGTAAAGTCTCCGACTGTAATAGGGGTTGGTACTACATGGGCGTTAGACATGACTTTCGTCTTATCCATGTTCATCCTTAGACCAACCCTCTCAGAGCCTTTACTGAGGTCGTCGAGCATCGTACTTAAGTCCTCCATGGTCTCAGCCAGGACTACGATATCGTCGGCAAATCGAAGATGAGTGATGTACTCGCCGTTGATGTTGATGCCAAGCCTTCCCCAGTCCAAACCCTTGAAAATGTCCTCCAGGGCAGCGGTGAACAGTTTTGGAGAAATTACATCTCCTTGCCTGACTCCCCGCTGCAGCGGTATGGATCTCGAGTTCTGGTCCTGGAGTCGGACTGACATAGAGGCGTTCTCGTACAAACACTTCATTACCTCGATATAACGGTAGTCCACTTGGCACCTCTGGAGAGCCTGTAGTACAGCCCAAGTCTCGATCGAATCGAAGGCTTTCTCGTAGTCCACAAACGCTAAACAGAGGGGCAGGTTATACTCCTCAGTCTTCTGTATAACCTGACGCAGCGTATGAATGTGGTCTACGGTACTGAACCCTCTTCGGAAACCGGCTTGTTCGGGAGGCTGGAAGCCGTCTAACCTGTACGAGAGTCGATTTGTAATGACTCTAGAAAACAGCTTATAGACATGGCTCAGATGATGGGTCGGTAGTTCTTCAGCAAGGTGCTATCACCTTTTTTGAAGAACAACACCACCACCCCTCTGTTCCATGCCTTTGGCGTTCTCCCTTCAAGTAAGACGGAATTAAACAGCTTCTGAAGGGCCATAAGGACCGGTTTTCCACCCGCCTTCAGGAGTTCGGCTGTAATTCCATCTTCACCTGGCGCCTTGTTATTTTTGAGCTGCTTCAGGGCCATTCTGATCTCGTACAAGCTGATGTCCGGGATGTCATCGGTATAGTGTCGGGTAAGCCTAGCTCTATGGTCATTCGCCAGGCTAACTTCGGGTCCACGAGTTGATCTACATAACTGCCCATAAAAGCGCTCTATCTCTCTCAGTAGCTCGGGTTTAGATGAAACCATTCTACCATCTTCAGTCCGTAATTTAGCGAGCTGGCTTTGCCCAATAGACAGATCTCTTGAAAATACTTTACAGCCCTTGTTCCGCTCGATAGCTTCGTGAATACGGTTCGTATTAAATAAGCGAAGATCGCAGGTAATGGACTTGGAGATCCGTCTATTAAGTTGCCGGAGTTGTATCGCATCAACTGAAGATTTTAGAACCATTTCGTTCCTCTCCTTCATGAGATAAAATTCCTAAAATTATATTAGATACAAACTATATATGAGAACACGAAATTCTTAATCATTTTAGGGCATGCCCGGAGCTGCTGGCTTACCCGGATCTTCGGGCAAAGACGGTGAGCCTGGCGTGGCGGGGCCGGCAGGGCCGCCGGGGCCCGCCGGGCCGCGGGGCGAACGTGGCTTCAATGGTGACCGGGGCCTCCCGGGGCCCGCCGGTGCGCCCGGCGAGAAAGGTGACGTAGGATCGCAAGGACCTGATGGACCCGCGGTGTGTATAAAATACTGTGTACTTACTCCTACTACGGGTTAAACACTTCCACGTTAAAGATTAAGTTTATGGAAATCTGAATCACTTAAAGGAAAATAGTCATAACTGGTACCCAAAGTATATACAAGATGTAACAAAAATGCTGGTGATCCTTTGGAGGGCATAACTATTTGTATTCTAATTATGAAAAAGTAAGAAAAAAAATGGTTTTGTATGGAGGGTTGGCCAGAATGGCCAGCTGGGACCACCTGTCCCATACAAAAAAAAAATCTCCTACTTTTTCTTAGTCGCAATACGATATCAATTATGCCCTTAAACGGATCACCAGTATTTTTGTTACACCCTGTATGTAAAACTTAAAAGCGTAAGATGCGTTAAGCGACAAAATAGCATAGCAATCAAATGAAAGCTGTTTACATGTGAAGAAAAACTTAATGTTTCAATGTTTAGGACTTAATGTACTTCGTTGTATCCATAATAGGGACCGGAAGGTCCAAGGGGCAGCAAAGGTTCACAAGGACATCCTGGAGCTTTGGGTTTACCGGGGCCAAGAGGACAGACTGGAGCCTCTGGCGAAAAGGGTGAACGCGGCTCACCGGGCCCCGCCGGCAATGATGGACCTACTGGTGAGTGAACAACTTTCCATTATGTTTAGAAATAAAGGAAAAGTAGAAAAATCCACTACCTCACGCGAGACTCGAACTCGCGACTCTCAGCCATCAGGTATAGTCTCAGTAGCTCAGTTGGTCAGAGCGATGGGCATGTTTTCCAGAGTTGATGTTGATTGATGTTCTATTCCTGAAAGTGACTAATTAAGTTTCATTTTGCTGTTATTTTAGGACGTCAAGGAGAACAAGGTCCTCAAGGACCTGTGGGGCCGGCTGGCCCTCCTGGTGAACCGGCCGAGAGAGGCGAGCCCGGTGCTCCCGGCACACCCGGCGAGGCCGGCGCGAACGGCTCCCCCGGCGAGCGCGGGCAGCCCGGCCCGCAGGGCTTGCAAGGCTTGCCTGGTTCGCCCGGGCTCACAGGCATGCCCGGCATCAAGGGTGACAGGGGTTACAGTGGGCCCAAGGGCCAACAAGGCTCTCCTGGAAGCCCGGGCATAGCTGGAGAGCCCGGTCTGCGAGGCCTTCCGGGCTTAGCGGGGGCTAAGGGGGCACGCGGCGAACAAGGCTCTAAGGGAGAATCAGGATCTGCAGGTCTACCGGGAAGACCGGGTGACCTTGGACCACCGGTGAGAATAGAATAAACTCTTCGATAAAAACTAAATTAAAACAATATAGACTACCAGTAAAGAGATGAAACTTGAGAATAAAATCAACATTAATGTGTTTTAGTATTTTTTACTTTTGTTTTATGAATAATAAAATGTATAAAATCAAAATCATATATAACCGTGTCTTTTTTAGGGTCCCCAAGGTAGCCCCGGACCAGTCGGAACACCTGGTCTGGCAGGACCAAAGGGAGCAATTGGGGATGCTGGTCGTCCGGGTGCCCCTGGACCTCAGGGGCAAACAGGGCTTCAGGGACCAGAAGGTGTTAAAGGCGAGAGAGGCAGCGAGGGTGAGACTGGACCCCAGGGGCCGGCTGGAACTGCGGGACCACCCGGAGAAAGGGGACCAAGTGGCTTACCAGGGATGGCCGGACAACCCGGACCCCAAGGATTACGCGGAGCTCAGGTGAATATACACATATGTTTTTGTTTTATAATGACATACATAATGAAAAATTTACTGTTAGGGAGGCAACTGCAAGTCTTGAAATATATAACCTTTAGCCTGATGACATAACATTTTTAATTTGCTTTATTAATCCCATGGATGTTTTTTAAAGGGTGAAAGTGGGACTCCTGGTAAACCGGGTGCTGATGGTGCTCCAGGCCCCATAGGGAGCCCTGGGCTGCAAGGCCCACCTGGTCCCATGGGAGAACAAGGGCCGGAGGGCCGTCCCGGGAAGCTGGGACAGCCAGGCATTCCTGGCCGACCCGGGGACAAGGGGCCGGCCGGACAGCCGGGAGTCTCGGGACCTCCTGGGACACCAGGACTACAGGTAATTAAATTAACTAGTTTATTTTGCTTTCCCACATACACTTACACTTTAATAATATTCTCAAGAACTATTAATATGTAAATCATTATTTAAGTAACGCACCCAAAAGTTGGAAAATACGGCTTATTGGCAATGAAAAGACACATATTTTTTTTTAAACTGTGTTTTATACATATTCTGAATCAGTAAAAAAGGCGATTCCGAACATGTAGGTATAACTCAGTTCAGACTCAGTTACAAAAAACGTAGATGCGTCTTTTTCCGTATGACGGTAGAATTGGTATTTGCAAAAACGCAATATGTATTTTAATATTGAGTTAAATTAACTAATAAAGTGAAGTAAATTAAATTTTATTATTTTTGTGTATTTTAGGGTCCTCCTGGTCAAGTTGGGTCTCCTGGTCCGGCGGGTGAACGTGGACAGCGCGGCGACCCCGGCCAGGCCGGAGTGGACGGGCCTCGAGGCCCGGCCGGCAAGCAGGGCCCTCCCGGACTCGACGGCGCTAAAGGAGAGAGGGGCGAAGCCGGGCTAAACGGAGCCAAGGGCCACGCCGGCCTCCCGGGTCTGCCGGGAATGATCGGCGCGCCAGGACGAGTAGGAGAACGAGGCCTGCCCGGACCGATTGGACCGCCTGGAAAAGACGGTGATTCTGGCGTTAGAGGTGAGTGACTATTTTCTAAATACTTCAAGTATATTGCACGTATAAATTAAGATGATCAGAATCAGAACACCATTAAAAGAACTTTGTTTTTACTTGTATAGGGACACTGACAAAAGTTTAAGAAATATCTAAATGACGCTAAAGTATCTATTTGATTAATTATTTTATTTGCAAGTTACATAACTAATAAATATTTGTTTGCAGGCACTCCCGGCCGCGACGGTGCTCCTGGCCCACAAGGCCCGGCGGGCCCGCCCGGTGGCCGAGGGCCCGCAGGCGAGCCCGGACGGCACGGACCCCCTGGACCCGCTGGACCCCCTGGACCTCCCGGACCCGCCGGAGAAGGTCTGGCTTACGACGCAGCAGCTCTTGCTGCTATGATGCAACAAGGTATGTTGTAAATATATCGGTAAACAGACATACATATTTAACAATTTAAATAATCTAAGCCGAATCAATTATCCCTAAGTTTGCGTCTGTAAGACGGAAGCCTCTACACTTTAATTCAAAATAATCTCAAATTCCCAGGTTCAATAAAGGGCCCCGATCCACTTGGTGACGATCCTAATTTGCTGCCAGCGCGATTCTTCAAGGACGACATGACAGACGCGGAACGCAAAGAGATAGTGACCAAGGCATACGAACGTCTCAAAGCATCTCTGGACAAATTTCTACGTCCCGATGGCTCGAAGGATGCACCGGGCAAGACCTGTGGGGACATCAAATACCATCACCCCGGATTTGAGAGTGGTGCGTTTATATATGGAATACGGTTCCCGTCGGCTTGCCTAACTTTTAGGCATTTGAGCAGTTTTCCTACAGCTCATGAAGAAATTTTAAATAAAGCTCCTTCTTGCCTAAGAAAAAAGTTTACCCACCGCCACTGGTACCTACCTAAACAATATGCATTAAAGCCACCTTATTGAGAGATTGTTATTTTGGACAAAATATTACACATCGAATAACAATATTATCTAGACTGGACTAGAGGTCTCACTTTTCACTGATATGATGAAAGGACTCAATCTTTACACACAGCTACGCTTATATCTCCTTGCTTATAATTAAAGTCACTGTATCTTGAAGAGTCCTAACCTCTCCAATGCCCTCATCAACGCCACTGTCATTCCTACACAAAAATGGCAATTAAGTAGATTATGAGGAGTTCCGATCGTAAAGTTTTTTTCCATTCCAGGTCAGTACTGGATCGACCCTAACGGCGGCGACATCAACGATGCCATCTTGGTGCACTGCGACATGGCCACGGGCAGCAGCTGCATCTACCCCAAGCCGATGGAGTCCAAGGACATCTCGTACCAGGGGAACGAGAAGGAGGTCTGGCTGAGCGAGCTAGAAGACGGATTTACTGTAAGTGTTTGAACATCGTGTAGTTTTTCTGTCATTGTATCTTTACCTTATTAGCTAGGGATACACGCACAGATGTGCCCGCCGGATTTGTCCGACGGATATGGCCGACGGACAGATCGGTCCGTGTATGGCGCTATTCAGATGTGTCCGCAGACAAATCCGTGTCCAATTCACGCCATACATGGACGGATCTGTCCGTCGGGCATATCCGTCAGACAAATCCGGCGGACACATCTGTGCGTATATCCCTAGCTATTATTATTTTACACATTAGATTACTTGTTTTGAATTATCATATTTTTTTGCCAATTTTAGGTTAATACAATTTTAGGTATAAAGTCACTTCAGGTCAGGTTACCGTGTATGTAATAAACATAATCATGATTTAATTTTGTCTACAGATCAATTACAAGGCGGATCATAGCCAGCTGATGTACCTACAGCTGTTGTCCGGCCGCGCCGCGCAGAACGTGACGCTGCACTGCCGCAACACCGTCGGCTACTACGACCCCGAGGCGCGCCACCACCGCCGCGGGCTGAAGCTGCTCGCCTACAACGACGCCGAGATCCTGCCCCGCGCCAACAACCGCCTGCGGTACTCGCCCGTGCTGGACGACTGCCAGGTTAGTCTAGCTGGAGCCTGCGTCACGTGACGCAGCAACACCGTCGGCTACTACGACCCCGAGGCGCGCCACCACCGCCGCGGACTGAAGCTGCTTGCTGCGATTATTTAATTAATAATCATCCGGATGGCGGCGATGCGGTTCGCCACCCATCACGTCTCGTTCTTCACGGGGGCGAGGAGCGGCTCACGGAAAGCCGTTTTGCTGCATTGATCGTAGCAATTGGAAATCCGTGATCTCTGCCTTCCCCCATTTGGGATAGTAGGTATTCAATGTGGACATTATATAAGATTCAAACCTAAGCAATTTTGAAGCCCACAAAAACTCTAAGCTCTTAGCTACCTCTTTCCCAACCAAGTTTATTATGTTCTAACTCAGTAAACCACTACCTAAAAGCTTTTAACTCAATATCCATTTGCAGTACAAGTCGCAAGAATGGGCAAAGACCATCGTGGAGTACTCAACAGACAAGTCCGGACGACTGCCGCTGCTGGACGTGGCGGTGCGTGACCTGGGCCGCGGCCAGCAGGCCTTCCGCGTCGAGCTCGGCCTGGCCTGCTTCACGTAGCCCGCCACACCAACCTTGAACCACCGAAACTTGATTCCAATCATACCGAAATTTTGACACCTTTCGTTTGTACCTCAAATAACAAGGTAATCATTGAGATTATACAACTAATTAGAGATGCCAATGATGCAAATCTCACGATCCATATGACTTTCTTATAATACTTTATTCATCCTTACTTGTCTTATCATGTGAACAAACGTGTGTCAATCTAGATATGTATTCATAAGGTTTTTTTGCTAGAAATGATATTTTTCAGTGATTACTTGGATGAATTCAATACTTTGTATCTTTAATTACTTATACAACTACATTTTACGAGTATGTGATAATACCAGAGAAAAGTCCAATAATTTATTTTGAGATGTGTGTGTTTACGTGATAGGACAAGTAAGGATGAATAGAGTAGGGTACAGATTTTAGTAAATAGTTGAATAGACGAACTCTTTATGATGTGACTCTTTTGACAATAGTTAGGGATACATGCACAGATTTACCCACCGGATCTGTCTGGCGGATATACCTGGCAGACAGATACGTCAATATAAAGTGCTATACAGATATATCCACAGACACATCCGTGTCCAATTCCCGCCATATATTGACGGATCTGAACACTGGGCATATTCACCAGACTGATCCGGCAGACAGATCTGTGCGTGTAACAGTCGTAATAAACCAGACTTACGTACTTATTTTTATAATGAACCTTGACCTTCTACTAGGTTCGCTGCGCTTTTGCGTCGAAGTCGAACTAGCAGAAGATAGAAATTGTGTTTAGGACAATTGAACTGCCACGCGAACCACCGGCCCTGCTTTATAGCTACCGCCTATAAGGTACGAGTATGCTGGAATGTATTGAAAGTACTTAGTATCATACTTACAATGTTGACTATCTACTTAATTAGAAATTGTGGTCATACCTTGTACTTACTAGTAACAGTTAACTAGTGTTAAATACCTATGGCAAATAGTATTATTCTACATTCTCGCAGTAGAATGTGCTAAAATGAATTAATACACAATGTATGTAGTATTATTAATTAGCAGGTAAAGTAATTAATTTGACATTAAATAAATAGCAATAAATATTAAAAATAAATGATTTATTCCTTTTTAAATTTTTATAATTAGTACCTAAGCAAATAAAATATTTAGTGTGAGTTAATTTTAATAATACGAATGCATGTTTTTTTATTAATTAGGTAAGTACTTAAATAAATAAATCTAAGTCGTCACAATGATCTATGATTATAATTCTAAAATATTTACAAAGGTTCTAATAAGGCTGTGTACATAGGTAAATTGTAAATATGTCCTCGTGTGTATTTTATAAGGCAATAAATGATATCTGATAAAGATAAGTAGTTAATTTAAAAAAATATGTAATAAACACATTCAGCATAATCTTGTTTCCTAAAGCCACAATTTATTCCCATATTCAATCCTGTCTTCCATTCGCATGATTACAGTAAGTACCTGTTCCTATTTACCTAAATATTTATTACAAGAAAGCAGTTTGTAAATTATAGTTACACTGGATAAGACCAAGAGCACCGTGCAAACGTGCGTGGTTAGATGTCAAATCGCACCGCGCTTCGTGATTCGCACTTATCGGTACCTATTCTTCAAAATATTATTTATGATATTTACCGGGATTTCCTGTCTTATTTAAAATTCGAATTTTAATTCAGATTAGGATTAATTTTTTTCGTCGTCTAGGTCAGCCTAGACAATGAAAAAAATACTGGCTTGTTATGTCCGATGTGCATTTGTTTGTGTAACGTTGATTATCTAGAAACTAGATAAAGGTATCTAAGTAATAGGACACCAAGGGCGGCTGTTCTTAATTTACACCGCACTAGCAGCGAGTCGGGTTGATAATATTATGTTTATATTGGTGATGTTAAGAGAGGCTACGAGGAAGTACTCCGCTCACTAGATGCCGCGTCAGCGACCTCTTACACCACCATCATCATCTTCATCATCACCATAATCTTCTTCTTCTTCTTGTCTTTGGGTTTATAAGAATATCTGCATAGGGTTGATCGTGGTGAGTGGTTAGCTGCACGTGCTCTGCTGCGTGCAGGACACGAAGGGCGGCACGTCGCAGGCGCAGCGCGTGCACTTGTCGTCCACCGTGATCTCGTCGCCGACCGCCAGCGTTTCGTTCCCGAACACGCACTGCGCAGTGACCGCCTTTAGATTCAGTCCACGGACTACTTTGGTGTCTGGCGCCGCTGAAACACATAACGTGTTCTCGTTATTAAGTGTTCAGTTTATGGTGATTTTTACTGAGTAATGCACTTATTTTTAGTTAACTAATTAACCTTAGTAGTAACATAGAGTAACTTATATAGTAGAGCAGCACAGCCTAAGAACTTTTTAAAGCTCAAGTCAATCGCGCAGCGCGATTGACTTGAGCTTTAAAAAGTTCTTAGACTGTGCTGCCGCGCTATCTGCGTGAAAGCGACCTAAAGATACGCAAAATGTAAGAGGAAATGTCACCTGCACTGCTACTCCACCTAGTAGCTACTAGTGTACTATAGTACGCTATTCGTTACTCTATAAGTTACTTTTCAACACACTTGCTTGTAACGAGGTACTTATTCCACCGCTTTTAGGCTCATAATCCTAGATATTAAACACGCGTGCTTTTCACGATAATTATATAACTAGTGCTATAATGTAATAAATCCCATCAAGTGACGTTGGTATTCTAGTACCAAGTCTTATGTGCGCAGACAGAGGCGATTAAATTTAGACGGGTATTATTTTTATTTTTTCTAAACTGATTAGGAGTTTGCATGGCAAAAAAGTAAAAATAGTACACATTTACGAGAAAATACAAATTATAAAATCCTTATTGTGAAAAATAATCATTTCTAGTAATTATTTTACTCATAAACCTCATAATACACAATAGATTATGTTTTAAACACAAATTATGTTTTAGTATTGGCTGTTTGTCATAAACCTTTGCCTCAAGGTGCGCGTGAATGCAAAAAATGGGCGCCATATTAAAAGTTTACTTGAAGTTACAGTTTATTTGTTAGATTTTTCTAGTTGTGTTTTATTATTATTAATTTAAACAATTTATACTTTAAATGAGTAAAAAACCAACTTTAGTGTTCATTTAACCTCCGGGTCCGGATATGTTTTCAAAATGTCATTCCTACAGACTAGTAAAATGTTGTCATAAAAATCGAGTGAGAAATACATGTAAGGAAACATTCTAACTTATTTGACAATAAATGTGAAGTGTTGGATTTTATGAAATGCTTCGAAAAAGAGTTGCAGAGAAATAGATCCAGTCAATAACATCAAAAAACAGGTTAGTTAATTTAATTAACAAAGTCAGTAGGTACCGCTATCCTGTAAGCATTCTGAAAATCAATGTATTTATCAAAAGTTATTACTTACAGTTTTCTGTTTTTTCCTCGCAAGTGTGTTGAAAAACGTCGTATGAAACGCGTGTGCCTGATCATTACATAGCTCGGCTTCCTTGTGCACACTCACTTCGTTCGTGCGCACAATAGCGCCTTATATGTAATGATCAATTTAGCACACTTGTATCATAATGTACTATTATGGTAGTAATTAAAAAGCCATGTCCGTAGGCACTATTGATACGACTTTATTATATGTATAGTTATGAAGCTATTATGACGCGCTATCAGAGTTGATGAATTTATTGTAACTAATATGTTCAATGCAATAATATCCGCTGGTATTCTTATCGGAATGGTCCGATGACACACCTTCCATAAACTGAAATAGTTTAGCACACAATTTAGGGGGCCTATTTGAATCATAAGATTAAAACTATGATATGGCTACTTTTTGTAACCACATCACCACACAAAATAGCAAAGATACACTTACGGCACTTGAACGCGATGGGGCAACTCCGTGAGTTCTTAAAGAAGATCGGCGCGCAATTATCCAGAATGTTCTTCTGGTAATGTATCTCGACACCGCAATTGATGTCCCGGCAGTAGGCGGGGCTGACGGTGCCGTTCCACTGCGGGGTGCACACGCAGCTCTGCATGGAGTTCTTGGGCTCGAAGGACTCGCCCTCGCGGTACGTGCTGCCGTCTATCTCGCAGGTCGCTAGTTTGGCAATGGCGTCTTTACCTGTTGGGAATATTTTGTATTATTACGAGTAATTAACTCCTTATCCTAAACTCATTATCCTAAACTATTGGTCCAATTAATGTATAAAGTTAAGCGTAAAGCGTTACCTAAGGTTATAACAGCACACTTTAACCATATTGTTATTCTTTAAAAAATATCGAGGTTGGAACATTCTACCCGGGAAACTCCAGCCCCTCTCTCCCTTACCAAGTTTAAGCGTGTCTAGTCTAAGGAAGTTCTTCACTAATCGGTAGGGCTTTATCAATATTACAATGGATATTTAATTCACACATTGACGTACAGCAAAGGCGTTATGGCGGCCGTTTTGGAAGCCATTGTTTCGTGGGTGGTGTGTCAATTGCCGTTAAGTAGGTATAGGTAGTAGAAGTATTCGTAGTTAGGGTCATTAAAATTCAGGATTGGTAGACTAATGTAACAAACATCATACCTAATGGTAGCACACGCATAATAATAATATGTATAGACAGAGAGAGATCGATGGCTTTTGTTTCACTCCAAAAGTTTATTCTAGAACCTAATTTTATAAGTAAGTATGCACCTAAATCTAACTATCGCCACGGTATGCTTCGTGTAGTGTAACGATACAAGTTAGCGTAGCGTAGTAATCTGGAGTGTGTCAACAATCAGTTAATTACTCAATATCAAACGGCGTGTACTAACGCAAAATATTCTTGTGGATCTGTTAGGGCCAGTTGCACTAAACCGTCTGTTTACGTCAATGTAAAAACAATTTTACATGAAAAATATTAAGGTCTCCACGTTGTCGACAGGGAGTTGTTGCAACAATTAATGAGCTGTTGTATGTGTTGGTCCTTACCAAATACGTTGCCCACGCTGCAGCAGGAGTCCAGCTCGTAGGTGGCCACACACTGCTGCAGATCGGAGTCTAATGTCTCCACACAGTCGACGGCCGTGCACTCGAAGCGGGAGTCGTCGAACTTTTGCACGTTGGTCCTTACCACACACGTTGCCCACGCTGCAGCAGGAGTCCAGCTCGTAGGTGGCCACACACTGCTGCAGATCGGAGTCGAAGGTCTCCACGCAGTCGACGGCCGTGCACTCGAAGCGGGAGTCGTCGAACTTTTGCACGTTGGTCCTTACCACACACGTTGCCCACGCTGCAGCAGGAGTCCAGCTCATAGGTGGCCACACACTGCTGCAGGTCGGAGTCGAAGGTCTCCACGCAGTCGACGGCGGCGCACTCGAAGCGCGGCTCGTCGGTCACCTGGCACGTGCAGCGCTGCGAGCACGGGTTCTTTATCAGGTTCTGGGGCAGCACGTCGTTATGTGAATACGCCACGCCTCTGGAAATTACAGGACAAAATTCAAGTTTTTGTAGTGGGCGTCAGACTTTTTGGAAATTACGAAACATCTTGTTAATCCTTGCTGTGTTTTGTTCACAACAACTATAGATATACTATACTCTTGTGCATGGATCCAAGCATAATTTCAATTAATTGGGTGCCTACTGGCTAGCCCAGTAATTAATACCATAATATCGAACAAAGAAACTACGTAGAACAAAAGTTTTAGTTTCGCGGATTCTAAATTGGCTTTGCTTGGCTTATCTAAATGTGAATATGAAATAAACGAAAATACCCAAAAAGAAACCTACTATATTAGTGACATATGAAATATATATAATTGTAAATCTTAGGGATGACAAATACGAGTATTTTTTTATCAATATGATTGAATGATATATTTAGTGTACTGCGTTACAGAATGTCATTTATCTCCGTGTGACCAAGGCCCACATATTTCTCAATTCTTATGTCAAGAGGTCGCTTGTTGTTTGCTCTTTGAATATATTATTGGCCAATATACCAACAAAAATTTCTCGGAAACTTGCGGAGGTCGCGGCTGATGTTGCAAAAAACAGGCGTCGTGTCATTGTCAATGCCGTCCGCTTCAATACATTCATTGAAGTTTTGGTGTCCCCGCTGTTGATCGCAAAATTACATTAATTTTTTGCGATTGGGTCATGGTTACAAAAAATGCCGTCGGCGCGTGGGGTCGCCGCGCAGCTCAGCTTCATGTGCAACATGACCATGTTACCTGTATAGTAGCACTTGGTGGGGTCAGGATGTAGGTCGGGGCAGGTGAAGGCCTGCGGGCAGCCGGCGGCGCCGTCGGCGCGCGGGGTTGCCGTGCAGCCCAGCTCCATGTGCAACATGACCATGTACCTACCTGTAATAGCACTTGGTGGGGTCAGGATGTAGGTCGGGGCAGGTGAAGGCCTGCGGGCAGCCGGCGGCGCCGTCGGCGCGCGGGGTTGCCGTGCAGCCTAACTCCAGGTAGAACATGGCGAGGTCGCACTCGCCGCCCATTTCCGCTTGTGTCCAGCCTACCACTGTAACACAAACACTCAGTTTCAGACTTACAACATTTTTAAATTCCAGATTAGTGTTTCTGTTTCCTTGTCGATATCTTACCCTCTCGCTACTCATTAATTTCGATTGTACAAAATCATGGTGATGATAAGGATCTCTCTAGCATTGTGGGTTTTACTAAACCATGGTGATCTTTTCATCTCATACTTACACAGTTAGATCTTAATGGACCAAGTGCCCGTGGAATCGGTGGAACGTAACCAATCAATTAAATAACCACTGCATTACGTAAGTTCAAGTCAATTCCATGTTTTCTAGAAAAGCTCTCCGATTAGAGACACTTTTGTATAGTGTTGTGCCAATCCGATGCCCGATTTTTTTTTGGTTTCCACGTACAGAACGACAACATCTGATCGGCCGAAATGTATGGAACAGTAAAAAAAAACTTCGCGATTTCGGAGTTAGTCAAATAGTAAAAGACTTTCAGTACGAGTATTAACTAATCACCTCGTTCGGTATGGTATAATATGAACGGTGGTTATTATTGCACTCTGTATACTGCCGGCACTGCCCCGCGCGAGCTCCAAGGATTTGAGGCCTAAGGAAGCTGGAGGACGCGCTGCAAGCGTGTATATTTTTATTTCCAGGAGCTTGCGCGCTCCTATACTTAACACTAATACAGTACGTTTGTATATATAAGTAGTAGCATTAGGTACAGATAAGATAAAGTAGATAGGTAAGGTAAAGTAGGTAAGTAAATAATTAAGTTTAACCTCCTAACGGAAGATAGCATCATCTTATTTTATGCTCCAATTAGAAGTATTAGTAAGTTAAGCGAACACTTGTGTAATTGTGATGTTTTCAAGAAAAAGGTACCTACATCATTATCGGTTGATAGAGAGTTTATTTCTAAATTAATTATTAGGGCCGTAATGCCTTATTGACAACCGACAATGACGTACCTTTAACTTGAAAACGCACAATTAGTGATTAGAAATCAAACCTGAAGTGAACGGCGATACTTCCTGGGGCAGTTAATTTCCTTACCAGAAGCATGTTTATATTATAAGCTAGGTATCTTGTTCTTGTCTAAACTACATGTATGTACATACAGTAGGTATACATACGTACTTAATTGCACGGATACTAGACGAAGAGGAAGAAACAAAAGGTCAACTACAATGGAAACAATGATAATAAACTTGCTAAATTCCTATTTTCCTTAATCAAAGAATTAAACTCATTTCACTATTATGTGATTTAAACAAGGGAGAATAAAATATGATTTTATTAGTGACCTCAGATTTTGCTCCTCTATTCGGCACTTCGAAATAAACAAATGCCCGTTTGATCGTGTCGTGTGTTTATACCGTGCGTAGGTAGAGTTGATGCATGAGCATGAGTTGTTTATCGACTCGTTTTGAGGCCCGGGTGACAAAAGATATTGTTTAATCAACAAATTCAAACAGTGTACCTACGAAAAAAATGTACCTAAGAGAAATGTCCATGTCTAATCTGAACACGGCTCACTCTCGCTGTGGATTCACTGCTAAGTAGAAAGATCTGGTACACGTAATGTCTAATCTAATCTTGTTGATGCTCCATTTTATGTCAGATATGTATTCAACGTTATTCTTATATTGTTGTACTATTTATAATAACTAAAGGATATTTTTCTTTTATAAAGTCTATTTAATTTCTTAAGTACCTAGTCAATGTTTAAACTGCGCCAGTGTGATATTTTTTATGTGCCCATGGCCTACTCTGTTCGATTAACACTCAACTACCTTCTGCCGAGTTATTAAGTTTATCCTGGAAGCACCGTTGTGTCTAGAATTGGCACTTTATTGGATTACATCTACCTAGGTATTACGCGTTGCTGCATCACACAATTTACACACAATGCGGATCCACATCCAACGTGAAGGCCGCCTTATGGTCCGTGATTCTAACTTAATGTCATAGTACCTAATATAATATTGATAAGGTAAAAAGGCAGATCTAGCAGTAAAGTCGCGAAGTAGTTCACCTGCATGTTTTATACGTACTGTCCTAGAAAGAAACATACACCGCGTTGTCGGACATCGAATCTAATGAATTATTTAACACCCTTAGAACCATTAAATTCGCGAAAAATAAATAGCTAAGTATGTAAATATGTTTGTGATGTAGAGCTTGAAATAGGTATGTTGTTTTAAGAGCACTATGACTAACAGTAAATGTATTCAACATAACAGCATTTAAATTAGGTACCTTTATTAGGAGTACAACTATGGACCACATCCACACTCTAGAACAGCTCATAGAAAAATATCAGGAGCACCGTCAACCGTTATATACAGCGTTTATAGACTACGCTAAAGCATTCGACACAATATCACATACAGTTATCTGGAAAGCTCTGAACCAGTGCAATATAGAACCTGCATATATAGAAATAATAAAACACATTTATGAAAATAGTACCAGTCGAGTTCAATTAGACAAGCTTGGGTTAGACATACCAATAAACAGAGGTGTCCGGCAAGGTGACCCGCTATCCCCAAAGCTATTTCTAGCAGTCCTGGAATCGGTAATAAGCAGTATTAACTGGAAAAACATAGGAATAAATATAAGTGGTAAATATCTAAACCACCTGAGATTCGCCGACGATATAGTATTATTTTCAGAAAAGTGTGACCATCTAGAATACATGATACAGAATTAACACGAAGTGAGTGCCAAAGTAGGCTTAAAAATGAACTTCCAAAAAACGAAGCTTATGACTATATAACAGCGTTCAAAAGGCTATAACAGTTGTCAACACGCCGCTGGAGTACGTCGACAGCTATGTCTACCTAGGCAAACAAATATCTTTCAAAAATGAACGACATGAACAGGAAGTTGATAGAAGAGTAAAAATAGCTTGGAATAAATTCTGGAGTCTAAAAGAAATTTTAAAGAGTAATATGAATATGAAACTTAAAAAACAAGTTATGGATATGCGCATCTTACCATCATTGACGTATGCTAGTCCAACCTGGGTGCTTACTACAAAAATAAAAATCAAAAATAACGACATGTCAGAGAGCAATGGAAAGAAGCCTAACAAACATTAGAAGAGTACAAAAAATACCACACATAAATATAAGAGCAGTAACAAAACTAATAGACGCATTAAAGCACGCCAAAACGCAAAAATGGAGATGGGCTGGACACGTTGCCAGGCTGTCTGACTCCCGCTGGACCTTACGAGCTACTACCTGGAGGTAGAGTTACCAGATACAAATTTCAAAAGTCCTGACAAAATTCCTGATTTTCGGCCAAAATTCCTGACACGAGCTTGACCTCGCGGGACTCGCGTTTTTTTTTAATACGTTGCGGCGGGGGGTGGGTGAGGGGGTCTGGGTATTATGCCTCGAACTAAGTTTGTTTGATAACTAAAAACCTAATCAAAAAGTCCCGATGTTTTAGAGATACAAACAACAAGACACAACAACAGACAAGCTGATAATGTCAATTGTTGATTAATGAATGCAAAGTTACTGCATTTTCAATGGGAAACTAGATTTTAACTAGCGTACCTACAAAAACTGCTATTGACGCTATAGATAGTTAACGCTTTGTATATATATAATAGGTAAACGCGAATAAAAACGGATCTCAATTCTAAACCAACGTTTACTTTAAGTGTTTATATTTTAAATTGAGCAAAAGTTCTATGCTCGTAAAACGAAATTTTTACATAACATTTTTTTTGGTCAAATAATAATTTACAGTCAAATAATTTAATTGTTTTGTCTATTTGTCGAAAATTCCTGACATTTCCCTTTTCCGGCCGCATTCCTGACATATGTCTAAAATTCCTGACATGTCAGGAAAATTCCTGACGTCTGGTCACCCTACCTGGAGGGGACCTCCAGGAAAACGACGTACGGGCAAACCTAATAGCCGCTGGTCTGATGACATCAAGAAAACAGCCGGAATAAACTGGAAATCTACAGCTTGAAATAGAGAAACTTGGAAGTCCTTGGAGGAGGCCTTCACCCGATGAGGGGTTCTAGTCCGTTACACAGATAAAAGATTAATAATATATACAATTGTAAATAAAATGTGAGTGATATTTTTTTGACATATTTAACTATAATAATTTTGACATAAAAACGATATATAAATGACAACATAGCATGAAATATAGATAAGGTTATAATTATAAAATCCGATGTAACTTGCATTTCTTTCTTTTAACGACTGGAAATAAAGGCTTTTTTATTTTTATTTTATTTTATTATTAGGAGTTATACAATGTTTAAGGTAATTACCAACTTAGGGGACCTATGTCTAGTAACAAACTAGAGAAGTATATTTTCCTCGTAGGTAAAATATTATCACAATTAAAGGGATAGTTCCTATTTCACTACAATTGTTAAGGATAAGATTTCTTAAGCAATTAAATATTTAAGAAATCTTATCCTACGACATATCTACGAACTAAGACAGTTTGATTGAGGAAATTACAATAGAATCGATGATTGAAATTATGCGCTGAACAAACCTTCAGAAGCCATCCTAGTTCTACCCACTAGTCGAAGGTTTACAGTTGCAACCATAATTTAATAGGCATTTGTTAACTTTGCGTTATACAATTGCGACGATAGCAGGCTGCACAGGGTAGGCTTCCACGCGCAGTATTGGGTATTTACTAGCAATAGTATTTTCCACTGGTCTTAGAAATGTAAACTTACAAGTCTTCAACGTACAATTATTTTATTAACATTTTAATGACTCTACTTTCATCATTGATAAAATTACCTACAATATAATAATAATGGTAGAGAATGCCTTCTGGCATTAATTCCGCCCTTTGTATTTTGTTTTACTGTGCAAGTTTAAATAAATAAATAAATATAACACACGACGTAAAAGTAATTTGTATTTTAAAACTTAATTGTCATACCTACTCGTACTTATTTGGTTTTATTTACTCAAACAATATATAGTTAGTGAATTTAAGGTAAACTAAGTCCAAAATAATTATATGTTAATTAACATTGTAAACAAACAAACAAACAGTAATTTAACTATAAAAGGTAAATGTATATAAAAAAAATATATACTTACGGATCGCCACAAAACACAGTAGAACCTTCATGGTCGACCGACGCTCTTCCGATTTAAAAACAAGAATGTTTATTTCCTAAGTTTTTATTTGGCGCGTCTGGGGTTGTCAAAGGCCGTGGTTAGAGCGCGCGGCGCGGTCGCTCGCCCGTTGGTGAGTGAGATAGGCGCCGACGGATCTCCATAATATTCTGTCACGGTCAGTGCCAGCACGGGTAGGGTAAGGGGTCTTCAAACCTTACACACAATAGCATATTACGACTTTAAATACATGTCGTTTACTGACATAAGTTCATCGAATTCAATCAATCACATTGCCAGATGCCGCAAGCCGCAATATAAATTATAACGGTTTCGCTATAATTATCGGTACCTATATACCTTTAATTATTTTTTATACCACGAGTGTAGCAAACAAGCACACGGCCTGCCTGATAGTAAGCACCTACCGTAGATTATGGACGTGTTACTAGCAACCAAACTTTGTCTACCAGTAACTTAAGTATTGGGACTACAAAACTAAGGGCTTATTACTTACCAAAATGTTTTGTTATTTATACGTAATCTTTGAGTTATAATCATTTCATTTTTATTACCAAATTAATTTTGGTTATTAATGAAATAGCCGAAGTAATTCGATTGAAGTTTGAATGTCTGTTTTGAACCAACTCACCCCATTTTACGGTACCTGTGGGGTGATTTTTGAGATTCGAGCACTTGAAAGTGACATTTACAACTCAGAATAAAACGATGAAATTATGTTTTAAAAGTAACAGAGATAGGAATTTAAAACCAAAAGTATTAAAACTATTAATTTCATGCGACAAAAATGGCGGTATAAGCTTTTGTGTGCGATTATTTTCGAGCTTAAACTTTTTGAATTCGGGCGCTCGAAAGTCAAAAATAACCCCCCAGCTTATTTGGTCATTTAAGATCTTAAACCATTAAACCATAATGATGCATAGTGCATACTTACGAATTTTCCAAAATAAGTAGGTAAGATTCAGTAACTAGGATTTATATAATCCCAAAACATCTTGTCGCTTTTGTGATTGTTTTACAATTATAAACGTCGCGTCTTGACTCGGCATTGCTCTATTTATAATTACCCATGTTTTTAATTCTCTTAAAGAGGGTTAATCTTGAATGAATTTGAGGACATAAACAACAGGATGTAAACATAACAGAGCGTATCTCAAATGTATATATTTATTGTATACCTTTTTTTTCCTTCTATACAATAAAAATTAAATATACAATTTGTATACCTAATTTAAAATTAAGATATTGCATCGCTATCTATGGCTGATTCGGGTTATTAATTAAAACCTCGGAGTTGCGTAGAAATTAAATAGACGAACAGTTGGAATGGGTCGGTAGTAGTAAACATCCAGAAATGTTTTTACACATATTTAATACATTGTTAAAGGTTTGTTTTTCAGTAATCTAAGTATCAACGTACAAAAAAATTAAAAAGTAAATTAGTGTGACGGAAACCGATAATAATTGTCATCATCAACAGTATTTTAGCAGTTTGTCGTAGGTATTCCTAATTTTATAGATTTACAATGTGTACCGCCCTCCTCCTTTGTAAATACTCAGCCCATAGAATCCTGTGTACCTTCATCAATAGGAAAGCAAATATCCCCACGGTGTAAGTCACCATTGCCATCCCGATCATCATGGCATAAGCAAACATCTTCCAACTTAAAAACCACACCACTACAATCGGCAGCAAAGAAGACAAACCTGAAGGTATACTAGCCATTAACATAGTCAACATTTTTACATACATGTCTCTGCGTGATGTTCTTCTACTCAAACACAATTGCATTATAGTATAAGCGCATATAAAGTAAATACCAATATTACAAATCAACGAAACAACGGCAATACCAGAACTCAGGTTCATCATTAACATACTGAAACCTCTATAGTACAGATCAATCCCATACATAACAATAATTTCTACACAGGGCAAACCCCAGCCGAAGATATTTGCAATCCAGTATTTTCTATTTACTTCGTTATTGAAGGTTTTCACAATATCCATGTAAAGCATAATGGTTGTAATCAACATCCAATGAATTAAAATGGTTCTAGGTAACAAAATAACTATATTCGACTGGTAATGAAAGGCGTATATGTAGCCACTAATATGCATAGCAATGCCGGTTATCATCAAATTAATAAACGCATAATGCTGAAATTGACGCCATTTTTTAATTAAGATCCAAGAAATTGTTGCGAAGGTCAAGCTTAAGATACACAAAACTATGTTAAAAATTAAATACGAGATGTAAATGTAATAAATATAGCAATGTAAATATATTTGTATGTTTACTGGCACCCGCGTAGCAACGAGGCATGATGGTGTGTCATTGGACGCCTGTAAATCTTCAAAAGTAAACACTAGCATGTTCATATTTAACACTTTGTGAACTTTCGGTTGCACGGTTTCGGTTACGTACCACAACTTTAGTAGATCCTTATCAATTCAATGGTTTTGCGATGTAGAAAGAATATGTGACACAATTACGCTGGGTACATGTCCGGTTAAGTTACAGCATTATTTTCTTCTTTATCGGACTGGCTGAGGATCATGATCTTGTCACCCAATTGTTGTCAATAGCATATTTTTATGTAAATTGCACATTCGGATTTTTGGAAGAAGCGAAACTCAATATTCACCAAGTATTTTCTTTGAATACGAAGTTAATTGGATCTATTTTACTCTACACGATAGAGTAGGTACACGGTTCAGTTTTTGATACATTATAATAACCACAATATTTATTCAAATATCTGAATAAAGCACGTCATTTGTAGGTATGTATACTAATTTACGTCCAACGCGTTTAATGATTCTAATTTTTGTGTGAATTTTAGCGAGTAACTAAATACCTACCAATTGGGCTAAGAGCTGTATGATTATAATTCAGTAAAGATACGTTTTTTAAACATTAAATTATAATAGCGATTTTTTTGTTAATATGGTTTTAAAATGTCATTCTAAGATGACTGAACGAAAAATCCTACACAATTTCTATCAGGAAGTAAATATTCTTCAAAATATATATGAAGCGTTTCTTTGTTTGTGTGATTTTCCGTCATCCATAAATAACATATCTTAAGGAACCATAATAAACAAAAAAACATTTATATATTTATATAAGTGATTTCTTAGGAATGAATTAAATGACGATTTTTCCATGTTCAAATTTTTGAACGATTTTTTGTCAACACAATGATTAACAAGACTTTTAAGCCGTAGAACTAAATTTTTCTGCTATTATAAATTATTTCCAAATTTGATCTTTTCCCCATACAATTGAAAATAAAATGTCTGTACTAATTCCTTCTGGGTCCGTATACCGGTATTAATTACATACAAATATATTGGTTTGTATTTTTCGATTTCGGTATCTCACAGTTGTTGTTTATGTTTTTTTTTTGCCTGAATAATCTGGTAAGGGAGTTGTCAGTTGTCACACTGGATGCTGCGGTGCGGTGGGGACCTGGGGACCGCAGACTGCAGAACGCATTCAGTGTGGCAAATCTCTAACTCATTGTCTATACATACCTAAATTACATTTGAGAATATCGGATAAATATTGCGATTATTGCGATTTTTTTTAGTTACACCGGTTTGAATCCCTGTCTTATTTCCTGGATAAGGATTTTAGATATATACGAGTATATGCCTGCTTGATATATCAATTTAATTGTATCGGCTAAACCGATAGATTTATTTAATTAAATCCTTGTTGTGTTAAGATTGTCATTAATGGAATCCCCACCATAGTTTTTGATCACTATTTCATTAGCATTGTCCCTAAGTAGGTAACTTATGTAACTAACTCGTAATGGCAATCCCATATACATATGTGAATGAATTCCAAGTTTTAAAGATCTTTCTCGAAACCAAGTTCCTTGAAAGGTCCTTAAATCACCCTTATCTACTAAATAAATCTGTTAATTAAACGTATCTGGCTCTTAGCTTATACGTCTTGATTGATATTACTCAATTTCCATAGAACGAGGAAAATATAAGTGATAATTCCTCATATTTAATATATTATTAATTGATTAAACAGTTTCGCGTTTTGCAGGAAAAACAGTGTCTCAAAGGCAAAAAATATTAAAATAATGGTTATTCCATACCGTCATCGTTTTTGAAAGCTAGAGCTTATTAGGCGAACTCAAACGATTTCTAACAGAAACAAAGCCTTAAATTTTTTCTGGAATAATTTTTATCATGTATTCCTTGACCAATATGGACCTGACTAGTAATAGTACATTATGATACAAGTGTGCTAAATTGATCATTACATATGAGGCGCTATTGTGCGCACGAACGAAGTGAGTGTGCACAAGGAAGCCGAGCTATGTAATGATCAGGCACACGCGTTTCATACGACGTTTTTCAACACACTTGCGAGGAAAAAACAGAAAACTGTAAGTAATAACTTTTGATAAATACATTGATTTTCAGAATGCTTACAGGATAGCGGTACCTACTGACTTTGTTAATTAAATTAACTAACCTGTTTTTTGATGTTATTGACTGGATCTATTTCTCTGGAACTCTTTTTCGAAGCATTTCATAAAATCCAACACTTCACATTTATTGTCAAATAAGTTAGAATGTTTCCTTACATGTATTTCTCACTCGATTTTTATGACAACATTTTACTAGTCTGTAGGAATGACATTTTGAAAACATATCCGGACCCGGAGGTTAAATGAACACTAAAGTTGGTTTTTTACTCATTTAAAGTATAAATTGTTTAAATTAATAATAATAAAACACAACTAGAAAAATCTAACAAATAAACTGTAACTTCAAGTAAACTTTTAATATGGCGCCCATTTTTTTGCATTCACGCGCACCTTGAGGCAAAGGTTTATGACAAACAGCCAATACTAAAACATAATTTGTGTTTAAAACATAATCTATTGTGTATTATGAGATTTATGAGTAAAATAATTACTAGAAATGATTATTTTTCACAATTAGGATTTTATAATTTGTATTTTCTCGTAAATGTGTACTATTTTTACTTTTTTGCCATGCAAACTCCTAATCAGTTTAGAAAAAATAAAAATAATACCCGTCTAAATTTAATCGCCTCTGTCTGCGCACATAAGACTTGGTACTAGAATACCAACGTCACTTGATGGGATTTATTACATTATAGCACTAGTTATATAATTATCGTGAAAAGCACGCGTGTTTAATATCTAGGATTATGAGCCTAAAAGCGGTGGAATAAGTACCTCGTTACAAGCAAGTGTGTTGAAAAATTAATAAGGCACGCGCCGCCGGCCCCCCAACCGCATTTTAAATCTGTTGTATCTTCACAAATATTCATTTAAATTACATGCTGTAAAGAGCAATATTGATCTATATTAAATGCACAACAATGTACTAATAGTATTTTGTGCAATAGTTACATAATAAGGGTTCTTAAGATTCGAGGGTCGAAGTTACAAAATGAGGCTAAGCCGAATTTTGTAAAAACAGACTCGAGAATTTTAAGACCTAATTATGTACCGTTGCACACAATAGTTTTTCTACGAGTGCTTAGCAAGCCGGTAAGAATTGAGTTCGACGAATGCCGTGCATAACCTGCTGCTTCATATAATTGAGTAACTTCGATCTCTTGGTGGATTGTGTCGGCGCGCGGCGGGGCGCGCAATGCGGGGCCCGACAACAGTTTCACAATATTGTATGGAAATCCTTTCTGTGATTGTTATGGATGCTACAATATGCGACCATAGAAGCTCTATCAAAAAGTATGCGCTAGTAGTTCCGCCAACACAATCTCAATTCAAGTATTACAGTCGCCGAGTATAAAAATGTATTTAATTGGATAAGGATCAATACTGTATTGCTTAAAATCGCTTAGTAAGTAAGCCATTATTTCTCTTAAAATGTAAAGGATAAAAAATGGTTATTGTGGGTTATCCTTAAGAGATAGACATATACTACCGCGGACTTTTTTGTAGAACTTTTTAAGGTGTACAGTACTATAGTACATTATTTTGATCCATCTAGTAGGGTTCAGCCAGCGTTTGCAATGTAAGCGCAAAAAATGTGTTTATTTACGACTTCACATTAGAAACCTCTAAAATTTTCAGTGTTCCTTTACTATATTATGCATATATTATACATATAAACCTTCCTCTTGAATCACTCACAGTCACGTTGCGTAGTTTTAAAGATCTAAGCATACATAGGGACAGACAGCGGGAAGCGACTTTGTTTTATACTATGTAGTGATTGATATTAATTGACATGGAGTAAGGGCCTTTACCATGGGTAATAAAAAAACCAAGGGTGAGTAGGTAATTATGTAATCAAACAATTAATCACAAAAACAAATAATAAATTCTCGAATTTTATTAAGTACCTACTGAGTATATTAATAACGATAACGTGAATGACATACATCTAGTTTTAATTACAAAATGTAAACGAATATCACCAGGATAAATCTAAACAAATGAAATGGCAAGTATACTTAGCGTATTATTAGACATTGCCACAGCCGTTCGGTTAACTTTTCACATATTTTTATTTTTAAACGTATTATCCAGAAATGTACATTGACCTCTAATTTTCGTACTGAACTAGACCAGATGTAGCAGAAGAAAGTATTTTGAATTTGATGTGCTTAAAGACTACATACATATTCAAGGAGAATTCCTGTTCTGTGGACTTTGCAAACGTATGTTACAATTGGAATTTTGTGAATTACGTATAACTTGTCTAGTATATGGTAGAGGATTACGAGTTTAGTCTACATGAGCACGAGCACCTCGTACTCGGCGGAGCTCCTCTCTTCTCCGTCGAACGGATAGTAGCACGTCTCGTGGCTGGGGTGGATCTGAAATTTAATTTAGTATTTTAAATATTAAGTACGATAAAATATGTAGTTTCTGCTGGACAGTGACACGGCCAAAGTACAAGTCACGTCGTATGCATGCGTGACACACGTCACGCCCGCCTCTACTGCACCGTTTGTCTGCCATAACTGAGTTGTTTCTGTTTATAACCCTCACCTTGCCGGGAGTGACGCAGCCGTCATGTGTGACGCGACCGAAGTACAGCTTCTCGCCGTCAGCAGTGACGCCCGCTTCCACCGCGCCGGGCGGCACCGCACCGTTCGTGGAAAACTGCCAGGAGAACATCGCTGGCACTAGCACCTGAGGTAAAAAATAAAGTTTTATAAACTGAAGGACCTACAGCAGCGTCTTATCCATGAATCGTTGTCATAACTTTTTCTAGGATTACTGTTTAATTACCTCAAATTGATCTTTCAGAACTTCCTCCCCGTTGTGGGCGACGTAGCACGCGTTCTTGGAGGGGATGACCTTGGCGGGCAGGATGTCGCCCTCGTGCGGCGCACGCCCCGCGTAAATCTCCTCCCCGTCAGCGTCGGTGCCCACGCGCAGCGCGCCAGGCGGGATGCTGCGCTGGCTCAGGCATGCTGGCACCCAACGGTATGTACCTGCACAGGCGAACTCGCGTGTAAGCGACATAAAAAATAAAAATACGCGAGTATTTCCAGTAAGAATTTGACATTATAATATGTACGTAACCAAAACTAATAATATTTAGATAAAATATATTGGTCCTGCTCATTTCCCTCGAATCATACTGTAATTATACGATGATAAAACAGCGTCATCGAACATATGACTACAACTACTTAATATACATTTACATAAAGATAGTACGTACGAAGAGTGGTAGGTACCTGATGGAAATATAACATCGTAGTAATTACAAATATCATTATTTAAAGCATAAATTTATTTACAGCAAGATAATAGGGGGTACAAAAAACTAAACTATGGTTTATAATAATAGAGTAGATACAAACTAATTGAAGCAGTTACTTGATCTTTTAGAGGTTTATTTAAAAGATGAGCTCAATTTCATACATTTAAAACAAAGATGAAAAGAAGACACACGCTACGCCACGCTAGACGTATGCGTTTGTGCACGCTATGGGTAAATCTAAACAATGTAAACATTTAATATTAGAACAAACACAGATTATAAGAAACAGAGTTTATAAAAAAATATTAGTAAGTTTAGTGACATAAGAGCAATATACTCCAAAATACGACTTTGCAAGACAACACATAAAAGCTACGGCCAAAACTCTGTATGGAGTATATTGAACAGTATTCAAATACAAATTATGTTTCAGACACGGAAGGAGGGATTCGAGGAGGAAATGGAAAGGAGGGCTAAGGAGTCCATAGAGAGGATTGGCCCCACATTGGCAGACAATACACCCAAGCTAAAGGAAAGATAACACCTTTATCTACTACCTTTCGATGATTTGATTCATTTTCCAAACACATGAGATATTTTTGATAAGGATAAGGACAGCAATGTTATTTCATGAAGTAACAAAAATAATATAGTTTACCTGTCAACGATAAAAAGAGCTTCCTTTAGCGATAATGGTGTTGATTAGTTGAGTATATTATTAGAGAAGTATAAAACTAGTATATTTTTTATCTTGTAATTAAGGAATAGGGCCAAGAAACCCCTTAAAAATTTATATGATCAAGCGCATTCAAAATGCTAAACTAACCTGAGTCAACTTAGGCAGAAACAAGATAATATCTGAGTAGACATGTCTACTCAGATCTAACGTCAAGTAAACAATGAGAGATTTGTTAAAATGTGGGAAAGACTAAACATCCTAAACTATATGAAATGAAGTAGAAAGGTGTTATCTCCCCGTACCGTGCCCTGAGACTTACTCCACGGCAGCTCGACCGTCTCTCCGGGCAGTTCCGGGACGGCCTCCTCGGGCGGGCTGTCCACCACTTGGACGGGTTCGGGCGGGGGAGGGTAGGGGTAGAAGTAGGCAGGGTGGACGGGATAGTACATGACCCCGGGGGGCCCGGGGTACATGTGTGGGGGGTGGCCCGGCGGGTGCGGGGGCGGCGGGCCTCCGTAGCCGTAATAACCTCCAGGTCGTCCTGGACAACACAACCTTATGTAAGTACACATTTGACAATTGGCGTACTAAATAGTACCTACTGAAATTAAATAAAAGGGATTTGTCGACGGTCGCGGTCTATCATTAGTATCATTACAAATATTAATTATTTCTAACTTAATTTTGACAAAAAATTTTTGTTATAGCAATGAAAATAATAATACCTGTGTATTTTATCACGATATAAATACCTAATACTTATATCAGGAACTGACTAAGCCATTGATAGTAAGTATATTTTTAATCATTTAATCGCAATTCCTTTACACCTGAAGATAACGTAAAGCGGTTTCAATGGATTATTCGTAAATGCCAATAACAATCGCTAACTTTATAATTTTAATCATCACTTTCACGACTAGGCGGGCTCTCTGTTCGTAGGCGCTTTCCGCTACAAAGCGGGAAAACACTAGGACCGGCTACGAGCGTAGCGAGCTTTTTTTTGTTTTTTTTTTTTGTAATTCTTATAATTTTTTTGAATTTTTTGATTTTTTGTTTTTTTTTTAAATTGTCTTTGTTTTTTAGGTTTTTTTTATTATTCATTAATAAATAATAATAATTTTTGAATTATTCATTATTTTTCAAAAAAATGACTTTTATTAATTTTTTTACTATTTTCGACTTCTTCGAAATTATTGACTTTTTGTTTTTTTTTGACTATAAATATTTTTGAGCTTCGTTTCAAAATATTGTAAGCACATTGATTAGAAACTAGTACCTGCGCCAAATCTTGTGATTAGGTTTACAAGCTAATTTAGTGTTCATCGGGGTTCTGCTATTCAAAAAGAGATATTATGACGTTTGAAATATTACTTCCTCTTTCTTTTAACTGCAGAAATTTCAAGGTCATTTTGTCTCACTCAATTTAGGCAGCAAAGAACCCTTGTTCGAGCTGCTGAGGTGAAAAAAATTTTCTTTTTTTTTTCATAATTAGAATACGATACCTATTATGCCTTTAAAAGAATCAGCAGTATTTTTGTTACATCCTGTATAACCAGTACAGTGAACACAACCTTATTTGTATGGCTATAAGGTCGTGTTCGCATATTTGTGTTCAGTTGGACGCGTCGATATTAACGAACTCGACTGTACCTTTAAATGCCTACTCTGCTTTTATTCAAAGTTGTTGTGAATTATGAAGAACCTACTTATTTATATAGACTTTATTTACACTTCACTGTACCACTTGTTATAATAACAACGCTCAACATACCTACCTAAAGAAAATGCGAAATATATCATAAGTAGTAAGGTGTCGGTCCGTAGGTAAAATACTGTACTGTAGTATCTATGTACAGTATGTACCTAACCAAAAGTTAAACCTTAGTTATTGACTTTTATTATATGAGGCTAATTTGATTCGAAATTGTTAGCCTTTTTAGGCCTGGGTCGGAGAGATAGGTACGCAAGCATGCAGTCCTGGAACAATCAGTACGTAGCGGAACGTCCATAGAACTCGATGCCTATTGGGTTTCCATTATACCGATATATACCGATTGCTAGATATTTTTCCTACAATTTCTTAGTTAACTAGCTGGAATGATCGCATAATTATACTTTCCGTTCAAAACAAGTGAGTGTCATTGTAAGTATGTTATAGAGATAGGTATGAGTCCCTGCGTTGGCGCACGACTTAGATTAACATGACAATGAATCCGCGTCGCTCGAGGAACATATTCGCACATATGGCTTTCCAGATTCATCTTTACCTAATAATTTATACCTATTATGTATATTCGTAGTCATATTTTAATCAATGTGTTACACAATTTTACTGCTAATGAAACGTCAATAAAAAATTAATGAACATAAATCTCATTTGTAATGCTAAGAATGTATGTAACTAATTAAAGAGGCACATAAGTTTTTTATTGTTTTTTTAACGATCAATTACTTGATGTCAAAGTCACGAGGCAGTAATTTATTACCATTCTTATCCAAAAAAAACAGGTTCATAAATAAGCGATGCGGATAATTCGATAAATGTATTTAATTACAGCCTGTTTAAAACTTTGTTCTTAAATTATTCCTATTTCTCGATAGTATCAACAATATACTGAATTAGTAAGACTATATTTGGTAACACGTATAATATATTGCGTTAAGAGGTGAAACTATAAATTCATAATCAAGGCGAGGCAATGATTCGAGAAAGTGTTCTAGTACACTCGCGTTATCAGTTGCCACTATCAGTTATCGTAATCAAGCACTTACCTGCCATGGTGTAAGTCTCCTCACTGACTGGTGTCACCACACGCGCTTCGAAATATTTAACATATGTCTGACTCATATGTTATCAACCACATACGTGGATGATTCTCTCGCTTGCTCTATCTTTCAGTAAAAACTGAGGTGTGTTACTGAAGACTGTGATAACGGTTATAGATTTCGGCGTAGACTTGGAATTTTCGACTAATTGTTTATTTGTCATACAAATTGTGCCTACTCATAAACCAGAAAGGATGTAGATATCATATAACATGCACCGAATCTATGACTCTACAAATCTACTATCATAAAGAAAATGGACGGGGAAAATGTCAATGCAATTTTAACCACACCGCGTAGTTAGGTTCTCTTTCATTCTTTCCAATCCATAGGTATAAAGTGTGCAAAATGACTAGATATACAGACTAGCTATAGATACAAACTAATAGAATATACTTATTTGAGTAACAATTGAGTTATTTATGTATTTACGTACTCTTAATGCAGTGCAGTTTTACTTTGTTCACTATGACAAGGTGAACAATTACACTTAACACCAGTTATTTGCCTTTTGTGCCTTAAAACCCTCGCAATTCTGTACATTTTTTTAGGTTAAGGTCCCAATATGAGTAATATAAAAAACTTTTTACAAAAAAAAGATAAACCGACTTCATAAAAGATAAAATGAATCATTATATTATTTATATGCGTTACCAACTCATATGTTTAAAGTCGGTGCCAAGCCAAATTTGGAAGACTTAATACGAACGGGGCGATGTGTTCAGTGAATTGTTATTTATTTTTTCTATATAACAAATGTAATACGGTATGAATCGCACGTAGATATACATTCGTTTCGACCATGCGGTAACTGTTAGGCAAGTAGGTACAGAAAGTATAACCATGCTTCCTATGTTTGTTTGTTAACACATTGTTGGGACTATCCGTCTGTCGAACGAAGCCCGTGGTTCGGTTTGAATTATTTATCCTTCTTCATCTAAGGTTTAATCCAAAGTATAAAGGAATTCAATTGCTAGATAAATTTTTCTATACTCACATATACCCAGTACACACGCCGTGTCAGTAAAAAGGCACGATATTAAATTTTTCTATGGAAGGTCAATCTTACGCGTCTACATTTTTTTTTCTATTTGCCGCCTTTTTATGATTATTGACAAAGCAGACGTATATCAGAATATATATATCGTTGTCGCATTTCATCGAAATAGGATTAGTAGTTTAGACATGAAAATGTAACACATGAAATCGCATTCACCTTTGCATTATTAGTACCGATGTTTTGTGACGTTCACACTTGCAGCTGATTTGACCGGTTTTGTAATTTGTGGCTTGGCACCGACTTCAAACATATCAGTTGGTAACGCATATAAATAATATAATGATTCATTTTATCTTTTATGAAGTTGGTTTATCATTTTTTTGTAAAAAGTTTTTATTTTTCCATTTTTAGTGGTTAGGTATATATTTATCAAAATCGGACAAAAAGTCTCGGAATAATCGGTAAAGATAAATAAAAAAATTTCATTATACAGCTATTTTATCTAAGGAAAGACCCACGTATCATATGTGGACTTTATCATTAGGTCCTCTATATCAAATTGGTGGTCAAGAGGGAATGCTCGAGTTGCTTAAGAAAACACCCAAATCACTATACATGTGCCTTTCAAAATTGAGGAGTTCCCTCAATTTCTCATGGACCCCATCATCCGAACAGCACCAGATAAATGTGGGACCATCTTCGAGGTAGTTCCTATCAAACAAAAAAAGGAATTGTCCAAATCGGACCACGGGTCTCGGAGTAATCGCTGAACATCCTACATAAAAAAATCTTCATCATTATCACGAAAACAATCATCATCATCAGAACCACTCCATCAAATTGGCGGTTTTCGTGAGAAAATGCTTGAGTAGCTTAAGAAAACACCCAAATCACCATACACGTGCCTTTAAAAATTGAGGGTTTTCCTCAGTTGCTCATAGATTCCATCATCAGAACAGGACCAGATTAATGTGTGACCATCTTTAAGGTAGTTCCTTTCAAGCAAAAAAGAATTATTCAAATCTGACCGCGGGTCTCGGAGCAATCGCTCAACATCCTCCATTTAAAAAATCTTCATCATTATCATCAAAACAATCATCATCATCAGGTCCACTCCATCAAATTGGTGGTTTTCGTGCGAAGGTGCTTGAGTAGCTTAAGAAAACACCCAAGTCACTATACACGTGCCTTTGAAAATTGAGGAGTTCCCTCAATTGCTTATGAATCCCATCATCAGAACAGCACCAGATAAATGTGGGACCATCTTCAAGGTAGTTCCTATTTCAAAAATCGATTACACGCATTCAGTTCATCGTTTTCAGTGAGTAAAGAGCTCCGTGAAAATGCCTTTATGTATTGTTTTTAGGTGTAAAAAATGTTCTATTATGTCTAGTTTACAAAAATATGAAATATAATTTCACATGTAATTATAGTTTTACTTTTTTTATCATTACTATTATGATTAAAAAATTAATCCATATCGAAAATCCAGCGTCGTTTACTGAATCGATTCAAAGATAATCGTTTATTTTCTGACGGGCAGTAACTATTTTGACGTTTGACACTTATGCATATTTAACGCCCCTAAGGATTACTGCCTTGTATATTTTGTTTGAAAATACAAGCAAAAATGATCCTTGGCTTTTTTGTTTGACATTTGCAAGGACTGCATCCAATAATGAACCATATTTCAACATATGTAAAATCAACTATTTGTTGCTCCATTTAGTGTCGTGACTTACTGTGAAATATGCGTGATATTTTCAAGTGAAAGGTACATCATTGTCCTTTATCAATAAGGCGATGCTGCTATAAAAATTCATTTAGAAATAAACTTTATTAACAACCGACAATGATGTACCTTTAAATTGAAAACGCCATACGTATGCTACCTCACCCCCCTCAGATTTTGGCAGACTTTTTTGTTTGGAAAGATGAGGCGATGGCTCCTCCAGGTATAGAGCTTTATGGTGAACATACATTTAAAAAAAACACCAAACCGAATGTAGAACCTCCTTCCTCAATGGAATTGAAGTCGGTTAATAACAAGAAGTATAAACAATAAATTGGCTCTTTTGTATCTATAGGTAAAAATTAAAACGTAGGCACTTTGTTTTTTGTTTTTAATAGTGGTTAATATATGAGCACGATTTATTCCACCGAATAAGAAAATCCAGGTTCACTTATATCGTGCAATCTCTAAGTATGTTTTGTATGAGTCGAGACAACTCCACGAAGGCTGGCAGGGTGCCGTCAGCGCTGCGTCTCATGAGCCTGGGCATAGTGGCGTAGGTCTGCGCCAGATCGTGCAGGGTCTTCTCTACCACCTTCTGCAGGCCTTGTGGAGTCAACCGTTCCGTCTCCTCAATCAACCGAATGGATGACATTGTCTGAATAAACGATCAATAGAATATCATTGTTAAATATGTAGATAGGAAGAAGTAGTTAATAAACGGTCAGTCCTGAGCTACTTTTGAGCAAACAATTATAATTTAAAATCAAGGCGGTCTAGTTGACTCTTGAAAATGTCAGAAGGGTGCCATAGTACATGGCTATTTTCCACACTTTCTTAAGTCAAATTGGGCTGCAGAACAGGAACAGGAAACAGAAACAACAGGAACAGGAGGACACAGAACAGGAACTGGAGACTTCGGAACAGATTGCGTTCTCGAAGAATACCTATTTAATCTTATTAACAAAAAGCTCGTTTCGCATTCTCGATTCATCGAGTTTGATTTTCTACTAGAATCTAAATATTTTGTAATGTGTTCATGGGATTTTTCTCATATAATTATCTTTACATTATGTTTTGGAACCTGTCCCTTACAAGACTGACAGTGATGTGTGTGCTATTTAAAAAACATTAGTTAGATTTCTAGGAGTTTCTAGTAAGTGTAAAAATATGGTCGATACCTTAGTCTTCCAACTGTCTAGTATTTGAGCCAATACGTGTCCCCAGCGCTCGGTTTTGTAATTTAGTAGTTCATTGCGTAATACCAGTAGGTGATGATTACGGCAAACCTCTGTTAATGATATTTTTGTAATTTTTAGTGAATTTAATTTAAGCAGCTATATTAAACACTAACACACTTCATACAGATGAGACGTCTAAGCTAACAAAGCCTAAGCGCCAAAGTCTAAGAAGCGTATTCTTAATTAACTAGAGTAATTTGACTAATTTGCATACCCCGGGGTTTTCGGTGCGGGAATGATTTCGTGTATTTATAACTTTGTTTATTGTTAAGTAATTACCAAACTATGAATTAAAAGTAGGTAGTAAGGTCCAAATGTGCTTAGAAATGTTAAATTAGTATCGTTTTTTACAGTTTTTACCTGTTACTTAGCTCTTGTATAACATTCCCGCACCGAAAACCCCGGGGTATGCTAATTTGACAGCACTTTAGGTACATATATTTGCAAACAGCTTTGTATGCAAGGAGCTGTCAGATTACTCCTTCAATCAGGGTTTAGTACAATGAAAATGAGTGTTTGGATACTTCTTGTTAATGAATTCTAAGATTCTCCTCGCTATACCAGAATCGCGTAAGTGATTCGGATAGGAGGTGCAAGCACGAAATGCATGCCCTTAGAGATGGTCAACGGCGCCTAGCCGTTTCAAATTCAGTAGATTACATATACTTGAGAAAATTCGACCGGTTCCGCCGTGACCGGGTGGTGTAGTGATCAGCGCGTCAGCCGCGATAGCTGAAGACACCAGTTCGAATCTGGCCTCGGACACCGGAGGACTAGCTTGGTCTCTAAGACTAGAATTCTAAGATGTTTTCCTATTACCTTTTGCACAATTCTGTTCATCGTCTCCGGCTGGACAGTCCTTGTTACCGTTACATATATTCTGCACAGGTATTCGTTTACTCGAATTGCCTTCACACAAGTACTCGGTGATGATAGCTTTGACGGCGCAGAAGCGCACGCACGGCGCCGTACAATCAGTCAGTAGACACTTATCAAACAAGCAGAAACATCCGTAAGAGGGCAAGAATCTCTTGTTTCCCGTTTTCGACAGCTTCATTGCTTCCACAAGCATTTGGCTGACGCCTATCAAAGACTTATATCCAGCATCTGCTTCCGATATATTATGAGACTTAGTCAATACACCGTCATAAATAGATCGTAGTCCTGAAAAAGCCTTGTCCCTCAAATTCTTTATTGCAGCCGAATTTATTTCATCTTTAATACTTTGAGTTTGTAATTTTTTTACAGTTTCTAGTAACTTAAGATTTTTTTCAATCTGAGGACTATATGGCATTTTCGTTGCTAGTAGTTCCATTATGGAGTTGTACATTTGTGTAGCTTTAAATTTATCTGCTCCTACACCTGTAGGTAAAGAGTAAAATTTCAAACCAAAGATAGGGGTCTTTAAATTGTTAAAATAAGAATATTTCTCTAGTAACATCCATTGCTTTAAAAATTAACTGGAATTCACATTACCTGCAGTACATCCTCTCTCGTCGGATTCATCAATGCAGTCGATTCTACCATCACACACTAGATCTAGTGGCACACTGCGTCCATGACCGATGGCGGCTTGACACAGCCATTGTCCCAGGCTGTTTCGCTGCCAACAGGTGTTATTGCAAGCAGAAGTGCAGTTGTTTTGTAGACAAGTCTCTCCAGAACATGTACAAATTGGAGGAGCCCATATTTTTTTTTGCGCATCGAACCCTTCATCAAGTATAAGACCAGATCTGCGACTGTTTACTATGTTATACTTTTCACGAATACATAAAGCCCCTTCAAGTGCTGCTTCCACCGAACTCACTATTTGAACAATCTCCCTAACTTTTTTAAGTCCTTTTCTTTCTCTCTCAAACAGCTTAATAGGTGCAACAGTATTTAAGACTTCCATTTGATTTTTGAGGACTTTGTTTAATGTTGCTTTTCGAGTTTTCATAATAACTTTATCCACGCTATTTTGTACTTCGAGACAGAGTTTTGGCAAAATATTTTTTATTTTGTTTATAAGACGTTTACTATCGGTAAGTTTTTTGTTGGCTGAAACAAATTAGTGCTTAGTTAATATATTAAGCAGAGAGTATATGTATTTATTAGAGAAGCACAGTCTAAGATCTTTTTTGTGGCTCCAAGTCTGAACCGCCATCTGAACGAGAGCAAACAAAAGTTACCGCATAACATAGGCGTATTACAGGACTATCTTAATAATGCTATCAATAAATTGATAACGTTACTAGATGGCGCTCTAAGAAGAGTACGGTCCCTTTACATTAAGTAAGGCTGTAACTTTGGTTTGCTCAACACATATTCTCTAACTCTAATATAAGTAATTTTCTTAGGAAAGCCGAAACCGGCTTTCCTTTCATAAGCTGTAGGAAAACTGCTCAACTATCTAAAAATTTGGTAAGCCGGTGGGAATCAAGTTCTATGGACCCCCGCTACTAATACCTAAATAATAAGAAAAAGGATTACCATTTATTCTACATTGTTTTTCATCTGACTTATCTACACAGTCGTTCTCGCCATCGCACATCTTTGCCAACGATATTTCATTCTGATCTTTATGACAGGTAAATGTATATAGCGCTGATATATTTGAGCACAACTTTTCTTCAACACAACTGCAATCACACGCCTCGTCTCCGTACTCTGTATTCACAGTTGATCCTTCTGGATCATCGCTTGAATCATCATTAGCGTTAAGAGCGTTTTGTAGTTCATGGTTTACCGAGTTTTTAATATTTGAATCAATTGCGTTTGCGGACTCAATTTCACCGAATTTATTTTTACTGGCTACGATTGATTTTATGCCGTCCATGAGTAGTTCTACGTATGTATTACCGCGTGATCCAGTAAATTTTGAAGCCGATCTTAAGTGATTTTTAATATTTTTCAATATTTTTGGTGTGTCTTCTAGAGAAGCATTATGAAACGAGTTTAAAGATAATTCATTCATTTTTTTTACGATATTTCTCAACAATACCTGGCGACGTTCCGCGGGGGAGTTAAAATTATTATCTTTCGTGTTACAATCTGAAACTAAATAGTTCATAAATAATTAATATGCCGAAAATATTAAAATCTAATTAAAATAAATGTAACGAGAATTTACCATGAAGATAAGTAGCAATAATAACCAATATTCCCGTTAAAAACGTGAGTTCCATTTCTCTTACCAAATTAGAGCGCTGTGTGTAGTTTGGCAAGAATAGGGTACTTATATACAACAGCCGCTAATTACAGCTTAATCGATAGTTTTATGTCTAATTACACCCGAATCCGTAAAAATAAATGAACTATATAATTGTACAATTTTATCACCCGACTGCCGAAGGAAGGTTATTAAAATTTTGTTAGTAGAGGTTAGAGGTCTAGGTACCTAATTAGCTTTCTCTTTGCATGTTTTTAGCACCGGACCAAATATGTAGACAGCTTAGATTGATCTAATTCTAAGTAGATAAAAAGTATTTGGATGATCATCAAATATACAGGGTGTCCAGTAAATAATGGATAATCTTCTAACCACCAATAGGCCACCTTAGGCTGGTCCAGAAAATCCACTTTAGGGTTTAGTAAAAGTTCCCTGGTTTTCGAGATTTTCACACTTTTCATAATTTTAAGTTTTCGGTTCCTTATATGACTGTTATCATCGTGGTAACGAGAAATGTAATGATTTTTTCGTTCTGTTTTTTGAAAAATTGTCTCAAATAGTGCTACTAACTAACTGATATTAAAGTGTCTTCATAATCATACAGATTTTTTTGAAATTAGGCCTTAATTAAAAAAAAACATTTTGTTCAAGTGTGAAAATCTCGAAAACCAGGGGACTTTTACTAAACCCTAAAGTGCATGGATTTTCTGGACCAGCCTAAGGTGGCCTATTGGTGGTTAGAAGGTTATCCATTATCTACTGGACACCCTGTATATATGCGAATTGCGAAGTCGATGACTTAATAAATAAGATTGGCCACTAAAATAAAGTTTTATTGTTTGAGGAGTAGAATCTACGTTTTAATTTATTGCTCCTATTACAGGACACCCGGTATACTTATGTAAGAAAATGAGCACAAAAATGAAATTAATTATTTTGATAAAAACGGAACTTAATTTAAGGGCTTAATAAAAAATAATCTCGTTCACTTACTTACTTCTATTATTTTCTTGACGTTTCGAGCGTGTCGTAACGTTCGTGGTCGTAGCACGTCGCAGGCAGACCACCTCTCTCTCCCTCTCGACTCTCCACCACCCCGCCTCCTGCTGTCCTGCTCGTGGTGACGTTGTCTGCCTGCAACGGTGCAACCACGAGCGTTACGACACGCTCGAAACGTCAGGAAAATAATAAAAGTAAGTGTACGCGATTAAGTCCCGTTTTTGTCAAATTAATGAGTGAAAATCGTGTGAGTTTAAATCACAGACTTGACCTTCATGGTTTAAATCAGTAAGGGTCACCACATACCTAGCGGTTTTCCTCGCGGAATTACCGGAAGTAGCGGAAATTTGTCTATGGTAGCGGAAATTTGTCTATGGTAGCAGATTTTTTGTATGGAAGCCATAGACAAATTTCCACTACCATAGACAAATTAAGCATTTTGTCTATGAATTTCCGCTACTTCCGGTAATTCCGCGAGGAAAACCGCTAGGTATGTGGTGACCCTTAATAGTAATCCATCCATAGAGTACCGAACTCTTTAGTGCGTCCCTAGCGCTCGCGCATGCGCATTGCTGATTACAGGCCTATGGGTCAAAACAGACCTAGCGGAATTCCTCGCGGAATTAAGCCAATTCATAGACAAAATGCTTAATTTTGTCTATGGTAGCGGAAATTTGTTTATGGCTTCCATACAAAAAATCAGCTACCATAGACAAATTTCCGCTACCATAGACATTTTGTCTATGAATTGGCTTAATTCCGCTGTGTTTCCGCTAGGTGTGTTTTGACCCTTAAGCCAATTCATAGACAAAATGCTTAATTTTATCTATGGTAGCGGAAATTTGTCTATGGCTCCCATACAAAAAATCAGCTACCATACACAAATTTCCGCTACCATAGACATTTTGTCTATGAAATGGCTTAATTGATTCCGCTAGGTGTGTTTTGACCCTATAACCGCGAAGGAAGCAGCACTGCGTTCATCGAATCGTCTATTTGCATCACGTTCTTTCGTATAATGCGAGAGCGATAGTGACGGGACCATCGTTTTGTCGATTTTAGAACTTCGCGGAAGGCCCTCTGTCATAAAGCTCTATACCTGGAGGAGCCATCGCCTCATCTTTCCAAACAAAAAAGTCTGCCAAAATCTGAGGGGGGCGAGGAAGCATACGTATGGCGTTTCCAATTTAAAGGTACATCACTGTCGGTTGTTAATAAAGTTTATTTCTAAATGAATTTTTATAGCAGCATCGCCTTATTGATAAAGGACAATGATGTACCTTTCACTTGAAAATATCACGCATATTTGACAGTAAAACGGTTATTACACATTGCAACCTGCAGGGCCCAATCTGTCATGTTGGAAGGTGTAATTAAAGGTAGGGCCTGTAGGGAGCTGAAGGAGTGGAAGGGAGAGGCAGGGTACACAACAGATTGGGCCCTGCAGGTTGCAATGTGTAATACCGCTTTAAGTCACGAACTCACGACACTAAATGGAGCAACAAATAGTTGATTTTACACATGTTGAAATATGGTTCATTATTGGATGCAGTCTTTGCAAATGTCAAACAAAAAAGCCAAGGATCATTTTTGCTTGTATTTTCAAACAAAATATAGAAGGCAGTAATCCTTAGGGGCGTTAAATATGCATAAGTGTCAAACGTCAAAATAGTTACTGCCCGTCAGAAAATAAACGATTATCTTTGAATCGATTCAGTAAACGACGCTGGATTTTCGATATGGTTTTTTTTTAAATCATAATAGTAATGATATAAAAAGTAAAACTATAATTACATGTGAAATTATATTTCATATTTTTGTAAACTAGACATAATAGAACATTTTTTACACCTAAAAACAATACATAAAGGCATTTTCACGGAGCTCTTTACTCACTGAAAACGATGAACTGAATGTGTGTAATCGATTTTTGAAATAGTTTTTATAAACTTATTAGATTTTCCTGCTAATAACGTTGACAGAGGGGAAATGTACCTAAGCTTACTCCAGAGGCCAGTTTTATAAAGGTACAAGTTACAATTTACAAGCGGAAGTCTCTTTCTGACACATAGGGTTAGAAAGAGGGTTCCGCTTGTAAATTGTAACTTGTAGCTTTATAAAACTAGCCTCAGGTATAGAGCTTTATGCCCTCTGTGTTTAATAAAACGCGACGAATGTGTGTGCGCCATCGTACTCGTCCCTTAGGGTCAAAACAGACCTAGCGGAATTCCTCGCGGAATTAAGCCAATTCATAGACAAAATTATAAACTTGTATAGATGTCATATACAAAGGAAAAAGTGACCAACGCCTCCGGTGCCCAAGGCTGGAATCGAACCAGCGTCTTCTGCATTCGCGGCAGACGCGTTAACCAACGCGTTAATCAAAATATTCATTAAAAATAATTTGATTTGTTCTTTCAGTTCATAGACAAAATGCTTAATTTAAGCATTTTGTCTATGAATTGGCTTAATTCCGCTGTGATTCCGCTAGGTATGTTTTGACCCTTAAACTGATTTCTCAAACAGTATTTTTAAACTTTAAAACGTCAAATGTCAAAGTGACATTTTACTTTTTACGTTAATCACATAACCTCAAAAAGTACAGAATTTATATTTAAAAACACTCGCCAATATAACTATATTCAATATGAATACATCTATAACTAAGATATTTCAAGTAATTATCATAAAATGTAAAACTAGTTTTAAAATCGTGTATAATATGTTGTTACAAAATGTTTTTGTCTTGTTTTCAGTCAAAACTATGTAGTTTAGGCCCTCTAGCACAGCAATCAGTCTTGGATTCACAGTTGCACACTTCTGCTGCGCTATGCCGTGTGGTGTCAGGCAAATACAGGATTACGAAGAAACGGGACAGACCTTTGACGTACGAAATGGCTAACCCGCCGCACTATATTGCTCACCGAAAGTCTTGGAACTCGTGGAATACCTGTAAGTATCTGATTTATTTATGAAGCAGCTACTTCAGTCTTTAGTGACATTGTCTATTAAGCAGGTGATCAAGGATTTGTACCCCAAGTTGTGGATGTTTTCAATCTTCAGTATCAATTCTATCCATATAAGAAAATAGTAGTAGATCAATCTACTAGCTTTGCTTAGATAGTACATTGATCTTTGTGATATTGTTCCAAAATATCCATTTAGTTCTGATAAACTGATACAAATACATCATAATACTTTATGGTAAACACAAAATCAGCAGACTGTAGGTAAATTTATTTTGTCTAAATCTTATTGATAGGTAATTTATGAATGTTTTAGCTAACCTGAAGGATGGCCTGCGAAGATCTGAGACAGCAGTAGAAGACGAGTTCATCCGCAAGTTCATGACTGGCACCTGGCATGGTCTTGTGTGCAGTGAGGTAGGCCTGCAATTGAGGTGTTGTTTTATTGTTTGCTGATGCAAATAATAAAACAATATAATATGTCATTGATAAGTTGTTGGAATTTTGATTTTATTTCAATCAATCAAATTTAAATGACATAATCGATCTGCAGCTGACCTTTTTTTTGAAACTTTCCTCAACTTCCATTGAAGTCCAGTTGTATCAGTAGTTTAAAGATGTTGCCGGTTGTTGAGAACTACTAACTTTACATACTGATATCACAGATTTCGTTTATAAATTACAGGTCATTATAAAACGCCAGTTCAACCACATCAGAGTAGCGGCGATCATCCGGCGTGCAGTGTCGCCCACCAAGATGTATTTCCTGTTGGGCTACACCGAGGAACTGCTCTCCAATTGGCTGCAGTGCCCCGTCACCCTGGAGTTGCAGACTGTAGACAGTTTCAAGGATGTGGTCTTTAAATATATTTAAATCAGTAGTATTAAGTCAGTAGTATGTAGTTAATGTAAATATAGGTATTCAGTTTTATATATTATACTTATTTATTCCTGGAGCTCAGTGGTGTAGCTAGGGGACTTTCAGGCAACCGCTTTGTAAGATGGAGCGAAATCGCGCTCAGAGATCATAATTAAAATGTAATTCAACCATAATTGAATTCCAGTGTATAATAAACACTTCCACTTTCCGCGGTAAACCATAAAGTGGCAAGAGAATACGATTTCTTTTTAATTTGTACCGATTTTAATTCTCACTAGTCAAAAGGTCAAACTTTAATTAATTGAATATTCTTGAAAACATTGTTTCATTTTTTGCCAAACTAAATGGAACCTAATTACTGAGCAAGACAGATGATAGTAGAAGACTCGAGAAAACGGCCGTACGTATGGCGTTCAAATGGTTCTATGTGAAAATATTCGAAGTGTACCATTGATATATGGGGACCACCTAATCAACAGAGTATTTGCAATTAAAGGGGTGTAAATGAAAATCATGTGTAAAATTCATATTCTCTTATAATTTGATTCATTCAAATATACATAATGTGTCAACAAACAGCACAGCGAGACGCGGCGCCGCTGGGGCGCGAGCCGCGACGGAACTTCTGCACATACGCTTTGTACATTTTACACATCCAGAGGAACAGGTACTTGATTTTTTCCGAATTGCACGCGGTGTTATACATATTTCTTATTAGTAGCATAATTGAACCATGTAGATTCGGTTAGAAACTATTGGTCACAAATCAAGCAAACCTGTTTAATACTGAGAGTACATTATATTACTAACATTGCCATTTCATAAGAACAATTTATATCTTCATAATGCCGTTCCGCCTACAATTTTAGTCAATGCACAATTTAGATAGATTTGATAAAGTTTAATTTAGAGTATTGTGCCGGTATTGTAAAGTGTGCAGTCAGCTAATTTGCAGAGGGAACAACGAATAAATGCCTAGTGTCTCTCAGGTAGAGCAGTATTGTCTATCACAGTGTCGTAAAGCATTTCTCCTTAGATTCTAGTGAGTTACACTGTTCGATCTTATCATTAAATCACCCATAACACAGTTAATAAGTAGTTAAGGTGTTTCAGAAAATATTGTTTTTATATCTTGATATTTTTAAGTCTCAAACAGTCTTTAGTCTTGAGCTAATTCGATAGGGCTTATGGAATGTCTGCCTAGACGCATGCCTGCAGCTCGGGTGTGCGCGTCGTGGCCCGCTATAGTGCATGCAGCGGCTAGCGGCTAGCGGCCCGCGGCCCGCGACAGGCTGTCGGGTGTCATGTCGGTGTGCGCAGAAGTCCTAACACGGCTGACAACACGCGACGGCTCGCTCGTTGTTTAGCATAACTCGTTATGAAATAATATATTTACAAATTAAATGTACACACAACATGAAGGCTTTTTGGTAAATTCGAAATTTCCAAGTTCCAAAGTTATACAAGCGCAAAAGTCGCATCGAAAGCTTCCCAGCCGACTGTTGATTGTTTTTAATAGCACGGTTTTAGTGACTATTTACAAACAAAAAAAAACAAAATTATTTTACAACAAATATTATGTACAGGTTTTATTTTTGCGAATAAATAAGTAAGTATATCAACAGAGATAAACTTAGTAGATCCAATCACCTGGGGCTGGGGAGCTCCGACCACTGCGTCGACAAATTAAAATTGCGTTACTCTAACACTGATCAATTGAACGATTTTGCTTTATCTATCAGGCATATTTCTGGCTTGTAAAGTTATTTGCTACCTTTATAAAAGTTTTATTCTCAACTACACGCGGCTAAAACTAGTAAGTAAAATGTCCATCAAAATTCTATTAAAATAAAGAGATCATATATGTTCAACTACAAATAAGATACACTTGTTATGATAAAGCTCTCGTTATCCGTAAGCGATACTCCCGCATTCACGTTTGTTGCAGTTCTAGATAGAAGTGGGACTGGGAAATGCCATATCAAAAACAACTTCAGATTGCACTTGTGGTCGACGAAGATGACTTGATTACTCATGTGTGATGGATGACCATCTATAGATATATAACTGTCGTAGTTTTCTGTTTTAAATATTACAGGAAATCACATGGTATGTAAACACACAAATTAAAACTTTGACCAATTTGCCTGGGTAATTTTATGTTCTCGACATAAAGTTGATATTTAAACTATAATCAATGCGAAAGCATAACTTACTACTGAATGTGGGTACCAAATTGCCTAGCGAGGCTGGCATGCTCGCACACTTTATTCAACATTTAGTCGTCCATATTTCTTACACTAGGTATTCAGATGAACAATATAAATCTAATAGGTATAAAGTTGCACGAACATGTAGCATCTTATTAGTTTCTGTAACTAATGCGTCATCAACTGATAATGAATTTACATACGGCTCACCTATTATAACTATCGTTGTTCCGACTATATCTACAGTTATTATGCTTTTCTACATATAAATGAACATGTATATTGATAAATGCAAAAATACTCACTTTGTAAAACCAGTTTTGGAGACAACGTTTGAATTTAAAATAATCATAGAAAGCAAAGGCAAAATGGAGTGGTGTGGTTGAAACCCTTCAGTTGTTATGAACTAGTTTGTGCTCCCCGTACGCTTCGTGGAAGAATTTCAACGCCAGACTTTGTCTTAAACTCCTACAAGTATATTATTCATACGAGAACTAGAAGATCACCTTGATATGATTTAAATCTACCTGCAGGTACTTAGAAAATTATACAGCATTATTAGTAAAAATTTGATTCATATAAAACTTTATTTCACTCCATTTATCCTAAAAGTAATATTCAATATACCCTTTTCATGATTTGGCATTTTTACAATTCATCCGAGAGTAAAGTTATGTATGTACAGTAGGCTAAGCTGTAGACGTGTTTGCACGGACGAGGAACTCAGATCTATACACTACACTCATACACCCTTCAAAATAGTTGTTTGTAAAATAAATGTATTCTCACTCTTCGTCCGTGGGGACACATCTGCGGCTGACTGTAGGTACAGTCGCCATCAGATCTATCGGAGCGGAAAAGGCGGTCAAAAATGTTTGAATAACGCCCTTTATTGTCAAGGCGATAAAGTGCATGTTCAGTTAAATTATTTATGAGTACCTTGGCCGCTCCGATATATTTGATGGCGACTGTGCAGGAGAGACGTTATCCCTATCACAATTTTGTTTTAATTTACAAAATAAATACAACAGCACCTAACTTTTGATATACATAATATATGTGTAAAAATTAAAATAAAATAAAAAATGAATAATTATTCAATATTACATAATTCCGATGGAGTGAATAATATAAGCGTAATTACTATGCAGTGGTCCAAAATTTGTTACTGACAATAAGCATATCACCATTTCGAGTATCGAAGTAACGCTTCACAACTGAGCGGGCTCTTAACAATTGCGTATTGTGCAGGTATGATACACGTGCGTATTGTGGCCGCGCTTATCGTATCGACAATGTGCAAACAGATATCGCTCGCCTCTTTTTGTCGCGCGACGTTAGGCACTGACGATATCGACGCGATATGAGTGACCATAAGACGCGCGTGTATCCCCTCCAGGCTCCATGTCATGTACCTATTTATAGAAAACGAGGAGAAACGAAATATTACGAGTATCTACAACTTGACACTTTATAACTCGCTCTTCGTTATCGCTTATAACAACTGTACCAGGAGATATACTTTGCGCGTTACCGATCATTGCACTAACATAAGAGAATGTTAAATTTTATGAATTAAGGGGGAGTAAAACTTCAAAGTCATATGCTGTAGACTGTTGTAAAGACTGGTGTTAAAGGTAAATCGACACTAATCAAAAAGAGCATTAATTCCTTACCCCGCGGTTACACAACCGAGCGAGTGGCGACGCGTATGACGGGGTATTCTCATGTGTTACCATCGACGTGTTGCCACTGGTAACAACTAGACATCTTTATGCCCACCCGTTACCATTGGTAACTGGGAGAAAAGATCTCCAACTGTTACCAGCACAGTTATGGTGTTAACAAATGGGATAATTTTTACTACTTATATCAATCACACAAGAAACATGTGCATTCACACATTCGCCAATCGCATCGCCGCTTGGCAGGATGTGTAACTGGGAGGTTAAGTGTTCTAATCAACAAACACATTCACATCACAAAAAGTTAAAACATTCATACAATCATTTGTACTAATCCAGTATGTTCCCTGCTAGGTATATAAAACAAAAAGGTTCATTGCCTCACGACACGCCCTGCTTATAAGTCATAGACCCAGGACAAATATTACCTAAGTTAAACAACATATGCAATTTCGATCAAATTCGAATCAAACTAAATTGAAATAAAAGAAATACTGACGAGTTTGTTTTTTGAACAACCTAAAATTGTAATGGACTAAAGAAAACAAGGGAGCAAGAATAGTCTTATCTTTAAGGGCAGGTGAGCCTTTTACTGTACTGTACTGTGAGATTGTTGAGTCATAAAAAACTAATGCATCAAAACAAAAACATATGTTTCTTAACATTGCCTTTAAAGCCTTCACGATAATATATTATGGTTAGCAGTTAGAAGTCATTCTAAGGGGTTTTTTCTTCTCATTTTAAGGAGTACCTGAAACCTACCTTACTGAAACTGAGCTATTAATTCTGTCACAGGCAGAGTAGCTACTATGTATATATTTACTTAAAACTAAGGGGGCGTGTCGAGAGACAAAATATACCGCAAGGAGGATATTTTAGAAATTGCACTTATCAAATAATTCTATTCTCCGCTTATATAGAGGTTTATAGAATAATCGAGGAAGGGGGTAGATGGACTAAAAATATACTTATTCAAAATAGTCTCGCTGAGAAGTTTGTTGGAACACACAATGCGACATTAACCTAATGATCGCCCGCCGCTTTGTTCTGAGACGCCCATACGTCAACCAATATCTACCGCCTCCGCCTACCCTACCTACTGCTACCTGCCGCTCACACCGCTAACTATACCATACCTCCACTTACATTCAGAATAGGGTAGTATCCTGGGTACAAAATATACAATATAATTAGTCTGTCAGTTTGATTTTCTAAAAATATTGGACACATATTTTCCTTTTGTCAATAAATTTTGGTTTAAAGAAAAAATGTGTCCATTATTATTGCATGATCTAACCTAACCGATCTAACTGACGAGTTATTATACTTTCTGTAAGACACAAGCCTATTCTTTAAGATGTCCGATCAGTGGGACAGCTGTACCACGCGTCAATTACTCAATTAGACTATAAATGTAATGTTTTCAAACTAATGTTGCCTATATTTTTGACTGGTTATTAGATTTTCGTTTAGAGCGACTGAAGTTGATTATAATTATAATGTGTTTACAGTGGCGCCCAACGTGGTTTTAACATAATTAAATAGAACTTTTTTGCACACGAATAACCGTGAATAGTTTCTATAATATACAATATAATAATGGTTTGAATTTATGAATAGTGTTGTGTTGGTATCAAAATACGAACGTTACTTTTTATTTATAAGATACTATAGATATCGGAACTAGAGTACGAGTACAGTACTGGCATAGACTAAAGATATAGTAGACGGCCACAGTCTAAGACCTTTTTGAGGCTCCAAGTATTTAGCGTCATCTAGTTCAGAGCGACCTAAACAGAGCCAAAATGCATGAGGTAAAATCAGCGCCACCTAGTAACGAAAAACGTACTAGTAGTACACTAGTCGTTAGTAGGTGGCGCTGATTTTACCTCATGCATGTTGGCTCTGTTTAGGTCGCTCTGAACTAGATGGCGCTAAATACTTGGAGCCTCAAAAAGTTCTTAGACTATGGCCGTCTACTATATCTTTAAGTCTATGGTACTGGTAAGTACAATATTACTAGCAACTTCGTATTTATTAATTTGAGACACTGTTGTACTAAAATTATTAGCAATACTGTACCTAACCTTTTATCGGATTAACTCATTTATATAGATAAAACAATTAATAGTCAATTTGTCACGTCATTAAACTAACGGGTGGAGAAAGAGTAAAATCATTATCAACAGATTTAGCAACGCGATTTTGGCATAGATGTCTCACTGATCTATATAACGAATAAAAAGAAAGCCCAAGAAATCCGATGTTTCCTGTCTCCCTTACTAGTCGCTACTATCTTCACACACATACACCGCGATGCATGACCAGAATACAAATATTATCTAAATAATATACAGTGGAGGAATCATAAGTATTTATAACTAACAATGGTAAATGGACGTTTGACGACACACGCCCACTCGGCAATGTCAAAATAGTTAAAATTACACTCCTCACATTAGTCTTTTTGTTGTAACTTCATTTAAAAAATTAATATATTTGTCGAGCCATTCCTCAACTGTATAATATGTAACATCGAAAAACCTAAGCTTATCCGCCACAGATTATCACTATTGAAAAATTATTTTCCATGTACCATTTACATTATTTCATCATAAATATTCATTGACACAATAAGCGTAGGTCTGATTTTATTTCATTGAATACGTTTGTAATAGAATCGTCAAAATTAGCACTACTTAACATCTGATTTGTAGATGATTCTACAGAGAAAAACTCCACGGACTAAATAATAATATGCATACGATTGCAGTGTACGCTCGGTACACGTCATAGACAAGTGAAAAATAAGACGCATAGAGCAGCGATTTGTGTGCTCGGTTTGACGGCCACTAACATGGCACTATACGACGCCATATTAAGTGGTAAGTAAACTTACTTAGTGTTGAAACGCTTACGCGTTAACAACACCTGACAAATTAGCTACCGCAAGGCATACCGCCACCCAGTTCATCCATCAATATTAAGGCAAGGGCGATATTGTCTCACCTTGTGCGTCTTATTATTTGTTTGTCTATGCGACACGTGGAAACATTGCACAGATAGTTCGCTCCTCCCTGATCCCAACTGCGAAATAACTTGTCACTCACGAACGTCCTACTACCACATTTATCTGTACAAACGTCACTGGCTATTTCTCTAAGCAAATAAAACGAGCGCAGCTACAAAACTACTATTATACTAAAATTGTTACACGAGAGGAAAATCAGGGAGCAGCGAGACACGGCACATTCGCAGACTCATTATTGCTTAACGATATCCGTGTGTATAAAATGCTCGAAATACACAAGTTTTACTATTCACTTTGCGCTCAACAGAAGCGCACAATATGTTAAATAAACATTAATAAATAACCAAACCCATTAACTAATAATGATCGTCTGTTGAACATGATCGTCCGGCAATATTCACTAATACCCGTGCCACCTCGCACCCGGCAATATAGTAAAGTATCAGTTTGAGATTTTAAATCTACGCGCGGCTGGGACAAACATTTAAACATGCAAATATTCGAAAGTCACGTACCGACCTACCTAGATAAAACCTCACAACTGCCTAGAACTTAAACTATAAAACGTGGCTGGTAAGGCCCGACCAAGATCTCGGTGTCGTCATTCTCAGCCAACAATTGTTCTGAGATTTCGATTTCGGCACGATTTCCGGCGATATTCTTCCGGTTGCGACTGGAACTGTGTATCAAGTCAAAATTGGCGTATTTATAAGCCATAGCAACGTTATGTTAACAACTGCTTTTATATTGCTCGTATATAATTCGGAATAATATTACAGCCAGGACAATTACACATTAATCATCAAGTGTTTAATTTTAAATTTTTTGAGAAGTATGCGTGAATTAGTGTTATTCAAATCTCAATCGCGGCCGTGACAAAGAAAACGTTCTTGGTCGAACCTTAGTGGCAGGCTTCTCGCTCCGTGGTTGTCGTATGAGGTTGTTGGGGAGGCTGCTGGCAGGTGTGTGGCGGTGGCGGCTAGCGCGGGCGCGGCGGCGAGTGGTGGCGGCGGCGGGCGCGCGGCGACAAGTGCTACCTGCGCCCGATCAGCCCGTTCGAGTTGCCGCTTGCCGGACACATTTCTAGCTCCACTAGTAGGGGGAAGTGATCTGGAATGTCGAAGGTTTCTTGTCAATGAACCGTTATCCCTTAGAAAGAATTCAACCAAAGTTAAAATAGGTCAACGCTAAAAAGATGGACAATGACAAAAATACACCGATGCCAATCTATTCCATTTCTATCAAAAATCTCTGTATTGCAAAGTAGCTGCATTTTACTATAAATGGAATGTTAAAATAACAATTATTAGACAGCAAACTGGCGGCCCACCTGAAGGTATATGTGGATGCGGGCAGCCGACCACCTTGTGCTCGCGGAACCAGTCCTGCGACAGCGGGCCCAGCAGCCCCAGCGGCGTCATCGACTGCTTCGAGTAGAATATGTAGTCGATAATACCCTTGAAGTCAAATCTGAAAGTGAACGAAACCCAAGGTATTATAAATAAATAAATAAATATTGTAATAAAAGTTAGCTTAGCTATTTGTTCTTGTGTACGTGACTGGTGAGTTCTATCCATTAGTGACTGGCGCAGTCGGTACGACACATTTTGTACCTAATGCTAAAGGTGATAACTGTGATAAGTATTAGCAACATATAAACATAATATATGATCTCACGTGTAGTTGGTGTAGGGCATGATGTCCTCGCTGTAGGCGGAGGCTAGCTTGAAGTTGTGCGTGAACTCGTGCTCAGAGCCCGGCATGCGGCGCAGCGACCCGGCGTACCCGAGCGCCTTGAAGTCGCGATGTTCCGACGATACACGCCCGGCCGACAGGAACTCCACAACGCCTGAAACGTAATACAATTTTCAATTCTCATGCTCATAGTTCGACTTTAAGTCGTGCGTAGACGACATAAAATCGCTCTTTGTGCTCTAGTGCATAAAGTAAAATTTTCTTCTAAAACTAAGACAATGAGACTCAACAGCCAAGCACAGTCAATAGTTATTTGTTATACAAGGGTGCAAAGTTGTATTTTAACCGCGAGTGTGGACTTGAAGCACGAGCTAGCGAATGGATTCTAGGGTTGAACTACGAGCTAGCAAATGGATTCTAGGGTTGAACCACGAGCGAAGCGAGTGGTTCGAAAATAGAATCCTGAGCGAAGCGAGTAGTTCAAAAATAGAATCCTGAGCGTAGTGAGTGTTGCAACACACGAGACGTAAAAATAACTTTGCAGCCGTGTGTAACACAAATCTTTTCACCTCACTAAAGCGAGGAAATTACTACATGTTTGTCCTTTTTTGAGTTTTTTTAAAACTTTTTTGACTTTTTTGACTTTTTTTATTTTTATGACTTTTTTGACGTTTTTGACTTTTTTTGACTTTTTTTATTTTTTACTTTTTTGTTTTTTGACTTTTTTTACTTCTCCGCCAACCGTCCGATAAGGAACTTCGTTCCAAAAAACCTAACTAATAACACTGTAGTAGATAGATAGAGTAAAGGTTACCTACCAGCAGTTGGACGGCAGGTTGTTAATTGAAGTTGAAGTAATAAATGCGCAGGCGGAGTATTTACAGTATATTTACACAAGATGGTTATATACAACACTAATAATTAGATTGGGAAAATCAGCGGAGTAATTCATATATAACGGTTAGGTATCGTAGTGTTGTGTGTCTCGTTGCTAGGCAACCGCGCGCTGCAACACGCAGGCGCGGGGACTTAGGTAGTGGCGGGCGAGCAGGCCGCCACAACACGTTCGAATTTCAAATATTCTTTGCTCCCTTGTGAATAAAATGCAGTTTTGCTATCTGTTTTTAAAGAATAAAAAAGGCCTTTCCGAGCTAGGGAGGTGAAAAATATATTGCACAATTTAATTAAGCAGTGAAATTGCGTAGACTACTGAAACTTGTTGTTTTATTTTATTCTTGCTATTATTATTTGAATTCCGTGTTTCTATAATTAAGTTAATGAAATTAGATAAAATAGGAGTTGATTATTGTTACAGAATGCCCTGAAATGTTTTATGACTTGGCAAAAAACAAGTATCCAAGTATAAATTCACATGATGAAAATAAATAAAAAAAACATTAAAAAAATTGAAGTGAAAATATTATTTCCCAGAATTATTGAACGATTGAACATAAATAATGACGTCGAGTGACGTTGAAATGGCACTGTCGACTAATGCGAACGAATCGAGAGAGCAAAAAGTAGTAGAACAATTAATATGGTCGCCGAAATCAATATTCTTTTATATGTGTAATGTAAATATTTATTTTCTCTCAACTTAAATTTTCCTCGCAATCAAGGTGAAAAGCAGAATGTATACCTCGGGCATAATTGACCATTTTTATCCTCAACTATATTTTCGGATAAAAATGGATCGCTTTATGCCCTTGTTGTACAATTACATTAATCGATTTTTTAGAATTTTTGTTTACATTTTTTTTCATTCGTTAGTTCGATTTAGGATTAACTTCATCGACCGTAACACGAATAGTCTGCCTCTAATCTAAGACACTCCGCAGGCAGAGTCCGTGTATAATTGGTATTTGTAGTACCTAAGAAACCATGACTTATCGCTACTAAAATATGAGGCAGTAGAATTATAACCGACATTTTATTTATCATAATATCTCATAAAACGTTGCTATTTGCCGTGTACACTCGTAAACAAGAAAAAAAGACAATCATGTCATTGCTTTTCTATTTGCATTTTCGATGCCTACGTAAAATTTTACTAGTAAGTTTGTAGGAAAAACTTTACAAACTCCTGATAAACAATTTAAAATATGCATCAAAAGTGTCAAGAATCAAAATGTGTCCGACCAACATTACCAATAAATCTAATTGCTTCAGCATCAAAGCGTCGAACCAAACACTATTCTCGAAGCAAGTAGAAATACGTTGAAAGCGAACGGTCCTTAGCGGTTGCGGCGCGCTCCGTAATCGTTAATTTATTTCCAAGTGACAGACAAACAAGACCATTTGCCGAGAAAACCGTTAATTGGTCTGTTTGTCTCGGGGATCTGACCCGTCTAATTCGAACTAAGCACTCTGTATTGTGCCACCGTTAAATCTAGGTCGCAAATATCTTAAGACACTAACTTTAGCGAGTCTATACTCTGTACTATTAGGTATTTAAAAAAACGTAAACAAACCATTAAAAGGGTAATTTATTGGGCAGGTTTTGGTTCCTGTTAAATTTTCAATTTTAAAAAATAACAGGTTACAGATTCGTTCCATCCTATTTCAGCAACCTGTAGTTACGCTGGATTTTATGATATATATAAATTTACCCAATTATTTATATCACATTAAATGATTAATAATTTTTTATAGTAAATTGCCTCATAAAAAACACCCAATTTTGCAGATGTGCAAAACGCAAGGTTATAGTTATGAGGATAAAATACGACTAGATTACAGAGTACCGTTTTTAGTGTAGCAACACGTACCTTGTGTCACTTTTTAACCGACTTCAATTCCATTGAGGAAGGAGGTTCTGCATTCGGTTTGGTGTTTTTTTTTAATGTATGTTCACCGATTACTCCGAGACCCGTGGTCCGATTTGAGTAATTCTTTTTTTGTTTGAAAGGATCTACATCCAAGGTGGTCCCATATTAATATGGTGCTGTTCTGATGATGGGATCCATGAGGAATTGAGGGAACTCCTCAATTTTTAAAGGCACATGTATGGTGATTTGGGTGTTTTCTTAAGCAAGCAAGCATTTTCTCAAGAAAACCACCATTTCGATGCAGTGGACCTGATGATGATGATTGTTTTGATGATAATGATGAAGATTTTTTTATGCAGGATGTTCAGCGATTACTCCGAGACCCGTGATCCAATTTGAATAATTCTTCTTTTGTTTGAAAGGAACTACCTCGAAAATGGTCCCACATTTACCTGGTGCTGTTCTGATGATGGATCCATGAGCAATTGAGGGAACTCCTCAATTTTTAAAGGCACGTGTATGGTGATTTGAGTGTTTTCTTAAGCTACTCAAGCATTTTCTCACGAAAACCGCCAATATGATGGAGTGGTCCTGATGAAGATGATTGTTTTCGTGATAATGATGAAGATTGTTTTATGTAGGATGTTCAGCGATTACTCCGAGACCCGTGGTCCGATTTGGACAATTCCTTTTTTTTGTTTGATAGGAACTACTTCGAAGATGGTCCCACATTAACCTGGTGCTGTTCTGATGATGGGATCCGTGAAGAATTGAGAGAACTCCTCAATTTTTAAAGGCACATGTATGTTGATTTGGGTGCTTTCTTAAGCAACTCGAGCATTCCCACTTGAAAACCACCAATTTGATAGAGAGGACCTAATGATGAAGTCCACATATGATACGTGGACCCTTCCTTAGATAGAATGGGTGTATTATGAAGTTTTTTATATATCTTTACCGATTGTTCCGAGACTTTTTGTCCAATTTTGATAAATATATAACCATAAAAATGGAAAAATAAAAACTTTTTACAAAAAAAGATAAACCGACTTCAAAAAGGATAAAATGAATCATTATAATTATTTATATGCGTTACCAACTGATATGTTTGAAGTCGGTGCCAAGCCACAAATTACAAAACCGGTCAAATCAGCTTTAAGTGTGAACATTACAAAACATCGGTACTAATAATGCAAAGGTGACTGCGATTTCATGTGTTACATTTTCATGTCTAAACTACTAGTCCTATTTTGATGAATAGCGACAACGATATATATATTCTGATACACGTCTGCTTTGTCAATAATCAGAAAAAGGCGGCAAATAGAAAAAAAATGTAGACGCGTAAGATTGACCTTCCATATAAAATTTGAATATCGTGCCTTTTTACTGACACGGCGTGTGTATGGTACATGTGAGTATAGAAAAAATAAACTATCAATTGAATTCCTTTTTACTTCGGATTAAACCTTAGATGAAGAAGGATAAATAATTCAAATCGAACCACGGGCTTCGTTCGACATACGGATAGTCCCAACAATGTGTTAACAAACAAACATAGGACGCATGATTATACTTTCTGTACCTACTTGCCTTACAGTTAACGCATGGTCGAAAGGAATGTATATCTACGTGCGATTCATACCGTATTAGATTAGTTATGTAGTAAAAATAACAATTCACTGAACACATCGCCTCGTTCGTATTAACTCTTCCAAATTTGGCTTGGCACCGACTTCAAACATATCAGTTGGTAACGCATATAAATAATTATAATGATTCATTTTATCCTTTTTGAAGTCGGTTTATCTTTTTTTTTGTAAATGTATGCAGGTTTCTTCACGGTGTTTTCTTTCATCAAAGTCAAAGACCGACTGATAAACTCAGTGGTACGGTCGGGGTTCGAATCTTCCGGATTGAAAGACATCTTACCACATTTACCACCAGGCTACCAGTGCTTATGGGTAAGATGTCTTTCAATAGTACATTAATTACTTTAAATAATATACGTAATTATAATATTTAAGGTTATTAACATAGGTAATAATTATATCACTCGAAAAAGGTTCTAAACCCCTGAATCTGTCATTTTTGACAGCTGCTGTTTGTTTACGTTTTTTTAAATACCTAAAAGTACAGAGTATAGTGAGACTTGTTTGTTAAGGTTTAGTTAAAAAAGATAGTTTTACTTTAAGTTAAAAAAATTGTGCCTTAGTCTTGTAATCAACAACTTTCTTCTTCATTATAAAGACAACCTGTCAAGTGTCTATAAAAAAAACTAATTGTTATAAAACCAGCTTCACGGGGAAAAATACTCTTTGATTTGATTGCTCACTTACTTAAAAATACATATTTTTCCTCAATAATAAAATAACGAACAAAAGGAACGACGTATGCTAACGGTTCTACGAGTAGGTAGAGACACTTCCAGTCTGTTAATTATTCAGAAATTTTCTAATATGTTTTTTTTTTCAATTGCTCTCGGCAATTTCGTCAAGCTCACAACTCTTAGTTTTGCACTACCCGTCAGTCCAGTCCATTAGGTGTATATATTTTGCTAGTTTGCTAAGTTGTGACGAGTGCGAAGGTCGTAATAGTTACCGCTGTCGGGCAGCGAGTTGAAGTCTCCGCACAGCAGCAGCTGCACGTTGTCGCGCTGGCCCGCCAGCCGCAGCGTCCGCGCCGATTCGTCCAGGATGCTTCGCAGCTCGTTGCTCAGCATCATGGTCTGAATCAGCTTCACGTCGCAGAACTCGGGGTCCCAGTGGATGTGTGCCGTGCATACTAGGATCGGCTGCCCGAGCATCGACGAATCCGTTGGTATGCCTGTCGACAGATTTTTACTTCGATTTGCAGTCGGACACCAGTAAAGTCTTTCTAAAAGCTAACATCAAGGACTATCTACTACAATGATACATAAACGATAAATTACAAGCCATATTGGTTGGACTTTAAGCTGCTAAGCTGCTCACCATTTTCCCAAGCAGCTTCTTTGGTCTTCAGCAGTGCAGCCAAGCCGATGTTGTCCTTGGGCATGACGCGGTTCAACATGTTGTCCGAGCCCTCGCTATTAGCCATTGCGAGCTGGTTGAATTCGATTAGGTGCTCTTTTACTAACGCGAATCTGAAATAAATATCATTATTTATAAGATAACATTCCGGCCCATATTTGTGATATGTTATTAATCATCAAACAAGTATAACGTACTTTGCAGATCTGAAGAAGATGGCACAACCATCAACGTATTTTCTTTCCGACTCGCCCATGGTCTTGGCTCGCGATTTTGGTGAGAAAATGCCATCGTAACCGTCGCTTTTTAGCTCTGGTAGGAAGAAGTTGTAAAATTGGTCAGTTTCTACCTCCTGCAAACAAAGTTGAGATAGTTAAGTAGGTATTCATCTTATCTTTTGTTACAATTTCAGTAGTGTGTAAGTACTTCATCGTAACATCATAGGTTTAAAATAACGTTCGTGTCTACGTTACAGTAAAATTTTGTATGAAACCGCTAACGCGCTGCCGGTAAAATACACACGTATTACAAAATAGTTACTAACCTGTAAACTAATTAGATCTGCGGAATAATGTCTGATTTCATCCAGAATTCCTTTCTTCCGATAATCCCACTCTAACGCCCAACTGGGGCAGTAGCCGTACATCTGTCTCGTGGCATATTTGTCGCAGAGGACGTTGTAGCACATAACCGTAAATATACCTGGAAATAAACAATGTAATCTTTATTTTGAACCTTTAAATAATATACTTCAGACAATCCTGACATATATTTCTTTGATATCGACATTTAAATTTGTATGCAAAGTTAGTCGTGGATTGCCGATGCGTATAATTCAAAGCGCCGTAGGGACTGGAATTGATTATATGTACCTATGTATTACAAGTAACTTTGTACATACTCAAATTTTATCACAGCAACAACAACAAATTTAACATATGTATTTTCAGTTTTCAAAAATGTACGGCAGGGTTGACACAAATTAGCTAGTTACAAATTAGTTGGCTATAGATGAGTCTCCATCAGTACGTCTAGCATGACTTATGTGTGAAGTATGGAGTCGCGCGCGACAACGCATGTCATGCTAAGCCGCCTGATAATAATAAAATTCTTATTAGTAATGTATGTTAAGCATCTCCTCGACAGTAATGTACTATTATGATAACAGGCAGCGGAAAATTCAATAAAACAATTTTCAGCTCCCGGGAATTTATCACTAGGTATATTTTTATCGAACGAGCGGAGCGTAAGCGAAGATCGTTCTTACAAACAACAACTGTCACCTGGCTACTGGGACGTCTCGGCATTTGGATGGCTTTTTGATTTAGATAGTTTGTCCGACGATAACTTTAGTAACGATTTTCCGATCTTTATGAAATTTGTTGGGCTTGTAGCAGAGACCAACAAAATTTGCGAGTTCGTATATGAGCTGGATTGAGACGGGGGTTCTGAAATTAGAAGGCCTAAAAAGGTTTTGTAAAGGGGTCCTGTTACATTGGTCATCTTATTTGCTACTTTTACGAGCAAGTATGGTTGAGTTTCGTATCAAACGAAAGGTATTGATTAACACTCTCGTCAAATCCTTATTAACCGCTTACTGTTTCATAACAATTAGCAACATAAAATTGATTTCAAAAATATTTTCAATTATATTTTGATTTTGGTGTAAATATTTTGACAACTGACTTTTTTTTAATTTATTAGAGCTTTGGCTGCTAGGGCTATCAGCATACTGACATTAACACATTAGTTAGAGAGAGTTACCATAGACGCATAATGATGGTGACCGAAACCTCTATAGGTGGTCCACAGAAGAGAACGACATGTCAAAACAACAGAGTGGGAGGCATGTGAGATGTGGATTTAAATTTAGATGAGACAAAAACAGCTGTCAAATCTGAACCGATTTCGTCGCGGTAAAATTTTGCGCATCAACCGCACAATTTAATATGGACGTTTAGTTTGACCGTGATGGTTAGTTTTGAAAAAAAAACCCGATACCTATTTTTGGTATTTGTAGTAATTTTACTATTGCACACTTATGGCGAAACACAAGATTCGCGAGTTCACAGTTCGGGGCGAACTACTAGTTAAGTTAATTGGCAAGCAATTGTTCCAATTAGTGTAACAGTTTCGCGGCTCGTTCGAAGACCAATTAGTCGACGTCGACGTATTGTTACGATGACGTTGGTAGCGCACGTTGAGTGACAAATTTAGAGATAACTCCACAGAGTGTTTTTATGTTGCATCTACATTACAACCTCACCCAGCACTGGCGAGCGATAATCGCGTTGGCACGCGCCGCAATAGTTCGTATTTGTATAATTGGATTTCTTGGGCCGTGTAGGTACACATATCGTGACTCCGCGGCTTTTCTCAGCGTACAACAATCATGGGTTTCACCTAATATTCTTTCGAATGGGGATGAAAATGAGCCGTTTAGCAGTCACTCGAGCCGTCATCTTGTGAGCCCGAGGGCTAGTCGTGTGGGATGTATTAGAATTATTGTTGATGATTAGAAAATGGCGTGTAAAATTGTGTGGAAGCGCTCGACAGCTCGCCAGCATTTTAGCAGGATAAAGACATGCAAATCTGTTTGAAGTAAATAGGTACTGAATGAGGTACGAAGAAGGCTAACAGCCTCTTAGAAACAGGACAGGAAAGAGATGACGGTCCCGTGGCTGGGCTGTTCCATCGTATCCCCTTATTACGTAAACTAACGTAGCACGACTATGCTCTCTCACGCTGCACGCCATTATCTCAGATTTATGCGGACGCGGCGCGCTCGCAGTCGCACCCGTCTCATTACGTGGATCAAAAAGCGCTGGGACGATGAAGCCAGCCGTCTAAATGTCGACTTCGTGGAAGACCTTGGCGGTGCAATTATCTGTATTTAATCGTGCCCCCGTCACTCAACAGAAATTGTAGCGGCATTGCAGTAGTCTACGTTCCAAGACAAAGGGGACGCAACAGAAGAGAGACAGGACAATAGCGGGAGACGAACACAGAGCTGTGGCACGGACAAATTGATAACGATCATAAAGTGTGTTTGCGCTCATGCTAATCGTAAAACATTCAATGTCACCCAACAGCGATCAATGCTGCCGCAGCACGTGCTTTGGTAGAGTCCATTGTATGCGCGATGCAATTCATAAGAGACCCGGCGTACATACCAAACAAAGAGAAACAATACACACATCAATACTCGGCAGTTTGTTTATTATGTGAAGAGTCCTTTAGTAAAGGTTAAGCGAAATGACACTAGCGCAAAAATAAATGTTAATCTTTAAATAATGGATGCGTGTCTTCATTCCAAATAAATAGACAACGATGATGAAATATGACATGCATAAGTAAGCATCGCATCGATCAGCGAACAATGGGGGAAGGTGTCTCGCTACGGGCAAGTTACATTACTTTTGACAGACAGGCCCATTGTATGACAAACTTAATGGGTTTTATAGGGCTCCATTGCAGTATATTACAGTATTATGGGTTGATGCCACACACAGATGTCGCATGTTAGGCAGGTTCAGAGGCTGGCATGATGTGATGCGTGCAGCAAAAAGGAGCAATCGGAAAAGGCGTGGTGGCGGCGGATGTCGGGCGGCAAGCGGCAAGTGAAGCATGTCACGACGACTGTGGGTGTGTCTGCCGCGACGCATCGCACCGGTTTTCGTCCACCACACAACAGCCCAGCCCACGTAGATCACTAATATTCTAGTACCATAAAGACTGTGCACGTTGAAATCCGGCCACGCATGGCATGGTACATCTCCCTTTCGGATACACATTTTCAAGCAGTTCTTTTTTATAAATAATCTCTTATCATAGTAGTATATAATAAAAATAGAATCATATTAAAATTGTATGGGCTTGTCTCAGTTTTTACTGAAGGTATTTCATCATATCTTTAATGTTTTGTCCAGCGTTTTTTGATAATCTTCACTCGCTTCCTGCTACAATACCACAATTGTATTTATATTTTCACAACCGGTTTTATGGTCAATAGAATGTCATCTTACAAAAAAAAATGTTTTGAAACTCTATTCTACTTGAGGTAGTCAGGAAAACTTTCTACTCCAAGCACTGAAAGTAATTTTTATATGGCAGCCATTTTTTTGTCAAAAAGTCAAACTCACCAAAGTTAGTACACCTCCGAACTATTTCAATCTAAATACACTTAGAAAAATGTTAGCTATGGTAAAAAGAGAATTTAATAAGGTATCATTTGATTCATCTTATTTATAATAAAAAACTATTTTTAACAGGAAAATTTGGTAAACACTGTCAGAACACTGTGGACAAAAAAAATATAGGCACTGTGGAATATATAGTGATCAAACTCATAGACAACGTAACGTTTATATTATGTTTTAAACTTTATTATGTAGCTTGATAACCCCAAATTATTAATTAGAAGTGTTGGTTGAATATGCACATTCAATAAAAAGATGTATCACACCATGCGCGGCCGGATTTCAACGTGCACAGTCTTTAATTAATTACTACATACGTTACGCAGCGTGATTAATATGAACAAGTATTATACTTGTCGGTGGACATTCAACACATAATCAATATTGTTGTTTTTTGTAAAGATATATTTACATCCTTATATCTGAAATACTATAAGTACCTATCTATGTAATTTATGACAGAATGATACCTCTAGGTAACATGAGGATGGATGAAGGATGTAGGGATGATGAGTTACATTTAGATTATAGTATAGATAGTATATTAAGATGTAGACATTTAAGTGACCCGATCTCATTATGATAGAATATAATATATAGTTCAAGTTAGATAGAGTTGCCGTTGTAAAGTGTTCACTGTATCCTTAAAATGAAGGTCGTTAGTAGACTTTCGTTAAGATTATTTAGTCCAATGTTAAAGCTGCAACTCAGACTGAGATATGAAATAAGTACTTATCTACAAACTTAATGTAAACAAACGCGGATCAGACCGCGCGATCTCACCAGCTATTACCGAAAACGAGGCTTTCAATAGTGGCGCAATTAACACTTTTTGTAAAACTATTTTAGTTTAAAAGAAGTTGCCTAATATATATAAGCAATTCCGTACTGTTTTCAGCTATTATCAAATTATTTTTAAAATAAATACAAATTAGTCTTTAATATCGGTTACGTAAAGTGTGCTTGCGCTAAATTAAGCATATTGTCGAACCGTAACTGTATGTTTTAATGGGGCCCAATTCGTTTAAATACATCTATTCAATAAGACCTATAACTATAAATGCAAGCAAGGTGCTATAGAATCCCCATTAGCAGAGGCGCGAACCGCGCAATCTGCAATATATCGTAAGAACTCAATAGGTGCTAACAAGCCGTTGTTAACGAGTGTTTTGAATCGTGCCCGTTCGGCTCCACCTTTCCAGATTTCACCTTTATCATTCCAATTCCAATGGTTTTTTGTTTGATGATTGGTATCCTTTATCTTGTGGACTGAAATAGCTAGACTGAGTTTGAATGTCCAAACACGGTATTAATCATAGGGTGGAACGAAACATTGACAGGTACTCTCGACGATTGCAGCATAGAGTCGTAGTCGTTCATAATAATTTGCATAAGAAAGGCCATAATTGCAGCGGAATCGAGGCGCTATTGAACATGCATCGTGGAGTGCAATGCAACATATGGCTCGTTCGTATGAAAGCGCACATCTGTTCTAATTATTACGTCTGACGAGTAATTGAACGAAGCCGAAGAGAGTCTTTGTTAACAGATTAGCGAAAAAAATATACGCGAATTTTTAACTTATATTATTAGAACATATTATAATTGTTCGCACTATTTATTTCCTGTTAAAAAAAACAATCGCGCATTTATGGTTTAATAAGTAAGGTTAGCTCAGAAAGTAGTGTGACTTTACTACGGATCCGTAGCCGTAGGCCGTAGGTTTCTCTCGGGAACAACAGGAGTGAGGCGTGCGCGGAAAGTACGGATCGCATTTGTAAGATTCATGTATGGCCATTAATCACATGTAATGGCTTAAATGCAATTGCAGTTACCTCGAGAATAGCATCAAGCCTTACGTGAATGATTTACCGTATGTTAAGTTTGAATTGGTTGCAGCTTTTTTCTTGATTAGCACAATGTGAACTCGCATGATTATTTATATTAATGATTTAATAAAAAATATTATTGCATATGATTACAAAATCAAAACTATTAGACAACGTATAACGTAAAACGTATATATTTGTTTGGTAAACATTACTGAAAATATGGATACATTTAATGTGTCAAAAACATGTATCCAAGACTTTATGCCTTGGTAATGTCGTGGTTACATATTTTTGTCACATTACATTTATCGACCTTTTCAGACGTAACTGTACTTAGACATCGCGATAGACCGTGGTAGATTTGAATCCATAATTAAAAAAAAATATCGTTATTTTCTAGATGAAAATTAATACCTAATGTTACAAATTATAAATAATATTAAATTAACGAATGAATGAAATTAAATTAAATGAATGAATGAAATGAAATAATTTATTTGCAAGTATACGGTTATACTTCAAAGTAACTTTATAAATGAGAAACCTAAAGGCATCAAACGGGCGGATAAAAAACTGCCAATTGCAAATTTTCTATGCAATTACTACTAATTGCAACGACCTAACCTATTCAATTTAAAGTACTTGATAATAACACATTAAGAAAGATGTAAATAAAAATTTCGAGTTTTGTTTACAGTCGTTCATGAAAAACGTATATTAGTTCAAAATACTTTTGGACAAGGCTTTAAGTGCATAGGTGCAGGATAACATTGACGCCTCCGCTCTATAGTGGAACAAATACAACGCCCAATATGAATTATTATTTTTCACAAAGTGACAGTTAAGACAAAGTTGAGTATCGTGAAGAGAAGAGTCATATCGAATAAATACATTTTATTGTCAAATAAATAAAACAGCACTTGTGCTGAGCTCACTGCATAACTCACGGATTGTGACATTTCGCAGTATAGCGCAAGACATTTTGATATACTAGCGTTATTGTGCGAGAAGGTGTATATTTATGTCATAATAATAATATAACAAATGAATAAAGGACATATACTAGTAATAGATATCGTCACTACTTAGCTACTTAAAAACTTGTATCTTGTTCTGTCAATCAAAAGAAAAATGTGGTAACTATTGTATGCGATGTATATAGAGTTACTGCGTTTCAACTTAAGAAGAAGTGTGAGATACGAGATTTTTTCAAAGTAGTGACGATATCATTCGTTGTTAATTACATTTTGATAAGCATATTTTTTTAAATAGCTAAACTAAATTATAAATGTATTTTTACTTTATTTTTAGTCTGAGTAAATGTATAAGTACTACAATCCAACCCGACCATAATGTACCAATAATGATACAAAATAATAAGCTACCGTGAAACCACTAGTAGTGAACATATAAAATAAAAACGAAAAAAAAAGAAGAATAATCGATTATCCTCGGTTTTTGGAGACCGTTAACTTAGAGAATAGCTGCTAAAATTTAGGTACATTTTCAAAAATAACTAAACACATTGTGTCAAAACTCTTTCTGTCGATAGAGATTGATGAGATGATTTACGTATATTCGCGCAGCATCGCTATACTGCCTTTACATAGCTGGAAGATGGGACAATATACCGTTTTATGTGCTGGTTGATTTATGGAGAATCCATTTAGGAGATAGACTAGGACTGTATTAAGGCGCTAACAATTGAAGGGATATATGTTTATAAAAACAAAATAACTAAAATTTTTGGCGGATTTGTCGTGTATTTTTATTACACTCTGTGTCTGTATAATGAGATTCATGGCAATTATCACGTGTCAGTTAATTGCACTGGATTGTGTTTGGACAGAATTATAATACATTAATATTCGCGAAACTACAATTTAAAAAAATATAATTTGTAACATGTTGGTTGAATGAAAGGGTTGACGTCCTAGCGAAACTGATAATTTTCGCGGCTTGTTCTTCTGAGAAATTGGGTTGACGGACAACACATATGCGATAAAATTGGTCTGGAACTTGTCTATAATTTTATTGAGCTATTAAGTGAAACAGGTTTTTTGCTAATTTGTGATAGTTTTTTATTTGGAACATTTTCAGCGGTTGTATAAACAGAGATTTTTATTTAGGTTTCATAGTAAAGTACCGGTGTGATTCAATAAATTCAACTTTTTCCTGTAATCCGATATCGCGACAGCCAAGATTAGATTTCCTCGAACTTCACCGTTAACATCAATTCGAACGTTAAAGTTAAAAGCCAATGTTTATATAAACATTGGTCTAAGAAAGGTACGTATATCCACCGGTATAACGGTACGGGCACGTATGAAAGATTCATGTACGAGTCACGATCAGGACCGATCCTGTATCCCGGAGCTCTCGTATGGGAACATTACCATAGTGATGGCGGGGCGGACCGCGGTTGATTATATTTATGGGACGCGCCGCGTGCGCCGCGCCCATCGTGCCACTATGACACTTTATTAATGATCCACTCGCTAAGAATCTTATAGGAACGTGTAAGATATTAGGCATTCTGCTAATTAAAACATGGACCTGAGACTGTATCGTTCCAAACTAAGCTTGAATGGTATAAAAATAACCACACTAATCGAATTATTGAATGAAATCAATTTCATGATCAGCATCAAATATAAGTGTTTCAATTTATAGCGGTGCAATTAAAACATAATGGATGCATGGTGTACTTACAGGTAGGACGAGTTCTGTTAGGTCGCGTTAATGGTATCCAAGGCCTCTGTGGCGGCAAGGTGGCAGTTACTGCAACAAAAGAAACAAGAAATTAAAAAGATGAACCGCTTTACCGCTATTAGTTTTAAACAACGGATCCGTCAGATCGATGAAAAAATTAATTTGCGAGCTTCCGAACCATCGCAAAAAGCTAGCAATATCCATACCGTTATTATTGTTCGTGCCTCGTGCTCGGGAGTACATTGTAGATTTATTTGCAATTAAAGGCGTACATTCTGCAATAGCACTAAGCGAACCCTCATAATTCGTAGAGGGAGCAAAAAGTTGTTGGTTTGATAATGCAATCGCTTGCTAACATCTCTGGGTTCGATTTACATTTGTTACTGTTAGAACAAAGCCAACTAAAAACCTAGCTCTATTGTTCCCTTAGTTTGCACACTAAATGAGAAATTGTCAGTTGCATAGCATAGGAGAACTCCCACTGCTATACAATAATGACAGCTCAAATACGCTAAAGTTACAGTAAATTTGCCGAACGCTTTAATTTAATTCCAGTATTCACAATCTGATTGCTTACTTACTCGTCCTTTATTTCGAAGATATCAAATTTCTCTCATTCACTCAATAAATTGGTGTGTGTCTCTGTGTACTGCACAGGAACAAAGATTTGTAAGATAATGCGGTTAATATACCCATTCTACCCTAATAACATCAGCCGCCTACCGTTTTTATAGTTTTTCGGGTGTATATAAAATTTGACTTTTAAGTAAGTTCTTTAAACAAAAAGGCGATGGACGTACGTATATAAAAATGTTGACAGTTTAGTACAAATTTCGCGCAATCCAAAATACCTAAATCAACATGTAGATTTTTTGAATTAAGTCAATTCGTTAATAGTTTTTGCACCGTGTCAGGGCAGACCGCAACTGTTCGTGCGGAAATGAAAATAAAGAAAAGAAATGATCCTCTCGTCCACAAATTTACTTACAATTATGTAATGGCACAACTTACCTAGCGTAGGTAGTTTATTGTTGTGGCCAAAGATACATAATCTATTAACCGACAGGCTCGGCAAAAAAAACATTTTAATGCAGCTATCGTGAGTTAATAGGCTTGCAGTCGATCAGATGCCAGATAAGATAATTTGTTACCAAGTGGTTTGCAGTGCGTTGCTATCATCCCGTCGAAATATAGTACTTAATGGTTTAGGAACTGGCTCAAGACGGTGGGTGTAAGATTATATCTCATGGTCACCGTGTGTTTTGTTTTAATGACTAGTATTCAATGGGATATTTGTATAAGTTTAAAGCTCCTGTCGGCTAGGTGTAAATTATTTGATTTAGATTAAGCAGCTCTAATTAATAATCTAAATTCTAAATAAATGCATCTACTAAGAAATAAAGAAAGTCATATATTGATTTAGTAACTAATCAAAAGTTACGAATGAAGTTGATTTGTATTGATATTTTAATCGCAAGCCATTTGCAGGCCCATCGGTTAACACTACTCATTCTTGAAAAATTGCTGTGAAACCTAGTATCTTGTAAGTACTTCTACTTACTTACTATCTTTTAATATAATTTGATCAATATATTACACACATTAGGTGTGGCTATAATATTTGAAGAGATCCCTTGATGTATCCAAGATCCCATCATCAGATCCTGACCTGATGACAATGGGACCAACTGCCATACCCTTTCATACAAAATAAGAATTTTCCAAATCGGTTTAATTTTTTTTACAGCAAAAACAAAACTTAAAGATTGGTGAGGATTGTCAAGTGGTGACTGGTGAGTCTCATCGATACTTGCAGTCGCTTGGGCCCGGGCAGAGGTGGCAGAGGCGTGAAGGCAGTGCACCGGGCGCGCGGGCGTCGCCTCATTACACTTTGTAATTAGGGCCGTGGGCTGCGTGCAAGCCGCGGCCCTGCACTAAATCACGAAAGGCCTGGTTTAACATGCGCGACCGGCGCCCTCCGAACGGGCATAGCGCACAGCGTCACAATGTGCCTCTTTACCCACGGCTTATTGAATATTTAATGTAAAAAAGTGCGTGGAAAGGATGTCCTTAACATATTTTGACGTAAACAACAGTACGAGGTTGTTCACCCTGTCGGGGCTTTTCGTGATGTTCATTATCGCCATTTACAGACGCCGATAACTGCATAAGTCAAAGATTCGCACCGCAGCGACTTTCTCGAGAGAACTCTCGTGCTTGTCACGAGTACCGACAGCGCTAACAAGGCGGTACAAGCCAAACAACAAGGTGTTGCAAGAACCAACACACGAGTGGCGAATTGAGTGAAAGTCGAATAAGCACTAGATAGGCTGGATGATGATAAGAATCAACACACTCTTCACATTGTTCGCGCTCCGATACATGAGATAAGGCTTTCTCCGTTCGTCTGTCGCGTCGCGAGCTACCGTGAAGATGCCTCGGAGTTTATGACTCTACATTTACAAAACAGGAATCTTTTTTTATCTTACTATGATGATCATTATAATTTACTCTTTACAGGTCATTCTAAAATCATTATAATGTTTACTGTACAGTTACAAGAATGCGAAACTACTTACTTAGCAGTGGCGGCGCGTCCATAGAACACGATTCCTGTCGGCTTGCCTGATTTTCAGGCACTTGAGTAGTTTTCCTATAGTTCATGAAGAAATTTCAAGCTTAATTAAGCTCCGGCTTGCCTAAGAAAATTTTGACCCGCCGCCACTGTTACTTAGTACGAAATTTTAAGCATTTCTGTAAAAGTCAACTAAATGTTAACAATTCACTAGCGATGTCTCAAAAAAACTGGCCAAGTGCGAGTCGGACTTGCGCCCCAAGGTTAACGTACATCACGCAATTTTAACAAACATTGCTGTAACCAAAATATTTTTTATTGAGGGACAAACTTTTAACTTTGCCCATTAAAAACTGTTGTCTCCATTCATCGACATCAGTAGCGATTAGTTTACCAACGGCAAATAAGTTGGTAATCACATTATTTTTTTGTGATGGAACAACAAATTAACGATTACCGACTTGTACTTTTTTTGGTAGACCTTCCTTAAGGAGTATGGGAAGTTCTGCTGGAACTTGTGCATGCAGTGATTACTGGTTAAGTTACTAAACCATTAAAGCCATACACAAAGTCTACTTCTTTCACATAATTTAATATGTAAATCTACACGGAAGTCAATAGTGTTCATAATAGCAATAGGCGTCCAATATTATTTATAAGTATAAAATAATATTATACGAACCGAGGGCACGGGGTTAATCAATTCCACGCAAAACATTTTCAGTCCATTGACTATCTATAGCAACTTCGCTAGACGCTAGGGAGCCGATGGAGCGAAAACCGGTATCCAGCTTAGTGCATCTCATATTAGAGCAAACTATGCTTCACTGTAATTATAAAAATGAGTAGTAAAGAAGTAATTTTTACACAGTGTAAATTTTAAATTATAAAAGCTAATGTTGAAGTAGATACAGTAACTGCAAATGGTTTCGCCAGGTAGGTAAATTCATCCTTTGGTGTAGGTACGAGCGTGTTTAAGAATTCCGTCAATATACGTGACCGAGCCGTTTACATCTTGTTGTCATTGTCCTTCTGGATTAACGAGCAAAAATACAGAGTTGGCCGCTCGGATCGTGCTGCTTTGCGTGAGCAGACTGCGCAACGTACACGCACGAATGTCTTCGTTTACTCCAACTTTATGAAGCCAGTGCATCTTATTTCCATTTTCTTAATGTCACATTGGTGTATTGGTGGAATATTATGTTCATTCAATACCGATCTGACGCTGTTCGCTGGTAGGAATACAGGTTTATATGTATATCGAGACAAAATCGTTTCTGCAAATATTTTGGACACACGACGTCTCTATTCGTATGAACAAGTTCCAGCTAACTCAGAAATAACTGGCGACGCCAAATCATGTTTTTGTGGCTTATTTTCCCTCCCATAATTATAAGTTCCAAATATACAAAACCAGGCATCACTCAAGAGGCATTTACAAAAACAAGTACAAGTTATAAATCATTAAGCCAACAGCATAGTCACAAGTAAGAGATTAGGACGATGACCTCCGGCGGTGATTTTATCACAAAGCTAATATTTGACGACAAGAACGTATATTTCGCAAAAGCAGTAGGACTTACATCAACAGTAACATAATTATTTTAAGACTCAACAGAGATTTAGATGGACAATATCTAAAAATTCTAGAAGTTTGTGTTCACGTGAACGAACATTTTTGAGTGAGCATATTATGTATATTTACTACAGCTGAAACGCAACAAATTTAAGTTAGTATTTGGAATTTAAGTAATAAGAATAACTAATAAGTAAACAGTGAGGTGTTAGGTGACATTTATTAACATGCAGACCATGCAGTACCCACATATTTTCGGCTATGGCTTATAGTCGGACTGGCTTTGAGAGGATTATCTTACGACTGCACACAACTCGCACAAGACAAATTCTATTCTCTTCGTATACTAGTAAGTAGGTAATAGATTATAATTGCAAGCAATTACTTCAAGCAGTAACACAAATTGACAGGCTACATAGCGGATGTGCGATTGGCGAACAAAGTGCGCATGCGATAGGCGACAGTGGGCGGCCCTACCGTCCTACTGAACATTGATGCAATTGACCTGCTTAAAATACTTTTTGCTTCAATACTGTGTTTCTAAGACAAAACAGTAAATGTATACTTTTTTGTAAAATTACTCAAAATACAAAAGTCTTCATTTTTAATCATTCAATAACCGTAGAAAATAGCAAGAGGATTTTTGGTATGGTTAATAAAATTATATGGGTGACGTTCTGTATTCCTTATGGTATTAGAATATAGTCTAGGTCCCTACGTTGTGGGTAGATTTTGTTCTCCTTCTCAACGCGTTTCGGGTTGTAATTAGGTAAGCTAGTCTTATTCTGTTTTATCTCTACTGGGTCTTGCGATATTGATAGTTTTTAGTACTCTATATATAATATTAAATAGGTATTTAATATGCTGCGCGAGCAACGGTCACGAGCTTTTACTATAATTACTGATGGGATGACATCACGGTTACATTATTTGGCGTCACGCTATTTTGATGATCGTTTGTCGTTGCGCTCCGATGGGCCCAGCATGGGGCTGTTTTACAATCTTAGTATCTGTTGCTACGAGTTTTACAAAGATCGAAAACACGACGTTACTTTTTCTAATAAATGTTCAATTGACAACGAATGAAAGTAATTCACATTTCTCTGTTCCGCTTCAGCGTGTTTGATCTTCAATTTTATCTTTACAAAAGAACTGAATATGGAAAGGAAGGGGAACTGCATATGGTTATAGCAATTTACTTATACTCATATTTTTTTGTTATGTGATCCGCAGAAGTATTAAAATACTGAGCCGAGTATTCACCAAATTCACTAAACATACATTTTATGTAGGAATTATAAGAACTTTCCATAATGGATTATTTATTTAAGGCTGTAAAAATAAATTGTTTCCTGGCAACACCAAAGGAAAATTTGTCGGTGTGTGTACAGTTTTATTGCGGTGTTAATTACTGGGAATAACCTTTAAATTAATATACCAGGCCATAATATTAATTTAGTTTTTGCACCGAGCACCGATAAAAATATTGTTGATTGGGCGGCACGGCCCGCCCCATGCGGCGGCGAGTACAATGTGCATTTTTTGTTGGGTCAATCTTAATTCACATCGCGACTAACTCTGTATGTAATCATCGCGTTTGCCCACGCCGTGTCCTCGCGTCCGTTCACGGCCAAGGCCAGAGTGATAATAAATAAACGGCAAACGCGCAATGATGAACGACGTGCTACCAGGCAAAAAACAAGCGCGCGCGCAGGCCCACGTGGGGAGTCTTTATGAGCCTCTGACAACGTTTAATGACTCGGAAAATTACAAAGCTACTGAAGTATCTATCCCAGCGCATCATTGTCATGAACATGCCGTGTAATAAATGATCATGACAGGCATCTCAGAAAAACTGTAGGTATCATTTAGATTAGGTAGGTATATCAGTGGCGGCGCGTCTAAACAATTGGAGGCAAGCCGGAGCATTATGGAAAGTTGGATCTCATTTCTTCACGAGCTGTTGGTAAAGGTATGAAAAATTTACAAGCCGAAAAAATGGCGTTCCGCTACTTGTAGACACTCATTACTTTAACTGTGTTTCAACCTAAAATCCTATAATATCGGTTTTAACGGAAGAACGCTATTTAGTTGTCATGTTATTTATTATGAAGGTTTTTCGCAAATCATTGCGTGAAGTGCCTGCCTACCTTTTATTGCTCTTTTGTAAATACAGCAACTAGCTCACATGATGGTTAAATATCTTTTCTGGAACATGTATAAACAAATGTCACTTGAAGGTGTTATTTCTTACGTCCGTACAATATGCAACTCGGACAAATGATCGAAGGGTTATCATACCTACCTAGCTCTTAATTAAAATCCAAGATATTACCAAGCACTAGTGTGTGTTTACACGAAGAATTTTTAGCTGTACTGTTCGCGGGGAGCAGATTGAAGGCCTTACGTTCGGATAAGATCTATACTCGACAGATACCTATTCGCTCTCGCATGCATATCACGCGCTCTCATTCCTCCAACCTAGTGCATCGTACATGGAAATGTGCATCATTGTGCATGAGTGGGTTTCGTCGGACGCGAAAATATTGCTTAACTTGGGACCTTGATGTGGAGGTGAACGAACTGACGATCGGTAAACACTGCACGATTGATTGCCAGATCAATCGACTAATGGTCCCAGTAGGTAGAATGTTATCGTGAGATGTTATTTGTCATTATGTATTAAATACCACTGATCATGTCTGTTGGAATAGTAATACCAGTAGTGTAAACATATAATGGGACAGAAATAGTACCTAATATTTTTATATAAGTTCCACTCACTTGACTTTATTGTTCATGTTTTCACATAAAGTTAAAAACCAAAAATTTTGTGCATTCTTCTATACGTTGATGGCTAAATTGTACTTTGAGATGCACGCATAGGATAACTTGCATGCATATACAGAAGGTAATATCAAAGCCTAACTCAGTGTGGTACAAGGAATATAATCTTCCATCAAATGTCTCTGATGGCAATGTCGCCATATCTGTAATATGACATGACATGACTGTAAGGCCACGTTGAAACGGTGTAAACATGTCGATCAGCTTGCAATGGTAATGCTACCATAAATAAACTATGTAGCGTTTACCGTGGAATATTGATTGCATATAATCAGTAAACGACAAAATTACCGAAGACATAAATAACGATTTTTTTTATAATTATCTCCATCATAATTGGCTTGCATTTACCACATTTATATGATGTCGGTTGGTTTAGATATAGATATGTTAAGTTCGGGAGACCAGAAATAATCTGGGTTTTAAAAATACCATAAAATACCTACCTACTTAGAGTAGGTATAAGCTACGGTAGTGAAAACACAACTCAGTGTATATCTAACCGCCGGAAATAGAGGGTTCTGTTTCCTTAACACATAGATAATACGCACCATTCTCAATTTGATTTTATTTATTTGGTTGCTACAGCTTTCAAAATGTCAACTCCGTTGGTTCAAGAATAGTATAAGAGGAAGTGGTCAAAGTTTGTAAAGGGTTCTGTTCTCTTTGGTTAAGCAGGATCCTGAAAAAGCCTAATGTCAATTTAGCAAACTCTTTTTATTATTTAATGTCTCGGACTAAAACAAAGCAGAAAGTAAAAGTAAAATCGTGAGATTTCACATAATACATTGATAAAACCATTACCGATTTGACCTCAATCTCCGCTCTTTTTAACTCGTCACAGCGAAATGGTTTTCTCGAAAGTAAGAATAGGGCATTAGACTGCATTATATTAACTTTTACTTTATTTATTAAATTACAGATAGGTCGCTACTGTACTTGATCTACAAGAAAATGACTCAAATGCGCAAGTAATGACGCGAGACTTTGTTCTAATGATGGATAGAAAGTATATTTCAAAAATGGAAAGCATTCTAGTCTAATATTAGAATATACTAAAACTATCCGAGTAGCTCTTTTAAATTAGCTTATGTAACCAGAAATGTTTAAGTACCTAGTAAATGATGTTTTTTTAATAGTAGTAGGTACAGTCGACGTCAAAGATATGTTTACACTTTTGCATCTTATTACAAAGGATTGGCATTGGAAAGCAAAGGCGCAATAGTGTAAACATATTTGACGTCGACTGTACCTATGTTTTTATGTTTATCAATAATAGATTGTTCATCATAGAGCAAACACACGATTTCGTCGAATTATCTTAGGCTTATTGTTAGTCAGAGATTTACGTAATAGTATATACCTCTCCTAGATATGAATAATTTTTAATCCACTCTACTATTCTCTTTTATATAAGACATTTATATTATAAACCACAGCCAAAGTGCCTATACAAGGTGTACATGATGTAACAAAAATTCTGGTGATCCTTTTAAGGGCATAATTGGTACCGTATTCTAATTATGAATAACTAAGAAAAAAAAATTGTTTTGTATGAGCGGGTTGGCCGGCTGAGAACTCGACTCCCATACAAAAAATTTTTTTTTGCGTCCAAATAATTTTTCTATTACATTTTCTTAGTCGCAATACGATACCAATTTTCCCCTTAAACGGATCACCAATATTGTCGTTGCATCCTGTATGTAACACAGTCAAAATGATAGAAAAATAATAAGCGCATTTGAGATGGTAATTGTGTATGGAGAAGGGCGGCAGAATTTTTGATGTGGTGGGATTGGTAGGGAATATGTATGTTGAGAGCGATTAAAAACAGCACAAGAATAGGGTTTTCTCCTAAGTAAAAAAATAAGGATTATTTATCTTTATTCTAAAAATTCTAAACCTAATTGAATAAACGTGGCCATGAAATCAAAGTTAAGGAAAGAAGTTAAGGAAATTCGCAGGAAAACAAGATGCAATTTATACGCTTTAAGAAATTGCCCATAAACTTTTTTTTTAAATGTAAGGTACATTTATTGTGATGTCGCAGAATGCGTTGCGTGATTGCAGAACGTTTCACAATAATGATTAGCACATTACATTAAAGCTCATTCCGGTTATTACAATGTTGCGGATTCCGCATGCGGCGACAGTTTGCGAGCGAAATATCGCTCTGCATGTGTATAGAATTGTCCCCCACCATATCGTCCCATGGTTGCAGTAGGAGTCTGCTAAGGGAATATATTATACCGGGAGATGGGCAGCAGCATCTTCCGAAAGCCTACAAACAATAAACAAAAAAACTGCGCGCGCCAACCCGCCTGCCAAGCGTGGCGCGTATGGCAAACCCCCCCTTAAAGGGGAGGCCTATGTTCAGTAGTGGACATCTACGAATCGATAGGTAATAATCGTGCGTTTATTGATCAGGAGCAAGGTAACTTAGAGATAATTTCACCACCAAGAACTGAGCTCTTAGGTTTATGGTGATGAGATTACTAATTGCATTAGCGAAGACAAGATTATCTGCGAACAAACAGCAAACTGGTGTGAAAGGTCTCTGTGCTCACAACCGGATACGGCGCCGGCGACGGTTCGCGAATCGCAACTTTCATGGCAGAGGTCGCCGCGGGGGGAGTGAAAGTGTTCGGGAGATGTTACAGAACCGAGTTGCATAACCAGATGATAAATAGATAGATGATTGAGCCGGTGATTACATACATTTGTATAGCGTGTTGCATAATAATTTTGATTTCCGTGTATTTTGATGTATTTTTAATTTCAATTACAAACTCTTATTAATATACAAAAGGTTCTGAATGAAAATTACTAGTAGTATGTAATCCATATTTTTTACACGTTTGTCTTTCTTTACTTACCAACTTAATTTAATTATCTTCATTGGTATCGTATTCTAACTATGAAATCGTAAGAACGAAAACATTTACTCGCGAATAAAATTTTTTGTATGGAGATGGGTTGGCCAGCTGTGACGTGTCCCATACAAAAAAAATATATTACGCGTCCAAAAAAGTTTTGTCCTACTTTTACTTACTCGCTATACGATACCAATTATGCCCTTAAGAGGCTGACAAGACCCGATGACCTTCAAATTGACTTTACTTAAATAGTCAGATAGCTATAACTACTTGTTTTGGAAAAGTAAAAAAAATATATGTTAATATTCATTATATTTAAAAGAACTTGGTTAATTCCAATACACGATTGGACGAAATCGGCTCGATAGAAAATAATTCCAAAGTTTCATCTAAAATTAGCTTAAAACAATTGCACGTCTTTAGTTTCTTGGCTTATATGTCTGTAATTAAAGACAACATTCCACCAGAATAATAATAAAAACTTCGTTGTCTTAAATTTCTCAATTAATGCATAGTTTTTTTTAATTCATCATTTTGCAAAGTTTGCAATGAGCTCCCATACTAATCGTAACGCAGTGTTTCTCTTTCACTCGCGCTGAAAAAGATAGGGAGGGAATTTAGCTCTTATCATCCTCTTAAATCACCAGTATTTTTGTTACACCCTGTATTCTATTAACGCTATCAGCCCCTGTCAACATGTTCAAAAACCGAGGCCGTGAACTGCGCAGTGCTTTGAACCTATACTTAAAATAGGTAAGCATTGAATAGTCGCATTGTGTTTATCATGCGATGTTTCAACTAGTACAATGAGTCTTGTCGAAGGTGAATAACCTAATACGTTATCTTTATAAGCAGGGAGACTTCATATTACTTGTGACATCATTATTGTGTCGGCATCGCTGGAACACAGATCACATGTTCTTTGTTACCAATACCAAGCTTCACCATTTATGAATATTTACGAATAAGAAAAAAGCAAGGGTAATTTAAACCGGACCACAAATTCAATAAAAATATTTCAATTACTCCTTATTAAAGAATTTCTGCATTTACTTAGTTCATCATATATTATCATAGGTCTTACAGCAGAACTTGCTAAACGGCGTGATGCCCAAAACTTAACAAGAAGAGGTTGTGGTAAAGTCAGAGTGACCCTGCTTCCATCATCTCGCGCTTTAGTATCTAACTAAATGTAAATCAATGGACATAATTAAATACGAATCACAAAATCTAACAAAACCTGCCCTTAACAGCTCGTCAAAAGATTCCACAAACATGCAAAAAACGGTTCAACGCCTCGCATTTATTAGCAAGTTACAACGTTTCTCAATGTATAGTTTATTAAGTCGCGATTGTGAGCATTCGCAGACAAGTGGGTGTATTTTGTTGATCCTAAATGCGAGGAGTGAAGGGGTTTTGGCAGTGCCTCCGGGCAGTAAAGACGGCGGCGTAGGTTATCAGCACCGGAATGACGAGGGTAGACACAGTCGATAACCGCATAATTTGACTTCATGATGTATTGTAGCCTGAGCATATTTTCTTTTGATCTTACAGAAAAACAAAATGATTACGTCGCTGGCTTAGAAAAACTTTCTAAAATCTTTAACAATAAGTGCGCAATGCACTTTATCTTGCGTGGCTCCTTCTCGCCACAACAGAGTTGAGGTTTTGCGCGCTGATTTTGAATACCTAGTTTTTCAATGGAGATAACATTACAATTCTAACCATGATTAGGATAGAAATAAATGATTACAGAAGAAGTTAACAAGGCTGCCATTCCGCTTATTTTGCAACTAAAGTATTGTGTTGTGATACTAGATTTTAGAAGATTCAAAGAAAGAGAAATTGGAAAGGGAAGGTGTAAACTTGGAGGTGTTATTATTGTAAATTGTCAGCTCGGCGAGACGGTGCGTTGACTTCAACAAGCATTTCGTGTACGACAGAAGAGGGACAGACTGGGTTCATTGGTGACGATATTTAAACTTGTGATCTTGGCACCAGCTACACGAGTTGCTATTATTTTACTGTGTTTGAGTTGTTTAATATAATTACGTCGATATATTTGTCAATGGAGTTTTTGAAACAAAAAACAGTATTTGATCACGATATCGTGACTACCCTATAAATCAATAGACGATGATTATCGAATTCAATAGTGATTTTAAAAGCGTTTAGTCAAGTCAATATGGATTTAACAAAACTGCAGGTATTTGACATTATAAGTGCACTTAAACATAGTTAAATACAGGGTCAGGTAAAACACAGTAGGTACCTTATTCAAAAATAGAGAATAATATTACTATCGGACACAAATAAGATTTGTTAATATCAGATTACAAATAATACCATCTTCACCGGGCATTCATCATATGCAAGCAATGATCTCTTCATTTAGGCAAGTGCCAGTAAAATTACTATAATTATTTATTGTTAGAAATTCATGCCATAAATCTTATATAAGATTACATGTTCTATGTCACGATCATCTTGTTATTAGAGGTGACTCATCTTGGATGACTACGCTGGCAGAAAAAGTTTAACATAGAGTTAAATCATTAGGTACAAAGTTCATTATTATAATTTGGTACACGTCCTGCTTTAATTTAGGCAATACTCTCGCAAGTGTGGCAAGCAATGTGAACGTTCATAATAAAATAATAATAAATTAATAAAAGATTTTTATTGCAGATACGAATATGTCCCATATAAATCTTAAAACTAGTTCAAATAATTACAAATAACTGTCAAATAAATAAATAAAGTACAATATTATTATTTTCGATTCTCGTCCTGATGCACTGATAGCCAATGTCTAAAAACATAATTGTATTGCGTTTTTTGGGTCCTTATGGTTTCCCAGAAAAAAGCTACCCCGGATCTAAGTATCGCGAATAATTTAAGTCAGGTATTCTGCTATTGTAACTATTATTTGTAACATCGTTTATTATTATTACTTACTCCCTTGAGGTCTCATATTGTTTTGATATTGTGTTTTTAACATTTATGCAAGTCATTGTAAAGTATGGTGTAAGGTAAGAATTGACTTCCCTTAAAAAAGTTTTGATGGAAAAATCAAACCAATAGTATTTAATTTACAGTATTTATTGTAAGGCCATTAATTTAATCACATTAGGGACTTATTTACAAGTTTTACAACCCTAGTTCCTGGGAAAGGTTCAAACCTAGGTTTGTCATCGACGTTTCAATCAACGGAAGATGAGCTATGGATAACGAAGGCCGTGTGCCTTATTCCGCGGAACAATCGGCTTATTAAGAGAAATTCCAATTTCGCAGCAAGCGGCACTACGTGCCAAATACCAGAATGTAAACGTACCTTTCCAGCCGCGTTGCCATCTAGGCCTCTGTAACGGCGAACAAACGATTTGTTAATGAACTGAACATATAACAGGTTTAATTCTAGTATTATACATTTATTGTGAGACTAATCTCAAGTCTAAACTTACTTACTTAATTCTAACCTTAAGTGGTGTACACACAGGGTCTACTTGCACCAATTAAAATTCTGGGCGACTTTGACACTCGTCAGAATGATAATATTAAAATCACAAGATCTCTTGTCTATTGATGGATCACCTGCATAATACACATGAGATATTTCAGCTTTACTCCACTTAATGAATTTGAAAACAAATCGACACTATGAGAATCGATATACTTAAATAAGAATATGGAGACAAATGATTCGCAAGAGTAGTTAGTGCCTATTCATTGAAATAAAAACAACTATTAACACACAGCTATACATTTAAAGTCGTTAAATTAACGAGTTCAGTATTTCATCTAGACGCAATTAAAGGCGACCTCGATATTTTCAAGGAAGTTTGTTTGTTAGTGTAATAAATGCCGAGCGAGAAATAAAAACAGTTCTGTAGGTGACCTCAAAGAGTTAATTAGTGGCTGTGTCAAATGCGATAGTGGATTCGACGCGGGCGCAGGCACAGAGATGAGGATGAAACGGGTAAAGCGGTAAAGTTTGAACTAGGTCACTTGTTGCAAATGCTAACTTGGTATGGAATTGCACTTACAATAGTTAGGATTAATGTAATCGACAAAATTTCATATCACAATGTATAAGGGCTAATTACTAAGCTAAACTTGTACTTAGATCGAGTTTTTAACGTTTAGTGTAAGTGCAAGAGTGCTGCATGTCTCATTCACTATTATAATCGATATAATCGCAAACATAATGGGCCCGCTGCGCTGCAATAATAATAGGAGTCGGCATATGACGAAACTGACCTACAGTACAGTTATAGGTAGAGAGACGACGGTAAGACGAGAAGATCGACTGGGGTATAAGGTTACCAAACAACCTAATAGATAAATTACAAACAACAAGTGATTGGGGCATCGGCAGCATCAGGAAAATAGCAGGCAAGAATAGCCGCCGCACTGAGCCCACACACCACACACGCATTGCCTACTTTCGAGACAGCAGTTACGGCCAGACGTGCCGCCGAGCAGCCAGGCGATGGAAGATAATTAACAACGAAATTGGCCGGAGACAGCTAGGCGTCTTACTTCTGTGGCCCGTGTTGCATTACGCCCCGCAATAATAACACACTGTACAACCGACACAAGGCAATTAGAAAAAGTTGGTACGCCCGTTTCCCACACATTACTTACTGGGTGAGCGTTGCGACTGTAATGGAATACAACTAATGTTGAAATGTATACAAACACGGTTTCAATCATAGCTCACCTCAACTACAAGATATATGATAAGACAATTTCAAGTCGCAGTAACACATTCACTGAAAAAAGGACAAGCGAACTACTTCGAATATGTCATTAATAACCAAAATTTGGTAAGAAGTTAATAAAGTTTGTTTGATTACAACTCAAAGTTTACGTATAAATAACAAAACATTTTGGTAAGTAAGAAGCCTTAGTTCTGAAGTCCCAAAACTTAAGTTACTAGTAAACGAAGTTTGGTTGCTGTAACAAAGAAATTTATTTTGTGTTTCCGCTTCTGTACTAATTTAGTATAGGAGCGTGCCTATTATTATATGGTACAGTACAGTCCAGGGTTGGTACCTATTTATGACGTCAGTTTCCCAAAATGTAAACGAGCCCGACATAGCGAAGCGAAAGCGCTCAGTGGATATCACGCTCTGATTTGCATATTGTACACAAAACTACCGACGTGCATATTTGTAACATGTATGTGTTGAGCGTTTTGTGTATCTGCATATCAATGACAGCAGGAACTGCTACACCAGATTTTTAGGTAGATATGCAATGTATACCGCTACATATACAAAATTTGAAGCCAAGCTAGAACTGTAAAATCATGTAAGTCAAGGTAATATATTTTTGACTAACCAGTATAATGCACCTACGTGCAGAACGTTTTGCTAGTCGTAGCTCGAGTTGATCTGAAAACTAGTACATTTGAATATTAATCGCTCCAGTTGCCGCGTCTCGCTCCCGATTGTCGTGCGAACGGCCGGCGTTGCAAATCGCCAGCTCTCCAATATACCTCTCAGTACCTAGGCGTGCAAATCAACTTTTAAGCTAACTCCGTTGCTAATCGACGGCAAATAACTTAACAGATTTATCAATGGATGATTTCAACGACGAGTAAATTGGAACAGTAGTCTGCTGGAAGAGTGAAGTTTCGTCAAATGCCATACTTACCTAATTCACGAGAGCGGAACCGGCGTCTGCGGAAGCATTGTGTTCGAGCAAGCGCTATTCGCTGATCCATTGTGGGAAGTGTATTAGATAACGTGTTCGGAAAGCGCAGAAAACACAATGACAGCGACTTCGTACATTTTAGATCAAGTTTAAGAGTGAGAGTTGTATCAGGTGAATCCAGCTTGGTTCTTATTAAATTGTTCATTTACAATTGAAATTCATAACACACGTAAAGATCAATGATTAGGCGGGGTCGGTACAAGTTGCCGATACCATCAGCGGCGCGTGAGACCGATCCGTCTCGCCTTCTTCCCAGCACATCAGGGATTGCCGTTCACACGCTCTCCACTATCCATCTGTATCTCCGTCACACACCTACGCACGTTTGTTTGATGTCCGTGAATCATCTTTACCTTCAGAAGCTTTGTGTCAGACTTCAGAACGTGATTTAAATTCAATTATTCTCGTAGCTTTACTATTACAGTAAAGCTACGAAGTTCGCATAAATCAACACTATGTCAAGTGTGAGGATGGACGATTGACTGGACAGTGTGTAATCCCGTCCGAGTTCCATTAAAGCGCAGTGCAGCAGGCGTGGGCGCTACAATACTACTAACGAGAGTCTGATATCATCTGACAGACAGGCGACATTAGTTAATGCCCAACCGCCACAACGCGGCCCAGATTAAAACTACAAAAAGTTCAAGCATTGGTGTGCATTAAAAGACGATGAGGATTGCGGTGGTACAAGGTACAAAAGATTGTGAAACGTCATGCGAGTCGCTGGCACAATAGAGAGAGCGACACGATCGTGAGCATGATGCATTACTAATCACGGCAAGGAACATGCGTCTCATAACTATCTAAGACGGAGCTTTTCGGTTCCGCTTGATATTAGGTTGCAATATTTATATTTAGTTAGTCATGTTCTTTAACAATAGATGAACTCAAGTGGTTCGACGACGAACAATTATCGGAAATAAAGAAGAAAACCTCGTAACACAGAAAGATCTGTTGATTAAACGAAAATTATACAAGTTAGCGACGGCATGTGTTTATAACGTTATGTAGCTATCGCGAACAGATGTTTTGAAATAGCTCTCGTTTGAAGATTAAAGCAATGAGGACCGAAAACTGATTCTATGTGTGCATAACTCCATCTAAAGCCAGTTGTCTTTTGTTAGTGATTATGATGTAGAACAAGGTGGCGTTAGAGCTGCGGGTAATAAGGTTTATTGAGATTTACGCCTCCTAAATCAAATCAGATCTAGCAGCTAGCAGCGTACAAGAAAAACAGAGTTTTAATGTTGGTCTGAAATGATAAACCTTTATACCTGCCTGTGGACTGTGGATCTATATAGTACGGCACTACCAACTACCACCCTGCATTTGTTCCGTTTATAGATTTAATTTAAAATTCATTAAATTAACTAAAGCGGAAGTGATGTGATCATTGATGCGAAGGATATGATGGTATTAAAAAGAGCTATTAAAAAAGTCGAAGTCCACTCCAGGATTTATGCACAATCTGAGCAATGATCTAACAGTTGCAAACTGATCTTGGTTCTCGGCATCTCGCTATTATGAGCTGGAGATAATAATAATAAGTTTATGGTATCGCGTTCGCCACACCTCATCGTGGCGAAAGATGTTTTACTGCCACGGAGGTCGCATCTCAATAAATCCATTTCAGGACGATTACACGACACGGCGTATAAATAATTTATGGATATTATGCGTGTCGTATAAACACAATTTGAAAGCACCGTGGACGACACCTAAAGGTTTATCGCCCAGTGTTTTAACTGGTAGCGTACAATGTTGCACAGCACCTACTCAAGCAATAAAAATAATGGTCTTATCAGGAATGTTACCATAGCTTTTCCGGCAGTACCGTACTTTCTAAAAAATATGGGGACCTACGTATTACACTGAAAGTAAATTCATCTTCCAAATACAAATGTTAATCAAGCTGTTACTATGCCAATCTTTTTAATATTCATATCCCACATGCATGGCGACTTTTTTCATCTCGGACACTGATTAATGATTATTAAACATAATTATTATTCCGACCGATACTTATGGAAGTCCAAAGGGGAGGCCTATGTTCAGCAGTGGACGTCATATGGCTGAGATGATGATGATGAAACATAAAATCTCAATTGAAGATATTTATTTGCGGCAATCTCGTTGTTGACGGACATCTCATCAAGCCCGCTCCGCAACAGTTTGCGGAAACGGATAAACTGTGAGTCGGCACGCTCTAAATACATTATTTGCGAAGCTCGTTAATTTTTTGCCATCTCTTCTTGTTAGTGAAGTTGGATCGTGACCGTTCTAAAGCAAACCAAAATTATGTAACGTTATATGGCATTGGCGTGTATTTACGTAATACATTATGATTAACAAATATACATATTATATTATGAACTATATTGACTTAAAAAGCTTAATAAAAATTATATACATTCAAGCAGGAGCAATCAACAAGGTTAAAGGTTTATGGAGATGTCTCTGCCAAGCACAAAAACACTGATCAATATACACTATTACGCTCTAACATGAAATTCAGTATTTTTATGCATATAAACGGATTTCGTTGCAAAAGAATGGAGTAAGTTATCGATTAGTAGGTACATTTCATTTACAGATATTCAACTAACGTGAGTTTAGGAATAGTGAGTATATTCGATCTGACAGCACGCTGGTTGATTGCGATGCGCCAGAGCATTCGCCTCACTTTCACACTTTCACTGGGCCGACGCCCCCGCCGGCCGCACGCGCGGCCACAATGCGACCGACGTTGCAAAACTGATTATTCAACACACGTCAATAAATGCACTTACTATCGATGTAAAATTATACATTTTTAATAAAATAATTATTGAAGTTTTTTAATTAATCATTTTTGTGACTTTTATTACCTCTTGAAATGTTTCTACGGACGAACAGGAATTTACGGGGTTCACTATATCAAAAATGTGTTTAAAGACATCACTCGGGTGATGAATGATTTGGCGCTGATGATTGAAAATAACGTAGGTACACGAGGAAAGTACACGAGTAACAATATTTTATACTATACTACATATCAAAACTATCAAACATAACTAAAAAGCGGCAAACAATCAACAGAGTCACGAGTATTCTATTGTTCAGGTGGAATATGGCCATGATCTAATTCAGATAACTGCTAACCGAAATCTTCGTCTCCTCCACTCACGACGTAAAAATAAATATAGCAATTGTAATGAGAATTGTTAAGTTTAATGTTCATAACAGTACACAGGAATGATGGCCGAGATACAGGTTTTTATTTTTAAAAAGAGCATAAGCTATTCGCTACTTGAAGACAATATAGTTTGTTGTTATTAGTCACTAGCTGTTTGCGAATTTTTTCGCTTGCTACAAGCAATAGGCTAGATGAATGTTTTTCATGCATGGTATCAATCGATTCGTTTTGTTGAGGATCAAATGTCTATATGGGGCCAATTGCCTTAAATCAACATAAAAGACAGGAAAAAGACTTAGTCTGAGATTTGCATTTGTTTCTCAAAACGCTCCTAACAAAATTATATAAAGCCGTAACGTCACGGCTTCATATTTGCCCTGTTTGAAGTATGGAAAAATTATGAAATTGCTATTTTTACAGTGAAATGTTGCGTTTATGTATATGATTGCCATACAAATTATTTCACAATAAAATGTTAGAAATCGAATGGTATCATTGGTTTTTTAAATTTCGTACTTTCAAAAATCGAAAAAATTTGAAACTTTGAAGCCCGATATCTTTGAACCAATTCAATAGTTTTTTTTTAATGTTTACTTTATTTGGATATTTTGTTCATTTTGCATCCTATCAACTAAATTTCATTGCATAATTCAACATGTGTCATCACCCTTATTAAGAGGAATAATGCTGTAAAGTGTACGAGTAAACTATAATACTGCCAATTTTTTTACAAGTGAAGATAAAATCTAAATTGTTTTTAAACGAACAAGATCAAGAAAGTTTAAATAGTTATATCAGGCAGGTTAGTATAATTTGAGTGTCAATCAACTCATAGAACAAGAATCTCTTGTTAGAGCCGATAGTAGTATATCGTCGAAGCGCGTGTGAAACACTGCACGTATTTTAGTAGGTAATAAATAATTCTGCATAATAATTTACCGCATCTCGGCTGCGGTCGGTCAGAGCTGCGTCGATTTCAAGGCCCACTTGTCCCTTCAGTTCTGAATACGTACCCGGTTTGCCTCCAAACATCGCAAGCTCTACCGTAAGTAGCAAGCGCATATAAACTTGTGCGCTGATCAAAAAACCAAAGTCCTTATAAAGTATGAACTGTCTTACCCAGATCAGATCATAAAGAATATATAGCGAGTATTCCCAAAGTCGTATTTACCGTGGGTTCGACGTATCTAATAGATTTACAAGTTTTTAAAGATTTAAGAGATATAAATGAAAAAACTTACCGCTTCTGGATCCTATTATGATTATACTCAATTATCAAACACCATTTCTAGCACATAAATTATTTAAATCTTAAAAAAACACTGTAGGTAAATAAAATCACAAGGAAATCAACATTTTTATACAATTTCATGACTCATGACCTAACTTCCTCTTGGCGACAAACGATTTGTCAACATGAAATAAAAGTAACGTTTAAAGATCACTTCGAACACAATAGGCATTTTCCCTGGTTGTATGAAACGAATTAGAAAGTGTAATAGCTATTATATTATCCGAGTTCGTGGTTAGGTATACGATGTAAACTTTCATTGCACTTGTATTGTAATGCACGAATGTCAGCCGATATTAGTGGAGAAGTGAGGATTGGTTTTCCGAAATCCGAAAGCTCTTCTATAGTTAAATAATTTGATCGCTGTGATGGTGTCGTCGATAACGTTATGCAAACAACTCTTTGTACGCGCAGCCCTGGCACATGGACAATGGTGGTATGAATTGGTTAAATGCAGATTATTGTGCTGGAACCGGCATCAAAAGGACCTCTTTGTGGCAGGAAGACAATAACACACGTCATTGTTTTAGACCGTATGAATAGTAAGTAGATGACAATCTTACATACTGAGAATAGATTATTAAATAACTCCGAGCGTGCTGTACCGTTAAATGTATGTAAACCATTGATTTTATTTGGACTTCGTTTAGTTTGTTACTTTGTTTTTCCCCATTCTCTTTTAACTTAAAAAATACCTAGGTTTATTTCCAGCAATAAATTGTAATTCACCTGGTTAAAACTTCGGCAAAATCCTTGATGTCTGCGTGGTGGTAAGTGAAACTGTGACATTCCCACAAATGCCGTTTAGCTGACTCGCCGTGAACTCAACAAGCTAATAATAATACGTAGATTAAAATGTTTAGAACCAGAGTTAGCACAGAGTTACCAACAGAAATCAGATGATTTCAAGGAATATAAATATGTTCTCGTTGTGGGAATTTCTGCACTCGAAGCAGCGCGGTGCGTCGATTGTACAGCATGCTGATTTATCGCGGCATGATTAATGCTGCGTCGATCCAGTGCTCCTCTGATCCTAGCTTATTTTTACTGTGTATGAAAAAGGGCATGAAACTCGTTATTTTTTACCCACAGAACACGTTTTACGCTAGCCATTTTTCTATGAAACGAAACTTAAAGTTTAACTAAAAAACAGGCGTGTTCACTAGTTGTAATTCAAAAGGTAGAAGTGCTGTCAATTTTGATAACTTGGCCGATTAAGATAGTATTCAACATTAACATCGCCAGAAATATAATATATATAAATAAATAAGTGTTCTGTATCAAGTCAAGCCTTCTAGTCACGTCACTACAGTTGAAACGATTAAAAATTATTTAATGCATTTTATTTTAAGCCATAATTATCTTGGCCGTCCACAGATTCACTCTGCTTTGTCTTAGAACTTGTGCTTCCTGACACAGCGCCGCTAAGTACCTATCTACAAAGATATAATTCCTAATATTATTTAACGTTATTTAAGTAGCTCACTAGTGCCTTAATGAATGAAATAGACGTCGTTAATTGCATAAGAGACGGGCGTAACGAGATGTTAATTGGAATGCGCCCCAATTAATGGTGGACTTCGTTCGCTCGGGATGGTTCCATTTTGAAATCGGGCCGGGTGTTTACGTGTCGGTTCCCGGGTCAACGGCCGCCGGTGAAAGTCGAGCAGATATGGGTCAGGTGGTCATTTACCCTCGGGCTGACGTCTCCTATGTCGTGCCTACTCGAGTAAACACACGACATTAGGTACTTCAAATAGTGACAACTGAAATAGATAAGATAACTATTTTATTGAAACATCGTTTGATGAAGATTTATTTTACAACCTCAATAACTGTGAAACGGTTTGGTAGTTTTAGAAATAAACTCTATTAACAACCGACAATGGCGTACTTCTTACTTGAAAACGTCACATATTAACTCATTGATTATAGAGAACCACTAGTTTTAAATTAAAATCTTACTAAACTTATATCGATGTGTTTGTATATTAATACAAAGGAACAGGTGACCTCGGCCTCCGGTGCCAAGGGCTGGGATCCCGGTCACATTTTGTTTTGTATATGACACCTATATTACCTTAAAATTAACAAATAAAAAAATATATTAAAATAATTTGATTTGTTCTTCAGTTGTAAAAAAGCTTATTATTTAAGTACTTCGCATTTCAACAATAGGCTACTCTCTTCCCCCTCTTTCAGCTATCTCCATTGACACAATTAAATGCCATTAAACATATTATAAACCTACATTGTAATACCACTAAACATAATAAATTGGCTATAAAACAAGTCTAACCTACACATTTGTTTCCAGTGCCAGAATTATGGTTTATTTAGATACATTTTAGATAACTAGAGGTATATTGAATGAACGCCCACCACATGAACACATAGCACGTACAGGTACTTATTTGGTTTTTTAAATACTTATGAATTAAGATTTTTTTCACAGACCTAAACACGTTACTATGCTTCTACTGTTTACATAATGTATGGCTATAACGGATCCCGTAATGTCACAGCTTATGCGACATAGAGGCAGTTCGAAAGGTTTGCCTAAGATAAGTGTAATCGTGATCAGAAAGTAATTTATGACCTAAATAACAAAAAGCAGTCCTAATGCCATGAACAACATTTCTTCATTGTGGGAAAATAACTTTATAAATCAACAACTAGGCTACGCAGCCAGTCAATCGCGTCAGATTTCAAATTAGTATACAGGTACTCTGTCGTTTTGGTATCGTCTTTATGACGGTGTTCAACAATGTGTTGGGTCGTTACGTAAGGCATCATCTACTATTTATCTATAGGACCCAACAAAAATGTGTCAAGGTTGTTCAATAGTATGTACTACAACTGAAGGGTATAATTGGACGAGTTTAGTGAAATGACCCACTTTGTCGATACTCGATTTACAAGACACTTCATTATTTTACTAAAAGATAGCGTATTATGGTGTAGTTTTAGGAAGCACTAATAACTCCATACTCATATTAAAGTATGTAGGTATATAACGCAGCGCATAGCTTAACCCCAACCACATCCTGCTTTCAATGACGGACAGCTTATTGACATATATACATTGACAATAACATAAGACACTATACTGCGAAATTATTTCCAGAAGTGTATATTTGTAATTACCTACTTAGGTTTAAAATAAAATTGACAATCAATACTCACGTTATAAGTCCAAGAATCTGTGAGTTTTTCAGTTACCTACTCGACATGGAACGAGATTGTATCAAACTGTTAACGTTTTCAATATTTTCATAGACATTCGGCGCCAGCTCTTGAGAATTTAGCCACGCGGCACCAGTAGGTAATCCAATGCATGAAGCCAATGCTGCAAGTTTTATAAAGAATAGCATCTGTGAGCGATGAAAATTCCGTTATTCTTAAACTTAAGAGTGCGTGTAAACCCAGAGAAAAATAAGAATTCACCCGCGCGCCCCGCACTTGCGGGGCGGTGCGAAACTTGGACACGCCTGTTGTCGCTGCGCTCGGTTGTGCATAGTGTAACCTAACGAGTCAGATGAGACATGTTCGTGTGTATAGTATAATTAGTTTAAAATAATGTTTGATTTAAACTATGTTTTTTTTTTTAATTCTAAAACGTCAATTTTTACCAAAATTTACATCATAAGGTAGATCGAAACCTTTACCCATCGAAAGAGACCCCTTTGGTGACCCGAACCCACATAGGTTGCCTGTCCCAAACCTGGTAGATTTCAAGGTCAGCCATGTTTTATGAGGCCTAAAAATGGGGTAATTTACCTCATCAGGTGGCAAGCTGGAACTGATGCAGATCGATAGCCCTAGGCGTGCCATTCACGAATATATAGGGTTGCCTGCCATCAACCTGGCAGTTTTTCTGGGCAGCCACCTCAAAGTATCGATTTAGTAACTTGGACCAACGAGAAATTCATGTACAGATGCTAACATACGAGGAATATTTTGATGCAAACCGTGATATTTAATTATTATCTACATATTGACACATGACTACATGTCTTGCACTTCATATGTGTTGAAATAATAGGGTAGATGAACCAGTTATGGTCATTTCTTACTAATTATATAGGTGACTACCGGAAAACCTAGACTGCGGGTAATATTGAGGACGCCGCGACAGTAAATCATCAGTGTGTGAGGTAAAATTGCTTCCTTACCTCATTTCTGCAGTCTCCTATATCTGATTCGCTTAAATATGGTCAATCTGTGGGTGAAAAAACACCCTGACTTGTGCACTCCGACTACTGGGCGAGGTCATAATACAGCCTTGGCCAGAAGTGTTGAGCACCAATGCGATTTTCATACAAAACTGGAAAGTTTAGTCCATCGTTTCCATCTTTGTTTAAGTTATTTTGTAAATTAATTTAAACTAATAAGCATGTTTTGTTGAAGTCAGTAGTAATTGCATAGAATATTTGCAATATGTCGCACCGACTTAAATTTACATTTTTGGTACCTTCTGTTTTCATATTTTTTAAGTACCTTGAAAGTGTTATTAAGTGAAGTTTTCTATATTTATAAATAAAATATAACATTTACCGTTACCGTACATTGTTAGGATAGGGAAATAATGCTTAACATCAAAATTGTAAACAAAAAAACACCTATGCTCAACACTTCTGGCCAAGGCTGTATATACGACCGACGCCTACTAGATCACTCTCTACTACTGGAGGGTAAGCCTCTTTCATGCGCATAGACTAAAGGGCACCTATCCCTTGGAAATAGGCCGCGCCCGCGCATCTACCCATAAGGCATTCCTGCCTTCACAAGGGCTGTGGGAGGACTTGACACTCATGCTTATGGAGGATTTATACCTACCCCCACGCTGCCAGTCCCCGAGGTACGACACTAGTCACATTATCCGCATATGGGCGGTACTTTGCCCCATCACTACCGCTATCCAACAAGGGGGCGTCACTGCACCCGCAGATGGACGTGCATGGCTTCGGTACCCGCGTACTATAATAACCGCATAAACTAAGGGGCACTAGATATCCATCGCGAGACTATGGTCCGGGCCCGAAAAACTTAACTTTCGATAAACCAGCTAATGTGATCACCGTTAATCCATGCGCCACGTACTGCCCCAGATTCGCTCTGTTATTGTAGGGAGACAGCCAATCTTCACTAAGTCGTACGCATAGACATAGGATAAAAGGCAACGACAGGGCATGCTAATAATAATACCAAGATCAAAGGGATTGTCTTATTACACTTTCAATAGCTACTACAGAGAAGGTGCTATTATCGGTGCCCCCTGTCATAGTCTCATATTGTTATTACCCTCCATGCTAACTTCTAGCTGTGGAGGGTCACAAACAGATGTGATTCGCAATTTCTTTAAGAATTTCTGTATTTGCTACGACAAAACCTGATATTTTTCTTATGTCGGCTAAGGAAAACAATAGTAGATTGTTCTTTGTTGTGCTGTAGAAGTGATCGTCATCTATATCCCAATCCCTTACGTGGGTACGCGCGTGCGGTCTAGTTAAATTCTTGTTTTGAGGTCATACGTCCTGGGTTCTCGACGGTGCGTTATTCAGGACATAGTAAGGTCTATTTATAATCGTAATGCACCTTCTCTTTACGAATGTTTGTTTGTTGAATGTTGGAAAAGAGGCAGGAAGAAGATACTTAGTTATTAATGTCATATTATATCTAAATAATTATAAAATTCAGCATAACCGTACATAGATCTTAAGTATATGTTACGTTTAACATTAAGTAAACCTTGAACCTAAACGGCAACATTACTTTTCCCTTATTTGAAAAAACTATCGCGGGTAGCGTGAATAATTAGTTCTTGGAATTTTTTTTCGTACGTCCCTTGGGTAGGGTGGGGAGGGGGGTCACTGGGAGTGTAAATTCAAAAAGTAGACTGAATCAGACTCCTGTGTATATTCGAAAAACGGTTTTGAACTTGAAATACTCGGCCATTTTTGATTTTACAGTAAAACCGTTAAGACTAAAACTGTAGGAAATTTGATTCTCTACAAGTTTGGTCCTGACAATTTTTCTTCTAGAATCGATATTTTGGATATTAAATTTGAAAAAGCGACAAATTCAAAATATTTTCGGTAAATCACTGCGAAAGAGTCCCTCCGTTCCTCATCATTGGGCCCGATTCCAACGTACGTCTCCCTCTATGGGGGATGAAGACCAGCAACAACAGAGGTAAGTTAGACACTAGTTAGTTGTCACAAGGTATTGACAACTTACTTAAATATCCTAAACAATAAACATAGGTCGAAACCAACATTCGTAAAGAGAAGGTGCATTACGTTTATAAATAGACCTCACTATGTCCTGAATAACGCACCATCGACAACCCAGCACGTATACTCGTACCCACGTAAGGGATTGGGACATAGATGACGATCACTTCTACAGCACAACAAAGAACAATCTACTATTGTTTTCCTTAGCCGACATAACCTTCAAAGAAAAATATCAGGTTTTGTCGTAGCAAATACAGTAATACTTCTTCTTCTTTCTCGTTCCCTCACTGCTGAGGATCGCGGACAGTAATACTTAAAGAAATTGCGAATCACATCTGTTTGTGACCCTCCACTGCTAGAAGTAATAGCATGGAGGGTAATAACAATATGAGACTATGACAAGGGCTAACGATAATAGCACCTTCTCTGTAGCAGCTATTGAAGGTCTAATAAGACAATCCCGTTCGATCTTGGCATTATTATTTGCATGCCCTGTCGTTACCTTTTATCCTATGTCTATGCGTACGACTTAGTGAAGGTTGGCTGTCTCCCTACAATGACAGAGTGAATCTGGGGCAGTACGTGGCGCATGGATTAACGGTGATTACATTAGCTGGTTTATCGAAAGTTAAGTTTTTCGGGCCCGGACCATAGTCTCGCGATGGATATCTTGTACCCCTTAGTTTATGCAGTTATTATCGTACGCGGGTGCAGAAGCCATGCACATCCATCTGCGGGTGAATTGACCACTCTCTTAGGGCCCCCTTGTTGGATAGCGGTAGTGATGGGGCGAAGTACCGCCCATATGCGGTATTGTGACTAGTGTGGTACCTCGGGGACTGGCAGCGTGGGGGTAGGTATAAATCTCCCATAGGCCCATGTGTTGAGTGTCAAGTCCTCCCACAGCCCTTTTGAAGGCAGGAATGCCTTATGGGTAGATGCGCGGGCACGGCCTATTTCCAAGGGATAGGTGCCCTTTAGTCTTTAGCATGAAGGAGGCTTAACCTCCAGTAGTAGAGAGTGATCTAGTAGGCGTCGGTCGTATATATTATGACCTCGCCCAGTAGTCGAAGTGCACAAGTCAGGGTGTTTTTTCACCCACAGATTGATCATATTTAAGCGAAGCGGATATAGGAGACTGCGGAAATGAGGTGAGGAAGCAATTTTATCTCACACACTGATGATTTACGGTCGCGGCGTTCTCAATATTACCCGCAGTCTAGGTTTTCCAGTAGTCACCTATATAATTAGTAAGAAATAACCATAACTGGCTCATTTACCCTATTTCAACACGTATGAAGTGCAAGACAGTCAATATGTAGATTTTAATTAAATATCACGGTTTGCATTAAAATATGTTCTTCCAGGCTATGCCTACCTCAGAATCACGAGCTCTTTCGATTTTGTTAGGACACATACAGCTCGTGATTCTGAGTCGAAATCACCAAAAATTTTCCAAATTTAAAAACAAAGTGCAATATACAACTTTAAATAAAATGGCCTATTTATCGCTGTAGTATGTGTCTGCTCTGCCACCGTGTGAGGTAAGGTTTCATGCATTGGGAGCTTAATCTATAGTATGTGTCTGCTCTGCCACCATGTGAGGTAAAGTTTCATGCATTGGGAGCTTAATGTAATAATTACGAAAAATCACAACACTTCACTTTTATTATGAAATAAGTTCTTGTTGACGATTTAAATTAAGTTCAATGTCGGGAGCGCGTCAGACGTAGTCTTCTCGTCTCAACGGAGGGATCGCGACTGGCCCCCTAGGCCGCACCCACAGCGGACGGGAACAGAAGATATTGCGAGACGCGCGCAACTTGCGATGGAAGATTGTCGACGAAAGGCTCATCGCGCGGAATAAAAAGGTTATAAACGCCGAATCACTTATTCCTCCATAACTTTAAAAGTATTACACATTGTTATTATCTTGAATGTAAAATTGCTGGTATAACTTACACGCTATTTTATACTATAATTATAATGATATGGTATAATATAAGATAGCGCCATAGTATTGAAAATAAATTAAAATTAGACATGTTTTCGTGATTTTTTTCTATCGAGCCAAGTTTAATCTTTTAATGTTTTTCAATATGTCAGTGGTGGCAAATATAGTCTAGTTTCAGTATGAATATTTCCATGGCATTTCCCTTTGGTTAATGCATGTTTAAATTGAATCTAAGAAGCACTATTTTGCCTTAGCCCCCTCTTAATACGCTTCAAACAAAGGAGTTACGTTTATTCTCGGAAACGACTCGTCATCGTCACCCTACGTATTTTATGAGTTGTCGACGCATTTCTTTGGAATTTTTGATGCATCGCGGCGAAGTTAAAAGAATTAATTACCGTGATAGTGATGGTAATTACTCATCCCGACCGTTTTTGACTTCATCGACCGTGGAGGCAACGTTGCTTAGACTCTTACAACGGTACAAGTTATCAGAGAAACACTAACAGTATTTCAATAACGATTATTTGAATATTAGGCATTCCATTTTTTTCTGCACCTATTGTTAGTATTAACCGGATTAATATACAAGTAAACAAAGGGACCAAGCGTTGATGTATTTCTTTTATAGTTAAGGCATATGTACCTATTCAGTATACGGGTTTTTAAATATTTAGACTTATTTATTTTGTCTATAAATAAGATTGAATTAAAGTAGCTTGTCACTGTGAATTTTAACCATAAGTATTACACTACACGGATCGAAACTTTTTAACCGACTTCATATATATCTTGAAATGTGAAAATGTGAATTTCTCGCTGACCTCTTTTCGTTTAGGCTAGGGAATCAAGGACAAGTCAGCCGACTTTCACCACCCACAAGCTTCCTGTGAGAGAAAGTCAGTCCCCCGAGTAAGTTTTTTTATCATCTGACCCTCACACAGAAACGTAATTAATACTTGTTACCTCATGCTACTTAGAAAATATTGCATGTCTGACATATATTGTGGTTATATTGCATCTGTTAGCCTAATATAAGCTTTGTCGGTTGGTTATAATATAAACATTAGAAAATAGTTACATACCAAAAATTCAAAACCGATCAAGTACCTATTAAGAACAGATCTAGCAATGTAAGTGTGAGTTTATTTTTTATTTTAGAATTATATTTAAGGACTTCTTTCGGTAGACATTATAGCAAATAGCAATCATATTAAATGGGCTTTTCCAGTAATCTGTTTAAGAAGGTCTAAAATTAGATCGTAATAGTTATATGTAAAGGCGAGAATTCAGCGTTTAAGGTAGAAATTGGTAATAAAAGTAAAGCCTAAACCCTTTCTAAAGTGACGCCAGTCACGTTAATAAAAGGACTATAAGAATAAAGACAGATATAAATTGATTGAAATTGGAGGATTAGAAAGGATTGAAGACTACTCGTGCGTGTCGAGATTCCTTTCAATCTTGATAAATCAAATGTTTTTTTTGTCTTCTTTTTCTTAAGGTTGAACCGACACACAAAGTGGAGGTAAGTACCAGTTCCTAATAAAATACGGCCTCATTAAATCAATTGAAAACGATCGTTTAAATTGGTTTACGCGAGGTCACGAATAGATGTGATAAAAATTCTAAATAAAGATTATCTACACGGAAATAACTTGTATCAAATGGATCGTTTGCATCATTTATTGGTATATCGGATACCGTATGTGGAAGAAATGAGGATCTCATTGGTTTTATGCTTCTTCCTTATAGCCTGTTAATCGGACTTTGAACGATCAAATGGTCTACTTGTATCTAAGCTATATATAGATATGGTATTAAATCCAAATAAATTACAAACACGACACGATACTTTAGCAAAATAGTTTCTTTTAATAAGTATTTTGTAAGCTGTATCAAAAAATCTGAACACAAACATTAATTTTGCATTGCAGACAATGGAAGATACCAGATGACAAAATTATATCAGTCGCCACAAATAAATAACACTGCAAATGTTGTGTGTCAATTGAGATGAGGAGATGACGCCTGGTTGAGCAAGGCAGTGTTATGCGTTGCTCATTCGTTAAAGCTCGCTATGCGTACGAAAAAGTTCGTAATATCATCACGTTGTGTATTTAAAAAAAGCGAAATGGATTCATACGAATTAAAGAATTTACTTTCTTTTTCAAACAGCCGTCAGTTTGTGTTTTAATAAGTATTATAACTCCTTTTTATATACATAAAAACATGATAAATAAAGAAAATAATCGATTGTTTGGCAGTTGGGAGTTAGAAAGCGTAATAAAAACCGTAAATTTAAGACAGATGACAGACTTTTATTCGAAGTAACTACGTTACAATATATACGTTAAAATGGAGTAATTTTTTCGTTAGATTGCCAAAAATACATATACATGGTGTCTTCTAAAACGTAATACAAGATAATCAAATTTGAATCTATCCATCATTTTGAATAACTTTTACTATGCTAATAAATGAGCTGTTCCATAGAAATGGTCAAGGATAGGTAGACGAAAATGTATTAGGTTTTTTGTAAATTTATAAAGTTGAAACCATTGTATAGTAAAAGTTGATCAAAATCATGAATAGAGTGAGATTTTAATAATCTTGTATTACGTTTTAGAAGTTACCTGTATATTTTGTACATTTACGTACATGTATATCAAAGAAAACATATAAAACAAAACCAAAGATAAGTAATAATCGATTTTTTTTTCATTTACCAGTCGCAGTGCAAATTGATGGTTAAAATAGAAACGTGTAGAATAGTGCTTAATACAATAAGAAACCAGTTTAAATATCTGTCGCCTGTGTTGGACTAGATGCTAAGAATCGCACAATTATGTGACAAAGATAGGATGTTAAAGCACTTAAAGCAAAAAAGTGGTATAGTACCTGGACTGGAGTGGTCGTTTGCGTAAGTAGGAATAAAATAGGTATTATAATATCATGTTTGCTTTTGAGAGTGTATGTATACCGCAAATGCAAAAAAGTAAACAAGCGCACTTAACTGAAGCAATTGAAGTACCGCTTACCTGCAACAAAATAAAGACCCCATTTTTAAATTACAACATTCAAGTTAAAAAAAAATAAGGTAAGAATAAAAAAGGCACTATTTTTTTACCCTCGAAAATTTAGATTTATGTCCCGACCCCGACATATATTTATGTTTATGTCAAAATTATAGTTCAGTCAACACCGTAATAGATCTATCACAAAAAATAGCCAAACAAGAGCGGTGTTTAAGCCGGCGTAAATTATAATTGATTAAAAATTTGTTACAAAAACCGAATCCGAGGCACACCCCACTGCCCAAGGTCTCGTTTGGTCCTAACCCCAGAGAGTTTTGCCAATCCGGATTGAAGAAATGCATATTTAGTAAGTTTTTAAGCAAAATACTTAGCTGACTAAAATAATAAACAGTTCATTTTATTATCATGTTTATACCGCATGTTATTACCTTTGGAATACTTCGGATAGGTACATTTTCTGGTAATCTATTTTTGTAGAGCCTAAATTTACATTTCAAATAATCGTTTTGACATTGTTTAACACTCTCAGCGCCATAGAACAATCGAATTTTCTGTTGTGGCAGGCCACGTGGGTTACCAGCCGTCCACCAAAATTTGAGCTCAGAGGGCTTCCAACAATTTTAAAAACTTTACCTGCAGGCCAAGTGGACTGCCGGCAGACCACATAAATTCGAGTCTAGCAGAGGCTTGTTAAATTTTTTAAACCTTTACCAGCAGGCCACGTGGGTTGCAGGCAGACCAATACCAGATAACCATATCCATGTAAAAATTTCTCTTGAGACAAAGTCAACGGTAAAACCAGCAAGCCGAAATTTCGCACAACCTATTTTTGAAGTCGGGGCTTCAAAATTTTACTACGCTTTCGGACGCGAGAATAGATTTTGATTTCATACTTTTTCTGGTGGTAGGTTGGTTATAAAACTAAAATATCTGCGGGTTTTCATAGACCGTAGACAATATTCACAAAACTCTAAATGTGTTTAGTAATAGGTAATATAAATTCAGAATCTTATTTCAGCTCGAGTATGATGGCCTTAAAAGCATCTCTCTGAACAGCGCAGATAATATACCTAATTACGTCTGTAAACAAATTAGGTAGTAGTAGGGGAAAAAAGAAAAATATACTTCGTAAATTCATACATTTTAATATGTTGTGTAAAATTTTGTAAATTATAATGGATATTGGGTTACAAAAACTATTTAAAACGGGATATTTACCATGTGAGTTTTTTATTTTGAGCTTCCGATATTTCGGCACAGTTGCATGCGCCATTATCACGGAGTAACTGAAGTTGCTGCGAGTGTCAGTTGTGGTCTACCCACACACCATAGCGATCTACCCTCTTTCGAGTTCGCTTTTTTCGTCCGTTGTCACTGCTACTACTACCGTCCGCATTCTCACTTGGTACGCAGACGGTAGTAGTAGCAGTGACAACGGACGAAAAAAGCGAACTCGAAAGAGGGTAGATCGCTATGGTGTGTGGGTAGACCACAACTGACACTCGCAGCAACTTCAGTTACTCCGTGATAATGGCGCATGCAACTGTGCCGAAATATCGGAAGCTCAAAATAAAAAACTCACATGGTAAATATCCCGTTTTAAATAGTTTTTGTAATGTTAATGACCATGTTAGCTTAAAAGGATATTGGGTTGTTTAATTTTATCACGTATTTAATTCTCTATACGTAGACATAAAATGGGTTTAGATATTGTTCAAAGGCAATTAATAAGTGGCCGATGGACGTCCTAGTTGCAAATTTTCAAAAGCCATGAACAATTCAGTGACAATTTTTTGGTAAATTTTTGAAATATTTAATTGAACGTTAAAAAAGAAAAGCGCTACCTACGAACTTCGGTGTGAAACCCGATTTCAGGTTCCAGGCCTCGTATTCCTATCCAACCTCACTACGCTCGACCGTCTTTACCTACTTGGCGGTTATACCTATTTTCCCATTCCCTGCTGTAATGTACTATAATGATTGTACATCAAAAACCACCCTCTCTCTTCTCTTCTTAGTTATTTGTTAAAAGTTTCTACAAATCTCGTATGATATTCTAACTATAAATAAATGTCATTATGCCCCAGCTACTGTAAAAAATACCTACCCAAATCACTACAGGTGTGCCTATAATATTGAAAGAGTTCCCTCAATTTCTGCAGGATTAATTGATTATAATGGAACCAATTGTCAATTATGTATACTCTTTCAAACAAAAAATAATGTTCCAAATCAGTCCAGCGCAGTCTGCGAATAATCGGTGAACATACATTTTAAAAAAAAACAAAGATCACGATGAATTGAGAACCTCCTGCTTCGAAATCTTCAAGTTGGTTGAAAAGATCGTAAAATTAGGTTTGTGGGGTCATTGCGCATGACGTGGCCTGGCGGTAAAAGTTTATAAATTGCCCCGCCGGCCGCCCTCATGGCCTGCTGGCAAAGTCACTTAAAACTGTTGATTATTAATAGTGGCCTGCTGTATTGAAATGTTTGTGGGCCGCCGGCAGCCTATGTGGCCTGCACTTAAAGATACTAAAAAACAATAGAGGCCCGCTGCATAAAATGTTTGTAGAGCGCCGGTGGCCCACGTGGCCTGCTGATAAAGTTACAAAATATATGTGGTGGCCAGCGGCGCTTGAAACTCTGTGGGCCGCCTGCGACCCACGTGGCGCTGAGAGTGTTAATACTTGTGCAAATAAAATAGTGCACTAATATTTTTTTACATAATTGATAATTTTTGCTAGATTTTTAATAGAGTTTTTGGTGATCGTTTTATAATTATTTTGTAAATCTGTTTTGGTATTAGATAATTATTATTTAGTAATGAATTATTTTAGTAATTAATCTTATTAACTGGATCATCGACCTAAGTACTTTTTTTGTGGTCGATTAAAGCATACCCATACAAAATAAGAAACGAAGATAACGCTAACGTAAGTTGCAATAAAAATTAAAGAGTTGGCACTGATGATCGAAATGCAGAAATCTACTATCTATTAGTCGAAACATAGTCTTGTTGAAACGGTTTTGAGAAACCCGGTTATGGTGCGAATTTGTTTTCAACTTTAAGCACCCAGAGGCTTGCGTGAAAGAACAATGGATATTAAATATTCATGCGGTTGATTGGTGTTTCTTGTAAAGAACAACGCGCTTGTCATCGAGACAAGTCGCGGGTTACTGGTCAATGTGTCACTAAACATAAATCTGTAACTGCGTGACGTATTCACTGCTGAAATCAAACATGGTGTCACGGACGGCAGATTTATGCAACAGAGTCTATTTTTCCGCTGAATATTATGAATCGATGTCAAGAAATAAATATAGTTACATTTGTTATAAAATGATAAATGAATATTATTTTAATTACATACAGGATGTAACAAAAATACTGGTGATCCATTTACGGGCATAATAAAATTGGAACTGAAAGAACAAATCAAATTATTATTTTTTTGGGCACCGGAGGCGTTGGTCACTTTTTCCTTTGTGTATGACATCTATACAAGTTTATAATAATAAAATTGGTATCGTATTGTTAATAAGAATAGGAGAAACTTTTTGGACGCGAAAAAAAAGATGTTGTATGGGACACGTCGTCTCAGCCGGCCAACCCTCCATACAAAACCAATAATGTTTTCATAGTTTTTCATTATTAAAATAGTTAAAATACGATACTATTTATGCTCTTAAAACGATCACCAGTATTTTTGTTACATCTTGTATTTTGATATATTTATAATTTAACTATTTTCTTATGGCCATTATTTATTTAGTATAAATTCATCATCATTTGCTTGCCCTTGTCCCATTATTTTAAGTACTTGGGGTCGGCGCAGCATGTCTTTTTTTCCATACATCTCTGTCACCCGTCATCTCATCACTCACCTCCTTTCTTTTTTTCATATCATCTCTCACACCATCCACAGTTTCCTACATCCCTCCACATTCATTCTTAATACCTTTCTCATAACATGCTAATTTCTCATAACTTTCTCCGCATGACATGCCCGTACTAGACGTGTGCGCCGATTAAAAATTGATCGGCGGCGGCGTTTGTCAAAAAATCGGCGGCGGCGGCGTGTTTTCGGCGTGAAATCGGCGTGACCTTGACTGTCGGCTTTCGTGTGTAAAAATCAAAGTAAATCGTTTTATTTGCTGACCAACTGATCAATTGAATCTGATACAGGTTGCTGGTGGTCTATTACATGTTTTATTTATAAAAGCTGGAAGAAAAAAACAAAAATTCGTTTTCTGTGTAAAACTTGGCAACACCAATTCTTTCTTAAACATAATTGGTTTACATGAATTGATTTTACGTGTACCACGCTGAATGTAGCTCACATATTCAGCGTTGTGCCGATCGAAAATTACATTATATGCCTCTTGGTGCAGTTATAAATTTTCTCCTGACGTCATTCAGGAAAATTTCAAATTCCTTTTCGTGATTTCCCTGGACGACGTCAGTCAGTGTTCATCACCTGCTGAAATGTCTAGAATAGATCAGCGAGAACAGAACAGTCTGTCGTGTATGATACTCGAGTTATTGTACGATTCTGCGAGTGCAGTTTCGCGGTATATATGTGCTACAGGCATTACAATTAGAACTACTCCAGTCAATCGAGTCCTACTGGAGAGATATGTGGAAGCGGCGACAGCTTGTTTTGATTCCTTTAATATAATTGAAAGTTTTAAACCAGAAACATAACTCCCAGGAGTTTTCGCCTCATGATTGTTTTTCCTAGATCTGCATTTATATCACCTATCAAGATGACAGAAGATATCTTCTACAGTTTATACTACCCCGAGATTTTTGAATTGATAATTCCTGCTGTTTTTTGATTCGCGCTACCTTTTGATCGCCTTCGCCTGATATATGAGACAAAGGTGACAACGCGAATGACAATTGATAGTTCAATTATTGACGTATGGCGGTCAAAAGGTTAATAAGAACACGAATAACCTAGCTACCTCTAGTCTTCTTTGAAGCGGAATATCTTAGTGGGTAGTGTTGTAGTCTAAAGCATATTCTCTAAAACCAACCTACAAGACGATAATCGTAATTATGCGCATTATGTTGGGTTAATTGAACCTATCTGACAAACATAGTTTGTAGAACGCGTTATAATAATGAGCGTATTATTAATATCCAATTGTTTAAAATGAGCAATTTGAGTATTAAAATGACAGTCAAGGCCACGCCGATTTCACGCCGATCATTTGTCGGCGGCGGCGGCGTGGCAAAACAGCCCGGCGGCGGCGGCGCGCCGGCGCGGCGCACACGTCTAGCCCGTACCAAGCTAGGCGATTTGCTCGTAATTTGTCGGTTATGGGTGCAACTTTCAGGCTTTCTCTTAGGTATATCATTATTAGGTATTCATTCCTTATCCGATCCATTATCGTCACTCCACACATCCATAGTATAAATTATTTAATTAAATTAAACCTAATGGTAACTGTAGTCTCGACATTAACACCTTTTATATTTTATTGTTCAACTTAGTAAATGGATAAATGAATATTCACGATTCACATTTGCATGAGTAATTGATGGAAGTGAAACATTACAGTGACAATTTAATCGTGTTAATTGAGCACAACGACACTATCGTAAATAAATCTATATAAATACCTGTAGGTATCTACGTGGAAAGCTAGGTGCTAGATTGAAATTTATTTACTTACTTGAAGTTAATCAAGTGCAATTAAGGCATCTTAGTAAATAAATATCTCGGGGTTGCAGATTATGTTATACTAGATTCAGACGCAGTAAATATGTTTTAAATATGAATAATAAGATGACAAAACCTTCGAGTTTCGAGCATCGATTAAAAATATGCCGTTTAAAACAAAAGGCAACCTACTATCGATTGTTGAAGATGTTAATTTCTTACCGATGCAATTAGAAGAAACCAATAACGATATTTGTAACATCGCACGGAAAAAAATGAGTGCCAATCAAGTAGATTTTTAGCTTGTTTGGAAATTTCTTGATGGAATTGATCACAACATAAATAAACTTATGATTTTACAAATTATTGCAGCCATAGAGTTAAAGTGATTGAACACGTGAACATCTTTAGTAGTTGACCGTAACGATATCGCATCCTAAAGGCAAACAAATAAAAAACTTGTCGAATTTTATCAAAGCAGACATTTGTTTCAATCATTCATTGTTAGTTTCTTCAAAAAAGTTGATTCAGATTGATTAAGCCTATAATATGTGCATGCCTATCGCAAGCAAATATCATGTTTGATATGATCAACTTTAGACTGGAGAGTAACATACTAGTTTTTTTGTTAACGTTGATAATGTTGCAGTAATCAAATTAAAATGGTTGCTGATATCATTGCACTTGATATGCTCAGGTGCAAACAAGTCACATTATAATTGTTAACAAAATCTTGTTTGCTCCAATCCCTTTTTTTATTTTTACTTTTTTTATTTAAACTTTATAGCACATAAAAAGTACAAGTGGCGGACTTTCTTTCAGTGCGGTGTCTAAAAACATCATCAGTAAGTATTCTGCTTGTGGATAGGATAATAAAATAAGGCACTGTCGGCACCTGTCGAAGTTTGTGTAGTAGTAATGTGGCCACATCGTACTCCTGTATCGAAGGCTACGTGTGAACAACGTTGGGAGTGCTTAGCATGACTAATCCGCCCTCTTAGCATTCACATTCATAGGACGACCACTTCGCCGATAGCGTGAATCACATCTGAGCGGGGGCGGGTCCAAGTCATGTCATAAGTGACAATGATGGTGGTAAATGATGATCATAGTTATAACCAGATGAGTTACTCATAACTAGCGTTAATTCGTTATGGTCATGCCATCTTAGCTTGACATAACAACCTTGGCTTGGTATTTATTAAAAATCGCGTCCCAATCGCAAAAATTGTTGGTTTAAATATGTTTTTAAAAAAGGCTCCATTTATAATCTGTTGTTTTATCCTCAATATGCCAGGTTTACATTTGAAAATGTGTATCTCAAAAACGAATTTCTTCCTTTTTTTCCAAACCTAACGTTAACATTTGTGGTGTATTTAAAAAAAAAATGGCATTGGTTATAAAACTAGAAGTTTAATTGCCTTCATGCCTTATACCAGAGCATCCGCCGGTAGGTCATGGCTTGCGACACATCGTGAGACACACCGGTTCGTGTCACCTAAAGCTGGTTGCGGTAAACGACAGGAAGCTTTCAGGGCCAAGGATCAGTGCAAATATCGGACGTTACCGGTACTAACAGGACTGCACGTTCAAGCCATTTAAAAACCTGGTGTCCATGTGAATTTAGCCCATATTATACGTATTATCATCTTTATATCGCACGTCATTCCCAAGTACCACGTAGGTACCATGTAAACTTGATGTGTAGATGAGTGAACGTGGGCCTGTCTCTACTGTAAAGTAAGTAGGTCAGGTCGTCTTTGAGGTAAGTACTTAAGTACAGTCATCATGAAATATATCGGAGCGGCTAAGGTAGTCAAACATATCTGAACATACACTTTTTCGCCTTGACAATAGAGGCGTTGTTAAGATAATTGTGACCACCTTGGCCGCTCCGATATATCTGATGGCGACTGTTTTCAATCCACTCGGGATAAAAAAGTGCGTCAATATGACATTTTCCTTGTCCTATAGCGAAGATACCCTTTCCCCATATACTCGTAGGTTATACTACACTTAGGTATATACTCAACTTGACCTTAACTGTATTAAACAGTAAACTAGTATTGTTGGCTCTCTATGTTAAACGTTTAGGTTGAATTAACTAATTAAATAAATTGTTATATAGAAAAAAGATGAAAACAGAAACAAGTGTTAATCATAAAATAACAAGTAAGTGGTAAACAGTAATTAATTCTGACCTAAAAACGATGTTATAAAAGTCACTATGCTACTTTCACGTACTGCGATAATGATAATATATTCGCCGGGACAGTAATCTACTGTATTATCTACAACCGTCAACCTGTCGGCAGGACTTGTTCTAATTCCGAGCGGAACAATTTGTTAGAGTGTGTTCATTACGCGTTCAAATATTTTAGTGTATGTCGATGGTGACGTGACGACACGACACCGGGTTTGTGGACTTATTGTCAGGTACAATACAACGTAATAAAATTACAAAAGGAAAAGTATATATAATAGAACAGCCTCGTAAATTAATCTAGTACCTATTAGATTTTTTTATATATACCAAGAAAAGTAAATCTTTTTTTCACACAAAAATAGTCTAAATTAATACAATTAAACATATCTTTAAAAACATATAAATTATACTTACATTATTACATAACAACAAAACTTAAAACCTAGATAAACTAAAGCCTGCCGTGCGGCATGTCTGGTCCAAAAGTCCCCATCACGCTCGCAGCGTTTCCACTGTATGGCGATGGAGACCGGTTGGACCAGCCAAGGTCCGGAACGGAGGGGTCTGGGAACCGACCGGCGCATCTCTGACCAGTAAGCCTGGTGACCGTTCTCCTTCACCATCACTCCGCAAATACAGCGGTACGCGTTGCATACTATGCTTTCCAAACTTAAGCGACTCTCAGAGAGTCATTGTCGAGCAGTGTACCTAGTTGTGGAGACGGCACAGCATGCCACCACGCACCGATTCAGGTTTAAAAACCGCCTTGATACGCGCCAAGTCCGACCACGACTCCACGAGGCCCTCTATCAATTATTAAACGCCAGCCTCAGAAGCGAATGGCATATTGGTATTGCCGCTCTGGATAATCTGAATACGCGCAACCAGATCTGAAGGTCAGGAGCCATGTGCTGTGGCCAAAAAAGCCGAGGGCCCGAGCCCGACGAACACCACACCGTGGTACCGAACAGGTAACGACGCCTGGAGCCAGTATTCGCATTCAAACATACATTAAGTATCAACTCCAAAGTGACTTTCAGTATGTCGAGGAGCGCTTGTAAATCATGTTCGAATAGCTACAAGTGGGCGACGTTCGCAATCTGTATTCCATGCAAAGCAGAGCGAAACAAATTCGCAATAAAATGAGGGAGACATGTCTAGCCAAATCTAAACCCAATGCAGATCTGCTGTGCCTGCCTTTTGTCTGGCAAAAATGGCAAAATAGAGCGACACCCTCGGAAAATATAGGAGCACTAAGCAGCTGGAAGAAGACTTATCTTATCAATCTGCCAAATTCCACGCAATACTGCATTCTCTTATAATATTTATAGATATTTTATAAGGACCTAAACTTTACCTACATAACTTGTTAATAAATTGGTAGAAGGATACAGAACTTGTTTACATGCATATTAATTAATTAATGAAATGATTATTAAATTACATATGCTTAAAACAGAGAATTAGAATTAGAATAAGATTCATAAACATATTAACATGACATGTAAAATGTTCGTTATAATTAACTATAATGAAAAAGAACTCAGTGTACAATGAACTAATGGAAAAGTTAGTGATGATAGTGAAGGTAGGTTGATCGTGAACACGCCCACGCGAGATAACATCGTCGTCGACAATGGGCACGCAACAATTGGGGCTCTGGAACGTTTACTTGGAAGCAATTTGTAGGTTCCATGTGAGACCTTATTCATAAAGCTGGTAAATGATGACACGTAACAATAATAAAATGATTAGGTATCTTTATGTTACCTTTCTGGGGTAAATAATGAAAATAAAACGTTAACAAACCGTTATACATGATCATTTTGACACCTAGAGTTCATGTAAAAGCAGTAGATTCATTTAAACAGTTTATAAATAACGCCATCATAAAGTAGAAAAAAATTATAGAATTTACAAAAAAAATAAACATTATAATTTATAATATACAGGGTGTAATCTAAAACGTGATACAAGATAATCAAACCTGAATCTATTCATGATATTGAACAACTTTTACTATGGGAGCAACTTTGTAAAAAAATAAAAAAATTGAGCTGCTCCATAGAAAAAGTCAAGGATAGGTAGACGAAAATGTATGAGAAGTTTAATTTATTTGTAAATTTACAAAGTTGAGCCCATAGTAAAAGTTGTTCAATATCATGAATAGATTCAGGTTTGATTATCTTGTATCACGTTTTAGATTACACCCTGTATAATCGTCTTCTATAAGTATTTCAAACTAGCAACGTAACGACTAAAATTATGATAATAAAACGTTTTCTTTTAGTATTTCCTACTACCGATGCGTTTACTGGCTCATTACAATGCAATTTTACACATAGTTTTTACAAATCATGATCGTTATGAAGGCAACGCGAATACTAACCTGACACAGTTCTAATTATTACACGATGAGGAAACAAAGGCGGTACCTGTTGGTATTCGTCATAGTACAATGAGTCAACGAATTCTGCAGGTAAATACCAATTATTCACATATACCTTTAGTATATCTTGAGGTCAATTCTAACAATTAGGAAAAGGAACGACGTCCGAGCATTATAAAGACTGTGCACGTTGAAATCCGGCCACGCATGGCATGGTACATCTCCCTTTCGGATACACATTTTCAAGCAGTTCTTTTTTATAAATAATCTCTAATCATAGTAGTATATAATAAAAATAGAATCATATTAAAATTGTATGGGCTTGTCTCAGTTTTTACTGAAGGTATTTCATCATATCTTTAATGTTTTGTCCAGCGTTTTTTGATAATCTTCACTCGCTTCCTGCTACAATACCACAATTGTGTTTATATTTTCACAACCGGTTTTATGGTCAATAGAATGTCATCTTACAAAAAAAAATGTTTTGAAACTCTATTCTACTTGAGGTAGTCAGGAAAACTTTCTACTCCAAGCACTGAAAGTAATTTTTATATGGCAGCCATTTTTTTGTCAAAAAGTCAAACTCACCAAAGTTAGAACACTTCCGAACTATTTCAATCTAAATACACTTAGAAAATTGTTAGCTATGGTGAAAAGAGAATTTAATAAGGTATCATTTGATTCATCTTATTTATAATAAAAAACTATTTTTAACAGGAAAATTTGGTAAACACTGTGCACTGTCAGAACACTGTGGACAAAAAAATATAGGCACTGTGGAATATATAGTGATCAAACTCATAGACAACGTAACGTTTATATTATGTTTTAAACTTTATTATGTAGCTTGATAACCCCAAATTATTAATTAGAAGTGTTGGTTGAATATGCACATTCAATAAAAAGATGTATCACACCATGCGCGGCCGGATTTCAACGTGCACAGTCTTTAAATTGATCTTAACTTGATCTCAATTTGGCTGCACTCGTAGAACATACTCGTACAGCTCGTACCTACCTACAATGTTGGTGCAAAAGTTCTGCGTACAACACACGCAATCACGAAAACGTCAGTATGGAGAAGTCCGAAACTATGAGTGATAGCCACATATGTTCTTAGACTTCTTAGGAAACAAGGTATTTCCGGTTATGTATGATAGATAATAGTACATTTCGATATTAGTGCGGAAAGTATATCATTACTTACGAGAGTGAAGAATGACATTTACGCACAAGTATCGAACGACGTTTTTTAATACAGTTGCGAAAAAATTATAAAATTGTCAATTATTCACTTTGAGGTTACTTTAGTACATGTATCCGAACGATCCGCGCGGTGCGGTGCGGCGCTGTGATTGGCTGTCTGTCACTGTCATTAGCTGTGATTGGCTGGAAAAGTAAAAAGCACTAGTGCGCGATATCAAACTTTCCGCACGCTAAACCACTACAAGAAAAGCACTTTTTTGAGCAACTGTATTTAAAAAAAAAAAGATTTAATGTCAATATTATTAAATTTAAAATCGAAGCCATGTTTCCTAAGAACATATGTGGCTATCTCTCATAGTTTCTGACTTCTCCATACTGACCGTTTTGGATTGATCAATCGTTATTATATATCGTAAAATATTGACTTCTAATAGTTCATTTTGATGATAAATAAAATAACGTTACAAATTAAGTTAAATTAGGCCCTAATTCAAAATAGGAAAGATACTGCAGTCAATTCATAAACTATCAATAAGGAAATTTCCATAAAAAGCAACGTTTTCTCGTTGTATCGCGATATTATTTAATACCTACATTGCATCAAAAATATGGATTTTATACACGATTCATGGAATACTTCCATTTAGATTTGTCTGGTAAAATAGTGGGCTAGTGAAATAATGATTGAGTAGGGATTAGAAGACGTATTATGCGCTTGGTATTGTGTATTAGGGTCCAGGTGGGATTACATTAACGAGTTCATAATAGGATTACGTACGAAGCGTCCCAGTTTCGAGGCGCACCGTTACAGCCAGCCCACACCCATCGGCGGCCTGTGACAATATAATGATTGTGTGTTTATCGGAACGATGCATGAAACTACTATATGGAACATATTGACACTCATTAAATGTCACCTAGAGATCCATTAGTCTAACGAAGCGTCTATTATGATGGCGTCGTGACGAATGAAAGTACATCTCCTATTATTTAAATTGGTGTACGGTATACACTCACGTCTTATGTGTGTCAGGTACTGTTTATCGATATTCAGGGTGATTTGGGAAAGTGTTCGTGAATTTGCCGACAAGTCTGAATGGTACACAATGCAGGTTGTATCACGCACAGTAATTGAACCAGCGATGAGCCAGCGATGGCGGGCCGCGCGTACCATTTCACTTGGCCGTGACTCACGAATTAGAACTGCGCCGAGATCGTAATTATGTTGGAGATATTTCGTGCCCACCCACTCACCAAAGCACAGTCAGATAAGAAACGCACAAATAATACGCGATAATTGTGTCGAAATTGAAATTAAGGTCAATAATCAGGAACTACACAAACAAGTCTGCGATATTTTAGCAGTCTGCTCATAGAAAAACCATACTAAATTTCCGTTTCCGCCAATTTGTGCGTTACGTAATTAAGAGTCCGGTAAACTTTTTTTTCGATTTCCCTCAACTTTTTGATGCTATTTTGCAGTAACTAACATAACTCCTATAATTTTGTACACATATTATGAAAGATCGTTTCTTTTTAAATTGAATAAATAGATCGATTTTTTAATTTTATGCTTCATTTATAAATAATTCACCCTAATCTAACATCAGTTTCGCGATTTTTGCTTGGAGAGGCGAAAAGAGTAAGGTTATTATTGATTAAAATGAAGTTACCTATACATTACGTTTTATATACATTAACATTGGAAACTGAGTCGCCTGAGGAATAAGTGTAACATTTTTTTATTTTCATATATTTTTTTAGCGGAGAACGTATTTGCTAGACGCTTTTGCTAAAAATTGCCGAAGTTTAGGTGATATTGATATATAGTGACAAAAATAAACTTCACTTCATGCTTTATTCAGATAGTACAAAACATATGAGGGTCCATAACAAATAATAATTAAAAATCATACGACAAAATTGCATGAAGCGACGTCCTCACTAAACATGCTCTGTAAGAATTGAGTTTTAAGGTACTAAATATTAATACATGACCTAAAGTACTTTTTTGCAATAACAAGACTTCAAGCTATCTTACCAAATGCAATTCATGTGCATAATGTCATTATTAGCGATTTTCGTTTTCAAATCGTTACCGGACTCTTAATTAAAAAAATAGGCAGATATTGATGATTGATCTAGTCGTATTAAGTACATATTTTTAACCACAGGTAAATATAAAATTGGCTTTGCTAATTTTAGGGTTCCGTACCCAAAGGGTAAAAACGTGACCCTATTAGTAAGACTCCGCTGTCCGTCCGTCCGTCACTAGGCTGTATCTCATGAACCGTGATAGGTAGACAGTTGAAATTTTCACAGATGATGTATTTCTGTTGCCGCTACAACAACAAATAATAAATACATTTAAAGAAAAAAGAACCAAGAGGTGGCCAAGTTGCTGTAAAAAATATTGAAATCACTACAGGTGTGCCTATAATAGTTCTAGAGTTCCCTCGATTTCACCAGGATCCCATCATCAGATCTGAACCTGGTGACAATGGGACTAACTGTGAAGTATACTCTTCCAAACAAAAAAAGAATTTTCCAAATCGGTCCAGCCGTCTTCGAATAATCGGTGAACATACATAAAAAAATAGCAAAAAAAACAAAGATCCCGACGAATTGATAACCTCCTCCTTCGAAATCTTAAAGTCGGTTGGTAAATATTTAAGGGGGCTCCCATACAACAGATATGGTTTTTTTGCCGTTTTTATAGATAATGGTACGAAACCCTTCGTGCACGAGTCCGACTCGCAATTGGCCGGTTTTTACTCTTTATTCTATAAATATTAAAGAGAAAAGGTTTATACCTTCCATTCCCGATGCCAATAAAGATAAATAGCCTAGCTTAGAAAGTGTCGCGAGTCGAACAATGAACCCAAGGAGAGCAGCAGACAGCGATAGTGTTGCTCTCTAATTAACAAGATAAAACAAATTTAGTCGAGGCATCGTCGGCCGGTAACAAAACGTCTCGTACTAAGATATGATCTTAGGGGGTTGTTAGAAAGTTAACAATTACGATCCTATCTGGGCCAACCAATAACATCCAATAACAATTTGTTGAATGAACCTTTCAATACCCGGCTTCTTGTTGATATAAAAGATTACTCGTAAGTATCGCGATGTTATAATAACATACTCCTATCATTTCCACAAAAAAAATGCTAGGCATTGTTTTAAACACTGTCGTTAAATATAGTAGAAGTTACCTGATCTAATTTTAATTTAATTACTTACTTTTGTCCAATCTTTTCATTGATTAGGTATAAGCACATATATTACCGAAAGTTAATAAAAATGTTTTACGGTTTAAGGTGAAGGTAAATTATGGAAATATGCTGGTTTTTTTTCTCCGAGTCTTGGGCGTCTTTACTGTGTAAAAATAGACCAATTCCCAATAAAAATAATAAAGCAGTTAAGTAAAGTATGAAAGCGTATAACGCGCGTGCAAGAAATATAAAAGAAACTTGCGGCGGTCACAATGAATTTTCAATTTCAATACTCTAAAATAAAGAGATAAAAAAGGAGGGCCCGTAAAATTGTTTCAAAAACCATGATAAAGCAAACTTTTCGGTTCTTGGATATTCGACACGGATGGCCAAACTTAAAAATCTTAAAATATAAAGAAACTACAGAGCATACAGACACAAAATCGATTATAATAGATGACGAGCGGCCAAAATGCAACCTATGCACAAAACAAAGTGAATCAAAGTGCAAGAATTTGGACTTTGATTTACATTATTTGGCGGGTAGGTATCTAATATTCGTCAGTCTTAAACACGTGACACAACTTGTATTTCGAATCTGTATTGTCTACTTGTGACTTTGCGTTGGTTTTTACCGAAAAAGTACAATTACGAATCTATAACAGTCGACGTCAAAAATATGATTACAATTTTGCACCTTATTACAAAGGCGTAAGGTGAAAAAGTGTAAACATATCTTTGACGTCGACTGTACAACAGCAACACTCTTAACTGACCATCGGTGGACCTTATTACAAAAGGCATAAGGTCCAACGATGCGCAGTTAACAGTGTGGGCGATGGTTCTTAAGTTCTCAAATAAAGTTATGAATGCATATACCTGATATAATAATATGTTTGTAGGAATGTATGGCGCACAAACATATAGTATAGTAACCTAAACATATACCTCTGTCATGTTATAGTGTAAATACTTCGTCCTGCATAAGTAGAGGAAACTGTTCTACCATGGACGTAGTTTTACCTAGGTCATTCGACTTTTTCTTAAACGAGTAGGTTAAAATATTGTGAATGCCACTTTTACCCCTTTTCGTGGACAATTCAATCAAGTTAGTCATATATTTTCATACGAGAGTAGTAGTAGTTACTTACAAAACGAAAAACAGGATATTGGCCCCTTAAAGTAAATATTTTTGATTTTGGTTTCGGCTAGCTGTTCTTTCATCCAAAAATGTTCAAGCAAATTTATGATATGCAACCTATTTTTGTCTAAATCAATTACCAAATGCTAATTATAGCTAACCCTTTTAACAAAAATTTAGTTCCGAAGCTTGTAAAGTAATAATGAATCTACGTTGTACAGTCGAGGTCAAAGATATATTTACACTTTTTCACCTTACCTCTTTGTGATAAGGTGCAAAATTGCAAACATATCATTGACGTCGACTGTACCTTGTTGGACACCTAGCAATTTTAAACTCCAAAAATATAATTAAGTATTATTCTCAATCGAAAATATTTCTATCAATTAGTTCACTTTATTGTATTCAAATGTGTATAACCGAACATAATAATATGTTTTTATTCTCCAAACAGATGTCCCTAAGGAATGTCGGTAAATGTCCAAGGTAAGTACATCAGGGATGTTGTACCTTGGACACAATACCCTTTTTTTCTAACAGCCTACCTTGCCGAAAACAATAATGCTGTTTTTTTTACTGTCGAATAATGTGAAAATTGCACATTTGGAAACCAGGTAGGCTTTTGTTTTTTTCAAAAAATTTAAAACAAAAAATCTTGGTAGAACAGGTTCCCCTACAATGTGATGGTGATTTGCATGACCAAAATAATCCTGATCATTTTGGCAGCTGAAGTGAATAAATATCAATCGAGGTGTTACATAAACATAACCAATAAAACTGCAATTACTAAGTCAATACTGAGAACTCATTCACATGGAGTTTTTGTCCAGCGACGCCGAAGCAATCGCGTTTTTATTTAACGTGCTTTGCAATAATGAGTACCTACCAACTTTCGTTGATCTATATATTCTATATCAAATACCACTGCTGACTGCACCTAGTTTATTTGTATGACGTAATACTTACTTAGTCTCGAAATACTGGACCAAGTGTATAGGCAAACGGAGACTTCCAAGACGAACCTTTTTCTGTGTGTAATTAAATTAAATTTAATTTAATTTTCACTTTTATTGTAGTTTTAAACTATTTATATAGCATGACATTGACACTTTATTATTGTGACTTATATTAATTTAAGAAATACATTATTATGTAATTTTTTTTTTTGAAATCCGCCTATATTATAATTACGAGGGTGGTTTGATAAGTCAGTGACTTTATGCAGAAAAAGAAATCTTTTCACCTTCTTTAATTTTATTTCTCTACATAATCTCCTTTCAACTCCATACACTTCATCCAACGATGTTCCAGCTTTTTCAACCCCTCCAAAAAATATTTTTTGTCAAACCCTGAAAAATATGCTTCAGTTTCAGCTATGAAATTTGATGAAAATCTTTTCCCACCGAGCCATTTCTTCATGTTTGGAAATAAAAAAAAATCACATGGGGCCAAATCCGGAGAATAAGGTGGGTGGGGCAGTATTTCGTAACGCAATTCTACTAATTTGGCTGTTGCGACTGCCGACGAGTGTGCAGGGGCAGCAGTGTCATGGTGAAAAAGGATTTTCTTCTTTGCCAGATGTGGCCGTTTTTACACAACTTCTGCGTTGAATTTTTCCAACAATGTAGCATAATAAGGGCCATTTATTGTTTTACCTTTCTCCAAATAATCTATATAAATAACCCCTTGACTGTCCCAAAAAACAGTGGTCATTACCTTTCCTGCCGAATTAACGGTTTTCGCTTTCTTTGGGGCCCGTTCGTTAGCAGAAGTCCACTGTTTTGACTGATTTTTCGTCTCTGGCCTATAATGGTGGATCCACGTTTCATCTACCGTCACAAAACGACGTAAAAATTCATTGGGATTACGCTTGAATTTGGCTAAGCATTGCTCGGAAGTCGTTTTTGATCGGCTGTCAGCAAACGCGGCACCCATCTTGCGGAAAGCTTTTTCATATTCAAAATATTATGCAAGATATGAAAAACTCGTTCAGATGAAATGTGTACAGTCTCAGCTATCTCACGAATCTTAACTCGACGGTCATCCAAAACAATATCGTGAACTTTATTCACGACATCATCAGTGGTGACTTCAATTGGCCTACCAGAGCGTTCTGCATCATTGGTAGTGGCACGCCCAGAACGAAATTCTGTAAACCACTTATGTACCTACCATTCCATGAGAAGGAGCAGATTTCCCCATAATATTTTTTTAAACAGTTTTCAGTCTCTTTAATAGTTTTTCCACGTAAAAAGAATTACACACGAAATTAGCTTTTCTCCATTTTCCAACAATTTTCCGACCGTATTCGACATATGCGTCAATAACTTTTTTTATTTTCCCACCTTTAAAAAAAAACTGCCAGCTACCAAGGAGTTCAGAATTGTAATTAAAAAGTTTATATGTTAAAATGATTTTTGTTTTACTTAAAATCACTGACTTATCAAACCGCCCTCGTAGTGTTGACATTAGTAAAAACAATGTTAGATATTCAATGACATGCAATAGAAACAACATATTGTACGCCAAAAACTGGCTGATAGTGACGCACTATATGTAACTGTCTATCATTTTCTATACTCACTTTCGTACAATAAATTATTTGTATCTGTAACTATCATGGGTCTTGCCAACTTGTGGGAGATTGAGTTTTAAGAACCGGAATAGAAAATAGATGGAGCCCCTTGAGTAACAATGAGCCACTTTATACGATTTTAAGCTAATGTTAACATGGTCACCAGCATTACTGTCAAAAACCCATCGCTGTGAAGGTGGCGCATGAAACTGTGCCGAAATACCGGGAACACACACGAAAACAAAATACCTACATGGTAAATAGGTATCCCTTTTTTAACAGTAGTTGTAATGAGTCACTTTACGAGATTAAAAAAAAAACAGATTTTATGGTAGCGGCTTAAATTTCAGTAGTACCTACTGCAAAAATGTCAGTGGGTGACGCATTCTGTCTTAATTATTTTCAGTGCACTACAGACGGCCGGCCGCTTTGACCTCCAGGCGTTCGCATCGTCCGGACATTTGTTTTTAATGCATGTTTTTTATATGCAGCTATTGTATAATAGATAATTTGGTCAAGTAGCCCATCCCATGCACGCATCGAGTTTTACGATTACTTATTATGTACAGAATGATACAGATATGTATATTATGTATGTAGCCTACCTTTTTATAGAGATTATTTTTTGCTAATTGCATGTTTAGCCATTTACGAGCATGTCGGTTTATTACTGAATAAATTATTTCCATCACACTTACCCTTAATGGTGGCATAACACGCAGACAGCACCGCATACTGTAGGATGTTTTACTTAAAATCATGCATTTGACAGATACTTAACCTACCTAACACAACTTCTATTCATTAAGGTAATAAGTGTAATAACATAATATATAACATTAAATGATTTCTATTATATTCTTTTTCTTCACCTTTCATTGCACTTTTGCGTGCTACTATAGGTACATGCAGGAATATGCATTCATCTACAGCATTATTAGTGTCTTTTTCACCGATCCCAAGACATATTATTAATTAAGTAAGTAGATAAGTAAAGTATACTTCGAAAAATTAAAATTGATCAAACCAACGATTGTTAGGTTTGTTCAGTAACTGTACAAAGTAACCTTAACAATTAGGCAAATAAATAAGAATGACCAGTGGATTAGTGGATACAAGTATCCACTACCACTGGATAATGGAAACCTACAGGTTGTAGCGTTTTGCATTCTGCACTGATCCCCAAAACGCCACTCAATGAAAGCAAATTGACCGACGGATGACCGTGCAAGAGTTAGGTCACCGCCCGTGATTGGGCTGTTTAAAGCTCTTCGTTACAGCTTCTGGCATTTAGCCCGGTTAAAATGAAACATACTCGCCAAAATGCTCGTTAAGCTTAATCTACGGGAGCATAATTATTTCACCCAAAACTCTCAGCAATTTGCAATTACTTGCACGAAACGCTTTAGGAAATGTTTTTTAAGATTGATAATGCTGTCATCGGCTCAAATTCAGCAAAACAGAGTATTATGTAATGTTAGTATGTAGGTGCCTAACACATAATTACAACGTTGTTACGTGAGAATTAATGGGGTCCGATTCGGATGAGCCTAAATTGCCGACCCAATCATAAACAGTTTAAGAGGATTGACAATTATACTGTTGAAGATTTTTTGATGCCGAAAAATGAGGTAACTTCTATATTACACGACAGTCACGAGACTCATCTTGTTTTAATAATGAGTGATGTTGTTTTAGGTACACAAATCAACTACCTATCATCCAAGTGTAATTTTAGTAGAAATACAAATTTATTTTGTGTTATGTATAATAAAAACATAATAAACAAATTGCCTATCCTAAGTATCCTAACAGTTTAACCTGCATACAATTAGATAAAAATGGTTGTTGTCATGATATGTATGATTAACAAGAATACCGTGCGTTTAATTAAAATGATGTATACTTTTTAATAGGCGAATTTACCTCACAGTAAAAAAATGAATATTGATTGGTTCACGGGTAGGTAAATAAGATAAACAATATAAATTGATCAGATGCCGTCCGGGGACAGCCCGCTCAGCGCTCGAGTAACACGTCTATTTCCAGAACAGGACGTGAACGGAAATTAATCAATCAGCTTTCAGTGCGAATACCGGCGCTCACCCACACCTATTTGAGTCAATCATTTCGCTTTGTGGTCAAATGAGCCCACAGAAACTTAGCCCGCGGGCTGAGTTGACCATTTCTTTTTTTTTCGTGGATGACTCGACCCACACTAATCGGACAACTCGTCCCACGGGTCCAGTCGACTACTATTTTACCGGTAAGGGTCAACTCAGTCCGTGGGCTCAATCGCATACTACCTACCGCTTAAGGGCTCACTCAGCCCATGGGCTCAGTCAACCACAGCATGCTGCTTTAGGGTCTACTCAGCTCGGTAAGCGGTTACCGCAGTATTTGGACGCGTGATGGAAATCCAGTAACGGCGATGTTGAAAATTATTATACCTATCACCAGGTACGGTTTTGAATAGGTTCTTCGTAAGGGCTTGATACTTGCTGACCTGGTTGCTAAGATTCTTTCCTGAAATGGCGACCAGCAGGCTTATGATGGCAGTAGTTGTCCGCCGATAACTTGATAAAAAGCTGACAACTTGACACATTGTCATGTTTTGCTGTGTGAATGTGTCAAGTTGTCAGCTTTTTATCAAGTTATCGGCGGACAACTACTGCCATCATAAGCCTGCAGGTAAGCGTATCGTATGTGGCGGACACCGTGAGGGGTGGTTGGCTGTCAACCCAGGAGCGTCCGTTCCGGAGAACCCAAGACACCAGCGCGCGTGGGATGACGTAGGGTGTAAGGCCATTTTTAACGATCTAGTGGGCAGTGCGGCGGGTGTAGACCGTGCACGACTTATGGCTGTGTCGCGGCCAGAGTCAGGGGCGTGGTTGCAGACGTTGCCGTTGGCTCAACTTAGCACTTTGCTCGATGGTGACACATTGCGGGTGTCCGTTGCTCTCCGCTTGGGCTGCGATGTGTGTCAACCACACGTATGCATCTGCGGTTCCACGGTGGAAGCTGACGGCCATCATGCATTGAGTTGCCGGCAATGTGTCGGGAGACATCCGCGTCACCATGCCCTAAATGACATAGTCCAGAGGGCGCTTAGGTCGGCTGGTGTCCCATCTGTACTTGAGCGTCCGGGCCTAAGCCGCACAGATGGCAAGCGACCAGATGGTCTAACTTTGGTGCCGCGGGAGAGAGGACGGTGCTTGGTGTGGGACGCTACGTGTCTCAGCACCTAAGCTGCCTCTCAAGCCAAACGATGCGCGCAGCTGGAGCGGCGGTTGAGTCTCAAGCGGTGGTAAAGCGCCAAAAGTATGCTCCTCTGGGCGCGGGTTACATTTTCGTCCCTTTTGCGGTGGAAACAGCGGGCTGCTGGGGCGCTGACGCGAAACAGTTCGTGCGCGACATAGGCCGTCGACTGAGGCAGAAGGGAGAGGACCCCCGCTCTGAGTCGTTTCTGGGGCAAAGGCTGTCCATGGCCATCCAGCGAGGTAACGTTGCGAGTATTATGGGCACTTTTGGACCGGAGGCGACGAGGAGCCTATGACTAGTGTGTAATTAATTATTTCTATGATAGTTTAGTTTCGTATTAAGATTGTGACATATTTGTTTTTATACATTTATTCATTTAATAATACTGTTTATTCGAATGCTCATTACATCCGCAAGACTTCGTGAAAATATCGATACGATAAAATGAAGAATATCGACTGATCCGTGTCACGAGTGCACATAGTGCAATATATTGGCACATTATTTCATTATTGTGACTAATTTCAAATATCAGAAGGGAAGGACGGAAGGACCTCGCGGCTATAAACTCAAAACTAACGACTACAAAGCAAGAGATATGCAGTCATATAAAAAACGAAATTGCACATGCAATCGACGGTTTAAAAAGCGAGTTTAATAAAACGACTGATTTTTTGGCAGCAGAGATCACTAGTGTCAAGAACGAAATATTTGTATAATTTGTAATAAATAAACTTTAATAGCCATTATCCAGAGGAGTCCCGCAAGGTTCTATTCTGGGCCCAGTGCTGTATAGCCTTTACAGCGCAGATATTGTAAAAAACATAAGCCATAGCAAATTTCATATCTATGCTGACGACATACAGCGTTATACGTCTTTCAAACCGGAGGATACGGAACTGGCTGTACAAAGGCTGAATGACGACTTGGACATAATTGCAACATGGTCGAAATTGAATGGTTTAGCTCTTAACCCTACAAAGTCTAAGTTTTTGGTGTTAGGCTCAAAAAAACAATTTCATCGAATCAACGCTTCAAACCCACGCGTGAACATTTTAGGACAAAATGTAGAAATGGTGTCAGAAGCCCGCAATCGCTTTCATAGATTAAAGGTTCTCTATAGAGTGCGTAACTATCTTAGTGTAGACATGCGCGTGAAACTGTGTGACACTTTTATCCTATCCAAGCTTAATTATGTGGATACAGTTTATGGGAACTGTTTATTATCTCGCACTAAAAAAATCATTCAGCGGCTCCAAAATGCTTGCGCACGATTTTGTTTTCCCATACCCGAGGGGGTATCGCACATCAGCCCACATCTTAGTAGTAACAAACTATTAAACATGAATAATTGACGCTTTCTTCATTTTGCAACACTCCTGTTTGGCACTCTCAAAAGAAAAAAACCTGTGTACTTATTTCAGAAGATGATCTTTTCTCGGCGACCTATCAGGCATGTCCCTCGACTAATATGTCCAAGGCACAGCTCCGCTGCATTCCGTGGCAGCTTTCGTTATGCTGCCACGAAGTGCTGGAACAACCTTCCACCACCGATTAGAGAAAGCAGTAGGTACTGTTAGTGGCTTCAAATCTAAACTAAAGATGTATCTAACGGATCAACAAGGTTCTGCTGCCTAAGGCTTCACGTCACGTATAGTAAAGACGCCTCCTTCACCCTCTTCCGTTTCATGTCCGTATTATCTCTTCCATACCCCATATATGATATATTAAGTATTAATTAAACTCCAACCTCCATAACCATACATAAATTACACATATAAATTATTTTCTGCATATTTTTAAATTATCTATGTGCCTATTTATGTATTTATTAACGTCCCCATTTCGAGTCATGCATTATGCTGTCCCGCACACCCTGCCTGCTGGCTCCACAGAAAACCAGCGCCGTTGACCACGCTAGCCGTGCCAACTGCATTGCTGGAGACCATTTCGGCTTCACATCTAGATTTAGTTGTTTTATCTTGTAAGATGTGTTGTTTGAATAAATGTTTTCTATAAACACGTCTCATATGTGGTTCAAGCTAAGGCACGAACACCTAAATGGAATCGTTTTCCCCTGAAGGGTAAAAAATGGATAATGAAGTTTCTGCCGTAGCTTGAACCAAACCTAAGGGCCTTGCCGGCTTCCTTAAGGTACTGAGGAGAAAACAGCCTGGCGCTAGTACCGGGCGACATTAGTACCTGAGGAACGCGACAGATGGGGTGTTATCTCCAGTTACAAGGGTGTTATCTCATATGTGGTTCAAGCTGCGGCAGAAACCGAAATATCCGTTTATTACCCTTCTGAGAAAAACGGCTCTATTTATAGTATTTATTAACTTTACCATATTAATTGTCCGAATAATTTTCGTGTGTGTATTATTAATCACCTGTATTTATATTACATACACGAATCTAACCAACGGAAAAAGTAGAAATTGCCCGATTGAGCATATGGGCTGAAAAAACCTATTTGCAGTATGTTCAACTCAACCCGCGGGCTGAGTGCCCTGTGGGCTCACTTGACCACCAAATCGTAAAAGGTATACTGATTGATTGAGCCCATAGACTGAGTAAGCCCTTAGCGGTACGTAGTGGCCGTTTGAGCCCACGGGCTGAGCTGACCTCTAACTGTAAATTACTGGTGGAATGGGCCCGCGGGCTCAGTTAACACATTGGGTCGAGTTCAGCCGTAGAAAAAAAAAATGGTCAACCCAACCCGCGGGCTGAGTGCCCTGTGGGCTCACTTGACCACCAAATCAATCATTTAATGGGTTACGATAGCACATCCCTCTATACATGCGATTTTGGAAAAAGCTATGAAGCGCAACATATTCAAATTACAATTCGCGGTCAACGTCACTATAATTTGATCTATGTGTATTTTATTTGAGCAAAATTGTAATGAAAAATTATAACGATATTTTGTAAAGTCGCCGTCGCAAATATTGGAGCGTGTACTCGTCTACACGCGTCTGCAAATATTAGTGAGCAGAGCACTTAACCGCTTCAATATAGTTATCTGGTCATTAACTCATTACATTAATTACACCCGACACCATGACACCCATGACTAAGTAGGTAATAGCAGGGCGAGATATTTTAGATTGTTTATAATAATTTAACAAAAATGGCACGTAATCAATTCCTTTAGTAAGTATAATCGTTTCACTAACGTAACGTAACGATTGCATTTGCGTTAGGTCTTTTATGGAATTTTTAACGCAGCACATCAAGCGGAACGTATCGAAACCACCGGGTATCTATAGAAGTAGGTATTCTCTACTCGGTGATTTAGTTTTCGATACGTTCCGCTCGGTGTGCTGTTTTAAATATACCATACAAATTAAGACCTAACGCAAACGCAATAGTTACGTTACGCTAGTGAAACGATTATATGTACTAAGGGTTCAGTAGTTATGTCAAACTTTAAATGCTAAGGTGCTACAGCGCGCATTACAATTGGGTTTTGCATACCATTTATCAGTATCCTTTCGCTGTCGGGGGACATGTAGCAGGAATTGCGCTCCGGTGCGCGCCTCATCAGATGCCCCCTTTGAACGTCCAGCCACACGGACACCAATTTCACCTGCTCACTGGCGCATAAAGTGAAATGTTGTTCTACCTTCTCATCTACTACATGGAGTTGTTGGTTGTAGTTTTGTTTTATCCTTCATTTGGATTTAAATCCCAGTTTTAAATACGACATTTGAAAATTATAAAGACTCCCCCTCTTAATCAAAATAAAATCCAACTTCCACCTTATATCCTAGTGTTGCACTTGCATTAGATTCTAGAATATAGTGCTTAAAGTCGCTCAATGGCCGTATTGGTAAATGTTTTATTTGGTTTGGTGCAACCGGTGTAATAGTTCGGACGTAAAAAAACGTAGGTCTCGCTTTTAGGCAGTAAGGGAATGCAACCCGGGTACCCGATTACCCGGGTACCCGGGTACCCGTCTATATTTGGAGTCGGGTAAAACCCGGGTTTTTAACTCATAACCCGGGTTTTACCCGTAATTTAGAAATCGGCAGAAAAATAGGGAAAACGTGAATAAACTTAAAACAAAATGTTATATTACTTCTAACCGTAACCCTACCTTACTGTGTGTGTTATAACTATTAAATTAAAAGGCATAGCATAAATGGTCCGAACATATTGAGAGATGCTTTTATAGTACCAATGAATACTTTGCCAATGCCTGGATTTAAATGATGTTTATACAACGTAGGTAGTCGTATATTAGCATAACATATAGCAAGTAAGCCTCTAGATTTTTAAGTAACATTTGCATGACTTATTTAAGTCTAGATATATGATTCTGTGTATATTAGCTTAAGATCCCTTATACTATTGCAAATAAAGATTTATGAATTATGAATTATGAATTATATTTTACACTTCAATTGGGATTGTTCATATGTTTTACCCCCCATTTTGATAATTTATTCTGAAACTATAGGCCATTTTAAGATATTAATTTGATTTCTTTAGCTTAAAACAGTTAAAACAGCTTAGTTATTTTATTATAATTAAAATAAAAAATCTGATACGATGTTTGTAAGTTACAGTCTACAGGCTGAATACCATTGACACATGGCGCTTAATTTTGTAAAAGCCGACTCAAGAAACATACCCAAGTTAGATAATATCTGTATACTGGAGTAAATCGCATCAAGTTCAAACTATAATTTCATTGAAATAAGATGAACCAAAATACTTATGTGAGACAGGACAAGACGATGATTACTAGTAGCTTTTATATATTTTAAAAGATTAGTAATTGATTATTATTGCACTTGTGGCTTAATTTTTCTGTATAACTACTTACTTTTTCACATAGGTAAATACGTAAAGGCAGTGTTTGTTTACAAATTTCTGTTTACATATTTGACAATGTCGTAGCGTATGATATTGTTTTTTTTTTTTAGAAAAACTTACAAAGGTTTTACAAAGAGGTTTTACATTGTGGTTGTGAGGACAAAGTCAAACAAAGGTCATTCATATTTTTGCGAAAATATCCGAATCCACTCATTAAGGCCATTCCTCGATTCGAACAAGCCACGCCTATCCGTTAGAGACACGTTTATGGCTCCCGTGCACGAAAGAAAGAGATGCAGTGCTCTTAAGGATCAGACTTGTTGACCAAACTACGATAAATAAACGAATCTATAAAGTTTTGTCTAAATTTGGTTCTGTGACTTTTTGGATAAACCAGAATACCATATTTTTTACTTAGTTACATTGCTTAAACTGTTATAGTTTACGTAAGCTAAGAAAAATAAGGGGAAAAAGGACCCAACTGCGGATTTTTTTTTCGGGGCAACTTTCAGCAATCGTGTTTCGACTTGCGCCAAAACCAAAAACAAGAGTATATAGTCTAATAATATATATTCGAAAATAAATTCAGTCCTTTTCCCGTTTAGTCACTAGAGCGTTTGAAAAAACCTATAATTTTTCAAAGTAGCCCCTTAATTTCGCGAAATATTAATCAAAAGATGATCGATAAACCTAGACCCCGAAATATACATTTCCAAAAAAAATAACAATCCCATTTTTTTTTCTAAACGCTTAACTTATTGGACTCAGTCATGTCATCCCTTTGTTTTTGCTGCTGCATGCTGGCCACCGCGCAGGTAGGTAGCTAGGTAGCGTAGCGATAAGGGATTTTTAATTAAGTAGGTACTTCTATATATTTTTACATTTTAATATTCCATATTTCCCGTTAATTTTGATATTTCTGATTAATAAACGGAAAGATTAAGTATACCTAACGTCTTATGCTCTCTAAATTAATATTATGATTTACAGCTGTTTTAATAGTATAAGTTGTTAAATTTATACATTTCATGTACGAAATCATTGTTTGTCAATTAATATAAATGCAAACGCAGCAATCAAAAGCGCATTTTATTACTTAATACCCGTAAAATCAATGAAAACCAATAATTAATTAAAATTTTGTTCAAAACCGGGTATTACCCGGGTACCCGGGTTTTTGAAAATCAAAGTCGGGTAATACCCGGGTACCAAAAATGGCCGGGTATTGCATTCCCTAGGCAGTATTAGCTAGGTAGGGCTTAAAGATCCAACATTAGGCGTCATGACAGATCCGTGCCAAGGTCTCGCCGGCTTCAGCGTATTACAGTGACAGTTAATCGCCATGTGTCTGCTATCGGATTACGTGACGAACGTGATATTTTCTCACGCCCCGACGCTCCGAGCATCATATTGAGACACGGGCTTAGGCTGTGATATACTGTCACTTATTTGCTGTATTTGCATAAAGGTTAGGTTATTTTTACAGCTCATGATATGTAACCCTTAAGTAACGTTTGGTAACCAAATTAAAAAAAAATCCCCAACGGGCTTGAAATGGGACTTTTGCATTACGGATTCGTAACCATGGTAACCAGCTTCGAAACGGGAAAAAATCCCAAATGGGTAACTGGCTTCAATCAAACTGGGACTTTTGCATTACCGATTCCGAACCACGATTGGTAACCAGCTTCGAAACGCGAAAAATATACCAACTGGTTCCAAAATGGGAATTTTTCATTGTCAATCTTTGAAATCCAATCTTGTTAACTCTCTTTTTAGGGTTCCGTTGACTGTCTGGCCGTCCGCAGCCTAGCTCTGTGGTCCTTAGTACAGTCATGTCTAAAAATATAAGTTCGTAACCGACTACGGCTACAAACCAATGATTAATAATGAATGATGGTTACGTTTTCACTAGCACATCCATCTCCTCACGTCAAGGTAGGGACAGGGTATATGTCTTCCCTCCAAAACTGGAAAGGTTTACTTAGAATCACGCTATTGACGGTCTACATTCGATAACTAACATAAAAAATAGAATTTCACCACTACTCCACTAAAATCGACCTGCATTGTGCTCTATTTATTAGTCTCACCTCACCTGCCTGACGGTTTACACAATCGGTAGGCACTAGGCTTTACTGCAATATACTTTCACCACGCGGCTTAATAGATGCACAAAGGCTCGGGCAAAAAGAGAGGTATTAGTGTTAGGAAACCCTGATGCCGTTCTGAAAGTGGTTGGGTAATGTCTGTGAACAGGCACACGGGCGCGCGCGAATCACCTCGACTTTCTTACTTAAGTCCAGACTCCAGACTGAACTGCGCTTATACGCATGTTAATAATGTCAACGATACTGTCTGTCCACGTAATAAAAAATATATATTTCCCACTTCTTTGCCAACGGCTGCAAATTGAATAACAGTGTTGTTCGTATGGTATTTTTCTTTAAGTATAACCAATTAAGGTTGCGCTAATTTTGTCTGAATTGTTCTTTTGCTTTTGACTTGTACCAATATGTTATCAAACAAATTGTAGTCAGCGCCTATATAGGTATGATACATAAGTACCTAATGCTGATTATTAAATAGTAGTACAGTCATCGGAAATAGTATCTTCCTACGCGAAGGCCGCAAAACTATGTGACACGCTCTTATGATCCTACAAATAATATTTGACTCAAATCTATTTTCAGCATGTTATATTTTCATCGATTTTAAGTGACTGACAGAGTTGACAGACTACAAACTTATTCACAGCCGGAAGGTGAAAATTTGTTTGAAAGTGAACGTACAAGTGCAATGCTAGAAGCGATGCATTAATTACACCCGAGAGCCTGAAACCCTTCGAGTGATGCGTGTGAGCGTAGAGTGAGTTAAGCCAACTTTAATCACAAGTATTTGCAATCAGCATCGTTACCACAGGTGTGCAGTCAGATGTCTCACAATACTCTGGTAAAGATACGTTTTTTTCAAACATTAATTTATAACAGCGATTCTTTTGTTTATATAGTTTTAAAATGTCATTCTAAGATGACTGAACGAAAAATCCTACAAACTTTCCATCGGGGAGTAAATATTCATCAAAATATATACGAAGCGTTTCTTTTTTTTGTCTGTATTTCCGTCATCCATAAATAACCTGTCTTAAGGAACCATAATTAATAATAAAATATTTATTTATTTATTTAGGCGATTATTTAGAAATTAATTAAATGACAATTTTTTCATGTTCAAATTTTTGTAGGATTTACTGTCTAGGCAATGATTAACATGACTTTTAAGCCATACAACTAAATACTTCTGCTGTTAAGAATTATTTCCAAATTTGACATTTTTCCCATACAAGTGAAAATAAAATGCCTGGACTACAAGCAAATTGGTACATAGGTATATGATTTCATAAATAATTGTATTGTGCTAGATGCATTTACAAAGAGCACAGAGTGGAACAGACCGAGCCAGTTGCACAACATGAGCGATGATACGACGGGAGCGTTGTCACGAGTCGCGACAAACGGCGTGAAATATAATACAAACTGGGCTATTCAGAACGTGACCGCGTATGCGTAGGTACCTACCCGGCGGCGACACCCAGTAATATATTTACTGACATTGTTAATGATTTTCTTTACTTTAATAATATTAAAATAACTGTAGATAATGTAAATAAATGAAGCAAGTGGTGTCGAATGATCAGGAAAGCTGACATTGCATAACACGTAACGGAAAAAGGCAGGTCTAACGTGGAAAGAGGACCACGTGAAAGACAGTGTCCGAGAGTATACATAGGTTTAAACGTACCTATACGAAAGAGCAGTCACAATCACAACATGGGCTGGTGACATCGCTATGTTTGTAGAAAAGCTGCGAGAAATAGAAGATTCGGAATGGCATCCATAGCGTGTCCCTCATCATCATCATCATTTCAGCCGAAAGACGTCCACTGCTGGACATAGGCCTCCCCCACTGAACGCCACAATGACCGGTCCTGTGCCACCCGCATCCAGCGGACTCCAGCGAGTTGAGGTATGGAAAAATTAATGGCACCACTATATTTCGATACTGAAAAATCTCGGTTCCGCTACCGAAATCATACCGAAACAAACGGTATTACGTCATATCCAGGGATCGGAAAATCGGGAGCTGTTAACCTAAACTTCGGGCTCAGTGCCTACGCCGCGTCGATGTTGACTAGTATGGAGGCGGACATCATTTAATTTTACTAATTTTCCCGGGATTTCCCGAAATACCGAAATTTAGAATAACAGCCATACAAATGTATTAAAGTATTTAAATAGACTATTTTAGTTGTTCCTATGATCAACATTTTATGTAATTCATGTGTTTTTCATTTAACTGACAGTACAGTATTAGTTGACATCAAACTAAAGTTGTATTGTTACTTTTAGTAAAATAATGGTGGTATAATATAATATGCTATGTACCTTAATTCATGACGTGTAATATTTAACAATATTATGAATAAATGAGTATGAGTATGAGTATGGAGGCAGCTGCGAGGGTAACCTACCGTGTTAAGGGGACCATCCGATGCTCCATCCACATACCTACCGGCTTCCTAAGTTTCCGGTCATAGAGTTGGCGGTAAACAACGCTACAGAACTTACCCTACATTTTGTATGAATTGCGAATTCATTCCTAACCTTCTTTTTTAAAACACAAAATATAAACTAAAATAGTAAGTTGGGACATATTGCGCAAGCGACACAGGTACCAAAAATTTAATCAACCTTGACCGGCGGGCGTCCCCGTGTCATACCATTTTTTGTGCCTTTTTACATAACATGTATGTTCTAGCATAACCCGTGGACATAGTGGACAGTTTTTCTTAGAATAAGCTACCTGACTATTGAGACAACAGATTTCGCTGGCACTTCTTTTTCGCAGTTAGTTTCTTACAATGAGATACCCAATTGTCTTGATATTACAAAGAAATCAGGTACCCATTATAATCAAAATCTTAAGAATCTTGTGGTTTTTATACAAGATGGTTTTTTTTTTGCGTCAGTTTGATCCTGCGTTTGAGTGGGATCGTTAGGCACTAAAAATAATGTTTGACAAAATTTACTTTTTTCTCGCAACCTCTGTTTTTCCAAAATCAAACGCCAATCTTCATTAATTAAAAAACGAGGGAAGTTTACCTCAGACCATTTTCGCGTAGCAGCACGGGATCTATTAGCTTCCCTTGCTGACCCAAAAAGAAAATCCACGCTGTATATCAGTAAGCGGTAAAAATATAACATTAAATTAATAATATTGCGTGCGCGCAACGCAAGCACACGATCAAATCATATCGTGCCGAATTGCGCGCCATCTGCCCACACACTACAATAATATGTACGAGTATGTTCTATGTTCGTCACACGCACATGGTTATGACGCTACAGCAACAGAGCGTTGACCGAGCGCCAATCATAAAGGACACACGGCAAGCGTCACCGTCTGACTCTTTCGCACCCGCGCGCGGTTGACACGAGTGCACAAGACAGATATATAGACGGGGGGTTACAGCAACCGCCGGCTTGAGCGAGCCGCCATTTTCTATTCAGTGTAGCGCTCCTGCGAACTTGTATCGACGCGTGTTCTTGACCTTAGTGATATAATTAAACAATATAAATTATGGTGACGGCGCCCAATGACGAGTGGACAGAAGAACTCTGCATTAAATTGATACACGAGTACAGGAAGCGTCCTATGTTATGGGACCCAAAAGATCCGTACTTTTTCAAAAAAGCTATGAAGCCCGAGGCGTGGGAAGGAATTGGCGCAGCGCTAAATATGCCAGCAGACGTGTGCAAGCATAAAATGGTAATTTTGCAATCGTCATTTAGAAGAGAGAAGTCCAAAATTATGCACAGCATCAGGGATTCACCGGGTGAGAATGATAACAATTTTATGTACTAACGAGTAAAGTAAGGGTTTTGTTTTATTTTGAACTATAAAGGACGCCGGTTTTGCGAAAGGATCCATCCTCAAAATATGGTCATTAAAGCGTACTGTGCATTGCGATTTTGACAGATATAGTAAAAAAAATATTATATTTAATGGATCCTTTACCCCTAAACTACGTTGTTCATATACCTATACTTATTGCATTTATTAGGAATATGCATTTTAAAAATGAACACCTGTTCATTTCATGGCAATTATTTTTCTTTGTAGATGATGCCACGTATACAAGTACCTGGTTTGCTTTCGAGGAAATGGCGTTTCTGATAGACAAAGAATCGGAAAGAAAACGCCAAACAACGGTAAGATTATTATGAAACTTGAGTAACCAAAAATGCCCAAAATGTATCCGCATTATACTCACCGCCACCGATCAATGGCTATACAAAAATCCAAAAATCTAATCGATCTGAGAGGTTCCAAAACCATCTAGGGAGGATTTGTAGCATCCCAAAACATACAGCCAACGGGAATTTAATTCTTTTTTTGGTCAATCTGTATACTGGGTATGTATAATACTGCATACGAATATTTAGCTCGTAAAAGTTGTTTAGGAATCTGAACTTTTTGCCCATTTTATGTAGGTGCGTTGGGATAAGATTGAAAGAGGGATAAGATAAAAAGTAGTCTGTAATGCTCCGGAATATGGACGATTTTTTGTCTGACCTCTCATAAAAACACTATTCAATCTTATCCCAACGCACTTATCATTAAATTTCAAATGATTTGTGAAAACTGACAGATACATTCGCGTAAATTGTTTTTTTTTTTTCATTTTAAATACGATTTAAGCCGACTGTATTGTATCTCATGTTTATACCACCTTCTCCACAGGGCACGTTAGACAACAACGGTGAAGATGGGCCCACAGCTATAAAGAAATCGTTAATAGAACTTTGTAACGAAAAGAAAATCGAAAGCGAAAAGAAAAATAAAAAATCGACCTCTTCCAAGGTAGATACAGTGCTTCCAAACGGTTGCCCAACCCCTAAGTCGAATCAAGTGACCACCAGCCCGGTGACGGTCGAATCGAAAGTAACACCAGAAATGCCACAGCCACCGCCGACTATACCACGCCTGGTGCCAATACCAAGTCGGCAACGCGATGATACCTTAGAGGAAATAAAATCATTCACTAATTTCATAGCTTACAAGATGAAAAAGTACAGCGAGAGTACTAAAAATTCAGTACAACAGGCAATATGTGATATTATCTTTAAAGCTGATCAAAATTTTTACGATGATGTTAATTTCGGAGACAATTTTAGCAGTTACCAATCTCCACACAATGACGCCGCGTCGGAAGATTGCGATATGGAGAACAAGACCATTGATATAGGCAATGGGCAAATAATTACACTCCAAATGCAACAAGATGATTAGACATAGAGTGGCCCGAGTGTCTCGATTGTTACAGCTGATAAATGTTAAACAGTGACAGTGATAATGTGCCTTAATTATAATAATGTTATGATTGACATTTATCGTAATAAATATGTACGTATTTTTAATTAACTATTTGTTTTCTTTATAGGTAACTATATTAATTATAATAATAATAATAATATGTTAGCCTCTATACGTCCCACTGCTGGGCACAGGCCTCCTCTCATGCACGAGAGGGATCAGGCTATAGTCCCCACGCTGGCCCAAAGCGGGTTGGGAACTTCACATACACCTTTGAATTTCTCCGCGGATGTATGCAGGTTTCCTCACGATGTTTTCCTTCACCGTATAGCGATTGGTAAATATCAAATTATATTTCGTACATAAGTTCCGAAAAACTCATTGGTACGAGCCGGGGTTTGAACCCGGGACCTTCGGATTGAAAGTCAGACGTCGTTACCGTCAGGCTACCAACGCTTGCCTATTAATTGGCTATTAATTATGTTAAAATAATTCTAAATTTCGCAGGGATATTGAACTCAGCTCATAATGTTTACAGTTGTAGCGTAGAAACGTCTAAGGACCTAAATAGCGCTGTTGGTAAAAATAAGCATGAATAAATAATTTCAACCATAACAAATTAAATATTTTATAATGATTTATATGCGATAAAACTAATTCAATTCAATAAGGCTCAGTAGTAGGTCGTTAAACTACATTGATGTTACTATTTTTACTACCTATATTATTATTGCGTTCTAATGAGGTGCTACAGCCTACATACAGTTCATTTGCTTATTAATTGTAATGCGTATCATTTATGGTAACATATATCACATACTTATCATACAAAGTCGTGTCAGTTACACCATTTATAAGTTTTATACCTAACTAAAGAACGGCTAAACCGATTTTCAAGACCTTTGATTTTTTTTTGGATTTATCTCCACCCTTAATAGCAGAATTAGCTGTGAAGATAACTATTACCAGAGAAGTTTAAAAATATTAGGGAAATTAAAAAAAAACATGGTCTATGGAAGTGAAGACTAATTTGGAGAAGGTTGAAGACAACGGGACTGGTGTAGTGTAGGGTAGAAGTCAATAGTTGAGGAATGGAGGAAAGGAGGAAGGAATTAGAGTCGATGTAGTGAAGCAGTAGAAGGGAGTAGGGGAGGGGTGGAGGAAAGGGAGACTGAAAGGGATTGGAAGACGTACGAGTCAGTGGTAGTGGGGTTAGAGACGGTAGGACTGGCGTAGGAGTGAAGTTGAGGTCGATGGGAGTCGGTGGAAGCTGGTACGAAGTGCGCCGGGTCAGCCAGTATATATACCACTCGGCTATCGCCGCCGATAGTAAGAGAGTGTGTGAGTAGTGTACAGATTACATTTATTTCATTGAATGTCTTCGTAATATTAATTTATGTTATAAACATATGGACATGTTTCTAGAAAAAATATTTCGATTTTATTTCATATTAAATCTTTTTAGGTTAACCCTTACAATATGGAAATAAGACCGCCTAATGTTGTTAACAACTCTTTTGAAACCTGCCATAATCTATAATATACTTTAGCCAGTTTAGCCGAATGGTCAGCCAAATAGAAAGAAAGAAAGATTGCCCTTTGATTGTTACAATTTTCTTGCCGACCGCTTTCCTAAAATATAAATAGAAAATGTATGGCGGTTTGGTGGAAATTAGGTAGCTTAATAAATTTGTCACTACGGCGCGATTATGGCGGCGCTCTGCAGGTTAAACAAAGCAAACATTGAGAAATGAGGCCACAAGGGCCATGCGAAGTTCGAGTACCTACGAAAGTGAACCACGCCGCTCAAGGCTGACCGGTCTCCTCAAACCAAACCAAGTGACCTTTACCAGTATTCGAATGATATCCTTGTTCCCGCAGATTGTAATTTGTTAAAGGCAAAATTGTTCAATATTTGCAAGAACGATCGGTAAGAATTTTAAAAGTGGCTTTGAGTTAAGAAACGTTTGAGTACCTAAGGCAACCGTTTGAAACAATGAAGTACATAAAACTTACTTTAATTTAGCGGATATTTTAAACGATAACTGTACTCTTGTAATAAGTATCAAATCAATATTATCAATAGCATCATGTCATATACATATATACATACCCACTTATTTACTGTCAATAGTTAAGGCCGATCATTCTCATTAGCGCAAATCCAGAAAAAAGTGATCCTCCACGAATAAAACGTTTTCAACCTTTGACGTAAAGCAAGTAAATAGCATAGATAGGCATGGCATAGATAACCTAACCTAACCTAACTTTGTATTTTAGGACTACATAGTCTACATACTAACTACATAAACGTGCGCTTAAAAATTATGTTTGTAGAGAAGACATCGTGACCATCGTCAATGGTGTATCTTTATGTATGTACCTTACAGTAAGTATGATTCTATAAATAGGAACCATGCATACCATGGCACTGATAACAATGTATGTATAACCAGCAAGGAAACATCAAGTGTGTGGGGTTTCTGTGTGGTTATTTTCCTCTATGTTTGCACGCTGTAGAAAAGTGGAGTTGGGCTTCGTTCGGGGACAACGAATTTTAAATAATTTAGCGGCTGGCACACGGGGGTGAGCGTTAAGCACATTCTGTTGTCCATGGAATGAGTTTTTCATGAGTCGACTTTACTCTGCAGGGTTTCATTGTATTCTTGTTCGTTGAAAACATTTATTTTAAGTACAAGTCAGACGTATGCATTAAATATCAAAGATTGGAAGCTTCCTAATTATTTATAACTCATCATATCATTGTTATTAGCTACTCTTGATGAAACAGATTTCTCACAAGGCAATAGAAGCATGTACTCGAATGGATGTGACTTTAGGTAGTCAAGGACAATGAAAACGGGTCATAGGTGTGGTGAGATGATAGGTGTCTCAACTGAGTGAAGATGGCTCAACTGAGTGTGAAAAAACAGTAAATCCCGCAAAAAAAAACTGGGCGCATAAATAAGGTCGTTAAGTGAAAAACCGCGTATTGTTCAGGATCAGTGAATAGTCATCGTATAATACAATTGAGCAGCATCCCGCATCCATAAAACATGATCAAGGCAACGAAACCGCAGCAAACAGCGCCGGGTGAAAGGCTAATACACCATACTATAACTATAATACAAATCACAATTACGCGGCAACATTAGCCAAGATCGCAATTGCAAATGCAAACGACATCCTCCTTTGAATAGTAAAACAAAAACTTCTCGGTTTGTTGCTCTTATGAAAATCTGAAGGCGGATGAACTTATAGACGGAGAGCTGGCCACGTCAGATATGACACAATAATGAGAGCGACGAAACCCCTCTCGTTAGTTTGCTATACTATGCTTATTTCTAGATCCGGATATCTGGCAGCTGTAAAGTGGTGGAGGTCAAAGAATGCAAATAACTTGAAGGAAACAAATCCTAGATTTCTGGATTTGATCCAATATTATGAAAAATTATGTAATTAATTAGATTGTATCATATCCAAAAGTTTCGACTGGGGGAAGTAGTGCCAAATGATGTATAATGTAATTTTTGGTTACTCGCCTACTGTTTTTGTTTCCGCAATAATACACAATGTTTTTTGTTCTAATGTTAAAATATAGGCCCTGTTCTCTATAAATTACACAACTTCAGCAGTTTTTATCTGTTTTGGTATTACTTTTTTCCAACTTAAAAACTTTGTTGGTCTGTCACTCTGATCTCCACCCATTAAAAGCCGCCAGATGCCCGAATCTAGCAATAAGGATGGTTATGCAATCTAACTGTACTGGTTACAAAACTCTCATTATTGTGTCATATCTGACGTGGCCAGCTCTTAGACCATTACACTTAAATTAATTGTAAGCTACAGGTAATCAACTTAAGCGGATTAAAACTAGTGTCGACGGTCAAATCAATATAACTACAAACATCTACCAAAAGCTATTTACCTATCAGGTATTATCTATGTGGTTTGGCCGTCGAAGGTAATGTATAGAGACTTCAGAAGCTGTTGACATACTATTTTAGCGAAACAATCGCCAATTACTCCATAGTGGGTTCCCAAGTGTTTGGAGGTTTTTTGCGTCGTACCTACAACCCATTCATGACATGTCATTCTTTGGTAACAAAACAAGTGAAGGCAGAAACAATAAACAATGTCATCCGCCGTCCGCAAATGTCCTTGGCCGTTATGCAGGAGAATGTATGAAATGTTGCAACGCGAACGTATTGAACGCGGTGGATGATATCTACCTATTTATTAGTCTTTTAAGACCCTGGATTTCCGTGGGAGTTGTCACATCACAACACACATGTCGTCGCAAAATCGGCTTGCATCGACAATATATCGCCATATTGTCGTATTATGAAGCTTTCCCGTATCTTTAATGACATTCGTCGCGTTTGATGCCGTTTGGATGTCGACGTGTACATTCAGTCATCGTCTGAGGCGTAATATTTCAAAAAGTTTTAATGTTTTTATAAAGATTTAAAGTTGATGTAGTGACTCTCTTAGGCGATGCAAGGGTCGCTCTAACGCGGCGCTAGCTGGAAGGTTGTAGCAACCCAACGAGGGCACCGCCTTATCCGCCGCACCCAAGGTGTGCAGGCATGTAAGCCTACTTCTTTCCACTCAATCCAAAACAAGATAAATGCCAATCATGACATTGATCTGCGCTTGGCCTTTGAGTTAAAAGATATATAAGTCCTTACGTATGTAAAATAGTAAAACTCTTACCTGATTCATTCGTGTAGGCTAGAAATCGGAGAAAAGCTATTATTTCGCTAGCAGTTACAACACATAACTTACTTTTAAGGTATACTATCAACAGACTTGACTTCTTTAACAATTTGAAGCAGCTATAGGTGGAACCATACCTGTAAAGAAAAAAAAACCAGTTTAGTCATCGATTCTTCGTTGCAACTCGGGGCATAATTAGAACGCTTCGATTATAGTAAATTACCCACGACATTAAAAAATACACGATAATTCAACGTAATAACGCTTTGGAACATTAATTTGTACTATTTGTAGCTCTCGGAGGTCGGCAAGATATTGTATTTTTGACAGTGACATAACGTGTTATGTATGTGATCTAGTCTTAAACGTTGTAAAAAATATTAGTATAAATTGCAGTCCAATCTTTAAATCATAAGTAACATCACTTTATTAACTACTTGTACCTTTAATTTTTCTTAAAGCGGAAATCATAAAAATGGGTGGATTACCTAGCGTGGTACGGAGGGGTGAGACTTAGTTGGTTTTCCTTTCAAGTTTGAAGCTATAAAATACTTGCAGGAATAATCACCAGCCTTTGCTCTGTTAGTTAGAAATAGATAGAGACCGATAAATTAAAGCAGGCCGGTCGCTGCGAATGTCTTTGTGATAATTATAGGGTATTCGATGAATGTCGCGCTGTATTATCAGGCATCAGGAGTCGCAGCGCGATTGGGAACATAAATTAGCCGCCGACCGGAACTTTCTCGTGACCGGCGAAGGCGCCGTTTAGTTATTAAATGGAGATGTAGAAATCGACAGGTGGTTCTGGACTGGACATAGCTGCCGACCGTTGGCAAGGGGCTGATTTGACTTGTTTATATGGCAGCTCACCATATGGTCATCAAAGGAAACTCGGTTAAAAAACGACGAACATACTGTGCATTTATATGACATATATTTGGCATATGACGTTTTGCTATATTTCTTATTTTTAATGTCATAAAATGTCAAAAACTATTATAGAATAGAGTTCTTGATAACTCTGATAAGCAAATGTAAGTCGGCCATTCACCCACGCCCACTGATACACTCTGTATATTTTAGAATATATTAGGACACATTAGCACGTTAAAAGTTAATTTTAAATGACGATAGAGGTATAAAAATTTCGATTACATGCAACTATTCCATCACACAATACATAATGCCAATATTCATCATCATCATCATCACCATAAGGCGTCCACTGCTGAATATAGGTCTCCCCTTTAAAGGGGGGGGGGGGGGGTTTGCCATACGCGCCACCCTTAGACTCCTACTGCAACCACGGGACGATATGGTGGGGGACAATTCTAAGGCCGGGCACCCAATTCCTTTTCCGTCCAATTAAAGATACTCTCATATTGCTATTAGTGGATTTCTAAATTCGTGAATCAACTTTTCCTTGTCAACACAAATCACAACAAAGAATAGTCGACCTACGCAAACAATTATTTTAATAAGAGAATTTATTTTATTTTTGTGCCATGTTTTGCAATCCGGATGTCTTTAAATGCCAACTTGAATTCTTTCACCACTAATTACTACAATCAGGATACCGACGCCTACATACAGGGTGAAGTTGCTAAGTGAAAAAAAACTTACTCGGACATCCATTGAAGATCAATCAGAGCGTTTAGGAATGTTATTTTGCGTGCTCGCGCGTACCTACTCGCATCGATTGAGGCTGCATTTAATAAAAAGACACGGAACCTGATCAAGTGATCAACACAAAGAACGCCGGTGACTTATTATATAATTTTTTTTTAGGTTAATTGAGGACTCCTGGTTATTAATTATATCCTGGTTATCATGTGGGAAATTCGATGGGCAGCTGTAGTCTGATTTCCAATTCCATTACAGCCCACATAAAAAAAACATATTTGTCGTGGCGTTCCATATTTTTGGTTTAGTGCTAGCGGTACACGCCGAAATTCAGTATAATGCTGCAAATGGTGTTAAAAGCATAAAAATCGGACCGATTGATCTTTAGGCCAAATGAATCGATTCGGCCCGTAGCAGTAAAAAAAAAAAACAGAGTGCAGTTATGACGTCATCTTTTTTTTGTATGGAAAAAAAAAATTTGTTCTGAAACCTATCGTGTGTGGTATCAAATGAAAGGGCTTTCTGAGCTAATTCCAAAAATATGTCACATCATTACATTTCAGTCACATGTTTGAAATACACATAAATAACATTTTCAAAACATACCAAGTTTGGGCTCCTCGAGATACGACACCAAGCAATATTTTTTTGTAAAATATATCTCAAATGATACCTAATATCCTCATATCTAACGCCAAGAATGCAATTTTGAAAATAATTACATTAAGTATTTTTTTCTGATTTTTAATGTTTACAAAGTGCGTCGTATTACTCAATACGAGTACGAGTACCGTAATATGCTCCAACTTTGCCCCCAGGCGAAACTTTGCCCAACATTTTGAACAAATTCATTAATTTACGTAATTTTATAGAATAGAATTTCTTTATTTGCTAGAATACGTGTGTACAAGATGACAGTAGGATAAAACATGTATCAGTATCCAGTCGAAAACACGACATGCAAATTGTATACAATTTAAGAATAGCAAAACAATAAAGTTACTTAAATGTCTTATAGAGTAATGAAAATTAATATATTACAGCACAAAATTTACAATAATTTAAATAACAATGTAGAACAAATATAGATGTCAGGAGAATATAATTATCAAAATAAGAATTAAATTTCTAATGAATAAGGTGGATTTCAAACTGGTCGTCAAGCAAAACATTAAAGTAACAATAATATAAAAGAGATTAATAAGATTAGAGATTGAGATGTGAGAAGATTGAGATTTCATTTAGAATGTATGTGATTTAAGTATTCTGTTATACTATAAAAACAATTTTCAGACAGCCATTTTGTAATCTTATCCCTGAATTGATTACCATTCATTAGTTTGAGCTCATCAGGAAGGCTGTTATATATAACTATACACATATTGTACGCATTCTTTTTGTATATAGAAGAATCAGAATGAGGCTTATATAGTAAATTTAAGTATTGCGCTCTACGGTTTCTCGCATATACTTCACATCTTTTCTTAAACAATTCAGGGTGGGTTTTCACAAATATGCATGCTTTCTTAATGTACATACACGGCAAAGGCAAAACATTAAATTTTTTAAAAAGCGGTGTACAGTTGTCAAAGAACCAAGCATTTGCTACCGCTCGAATACAGTCTTTCTGCACTATAAATGCTTTTTCTACCTCAACAGAATTGCCCCATAGTAAGAGTCCGTAATTAAGAGTGGATGATACGTATCCATGATAGGCAGTTAATGCTGCTTGAGTAGAAACCGTGTTTCTTAATTTCCGAAGAGCATAAACAAATCTGTCAAGTTTGGAACAAACAACTTCGACATGTACTTTCCAGTTTAGGTTTTTGTCTATTTGTAGTCCTAAAAATTTTACATTATCCGATTTTTCGACTGAGATATCTTTATATTTGATGTCAAGTTGTTCGGGCGTGACCTGATAAGGATGAAATTGAGTGTATACCGTTTTCGAAACATTGATACTGAGATTATTGTTATGTGTCCATGAGCTAATTTCTACTAAAGCTTTACTTATGTCAGCTTCATAAGACAAAGCATCTTCGCCCTTAATCATCAGTGTTGTATCATCTGCGAATAATATGCACTTTTGTGAGGTAGCCTGCGGAAGGTCGTTAATGTAAATAAGGAATAGTAACGGGCCTAAATTACTTCCCTGGGGAACTCCCCATCCATTTTCTAAAAAATCTGATCGAAATTTTTGTTTTTCAATACATTTTGGTTGACTTACAAATTTTAAAATCTCTGTGGATTGTTTCCTGCCTCCCAGGTAGCTTTTTAGCCAAGCAAGTATTGGACCCCTAATGCCATATATCTCAAGTTTGGTCAAGAGTATACTATGATCAACAGTATCAAAAGCCTTACTTAAGTCAAGGAAAATAGACGTTATAGGTATTTTCTTATTAATCGATTCTGACACATATTTAACGAAATGAAAGCAGGCTAATTCAGTAGAATGATTTTTTCTAAAACCAAATTGATTCGGCTGTAGTAAATTTTGCTTTTCAAAATAATTCATTACCCTTTTGCACATAGCTTTTTCAAATACTTTTGATAAAACTGGGACCAATGTTATAGGCCTATAATTGTTCGGGTCACTATGGCTACCTTTTTTAAATAAGGGCTTAATTATTGATAGTTTTAATTGTTCTGGAAAGATACCTCGAGTAAACGAGAGATTTATAATATGAGTCAGAGGACGAGTAATACTTACTGCAACTAATTTCAGAATATTCGTAGTAATATCGTCATATCCACATGCTTTGCTGTTTTTCAGTAACATAATTAATTTATGAACCTCAAGATCGTCAACTGGTTCCAGAAACATTGAATTACTTTGTCTAGCTAGATTGCATGTTAAATGAGTTGAAACGTGCGTTTTGTCTAATTTAGCAATATTAATAAAGTAATGATTGAATAACTTACAGATGTCTTGTGGATCGGTATATGTCTTATTATTAAACTGGATAGAGTCAAGATTATTAATATCATTTTTTTTAGATGTCGTAGATGATATTACGTTCCAAGTAGCTATGCATTTGTTCTTATGATTGTTAATGGCCCGTTTATTGACTATTTTCTGTGATGCAAATATACATTTCCTGAGAATACTATTGTAAGACTTGAATAAGCGTTTATTTTCATTTTTATTTAAATTCGAAGCTCTGCATTTCATATACAGCTTTCGTTTCGTATGGCATGATTGACGTATTCCCTTGGTTATCCATTTTATTTTACTTGGACGGTTACTAGTTTTAATTTTTATCCAAGGAAAACATAAATCGTAAAAAAGACGCAATACGTCATAAAATGCTGAGAACGCTTCACTAAAGTCGTCCGTGTTGAGGACATCAGAAAATGATAGTGCTGCCATGTATTCAGAGAATTTAACAACGTTTTCAGAACTAAAATCTCTCACAAGCTCACACCATTGCGTACATTTTCCAGACTTTGGCATGTTAATAGTCAGTGTTTGTGCTTTATCATGATCTGAAAGACAAAGATTATGAGTTTCAGCTACTACTTTTTTGATATTGCTGGCAATTTGGTCAAGGCACGTATTTCGCCTAGTAGATGTTTTAATATGCATGTTAAAATTATAGTGCAATAATGTACTCTTCAGATCTTGGCTAAACAGGTTGTTTTTTAAGATGTCAATATTCCAATCGCCGCAAATTACAATTTTCTTCTTTTTGTATCTCATTATAAGATGTAGTAGTAAAATGTTTAGCTTATGGATAAATATACCAACATGAGATTTAGTTTGTTCAGGTATTCGGTAAATAGTTACGATTATGAGATTTCGTTCAACTATCTCGGTTCCACAGCACTCAAAGTAATAATTAGTTGCCAGTTTAGGTTTCAAATTAATTGGTTTTATCTCTATAGACTTTTTTACTAGGATAGCAGTGCCCCCTCTGCTGACTTCCCTGCAATAAGATGCTGCTAATTTATAACCATCAACTTTTATATTACTTTCAGAGCCACGCTTTATGAAAGTTTCGCATAGGCATATTACATCGACGTCCTGGTTCTTACTACAAAAATCTTGTAACGCAATTTGCAATAGATCAATCTTGTTTAGGAGGCCATTCATATTTTGATGAAGTATCCGGAAATTATTATTATGACAAACTTTACCTATTGCACCAGCGCCAGCGTCATTTAAATCAGAATAGTTATTCACGAAAAAATGTTGATTCATTAGGCAGGTCGTCATGGCAAAGGTAGACAGGCATAGTCGCGGTTTCATTCTCTATTTTGATTATAGACATTAATTTATCAATGTCAGTAAACAATGTTTTGAGGCCTGTTCTATTTAGTTGGCCTGATTTGCGATAAAACATGTCGTAATCATATATAAGGTTACGATTGCTGTCGAGTAAATATGCATAATTGTATTTAATATTATCACTATACAACAAATTATTAAACATTTCTACCCTGTTGTTATACAAAAGTGACAATGGACTTATATTAAACGTTGGGTAGCATATGATAATATTAGTATGCATAAGGTTTAGTACAGTATTCCTAATATACAAAACTAAGTTATCATAATTATGAGTTTCTCTAAAGTCATCCTCGCCTAAGAAAACAACACAGTAGTCATTTTTATTATAATTTTCCAGTTTACTCTCTAAATCATTGAGTAGCGTTCGTATACCGACGCCTGGATAAAGATAATGGCAAATTTCAAAGTTATCACCTAAAATACAATTTGCTGTCAGTAGCATTTTATTTTGTTTATTGGTGTTCAAAATTGAAATTTTATTTCTTCTATTAAGTGGCCCCACAGTACTGCTCCGAGTGGGATTTGGTGTAGAATATAATTCCTGCACTTCATAATTACTTGCCAGATCAGCGATTCTTGGGTGTGGAGATATGGATCTGCATTTATCATTTTTAGTCGGTGAACTAGGCTCTTTTTCAATATCTGATATCAAGTCCGTGACGGTAGGTGTCTCTAGTTCATTGACGTCATTTTTATGCTTAGTTTTGTTCGTTTTAGGTGTACAATATGGTGGAGATTTACTTGAAGTTTTCGCTTTCTTTGGTGTAGACTTTTTGGTATGAGATCGGCAAATGTGTTCCAATTTAGTGATTTTACTATTGTAATCCCCTATTTGATTTTTGAGAATCTTATTTTCTGCTAGTAAGTTTTAGATTTCTTGTTCAGCAATCTTTAATTTTCCTTCTAAGTCAGTTATTTTCATGCTCATGGAATTTAGTTTCTCATTGAGGTTTACATCAATTTCAGGGCAGCTTCTATTAAGCTTGGATGGACTATTTGAAGATATCGAAGAGGATGAGAAATCAGGGTCACCTTCGTCAGGTAATGAATCAAATGAGTTTTTTGTCGAGATTGTATATTCATGTTTTTCCTCTTCTGTTGCATTATTCTTTAGCAAGGAATTGTCTTGGTTTGATATCTGTGTATCTTTTGTATTTATTGGGACTGATACGTCTCTTGTGTGTTGACAAACCTGGCATTTCCAAGCGTCTTTTTCCTCCTTTGTCATAGAGTTTCGAAAGTGTCTGTCTAGAACGCTAGTGCATAACACATCATAAGCGTTTTGACACGAACAACATTTAAGAAACCTCCTCGTTTTTATGATGCTTTTGCATTGGAAACAAGTCATTAAAGACCCTTTTTGTGAAGACATTTTGAGCTCAAGCTATTGTGTATTTGTTTAAAAATACAAAATTAAAAAAGTAAAAAAGTTCCACGATTTCTGGGAATCGAACTCACATCTTCGGCTTAGCAGCCAGTGATCATTACGTTGCGCTATCCGTGCAACTACAAGTATGGTGAAAATAATGCATGTGTAGATAGATGGTAATGTATTCTGTACGTGTGTGAGTGATAGTTGCGCTTATCTATATGCAACGTCGACGCTGATTGGTTACTAGCGCAAGTGATCACCGTCTTTGTTACGCACCCTCTGGCCGTTATTAGTTATTTTCAAAAGTATTTCGTCTATAACTCACGACTCCTTAGGTCGATTTTCAAACAATTTTCACTGAAATGAAGCACTGTTTATACACTTTACACTGCTGTTAGTTTATGTAGGATACAGCCCCTTTTTACACTAATTTTCATTTTTATTCACGGAGTAAACAAACGTAGGTGTTGCCTCGATGATGGCGCGCGCCATTCATATAGTATGTATGTATGTATGTATGTACTTTATTGCACATAAACAAGTTTAACAATATTACAACAGTAAAATAAAAAATAAAAAAGATATGCACAAAGGCGAGCTTATCCCTAAAAGGGATCTCTTCCAGCCAACCCATAGTATAGTATTCTGGTGCGGGCAAGTGTTGATGTGAATCTCACAAAATGGGAAAGCATGGTGAGTAAAACCCATACTTATACTTATACCTGTATATAATAAGGCAATGGGGAAAGCTAGTGAAACCTTATTGTAGAGGGTGCTCTTTTAGATTCCATACAATGAGGAAAAGAAACAAAAGATGAATGGTCCTTAACAATGTACGGGAACTATGTACAGTTAAAAGGCTTTTCTTATGCAATTGTTTCCCTATACCTTTTTGCTTCAGCATTTTCATTTTAGAGTATTGTGACAGTTGCCATTACTCTAGATTGTTTATATCGTAATTCGATTTCAAAAGGATAATGAATGAAGAAGTCTTGATGTGGGCAATGTTACGTTGTAATGTAACAACTAGTGATGGCCAACTTTGCCCAAGACAAAAAAAAATCTTAGGGCTATCGGCTTTTTGTATTAACCACTCGGCACAAAAAAAGGTGATTATTGTTTTTGAAATATATATATGACGTTTTGGAACTGTTTCTTTATTTTTTTAATGTAATTGTTAATGTGAAACCATAGTATTCAATTTATACATAATTTTCTTTGGTCTGCCGATTTATTTGTAAACATTACTATACTCGAAACTGGAATTCAAGGCCAAAAAATCTACGACAGATACGTCAGTGTCATAACTATCATTGTCGCTTATGTCACTGTCAAGTAAACTTTTCAGGTTTCGCCAACCTTTTTATAATATGCTGCTTTATATTGGCCAACATTATCATATTATTTATTCTGTGACATTATCTAAAGAGTGGAGCGTAAGCGAAGTGAAGTACTTACAGACGTACGGATACAACGGAACTGTCAGCTGGCTACCTAGACGTCTCTGCATTTCGATAGATTTTTGATTTTAAATAATTGTTCCACGATAACTTTATAAAATTTCTTGGGGATGAAGCATAGATAAATAATATAATTTGAGTGTTAAAATATGACCTGATTGATCAAGGCGTTATGGAGCTTAGAAGGCGCGAAAAAATCATCATAAAGTGTCTTGTTATATTGGTCCACTTGTTTGCATGTAAATCACGAGTTCTCGGTTCGAAGCGGGCTACTAGTTAAAATAAGGTTTTTGTAAAAAAAAGGTAGGTATGAACTTTTGTCGCCGACTGTACTCTACTTTCAACAGTAAACTAACACGGAGACAATTCTAACGAACATATTAAACACGATAAGGTTTCGTTTTTGACTTGATGTAGTTCTTAACTTAGTCGTAAATTATTGTACCAAATGTTATGAATACCCGCAGTAATACAAGTGCAATACCAGCTTTGCAACCAAAAATCACGGATGTTTAACTTTTTATTAGGGCGTCTTTTATTTATGTAAAATAAGTAAATACAATTACTTCTTTAAATTATAGGATTGAATTTACCAACAAATAAATTATGTTAGCGTGTTTTTAATAAAAAAGGGAATATACCATTGTACAAACATTTTACTGCAGTGGCAACATTGTAGTAACTTTTTTGGCCTTGAATTACAGTTTCGAGATTAAGATAGGTTCGTTATGATTTGTTTCTATTATAAATAATGAAATATAACTCATTTAATTATGTTTTGTTTAATATACATACTAATGCCTGAAAAATAAAAACATGACTAAATCAAAAAAATTAAGTCAAATGAGACAACCCTTGTACTTTGGAATGCTTGTATGCACCTTGTACCGTAAAGATCAAAAACGCGTACCTATCATTGCCCACCTAATTTGTACAAAAGTTCTCGTACTTATCGCTGAACTATTTAAAGGGAATGATAGGATTACCCTAGAGATTTGCTGTAATTCTTGTTTCAATACTATAATCGCATTATTTAAGCGCAAATCGACTTGAGCAATGTTGGGTAAAACTCGATATTACTTTACCCACCCTCAAGTTCGCAAAAAATGGGATAAACTTAATTCGCTTTAAGTAAGAAAAATCCTGATATGTGCAACCTGGGTTCCTCGAGCTCACCTATCACGTTATATCAAAAGAACGTGTAAACAGAGTTTCATTACTCCGAGAATTATTAGATCCCACATTCGTAATAATGAAAAATTAAAAAAAAATACTTAGTGAAATTATTTTCAAAATTGCTTTCTTGGGGTTTGAAATGAGGATATCAGGTATCATTTAAGGTATGTTTTACAAAAAAATATTCAACCGTATCGTATTTGTAGGAGCCCAAACTTGGTATGTTTTGAAAATTATTTTTATTTTCATTTGAAACAAGTTACATAAATATAATGATATGATATATTTTTAGAATAGGCTCAAAAAGCCCTTTCATTTGATACCACACACGATAGGTTTCAGAACAAAATTTATTTTTTTTCCATACAAAAAAAAGATGACGTCATAACTGCACTCTGTTTTTTTTTTTTTTTTTTACTGCTTCGGGCCAAATCGATTAATTTGGCCTAAAGATCAATCGTTCCAATTTTCATGCTTTTAACACCGTTTGCAGCATGTTTAAGGCGTACCGCTAGTACTAGTTGGGATAATGCTAGGCACAGGTTTTTTGTAACAAGAAAACTCATCGAGTTTCATGTGTATTAGGTATTCAGATTATATTTGAATTACTGTATTTTCAACGGCTGGAAAACTTATAACAATTCTGAACATTACATAAAAATCATACTTAAACGCATCGATTTTTTTACTAGCCATCATCAATCATACGAATCATCACTTCAATGTGACATTCGATTTAGACCACCCTCATCTCTAAATACGTCATTTCATTGTCGATGTATCAAAAACGCAATGTCAGAATAATTATTTTATCCACAATTTTACTATCCGCACCGTAGGTTTCATCTGGTGGATACAAAAACAGATCAACCACAGGCGTCATCAAATAACAAATAAAGGTATGCAACTATAAAAAATGGTTGTCTGTAAAGTCGGTTTACGGACGATAATTTTGCGTGATAACGTCATAAGAAAACATTGATGAAATGTGTGTGTCTTTATTTAAATATGTACACAATAAAACTACAGAAACAATTGATGAAATTGGATTTTGTCACGTTACCATGGAGATCTGTACACAACGTGACCGGAACGCAACGTGACACTTTTTCGTGTGCATGCTACCGGTGTTTATCAATTTATAAGACGTTATCACGTCAATAATATAGGTATACAAATAGCCCGCACGCCTTCATTATAGTTACCTAGAGTACCTACACCAAGCCCATGTGCCTATTTGTGAAACCTCAGCAGCCAGTGAAACATTGCATGGTGCTCGGGCACAGTCGTTTTCGAAACTAAGGTTGCAGAGTGCCACCGAGCCTTGCGCAACCCGCCCGGAGCTCTCCGGAGTTCCCACGCGGATTTCATATTAACAGGTGCTATGTTACATTAAACTAAGTTAATTGGCAAATGTCAAATGCCAGCACAGAGGAACAACAGTTACTAAGGATAGCAATATCTCATACAGTTGATGTAACACACCTACCGATGTGTCAAATGAATAGATATACTTTAATGAAGTATGAAATTATGTTTACGACTCGGAAAAGAGAAAGATAACTCATGGCGTTCTTAGGGTCAAGTGAGACACGATCTATAGTAATTTCTGAAAGACGCAAGCATAATTTAGATTGGGATGCATTTGAATAACGCCTAAAAGGTTGCCTGCTGCGCCCAGATGTATTTACGAGTAGATTCCGCCACGCCTTTGCCCTTTAGATTTACATTACATCTAAATAGCTTCGTGCATACCGAGAACGCAAGGCTACTTTTTGCCCGTTTGAGAACATAATACCTACGGTTCATTTACGTTGCTAAAAAAACGCCCGGAACAAACCAATACACTTGTCAAGTAACATTGTTTAAAGAAGCAGGAGAGCGGTCTTATTAAGCAAAAAAAAAAACTTCAAGGTAAAATGGAAATACCAGACGTGCAGAACTGCAGATCTCTTATACATTTAACATAGCAGTAAGTATACTTTTTGCGACAATTCACTTTTCAGTATGGGCCACTAACTAGCCGTTAAAGACAATCCGTCAATATCGATTAATATAACAGTACTGGCTAGCACATTTCAAAGCTGGTCTAATTATGCGGTAAACTGCAATAGCTGAGGGCAGGAATGCTGCAGTAACGCAAATTGCACGTCGGATCGGTAAGGTGTGTACGGATCGACCGACAACCTTCCATTCTCCCGACGAGGTGCGCGCCAATGTCGGAACAGCCATTAAATATCACTCGCTAACCAACGACAATTGCAAAGTTTGATTTCATTTCATAGCTATTGAATCTCTTAAAATGCGACTTGTGAGAGCTAGACCAAATGTGTACATACCTATTAGATGCGATCTGCAAATTTTATTACCAACTTAATTCTTTACTCCAAACATTTTTTAAAGATAAACTTAGATAAATCGTGTAATCTTATACATTTAGAACGGCTGAAAATATGTAATAATAATAAACATAGGTAAAATAGGTTGTGGTTGTGGCAAATTCGTTGAAGGTTCGTGTTTCAAGCCAGTTTAGGAAAATACACCGGCATTTGCACACTGCTACCGCTGTCATATTTTAAAATCGCCGGAACCAAATCGAATCGGCTTTATTTCTCATGAATCTTATGATAATATTAGAACCGACTTCAAAGCGATATATACGATTTCCTGTGTACAGTAAGCGTCAGAGATATGTGACCCCCCTCCAGCAATAGACAAATGTGGTCGCTAGTTCGAACCCCAGCATAAGAATCACACTTTTTGCTTTTTTTTTACTTTTGTTTTATAATCCTGGTTTTAATATTTTTTTACATTACCACAAATATTTATTTTATACGTTTTGTTATTCCTTATTACCTACTCAGTTATTAACTCGGAACATTAAAATTACCCTTTTAATCAATTTTTAACTAGAACAATAATTTCGTTAACTTCACAAGAGTCCGTGCAGCGTGATGGATAGTGTAACAGACTAGTAAACACTAGGTTCGCGGTTCGAATCTACGTAGAGGATACTTTTTGTATTTTTATACTTGTTCTTTTTTATTAATAATTTATTAACATCCTATTTAATATAGTAAGTTTAATTAAAATAGAAGTTAAAACCTTTTTTTTAAGGACTAATAATGAAAATTCCATAGTCACTGGTAACTTTTTATTAACTAAAAAGTAGGTATTTAAATACTATTATATTAAATATTGTTTACTAACTGAATAATGGGGGTAATATATATATATATGACAGTAGATATATTATGCGTGTTCTGTAAACTGATTACTATATATTTTACGGCTAAATATTTACTAGTTAAATTATAATGTGTAGTCAATTATACATCAGTGAAACTTAAAGTTAACAAGTAAAATAAATACCTTTAGCTTAACTCTTACTGTTTAAAATTGTGGTATTGGTGGTCTGCATGCTGTTAAACTTTATAAGGCATTACACTTTGGTTGTTTACTTTAGATTATACCTACATTTTACTGCATTGAGTAGAACCGTAAAATAAGTCGGGTCATAACTTTTTTTATAAGTAATACCAAACTACTCGGTAAAAAGTGAAATGTATAGTTTCCCTTTTCTTTGATTATATTATAAATTAATATTCTTATTGCATTTAACACAATTTTTCAGTTATACTTTAGACAGAGATGGCGGGACACAGCGGTGGGAGTTGTGGAAATTGCGGGAAGAGGCTTTTAAGTATAAAATGGGCTATTCAAAAAAACAATTTCAAAAATGAGTATAGGTTAGACCGCCCCTCGCCCTATTAGTCTGTATGCCATTATCAATATGTAATACGTAATCTAAACCAGCTATTTAACGTTGCAAAGAGAAACGACATGTTATCAAAGATAACAATAATTCATCTCTTAGCCCGTTACCAATGCAATGCAACCTTACCACAATCTTAGTAAGCATAGGGTATTTCTCCACTAATTAGGTCGAATTCAAACAGCTCCCATTAAAGTTACATTGAAATTTCCTATTAACAGAAACACTTTATTCAGTCATGTCACATCAAATTGACTTGAAATAATACTAATGAAGAAGAATCCATGTTAAAAAAAACTACATTAAATGGCTAACAATATGTATGGTTTTTAAGGTAGAAATTAACGAGTTACCTCTTGGAAAAGCCTACTTGTTTAAGCACTATCTTGTTATTTGCAAAAAAACAATATAATTTGTTAGACACTACTTATACAATAGCATTATACCTACTCATTATTTTAAAACTTGCATGGAGTAAATATTTGCCCAATAATGGAGAATTACCAACAACACATTTTTTTTACAATTTTTACTAATAACATAGAGGAAAACCTTTTTTATCTTCTACCTGTTTTAGCCGGCTTTTCATGCTTGAAACCATGTTTGAACATACATTGGTGTTCCTCATCAATTCCCACTTTCTATAAACTTCTTCGTCTAAGTTTTGTCTTGATTTGACTTGTGTAGGGTCCCAGTTAAGCACCATAAATTCTCAATAGGATTAAGGTCAGGGCTTTTAGAAGGCCAATCTAATACAGTGATGTCTGTTTGTAAGGCTAACCACTCTTTCACTATACGGGAACGATGCACTGCACTATTGTCATGCACCAATGATTTATGTCTTGCACTAAATAAATTTGTCCTTCGGGATAGGCGACGCGAACGGAAGGCAACATGACGTCACGTAACACTTCGAGGTATCGCTCGCTGTTCATTCGGCCTCCAACTTCAACGAGCTGCTCGGGCCCCATAGATGACATCCAGCCCCAATACGCTAAAAAAAAATATCATGAGCATACCATAACTTGAAAAACGTAAAACTGAAATCACAGTTTTTTTTTAAAGTGCAGGTAATGAAAATTGTATACTTAATATAATATACCCACCTAATGATATCCTTCCGCTTGTTCTAAGGTCTAGCATATTTTTGGGGTCAAATCGCTCTCCACTTCTGCGCCACAATATTTTTCTTCCATCTTTGTCTGACTTAAAATATTTCTCGTCAGTAAATACGATATAACGAATCTCACCCATCTGCGAATCGTATTTCTCTGCAAGTAAAAATAGTATTAAATTTGCTCGTTTATGATGATAAAACTTAAAAAACTCAAATAGCTTTAAAAATAAACATGGCTCTAAGACTATACCTATTACTTCACATAAAAAAGCTGCCGATTAAAAGACTTTTCCGTTAAATATATTTTTCTATCTTATCCCATAATATAGGTAAACACACGACAGTAAATCCTCACAAACAAAATCTGGTGGCTTAACTTATTGATAACATTTTACTTTTTTTACTAAAAAATAAATGTCCCAATGGAGTCACAGGTTACAAACTTACCGTTATATTCAGTACTCGTGTGCTATTTGTTTAATACTTTTGTTCTCTTCCCAAAGAACCACAATTTTATCGAACCATATTGTCATTGAAACACAAAAAAACGGACGGGGGCAGTTATTCAATTGCTTGAAATGCAAAAGGATTGTCGAGAGATCGTAATTGCGTTGCGACACAGGTATGATTCGCACACGCAAATTATGACTTACCCTCAGACAAATTTTCTCCACGAAATAACTAGACGCATTTACTCCAGTAAATTAGACCTTAAAATGTAATTGGTAAAAGTCGTTGTTAGTCGTCTGTGGAAATAAAATGAATAAAAATGAGGGTAGGAAAATATTGATAAACCAAAGACATAACTAATATTATGATCCAAGACAAGCTTGCAAAACAGGGACGAGTATAGATATAAGTAATAGTTGGAACAGAATATCTATGTTAAGGGACCTCGATGTCGATGGCGCTTACGCCATTATCAGCGATGCTCCAATAAAAATGCAACGATGCGCAACCCGATGCGGCGTAAGCGCCATTGACAATAAAGTCCATTTTTATAGATTTTGTCATAGTTCTCTATTGCCGGTCGGAACTGGTTCATATTTTTGTTGTGTAGTCCATGTGTTACGATAGCCCAGCGGAAAAAAGCCGGACTAATGTATCAGTGAAGCGAATGAGTGTGAGCCGAGGCCCCAGGATCGATCCCAGCTTAGCTGACAAGCAGATTTGAGATATTTCATTTTTGAAAGAATTAAATGACAGTGTGGTAAATGCCGATTCTCGTGTCGAACGAGAGTTCCAGTTTTACACCTAGGGGGGTCACGTATCTCTGACGCTGACTGTACATCTGCATGAAAAACGCTTTCCAAAACCAACAAAAACCAGTCACTATAAAACTATTTAGACGTATGCAGTGAAATCGTAAACCTTATGACCTCGATGAAGACATGCCGTCAACAATATTGCTTGGCTCTGTGGATAAAAGAGAAACCTTATTAGCATAGCACATAGGTACCTACATCATATGCGCGTCGCAGACGCAGTGTATAGGAAACGAAGCAAGGGAAAGACGACGAATCTCTCGATTACATTTCACAATTTAAAATTGTTACAATAATTTTCAAGCAATGCGAAAGCAAATGTTTAAGACAGAACTAGGATGTGCAATGCGTTTACTATTTTTCATTTACTCAAGTTGCTATAATTATAAATGGCCATAGCTGGCGCCGGCTACCGGAACAGGATTTTTGAGTTACGATTTTTTTTTAATGGCAGTTACATGACAATGTAATTAATAATAAGTACAGTAAGCGTCAGAGATATGTGACCCCCCTCCAGCAATAGACAAATGTGGTCGCTAGTTCGAACCCCAGCATAAGAAACACACTTTTTGCTTTTTTTTTACTTTTGTTTTATAATCCTGGTTTTAATATTTTTTTACATTACCACAAATATTTATTTTATACGTTTTGTTATTCCTTATTACCTACTAAGTTATTAACTCGGAACATTAAAATACCCTTTTAATCAATTTTTAACTAGAACAATAATTTCGTCAACTTCACAAGAGTCCGTGCAGTGTGATGGATAGTGTAACAGACTAGTAAACACTAAGTTCGCGGTTCGAATCTACGTAGAGGATACTTTTTGTATTTTTATACTTGTTCTTTTTTATTAATAATTTATTAACATCCTATTTAATATAGTAAGTTTAATTAAAATAGAAGTTAAAATCTTTTTTTTAAGGACTAATAATGAAAATTCCATAGTCACTGGTAACTTTTTATTAACTAAAAAGTAGGTATTTAAATACTATTATATTAAATATTGTTTACTAACTGAATAATGGGGGTAATATATATATATATATGACAGTAGATATATTATGCGTGTTCTGTAAACTGATTACTATATATTTTACAGCTAAATATTTACTAGTTAAATTATAATGTGTAGTCAATTATACATCAGTGAAACTTAAAGTTAACAAGTAAAATACCTTTAGCTTAACTCTTACTGTTTAAAATTGTGGTATTGGTGGTCTGCATGCTGTTAAACTTTATAAGGCATTACACTTTGGTTGTTTACTTTAGATTATACCTACATTTTACTTCATTGAGTAGAACCGTAAAAACAAGTCTGGTCATAACTTTTTTTATAAGTAATACCAAACTACTCGGTTAAAAGTGAAATGTATAGTTTCCCTTTTCTTTGATTATAAATTAATATTCTTATTGCATTTAACACAATTTTTCAGTTATACTTTAGACAGAGATGGCGGGACACAGCGGTGGGAGTTGTGGAAATTGCGGGAAGAGGCTTTTAAGTATAAAATGGGCTATTCAAAAAACAATTTCAAAAATGAGTATAGGTTAGACCGCCCCTCGCCCTATTAGTCTGTATGCCATTATCAATATTTAATACGTAATCTAAACCAGCTATTTAACGTTGCAAAGAGAAACGACATGTTATCAAAGATAACAATTATTCATCTCTTAGCCCGTTACCAATGCAATGCAACCTTACCACAATCTTAGTAAGCATAGGGTATTTCTCCACTAATTAGGTCGAATTCAAACAGCTCCCATTAAAGTTACATTGAAATTTCCTATTAACAGAAACACTTTATTCAGTCATGTCACATCAAATTGACTTGAAATAATACTAATGAAGAAGAATCCATGTTAAAAAAACTACATTAAATGGCTAACAATATGTATGGTTTTTAAGGTAGAAATTAACGAGTTACCTCTTGGAAAAGCCTACTTGTTTAAGCACTATCTTGTTATTTGCAAAAAAACAATATAATTTGTTAGACACTACTTATACAATAGCATTATACCTACTCATTATTTTAAAACTTGCATGGAGTAAATATTTGCCCAATAATGGAGAAATACCAACAACACATTTTTTTTACAATTTTTACTAATAACATAGAGGAAAACCTTTTTTATCTTCTACCTGTTTTAGCCGGCTTTTCATGCTTGAAACCATGTTTGAACATACATTGGTGTTCCTCATCAATTCCCACTTTCTATAAACTTCTTCGTCTAAGTTTTGTCTTGATTTGACTTGTGTAGGATCCCAGTTAAGCACCATAAATTCTCAATAGGATTAAGGTCAGGGCTTTTAGAAGGCCAATCTAATACAGTGATGTCTGTTTGTAAGGCTAACCACTCTTTCACTATACGGGAACGATGCACTGCACTATTGTCATGCACCAATGATTTATGTCTTGCACTAAATAAATTTGTCCTTCGGGATAGGCGACGCGAACGGAAGGCAACATGACGTCACGTAACACTTCGAGGTATCGCTCGCTGTTCATTCGGCCTCCAACTTCAACGAGCTGCTCGGGCCCCATAGATGACATCCAGCCCCAATACGCTAAAAAAAAATATCATGAGCATACCATAACTTGAAAAACGTAAAACTGAAATCACAGTTTTTTTTTAAAGTGCAGGTAATGAAAATTGTATACTTAATATAATATACCCACCTAATGATATCCTTCCGCTTGTTCTAAGGTCTAGCATATTTTTGGGGTCAAATCGCTCTCCACTTCTGCGCCACAATATTTTTCTTCCATCTTTGTCTGACTTAAAATATTTCTCGTCAGTAAATACGATATAACGAATCTCACCCATCTGCGAATCGTATTTCTCTGCAAGTAAAAATAGTATTAAATTTGCTCGTTTATGATGATAAAACTTAAAAAACTCAAATAGCTTTAAAAATAAACATGGCTCTAAGACTATACCTATTACTTCACATAAAAAAGCTGCCGATTAAAAGACTTTTCCGTTAAATATATTTTTCTATCTTATCCCATATATAGGTAAACACACGACAGTAAATCCTCACAAACAAAATCTGGTGGCTACTTATTGATAACATCTTACTTTTTTTACTAAAAAATAAATGTCCCAATGGAGTCACAGGTTACAAACTTACCGTTATATTCAGTACTCGTGTGCTATTTGTTTAATACTTTTGTTCTCTTCCCAAAGAACCACAATTTTATCGAACCATATTGTCATTGAAACACAAAAAAACGGACGGGGGCGGTTATTCAATTGCTTGAAATGCAAAAGGATTGTCGAGAGATCGTAATTGCGTTGCGACACAGGTATGATTCGCACACGCAAATTATGACTTACCCTCAGACAAATTTTCTCCACGAAATAACTAGACGCATTTACTCCAGTAAATTAAACCTTAAAATGTAATTGGTAAAAGTCGTTGTTAGTCGTCTGTGGAAATAAAATGAATAAAAATGAGGGTAGGAAAATATTGATAAACCAAAGACATTACTAATATGATCCAAGACAAGCTTGCAAAACAGGGACGAGTATAGATATAAGTAATAGTTGGAACAGAATATCTATGTTAAGGGACCTCGATGTCGATGGCGCTTACGCCATTATCAGCGATGCTCCAATAAAAATGCAACGATGCGCAACCCGATGCGGCGTAAGCGCCATTGACAATAAAGTCCATTTTTATAGATTTTGTCATAGTTCTCTATTGCCGGTCGGAACTGGTTCATATTTTTGTTGTGTAGTCTATGTGTTACGATAGCCCAGCGGAAAAAAGCCGGACTAATGTATCAGTGAAGCGAATGAGTGTGAGCCGAGGCCCCAGGATCGATCCCAGCTTAGCTGACAAGCAGATTTGAAATATTTCATTTTTGAAAGAATTAAATGACAGTGTGGTAAATGCCGATTCTCGTGTCGAACGAGAGTTCCAGTTTTACACCTAGGGGGGTCACGTATCTCTGACGCTGACTGTACATAAGGTTGGCATAGACAAAATTTTAAAATGCAACAGTAACATTATTTAATCACCCACATTATGTTTATTATCATTCCCATGCAAAAAACCTAGCAGCTGAGGAGGACCAGCCAAGCTCCAGAACATATAAATAGGAAGACGAAAAATGTCCCACGTCAATCGTATTCCATTAGAGTCCAATGGCATATCTATAAAGTTGTCTCTTCCCTGCCTTGACAGATATTCATGGGCATCTAGCCGACCTTCTGTGGCAATTCAAGGGAACCTTGTCACCGCACAAAGAACGATCTCAACAGAAAATCAGGTTGATTTAGGCCACGTGAAATATGACGCAAATGTTTCCGTCCGTTTTGTTCCGTAATTCAGGCACTTCTTTCGAAAGATGCTGGTGTTGGTTTATTGCTACCTATTTAGGAGAGCTATAGAAATTTCTGAAGAAAACACATTTATGGAACGTTATTTGTTACGTCCGCTGCGATACATTTTCTATGACAAGATCACATTATAATCGGATGTTCAAAATGTGTGTACGCGCTTCATAGCGTGCCTAGGTACCTGCTACATCAACGTGTTACTACTGGTGGGGCACGAGTAGTGTACCCGATGTGAGGTATGTAGTGGGTTTCTGGTCCAGACCCGACGCTATTCGCAAAGGCACAAACGCAAAAGGCAAAAGTTACAAGCGTGTCATTCTATCGCGTGTTGGTTTGGTATAGGTCTCGAACGAATGGTGAATGAAAATGGATGAAGTATGAACACAAGATATTGAAATTTATCATGGACCTGACAGCTCCATGTCTATAGAGGATATATTTGATGGCGACTGTACTCGTACTTAGATTGTTTAATTATTATTTTAGAATAAGAGTTGCAATCGTACGTACGCCTGGAAATAGAGTTTGGGGCTATTCATAAATTACGTCATTTCAAAATAGGGGGGGGGGGTCTGGACATCAGATGATGGCAGCATAACGTGGGAGGAAACGGGGCCATTCGAAGCAATGATCACATATTGTTTATTTGATATACCGTTTGGGGTATGATTGTTACGGACAAACCGTATAAATACGAAAACCATTAATGTCGAACTGTCATCCAATGTTATCTTATCTTTTGGACTTCGTGATCAGATCGCGTGACACGACGGTCATATTTCCATTTTAAAGTGACTAATTCCGATTAATCGTCGTCACTACAGTTATTTCAGAAATTATGTTTGAGGACGAGAAATATTAGCATGAATAACGAAGTTCTATAAAAATCGTTGAATAAGTTATGGCGATGTTATCTGTACGAGCTATATGCAAGAAAACGAGCTGTCAAGCAGGTTGCAGCTGCTTTATGTTAATAAAATTTATGCAGTAGGCGTTCAAAAGACAGTTCAATTTTGTAATGAAGCGGTCCGTAGTCTCAGTTAATTATTTTTTCAATTTCGCAAGACGCCTGCTACGCCCGGCCCGGGGCGTATCGTGTAAGGTAGCGCCGAACCGCTTCTCTATGTGAGAATTAATTTTTGTAATGACTCCAGAGTAGTTCAGAGTCCCGACTTCAGTAGTTTTGTTCAATTCATTGCGGCACTTGATCGCAGGGTACCTATTTTAAAAGCGAATGATGCGATGACATTGATTATATTTGATGGAGTACATATTTCCTCGTATAACAATTAAATTTAAAAAAGATAAAAAAGACACTTATACAAAATATAAGGTGAATCTGATGTGATGAGATGAGTGAGATGACACCCCATACGATCAATTCAGTCTTCTATTTTTGAGTTATAGAATGTCACTAAGAATAAGAATAGCATTGTTTTACGTAAAAAAAATGCTTCGTATTTTATGTAACGGTAGTAAAAAACAATATTGTTTTCTAAAAGTTACATACGTAACGTGTATGAAAGCGCTGTAGAGGTAGGGGTATGACCGCGAAATACATTCAAGACAGTTTTATTATGATGTTACTTGGTAATTTTTGTAGTTAATAGTGCTTTATGCAACAGTTGTATAAGAGAGGTAAAAGAGGTTTTACAGATTTTGTTATATAACGTTACGTTAATGTTATGATCACAATGTTATGATCATGATCATGTCATGTGATTTAAATTAACGCCCCATAATAATGACACAGAGTTCTTCGCGCATTAATACAGAAAAAGTTTGTGCTTAATACAACTGTATGTATTCTGTGGTTAATAGTTACCTTGGTAGTAATGAATCTTGTTATCAATAAATTATGTTTCACATTACTAAGCATCACATTTTAAAGACCAAAGCTTGAAACGTACACCAGTACAAAATAAAAATAAATAAGTGATTTATCGATATACACTCCTTTATTTGACGTAGAACCAAAACCCTGATGTCTATTTGAGATTAATACAAGTCCAAAAACAGCAAAACACTTATTCGACCATCGGCAGACCTTATGCCGTTGCAATAAGGATTACAAATGGGCAGTTAACAGTTTACAGTGTTGGCGAAGGTACAACCCCGTGTTTGAGGTGTAGTTACCGCACCTGCGGTCACGCGGCCGGCACCGTGGTTTCACCCCGTTTCGAGGGCTCACGTTCCCCGCCGCCGCGCCGCCGCGTGATCGGTGACGCACCGGGAAGCTGGGGCCTCCACGTTGCTCTCCTAGAGTACCTACGGTCACACGTAACGTTCGTTGATGATTGCTTATTAACAATCTGTTTATAAGTTATTTACACAGAACGAGTAAGTATTAGTAACTGTTGTTTTTGATAAAACTGATAAACGACATGTTTTAGCCTATATAAATACTTCTGCGTCCCCCTGCTAATAGGCACAAGCCTCCTCTCACATGCAAATTCGCACACGAGATCATAATTTTTAGTTACATGCACATTTATAAGAATTCTGCTCAAGTTTGATTTTACTTAATACAAATTTGGGCTTTTGTGTACAAAATAATACTAATGTATATAGCGAGTCGTAGATAGATTTGTTATGTACAAAGATAGGTAATGCCCGAATTACTGTAATAAGTACTGACTTATAGTGCCCCTTGTATACAAAAAGAAACCGCAAATCGATGTACAGTTTAGCCGTTTGGCACACGCATACTAGAGGTCAAAACAAAATTTTTCATCCGCAGTTCTTAAAAAAATTTCCCTTAGGAGGTGGGTGCTGATTTATCATTTTTTTTGTATGGGAAATTGGGAATTTTTTTTTCAAAAACCTATCGTGTGTGGTATCATATGAAAGGGCTAATAGAGGCGGTTCTAATAATATACCACATCATTATATTTCAGCCATTTTTTAAAAATTAAAACAAAAATAATTTTCAAAACATACCAAGTTTGGGCTCCCCCAGATACGATATGGCTGGTTTTTTTTTGTACTCGTATATCAACAATGATACTAGATATGCTCATATCTAACCCCAAGAAAGCAATTTTGAAAATAATTTCATTTAGTATTTTTTTTAAATTTTTCAATATTATCAAGTAACGCAGTACAAAATATACTGGGGTAGGACTATAGTAGAACTCTTCTTCAGTACATTTTGTACTGCGTTATTTTGTAATATTGAAAAATAAAAAATAAATACTTAATGAAATTATTTTCAAAATTGCTTTCTTGAGGTTAGATATGAGGATATCTATTATCATTTTTGATATAAAGTACCAAAAAAAACCAGCCATATCGTATCTGGGGGAGCCCAAACTTGGTATGTTTTGAAAATTATTTTTGTTTTAATATAAAAAAAAAATGGCTGAAATATAATGATGTGGTATATTATTAGAACCGCCTCTATTAGCCCTTTCATATGATACCACACACGATAGGTTTTTGAAAAAAAAAAATTTTTTTCCCATACAAAAAAAATGATGAATCAGCACCCCCCTCCTAAGGGAATTTTTTTTAAGAACTGCGGATGAAAATTTTTGTTTTGACCTCTAGTATGCGTGTGCCAAACGGCTAAACTGTACATCGATTTGCGGTATTACTGTAAAATTAGACTCGTACACCGTGCACTATTAAGAAGTTAAGGCGTGAGAAGCAAGGTATCGAATTTCCAACAAGCTTGTGAAAAGGTAAGCAAGCTCAGGTGTCAGCGATTTACGTGGAAACCTTACATTCTGGACTGTAGCGTTTACTTATAGGTAGGTTTACAAGCACGTGACGAATTTGTTGCGTTTTTCAGAGGCAATCTCAATATGGGAAACAAGGACGGCTAATATGTTTTTAAACTATATTTTTATACGACTTCAAAAAAGGAGGAGGTTCTCAATTCGACTTTTTTTATCATTATTATTTTTTTGTGTGTATTTTACTCGATATCTCCGTGAATCGTGAACCGATTTTCAATTTTTTTTTATCGAACGGGTATAACCCCTACATGGTCAAATTGTCGCCAAGGTGGGGTCTGATGATGGGAACCTGGAGAAATCGAGGGAACTCTTCAACTATTATAGGTACACCTATAGTGATTTTTTTCTATTTTTTACAACAACTTGGCCACTTCCTCTTGAAATAGCGGATCCTAAGTGAAGTCGGTTCTTTTTTTGTTTAAAATTATTAACTGTTTTATTTATGTACTTAACAAGTACCTATGTAGTCAAGAGAGTGAATGTTGTGTCTAATGTATGTCACCTACCTGTCTATATAAAAATATATCATGATTTTATTTAAATAAATGTATTAGGCACATCGACCCGAATTAATTTATCATTATTAAAAAAACTAGTTTTAAAATTATGAGACTTCCTAGCACTAAACGACTGATTACATTAGTGAGGTATTAATATCAACGAAACGATTGATTGATATTAGCCTAATTTAAATAAAATTACAAGACTTATTCGATATCGACGTTCACGAAGGCGGGCCAAGTAAATCCGACTCGACAAATACGTACAGTCAGCGTCAAATATATTGTAACAGCTAGAGTAGCCATATAGTTCGTCACACCATACAAAATATATGGTGTGACGAACTATTTGATCACTTTGGCTGCTACAATATATTTGACACTGACTGTACACAACTTTGCGGGTGGGGTTGAAGTTCCCGACGTTATCAGGTTATCATTGTTTTACTTTTAGCACAGCAGGTACAGTTCTGTAACTATTACCAAAATAAAAATTAAAACCAGTATGAAGTTAAGCGTTAGCTTTTACCAGTGGAAACAGAAAAGACGCTGATTCACAGCCGCACGATTGACGTGAGTCATTTATCATGGAGCAGTTTAAGCGGTAGACAAAATGGATGATAAATAGCAGAGTTTAGTGAGATTTAGATGGCACTGACGAATTTTACGACATAAATTCTAAGTATACGGATAAGTGACCCGTAATTCCTAAAATCCTCAATTATTTATTTGATGCGATGAAATGGAAAGAGAACCATCAGAGATTAATGCTCACTTATTCTCCTGTTATGAATTTTGGCTTTAAGAAATTGACATCATTACATAATATCGGACATCGCGTTGTGGGGTGGGTACACCACACTGTGGTAGACTCTTACTGTTGAATATTTTTGCGAACACTCTCGATTCAATAGATGGTATTTACCTACCTAGTCATCTTGGCGTCATTCATTAGAAATGGAAGGTAATATAATTATAACATTGTCGATTTCATACCGTATTCACTCGCTGACACGAATATTGGGTACACAATAAATAATAATCAAGTTCGATATGACGTTTCATGGTTGTTGGCTGTAATAATTTTTTGTCCGATAGATACCATAACTTCGGTGATAAACATTCTTCGGAGTACTTCGTTGATGAAGATTCCTACACAGATAGAAAAAATCTCTTCAACCAAAGAAACCTATTTGAATCAAGAGATATCCAGTTTCCCATATAAGGAAAAAATAAAATTCTTTATTTTAAGATATAAAATGTTTCAAAGTTTATTACTTAACCTAATAAATTCAATACTTTATCCGAGATATAAAAATCTTCTTTTTAAAATAGCTTAATATTCTCACGAAGGGCGTTTGAATTTTGTTTTTGTATTGTATTTTTTTTAAATTGAACTTTATGTGTCTTAGTGCAATACATAAAGAACTTAAGCCAAGAAACTTTGTTTCTTGGATGAAGACTCATAGTTTAAATTGAGAATTGAATTTCTCCACGGAAACAAGAAATCGCATTAGTTCAAGAGCATGTGTTACTTGATGTAAAATTTGATATTTTCACACCAAGATCTAAAATTTCTTGGCGTATGAAATCGATTACTTGAAACAAACAATAACATTTTCTAAGGCGGTTATCACACTGGCGCGGATCCGCATGCGGCACCGGTGCGCGAGCGAGATAGCGCTCTGCATGTGTATAGCGCTATCTCGCTCGCACACCGGCGCCGCATGCGGATCCGTCGTCAGTGTGATAATCGCCTTAGTGTCTCAGTGCACTACTTAAAAAGCTAGTAGCAGAAACTGTGTTTCTCGGGACTAATCCCAAGAAAGGAAGTTTAACTAAAAGTAGATAATACAAATATAAATTATGATTATTTATATACTCACAATTTATAATCGTATTAACTAGAGCTGAGATTGCTATTGTGAATCTCAAATAAGCCCGGGTAAAGCGGCGAGGGTCATGAAGTTACGTTGAACAAACGTTCGCGTGTTCTAACCTACACGCAGAGACATCTATTGATGCGCAGGGTAACTAACGTCCAAGATTTAAATGTTTCAAAGCAAAAATTATGTGCTTCTTCTTTGGAATAGCTATGGCTCTTGATTGTAAGTTGAAAACATCAAAGCAAAAATTAATCTCTCTTGCCTAAAAACTTAAAAATCTCAAATCTAACTTTTGGTGCTACTTCTTTGAATTAGCTTTGGCTCTTAGCTGTAGATTGAAAACATCAAACCAAGAACTAATCGATCTTACGTAAACACATAAAACTCTTAAAGGAAAATGTTGGTGCTTTTTTGCCGTAAATAATTATTATCTTAACTCAAATCATTACTATTCGCTTTAAAAATAGGTAAAGTTAAAGCTAAATCATTTTAAATCTTCTTTTAAAAATCATGATATTTTTAACTCAAGTCATGTTTATTGGTCTAAGGTATTTATTACTCTCTTTAAGAAACCGCGTGCAAGAGAGTTTTGCGTTTTGAATTAAGATATTATTTCTATCTGTGTATAAGAGTAATTTCTATTCAGATATTAATTATACTAAATATCATAAATATGCAACCACCAAGAAAAAACTAGGTGACGTATTGAAAATTTAAAACACAAACACAATTTACTTCTCTCAAACATAACTCCAACATACAACAAATAAGTAATCAACCAATATTAAAGTTGTTTTGAAGTTGCATCGGAATAATTTTGAAGCAAATTCTGATATTTCTTATTCAGACGTTTAGGAGCTATGTTTCGCGTAGTTATAGTGAGTTGGATTGAATTTGGATCGTGACTAAACTAAACGTGTTTAATACGGCCTAAGTAATTTAAGTATATTTTAAAGGTATAACTTTTGACATAAGTAGAAATATATACTTTTGATTTGGTTCTCTATCATGGTTCTCTATCATGTGCAGGAAGTCGAAGATTTATTCTTTCGATATAGGTATTGATTTGTTTCTTTGCATTATATATAACGCTTGAATCGTAAATTTTTGGTTTGTTTTTGTTTAAAGGAAGGTCTAAAGACTCTAAACTAAAGGAATAATGGATCCGAATTTATAATCACTTCGTAGAACTGTGAGACTGTAATCTGATATGGATACATTCAAGATTGAATCACTATAAATAAATACGTTAATTAAGAAAACGAAATATTTACAGATTATAAATCCTAGTTACATTCCTTGGGAAAGGAAACGATTTATCAAGCGAACGATATGCGATACGACAAAGTCAGTGTTCGATTAAAGATTAGAAACAGTGGATTTGAAGGAACGTGTAAAATGCACTGCGTACAAATAACCCGCAATGCTAGCAAAATATGTTGGGAAGAATAAGAGAAGTCAGAGGATGGTGAGATGAACGCAATGATTTGCGGCAGCGATAAATCCGCCGGCAGACGGGGACAGACCCGCCCGAGGCCGCCACGGTAAGTGTATCCAATTACTACGATACCCTACACCGCAGCACAGCACCAACCCATACGTTATGTACCATAATAACAAAGATTACCGTGATAGAAAAAATCTATTACAAACACAAACAGCCGGGAGAGGTTACTTCTATACTTTTTGTTTTAAAAGCATGTTTATTTACAACTCTGCAGCCTGCAGGGTTGTAAGTGGATCTGAATATGTGAACCATTCTACAACTATACACCATTATCATTATTTTTTCGGATAGGATATTATTTACTTGTTATGTGTTTTGCCTCATCTTATTCTACGCAAGAAACCGTTAAGAGTTGTAGGCGGGTCTGCGTATAATTAATTCCGTCCTGTGCTACTAATGTTACCGTCGGAAGAAACCGCAGCGCCCTGTGGTGGCTTGAGAACATGTTTAGTCGCACTCGTATCACTCATTCCACTTTGTGCCAATTTCACCGGTAGGCCGTCTCGTATTCCACTATTACCGCAAGCTTCGCAAACGATTAATGCTTTAACAGCGGAGGATGCAATGACCCGTTTTTCTCAACGACTTAATACAAGGTTTCTGTCAGTTTTCATCAATTCAGTGAGGTGTAGCGTGCAGATTAATTCTTGTTTCATTTATAATAATGTCGCCACCGTAATGACGGGTAGTGGTAATTACCAAGACATATTAGGGTAAGTGCAGATCATATATATTAAATGACAGCAATAATTGCAATAAAACTAAGCTACGTTTTTATGAAGTCATAATGTAACGTTTTTAATAAATATTATTTCACTATAACATAGAAATTTATATTTTTTATTGTTAAACACATCTTAGAAATAATACGCACTGTAATTTACAAGTAAGTAAGTAAAGCTTCATTTGGTCACCGAACACCACGGAAGAGCTTTGGTATCAAGTAATCAAGCAGCTTATCGCCCTCAGCGGAACAAGGTCTGACCCAGCTGCCTTTGTTTGGTCAAATATATTTCAAAGCGTCACTGATCGTGATCGTCCTCGCATACCTATACCCTTCAAAAATATTACAAGCAGAACTAATTCTCAGAACGACCAGTTGGGTTTTAGTTATTCCATATTTTTAAGCACATGAATGGATTCGGTAAGGTTTTTTTGTAGGAAGGACTGACCTCGGCGCGTTTTCGATAAATAATCAACGTCACAATCGATACAATCGGCACGTAAATGGGCATAATGGGAAACGCTGCGGTGCATCGATGCGATCGCAGCGTTCGAAGGCCGGTTGGTCAGTCGGCGCACGGCGGCGGAGCGGCTGTTGTACGTTTTTAACTTGGTCAGATTGTACGTTCACTGAATCGGCCGCGTGCTGATTCAAATCGAGGTCTGCCGGGTCGCTGGGCAGAGCGGGTTGCGATGCTCGCGGATCGATTATCGCGCGTCACGAGCTGCAGGCGAATCGGGCCACACACTGCACGCAATGTCGCGCCATCTAATTAATCTCATTTGGGCAAAAAATCTGTATGTTACACGCAACGTCTCCGAGCAATACACGAGTGAAGACAAAAACCTGTCACGTTTCTCCGAGCAATAAACCAAATTATCTAACTGCCTGCGGCGGCGAAGCAATAACAACAAGTACTTCGTATTTTCATTAGCAGTAACTTAACAACAGCAATAACAAGAAGATATATTAAGGGATTTGTCACATTTTTCAATCAATAAATAATGCATAGTACCTACTTAGGTATATAATAGTAACAATTATAATACAGAAATACTATGAAAAAATAATGCATTACATTGAAATCGAACAGTAATGATCCCCCGCGGGAAACGGAGAGCGCTATTAGACCGACATTGACATGACTTATTCTGTGAAATATCTAGCAATCGCAGAACGATGGCATTTCAAATTGGTTCGTAGTAAAGAGAGCCTCAGGTGTTACCTCCGTGAATCATTTAATCGCTCGTTAATCAAGAATAACTAAGTGTAACGAGCGGCTATCCGTCACAAACCTCCTGACGGATCAGTCTTTGTTTGGATTTTGTTCATTATGCAATTTTGCATATGTACATAAAACAGTACATATGTACCTATCCCTATTCGTTTAATGACTGTGCAAATCATTAGCTAATTGCCGTATTATTATTATATATATATTATTAGATAACGATATTACAAGTTATTAATGGTGGTACATCTTAATTCGAATGAAGTAGTTTCATACCCATGTAGAGTATCATTACAATTTGAACCTAAAAAAATGTATGTAGTCCCATAATCTACGGGAAATATGTATACGCCATTAAAGCTGCTTAAAGCCTATTTTCACAGCACGGGAAATGATGCTAATACGTGCCGTCATGTTTGGTGTCAGTAAAGACTTAAGACAGCTCCCCGAAGGAACGGTTACGCCGTAACAATAGTCATTAGCAATCAATCAAACTGATTTCAGTGGGTGGCGTAGACGCTTTGGCTAAAAGCCAAATTGTTCCTTGCGGTCACGTCCAGAAATTTAGCATGTGGTCACGTTACGCTAATTTGAATAGTAACACAAAACGGGATACGGAAGCAGTGACCATTTTAGAGCTTTCAGTAGGGTGAAGGAAGGTGAGGAGGGAAATTATGCAAGTATCAGCGCCAACCACGGTCGGGCAGCTCGGTCGGTCGAGACGAAGCGATGAACACAGGGATTTATTGAAATTGTGGGCAACGATACGTCGATGGCTGTGGTTGGCGGCACGCGCTGGTATCACGTACGGGCAATTGAAAGGAGCGCGAGTTATTGCGGGAAATGCGAGGGAATCGAGTCGCAATTGTTGCTCCCGGGCAAGCCACACAATGTGCTCGTGAAGGGATAACGACGCGGGCGTCGGTGTCGCTTTGCGCGTCACGCCTACATGCTACGGCACGCCACCCGAGGCACACGACACATAGATGGATAGCCTTACAGCCAAACAATTTGCTACGAACTTTGGTATTTTAGTGAATTTACTGTTGGTTACAAGGTTACGAAGTAATCGAACTGGGACGTCTCGGCATTTTTTTGATGTTGTTCTTGATCTTTATGAAATTTGTTGGGGTTATAGCAGAGATACATATAACTTGAGAGTTCGTCTGAGCAGAATCGATCAAGGGGTTATGGAGCTAGAAAGCGCGAAAAAATGGGTCTTTTTATATCAATTGGTCAGCTTGTTTGCAAGTAAATCGCGAGTTCTCAGTTCGAGGCGGACTACTAGTTATCAATGTAACTAGTAACTAACAAGTACAACAGCTATCTATTTAAAACATTTGTTGTTTTTTAACCGTAAATACAAACAAACAATGGTGAGTTGTGAGTTTCATGGTCGATACATTATTATCTTATAATCGGCTTGGGTTCTCTTCTTTTCAATTCCTTAAGAACCTTCCGAGTCCTGTTTGTTTGTCTGTTATTACCACAACATGTTCATTATATGTTTCCGGCGAGAACTTGTTACCTATCGAGAGCACTTATGGGATGTTATGTCACAGAACAGAGTGTACGATTCCCCTTTACTAAACAAAATACTAAATACATACATGCTTGTGTAGTTTAGCTAACAAACAATATGTCGCCTGTCCAAAGACGGACGATAGGAACGTGGAATTTTAATCGGTATCATGGCTTGAATAACGCCAGGTAAACAAAAAATCGGGCCTCAACGGATGTCCACGCGCCTCGACGCATTTAAAGGATTACCCAATGAATTCTGATTACGGGAACCCTGTGCAGACTTTATTAGGTACCAAATTATACAAACAGCTAAGTCAAATTCGAATAACGTTAGGGGAATACTAATTACGTGGCCACAACAGGTGACGCTTTTTGGATGACAAACTTACATTTTATATTTTCGATTGGAATTCTAATGTTTTATATTTTTTCAGAGGCCATAGTTTTTATTGTTTAGTCTCTACTCTGATCAATCTGATCATGTAAACTTGTTTCAATTGTTTTACAACTTTTATTGAGTATTTAATAAAAAAGAGTTATTGAAAACTAAGTAAGCTCCATATAATTAACCATTTAAATATATGTAGACATGGCCAAATACCTTAAGCTTAATAACATGCTTCAATAATGCGAATTGATACAAATCAGATTTCTTTTGTCGTATATTTGGTCACATCACTTTTTATTGTTGATTGTGTTTAAGCAATCGAAACCGGTTGCCGCAGACGCAGCTCTCAGAAGACAAAAGCACAGGGGAGATATTCATGACATAGTTACTTATCACTAACAAGAGAACTAGTTATTATAATTTATTATTGTCTCAGTGTTTTCTTTGATATAATATCTTTGGATACAATAGCCAGGCACAAGCAGTGCATCACTCGTGGGAAGATGTGAGATAAAGCCACAATCGTACTTTCATCCGATCACGCATGATATAAAGTGCGAACCACAAAACAATGCTAACAAACAGTCACATGTAAGAAACAACCATAATATGCTTGCTACACGACGACCACTGCTCAATGAAATATGTACTCTACTGCCGTCAGTGTAAATACTAAACGATGAATTGTCTTGCCTTTCTGTATCATGCATCTGTTTGCATACAAAAGTTTTTTTTAGTTGATCGTTATTTAAGTAAGTCACGTGAAGTAATTTATGTCGGGTAACTAAGTGTCGCAAATCAGTAACACGTACGGTCGCTTTTAAAATAATGAAGATATACATCTTAAGCCTTTTACTAATTAAACTTGTATATGTGGCTGAAACAGATAGTATGAACCCAGTAGGTATGAACTTAGGCTTCAGTGGCGGCGCGTCCATAGAATACTATTCCTGTCGGCTTGACTAGTTTTCAGGCACCTGAGCAGTTGTCCTACAGCTCATGAAAAAAATTAAACTTGCCTAAGAAAAGTTTTGACCTGCCATCAGTGCTAGGCTTCCAATATCGTAGCCGATGATGAAATTAGGTATTAATTTACTATCTTAACTCGTTGTCTACCTGTATGCATTCTCTACATTTGTATAGGTAGGTAGGAATAACAAGATGCTTATACGAAGAATAGCTACAGTGGAAGCCAAGTGTACAAACACAAACTAAACCCTAGGTATCTCTACTAACTAAGTCGCATCGTATACGATAATCTGCGTTAAAAGCACGACTTGTTTTCTATTCGACGACGCAGAGACGTCTCCACCGCTTCGTACTGAAATAGACACCAAATCAACGAACAAGTCCTCCAACTTCCTTCCTCATCCTAAATTGACAATAAGTACTAATAGACAGACTGAACCTACATGACGCGCTACCACAAGCCACCAAGTGGAGATATCGCCAGGGCCCTCGACGTTTCAATGCTAAGGGTACGTTTATAAGTCTGCCTTCATAGTCGTTTACGTGAAATCATCGACCTTTATATTATTTTATTAAATTATTATTTAGTATTTTTCCAAACTTACTAATATAACGTCGTGAAATTGTATTCTATCAGTAAACACGTTCTAGTGGTGTCAAAGATTTGGCAAGAAGCTTCTAGATCTATTGACTCGGGCGATATCGTTGAAATCAGCGAATTTAGTAGTCTACAGTAACACAATTTCGAGTTAATTTCCGAAAATAACTCACCTGGTGTAACTTTGCCATGTGCGCCTTTTACGTAATCAGATGTAATTAGAAAACATCGTTTCAGTTATGCCTATATAACAACTGACTCTGAATGCTACATTACCTGACTGAAATAGTACATTACACAACTAGGGTGGTAAAACAAAGAAAGGCCGAGATCGCAGAAGTTTGGGGCCCGAGCTGCAAGCGAGGGACGTAAATCTGCGATCGAAGGCTTTCTTTATTACCTCCCGTGTTGTGTACATCATTTTATGTCTACACTTGGCCAGAAAGCGTCTTTTTCCGTACGCGCAGCGTGCGGAAAAAGCCACTTTATGGCAAGGTGTGGCATAAACGATATTTTTCGTAATTTTAATTAATACCTAAATAGCAAAAATATACATAGAAAACATTCCAAACTACGCCAGCTAAGCAGGTAGCATAGTTGACTCGGAACCATTCTGTAATAAATAAGCCGTTAAGCTTGTATGAAATACCCTTATGCTTGGAGTTTATTTTTGCCATCTTGTCGATTTCCAAAGTGTTCAGAGTCACGCAAGCGACACAGGGTAGGTAAATTGTGTAAGTATATACAGTACCGCGACTTATGGGTGGCACGGCACCACTCACATTATTGCCATGTCCTGCTTCAGGTATTTTAAACAGTCTACCAAAGATAACAACCCTGTGAAAACTTGTGCATAAACTTGATTAACTGTTATTATAAATAACGTAAATAAACCAGGGATCGTTACCGGTATTACTAAAAAGCGCCCGACTATAGCAATATTTACATGATACTTTTAAATGTACTTAATTTAGGCAAGGGCAATCAATCATCAGATTAACCGGAAAATATTTATTAACAACCGAGATACCGAAATTGAATACCGGTTAATTTGTATGAAAATAATACCGGTATTCGTTCCCTGGAATAAACTCCTTCTTGCTTTTTTAAAAGAACTGTTGTGATTGTGTGATCTCCCATTCATTCAATTAAATATGATAAATGGTTTTTGCTAATAGCACTTCTTTTCTAGACTTCGTTTCAGGAGCTATGAATGTATATAATTATTACCTAGGTACTAATGCAATTAGAATCTGTAATGCGATACCGATAGATAACTTTTATTTTGATGAAAAGTAACGAAAAAAATTTTCTTCACAAAAAATCTTGTGGGCCGCACCTATACTAATACCCCCGTAGTATGCAAAACTTCCATGTCGGGGAGAGGGGGGATACCCCTGTTGCCCCCCTCCCCCCCTCCTCTGTATACGCGCCTCACTGACATGGTACAAAAATTTAAGAAGAGAACGCGGAGAGCAATGAGGGTAGCGTTGAGGAAGGACGACTCTCAAAGCTGGGATGCATATAGAGAAATTAGAAATAAGTACACAAAACTGAGAGAGAAATCTAGCTGGGAGGGCTGTAAAAAATTTACGGAGGAAATTACAGCTATTTGGAGGGAGCACGAGTTGTAAAACTGCTGGCTGGGAAACAATCGTGTCAACTGGGTAGTCTGAGAGTGGGGGCGGCTCTTTCCATTCTTGACAGCGCCTCTCTTTGTATGAGTGCATGTCTTTGATCCTGGCAGCTCTCTCTCCATTCTTTGCTTTTATTCTGTACCACTGCTCCGTGGCTCTCTCCTCCACCTCAATATGAAGTGATTTCATGTCCAGCATTACCTCCATTGCATGTGTTGGAGTCGTTATCATTGCCCCCGTTATCATCGATCAGGCATGCCAGTCTCTGTACCTTTGGTATTCTTTAACATGGGGTGTGCCACCGGACTATTGCCCCATATGGTACTGTGGGTAGTATTATAAAAGCAGCCCAATGCATATTGCTTCGTCTCCAAAGCTCTCTCTACCCTATCGATGAGCAACGTCACAAGCGCGCGCGGCGAGTCTTGAGCAGCGGTAAAGGGGCGGGGCCAGACATGTGCGCCGCGCCGCCGCGCCGCCGCCGCCGACGATTTTTCCACGCCGCCGCCGCCGATGATTTTGACCGGCGTAAAATCGGCGTGACAAATTTTAAGTGTTTTAATGCCCGGAAACGGTAAATGACTAATGAGTGGCCATTATACTACGTATTTTTGAAAGATCTTTTGCTTCTTGACTTATCCTTTGCCAGTTACATCAAATGACCTCATTTAGATGCTATTGTTAGATTTACGTCAACGTCTTATCGGTGATTTATGACGGCTGGTTTTTGGATTATAGGCTTTTATTCGTTTTGTCTATTGGTTATCTATCTTCTTTAATTTATCTTTCGTCTTAGGTTAGGTTATTCACAATATTTTTATAAAAGTAAAATACAAAAATAGATCAAAAACAATAAAAATATTATAAAAACCTAACCTAGGGATCCGCCGGCAACGGAGCAAGGCCCAGGCTGCCAGTGGTCAGGGCCGCATAGAGGGGAACCTTCGGGCTGTGCGCGCCGTGTCCAGTATTACCGCCATCCGAATCTGACCCTTGAACCAACCTCAACCCCGAAACTAAAGTATTTCAAGAAGTTGGCCGAGACTCTTCGCAATGGGAGCATACGCAACAACTACTGTCGGTTCAATAATCGCCGAACCGAATCAACCTGGAACATGGCGATTACCTCGTGAGCCAAGTCTAGGTACTTGCTGGATTTGTCTTTCTCAATTCTCCTTTCACGTGGTTCTCGTGACGGTGATGTCGACGAGCATTGCCCTGTGAGCGATCTATCAGCACGTTATCAGGCTTATTGGTAGCAATAGTTCTGTCCGTGATGATAGATTGATCTTAATAGAGCGTGGCTCGACCATTTTCTAGGACTGGCGCAGGTGTGTACTTGTAGTACGGCACTTTGTGGTCCCGAAAGCCGTAGGTACATAAAAGCAACCTGCTGGTTTATAACCCTAGCTACGAGATTATGTATGTGCAAGTACTCGCCGCTAGCAAGATGAGAACAACCGGAGATGATATGCCTGAGTGCCTCTCCGGGCGACAGGATATATTATTGATTCGGGCATATAATACCGGTTTTACATGCCCTAGTCATCATTCCTTCGTCTGCAATTGCACAGGCGAAACCCTCGGTTTCTTCGAAGAGGTCCCCAAATCGTAACCAGTTCACCGACGCGAGCAGGTCTATGTGTCCCGTGAGTGCTCTATAGAACCGCCCGTGTAGCTCCTTACTCTTCTTTTTTTTGTTAAATGCCCCTTAAGTCAAGTTTGATGTTGGGATCCTTGATAAATCGAGGGAACTATTTAAGGCCACTACCTAACTTGGCGATACGGTATCGGTGCACTAAAGGATGTTCGATGCTTTTTTTTACCGATTCCTTACCGAGCGTCTATATTTGAATGGAGGCTTCCTGATTGCCGCGGGCTACGCGGTGAGAGTGCGGCATATCGCAGGCACGGTCAGGGTGTAAAAACCTGCATGCCGAGCTCGCACCGCGTGAAATTTCGTGAACAAAATGGCGGCGGCAAGAGCCACGTGTATTATTTTGGTTGCCGATGTGGAAAAATATCCACTTGTATAAAACTAGAACTGAACGAACTAAACTAGAATCACTAGAGTGCATCCTCTTCATCTAACATCCCATCCTTGTCTTTTAGAACTCAACGTACAATTTTCTCTCACGAATTACAAATGCGAAATCAGTCGGTTTTGCACTTATTAACTTCGGGGCTTTTTGTGTTATCGTATTCGATATTCAGGCATGTGGTGTAGCCAGTTCTACATAGATAAAGCAAATAAATATGTATATAACACTAGTCTATCCTTTGTAAAATTCTCTAAAATCATGTCTTGTATTTAAAATATGCAAAGTTTGCTAGACAATCATACATCGTTAGAGATTTGGGGAGTTCTATTTACGCAGGTTATACTTAATAACTCAGTAGGCTTCGATTTAGAGGGTATTTTGTCAATTTCTCCAAAAATATTAAAAATATATACCACGCCGATTTCACGCCGATCACGCCGCCGCCGCCGGTCAAAAAACGATCGGACGCCGCCGCCGATGATTTTGGCATCGGCGCACACCTCTAGGCGGGGGTGGACTGAATGACAAAGGACCATGAGCGCGCGTGGCAACATGGCTTTTTATAATGTCGAGGGTAGCAGATAGACGAATCACAAAACATTTCGCGGTCCGCTATTTTTGCAAACGAACATCTCATTGGATCCTGCTCTAATTAACATTCTCTGAAATGCACATAAGGATGTTCATTATTGAACAATGAACATCATTCCAAGTGGTAAAGTAAAGTATATACCAAATTGAAAATTTACCGTGGGACTAGGTCGACTTGTGGAATATTGTCTGATATTTATTTATTACCTATATATTCTCCTATTAGCAGCGGAGATAAATCCCAAACAAAAGTCAAAGATCATGTAACTCGCTCTACTTTCTTAAATTATAAATGGTGTAAGTAACACAACTTTACGACTTAGTTTTATTTAAGTACATTTAGATTTCAATTAACGATAAGCACAAACTTTTCAAATTTTTATTATTTTAACAACAACCTCAGAAATTTAACAGTAAAATTACGAACTAGTCATCAAATATCTTCAAATAAAATAAAAGCGATAATATAGTGTCTACTGTATAGTCTGACATGGTTTACCTCAAGTAGTTGATACAAATGATCCTAGATAAAAACGGCTTACTGCCCAGCACCCGGTCAGACAAGCTAAGCATTCAGGTCGCAGCTATCTTCCTAGATATGGCCAATGATAATTCCAATAAATCAGGATATGGTACTGATTTGTGCCTAGTCAAACTTAACGCGGAGGCCATCGGTGCAATAATTTTTCGATGTCATACGTTTCTAGGTCAAACTGAGCCCTAGGCATTTCAATTATAAGACACGTATTTCGATTCCGAGCTTAGAATAATTCGAAAGGCAACATATTTCCGTTAAACTGATAGCATATTTATGCGTAACGAGTAGAAGGCTAGATTTAATGCGAGTCTTGTATTCGAACATTATGCATACAGTAATAATATTACAGTAGATACTTAGAATCGAAGTAGCAAATGTAGCAATGGTACATGGATGTGTTTGAGATGACAAACATTTCGTAGAAAAGTGGTAATGGAATTGTATGGGTGATGAACTGAACTTTTTAACCCTAAAGATAACAAACACAAGAAGCCGTCACACGCCGAGCAGTTGTAAGATCTAAACGAAAGAAACCGTAAAATTAGGCTAAACTGATGGTAAAGGACGTGTTCGTGTGAGGAATCCCACACGCGTCACGGACTCACGGATCCCACACCGCCGGCACGTGCATTCAATTAATAGTGAGGAGTCTACGCGGAGCGTCTATTTCTGAACGGACCCTCCCCCGTTTTCGTGTACTGTGTGTGTAGCTTTCGTTTCACTCCTGTAAATATTTTGTCATTTTATGTGTTTCTGTTATTATTACTTTACGTATAAAACTCAATTAATTATAGTTAAACGAGATGGGAATACTTTCCGTGGGTGTAAACGAAGAACATAAAACATAATGAACCTGTATAGAACTATGCAAGAACTGAGGTAACAGTTGGTTCGTCAATCGCTTCTAGAGAGCATCAGATCAACTTTCTCGCCCTTCTTGTATCGTCAGAACCCGTGTTGCGTACTTATATGGACAAGGCAAACGTCGGTGTAAATTACGAGAGATGAGTGGATGAGATGAAAACCATAAGACTTTAATAATTTTAAACAAAAAAAGAACTTACTTCACTTAGGCTCCGCTTTTCCAAGAAAAAAAAATACTGAAATCACTATAGGTGCACCTATAATAGTTGAAGAGTTCCCTCGATTTCTCTAGGATCCCATCATCAGATCCAGACCTGGTGACAATGGGACCAACTTTGAAGTATACTCTTTCAAACAAAAAAAAAATTTCCAAATCGGTCCAGTCGTCTTCGAATAATCGGTGAGCATACGTTTAAAAAAAAGATCCCGACGAATTGAGAACCTCATCCTGTTATTATCGGTTGATTAGCTTCTAACAAAACGTACACAGTAAAGGTTCAGCTGTGGTGAAACAGTTAACTCTCTCCAATTGTAGAAAAACACTAAATTCGTAATAAGCGTTTTGAAAAAATAGTGGAAGTTATCTAATGTTGTCGAAAGAATTTTAGGACTCGTTGAAAAAACTGATTCGTTGCGTAACAAAGTATCAGATCCTAATTAATATTGACCCTTATTGATAGTAGCGTTGTTTTTGAATATCTGCAATCAATCATGACCTTCAGACATGCCAGTCGCTGTAATAAAACAGGTGTAAGACCATTCCAGACATAGGAACTTCTGAAAGTCAAACACTCATTTGTAGATTGTAGATACAATAAGCAACTTTGTAAGATACAGTAGGCACCAACCATAGAAAGGAATGACAAGATTATATTAAGAGTGGAATATAAGACTTTACGTAATTGTACCTCCGAAAGTGCTCAGAAGAGTTCGAAGGTGTACTTAATTTAGTATATTAATCGATTGCTCTTAAAAGAAAGAGTAGCTATGTAAAATATTTGATATGTGTGTATTTGTACAGAAAACCGCTTTTAAGACTGAAATATTTTAATCCAGGTGTAGGTATATTATGACTGAAACTATCATAAATTACCACTAAATCAATGAGAGGTACTAAATCAAGGACAAATGGAAAACGCGGCTTCCCGGCGGTGACTTCATTGTCACGAAAACGAAGGGAGAGAGTTCTTCGTAAAACTAAAAGTTCGTCCTAAAGGGGTCCTAGCTTAGCTAGTAATGTATCTCTGAATGAGTAGGTCAAAACTAGGTTAAATATTCAAATGTAAATAGCTTCTTTATGCAATCCAACCAAGACTTTTAAAACTACATAGTTTTTAAATGCATTTGCATGTTGCATAGTACTTACTAAAAATAAAGAAGATGTTATAAGAAACAAAGATGTGGAATTGGAAAATACGCCTTAACGGGTGATTTTCTGCAAACTTGGCCGACCACGCGTATAGATAGTCGATGCATTCGCTTCCGCTTATAATATTAGCACGGTAGAGTGCGGGCTGCGGTCTGGCTGAGGCAATGCCGATGCCGGGAAACGCACAATATCGGCTTTCTCTCGCCGTTCGCAACTTCATCAGCCCGCGCCCAGAGAAAACACGGTCACAATTATCTGCGGCACTGCGTTCATTTCCGTGACACACGTGGGAATGATATTGATGCTTGAGATTTCATTTCTTATTAATTTATACCTACGAGTAGTAGGCTAGCACCTTCCTCGTTATTAAGAAACGGGTGATGCTTCTTACTTACGTCTTACGTCAAAAGATAATTTTGATAACCGGCACCAGACTTACACTAACAATAGAAGAATTCATTCAATCCTATCTTAAAACTATTTCAACTATACTACTCAAACGTTTATTGCGATAGCAGTAATCGTGACCCAGTATGATATGCCTAGTCCGCATAAGAAGGAAAGCATCGAAAACGCATCGATCATGTCATAGGAACACCAAGTTCAAGGCCCGTGGCTCTGTATAAATCAGAGTGAAATACGAACTAATATTACCATAGTAATCGGGAAGACAGTGAAAATAAACAGTGCATAAATCATAATCGTAATGATTTATTTTAAAATATAGCGACGGCAGCAAATTAAAGTGGCGAGTAATCCCGGTCGGGATCACAATGCACGCGATGATTTGTTATTAAAACCGGACGAGATGAATGCAAGCCTACAAATCAATCCGTGAATACTTCATTAGATGACTTAACATTATTTGTTAATAAATTATCTCACTGCAGAATCAGCGCCACTGAACAAACTCATATTCGCATATCATCACATCATTGTACGTATCTAGTTTACGAGATGGACATTTTGAAGTCCTTCCAGCTAGAGAAATATAGTCAATATTCGTACATTCGTAGTAAATGAGATTGCGATGACTTTGTTCATGTAGGCAACGACAATGTTACAAGTACCTTTGCTGATTCACATATTGATAACGATATTCACGAGATAGCTAATAATTATATAAGTTATTTAGTAATTTTATAATAAGGCCTATTAAGGTTAACAGACAAGTTTAAACAACTTACGTTTTATTGAAACAGCCAAGACCTAAACTGGTTTGAAGAGAATAATAGATGAAAATGTGTTTAGCAATATTTTGAGGCCCAAAATAGGCAAACCCGCTAACGATCCGATAGGCAAGTCCTATACAGTTAGTCCTAGTCAGTTAAGCCGAACCAGTGTTCGACTTGTGCGACCGAGTTTTAAATATGTTGCTATCATACTCTGATGGATGAGTTTGCACTTTGGCAAAGACATTTAATTCATTAATGTAAATGAGCCCGACGGAGAAGAGGTAATTTTCCAAATTAAGACCCTTTAAAATAATGTACGATCATTTCTCGAACGACGACCCGACTGCTGCAAGAGCTTAAACGATTTTAAATTAGAATATTCGAATGACCATCATTTGTCTTGCCGAAAAACAAAATAAGTGATTTTCAGTGACAAACGATTTGAACACTTCAGTTATTTCGGTTTCGAAGGGTTCAGTGACACTGCATAAACGTTAAAAAGATACATGCCTGATTATAAGCATACCTACATATTTTTTTAAACCTGGTTTGGTTAGAGCAATCTCAAGTTTAAAGCTAATGGTGATTCTTAGGATGTAGTCTATAGATGCCTAAAGTTCAGGCGCAGTCGCCATCAACCATATGGAAGCAACATTTTCCACTAAAGTTATCGAACCTGAAATCGTTATAGACAAATTTTGGGAACATTGAGAACATTCAATATATTTTCATAAACATAGACGCAAAGAAAGCTCTATCCGCGCAGCTAGCTACTAAGAATGGAAGCAATCTATGCAAGCAATAAGTTTATTAATACATTAAGACGATAAGGAATAAGTAATATCACGGTACGGGTAGCAAGAGAGCTCGAGCGAGAGAAAGCGGGTGAAACTTCCGAGCGGAAGCCGGCTTTCTACCCCGCCTCCTGCCGGTGAAGAAAACTAACCCTGGCTTTTAGAGAGGGCACTGTACTTAAACGGGTGACCAAGCCCGACAGCTTTATACGATAGAGAAAACTATAGAGATGCCGTCGTCGCTCCGCTGTCGGCCGCCGTTGCGTGCTTTGCTTACAGTTTTTATTTACACTCATTATATCACGCGTGGTTTGCAACTGTTACAATACTTGCAACGTAGGGACATGAAATACGACTAATAATTAATGACATACTTAGTGACTTTTTATTTTATACTTATGTGAAAAGTAAAAAATGTAGTAATTTTTAAAGAAGAAAAAAATCAAGCATATCGAAGTTTTCTTTTATGCCTGTTTCACAAAATAAAACTACAAAATAGAAAAATCGTAGCGTTTTATCGTGAACGTGACAAAGTTTGTTTCACGCGTACTTAAAGTTTCTCACAGTTGGTATTCGTAAACTTCTGAATGTGCTATTCGTATTTGTTGCATCACTAATAGAGTACTAAGTAATTAATCTTATTATGAAACAATTTTCTGAATTTATATTAATTCGGGAATGGAGTTGAACTTATGTTCACTCGTTCGGTCTGATATTCTGGTCGCAAGCCTACACACAGTTATCTGTAACATGTGTAAACTGGCGTGTCTGTCTTTCACGGCTAACGCGTAACATTGTGTGTTTACAGAGACGCGGTTCGCGTCCGCGGCGGGCGCGAGCAAGGTCGCGCGCCACGTGCGCCGATGGTAGGTATGGGTACATTGTTGTCCAACTAGAAAGTTATTTTTCTCCATCTTCTATTGACATTTGGGAGAACTTATGAATCTGAACGGGTAATGCTATTGATCTGTATACAGCTAAGTTTGTCGCCGGGTATTGATTTATTTTGTCTATGAGTTTATTGCGTAAATATTAAAAAGATATAAATGTTTTTACGACTTTGTTTTTAACTATACGGACCAGATATTATGCAATACAATGTTAGATAGAATTTTAAATAAAGAACAAGCTATGAAAACATTTGAATTATGCAATTATATGAAACCGATTCTGTTTATGTAATTTTTATTTCGTCACTCCGTGCGGTAAGTGAGATATACCGCCCGCGCGCGCAGCCGCAAATCTCACAGCACACCTAGGAGAAGACGTAATATTCTGTAGGCACCAAGGACGGTAAATAAAGATGGATTCAGATCTCTTGTTTAAGCTCTTACCTTCGGTTCGGGCCACAAATTGCCGCCATCTGCCTACATCTTTATTTTACCGCCCTAGATGCGTAATGTACTAATTTTCACACGTGGCTATTTAGATATTAATACTATTAATTTAAGCTTTCATGTAAAACCAACACGTGTAAAGTGTAAATTAAGAAACAGAATAGGTGCCTATTTATTAAAATTCCAATAACAGGCCACAATACTCAATTCAAGGCCACATATAGTTTTACTCGTATGTATAGTTATATAAACTTGTCTTTATTATAATTATATTATATAGCAATTTCATAAGCATTCTAAACGACAATATTTTACTCTAAATTTATTTATTTTATAAGATGTTTGATACCACATAGGTACTTTTATTTTGTTGCCCGTTGATTTTTAATAAGGTACGCATTTATCCAATAAGGGTAGCTTTACGCTTGAATAAAATCAGTCGTAGGTACCGTTAGTTTAATTCCGTTTCTTAGGTACCTAATACCTAAGCAAGATGGTAGACATTTTGCTATTTTTAGTAAACTAACTTTGTATTTTCTATAATCGAGAATATAACAGAAAAATCTATAATGATCCAGCAAATCATGTACCTAACTACGCTTTTACAAATGACCCTTTTTAAGGTGTAAACTATTGTCACCATCACAAACTAGTAGGTAGGTATTCAGAATATAAATCGTATCTCAGTGCCAAGTGTAATGTCAAAATAATTTATTCAATTTAGATTTACAATACGACGACAGGTCGAACCAATTCAAACGTAAACCAAGGCCAACAGAGTTCAAACGATAGAATAGTAGCCATTGTAACCTTGAAATCGACAACTCAGCAACCTAGTTGCTCTACGTTACATTACAACATGTACCAGTGCAGCTGCAGTCGCCAACAGACATATCGGAGCGGCCAATGTGTTCAAAAATATCTGAACAATGACTCTATTGTCAAGGCGATAAAGTGCATGTTCAGATATTTTTGAGTACCCTGGCCGCTCCGATATGTTTAATGGCCACTGTACTAGCTTTTCACTTCCCTTTTTACGCCCTTATTTCGAGGATAAAAACTATTTTATATCCCTCCCCAGATCTCAATTATCGTCATACCAAATTTAACTTAAATTCCCCACACAAACTTTCAACCTCCTTTTCGTCCCCTTAATGGTTGCTTTTCGGGATGAAAAATATTATAATACTCGCTATCTCTAAGTACCTATACCAAGTTTCATCCAAATCGGTTCAGCGTTTTAAGCGTGAAGAGGTAACACACTGACAGACAGACAGACCACCTTCCGCATTTATAATGTATCGTCGGTACTTATACTATTAAAGGAGGAAGTTCATAGTTCACTTAGGACATTTGTTGACAGAAGACCTTAAAGACGATGTAGATATAGAGCGGGAGCGCAGGGCATTGTCAGTTCGAGCGAACATGCTAGCCCGCAGATTTGCCCGGTGTACAGATAAAGTCAAAATTACACTTTTTAAGGCTTTCTGTACATCTCTGTATACGTCGAGTCTGTGGGTTAGATATACTCAACATGCTTACAATGCCTAGCGCGTCCAATACAATAATGCTTTTAGGGTGCTGTTGAGACTGCCGCGTTTCTGCAGCGCATCGTCCATGTTCGCCGAGGCGCGCACAGACGGCTTTGATGCCGTGTGGCGCAAGAAAACAGCCTCACTGTTAAACAGGGTGCGCGGGAGCAGCAACAGCATCCTAAGCATGATAGCTAACAAGCTAGACTGTCCTCTGCTGTGGATAATGGGTCAAAGGACTAAACCACTTTTTTTTGTATATATTATTAAGTAACTAACATTAGACTAAGTTAATACTAATATTGTTTGGACCATTGTGTTGTCTTTAATAAATCAATTTCATTTCATTTCATTTCATAGTCTAATACTAAAAATGGAGAAATTTTACTAGCACCGCACCGCAGTTTCATTTACGACTGTCGGGTCATAATAATCCTAATAACATTTAATTTTACTCATTTTATGCCAACACAAGTACCTAGCCAACGAGCAATCGGTGAAGCGTCCCTTTATGCATATTTTCCATTGCATTTTTATTATGTAGCAAAGCAGTAGTAACATACTGGGCATTGCGGCCTAGAAAATTACATGAATGCATGGAGATAGAGGAGACGCCCTTGCACATTCCTGCAAATTGCCCTTCCCTAACGCGCACTCGTAACTTAAGTCTGGTAGACGCAGATTACACCCGGAGGAGTTATTCTTTCGTGATCAAAAAATCCTGCAGCTGTTGGAAGTTGTAAGGTAAAGCAGACCCAGTGTGTAAGACTCGAGTTGGGCGTCCAGCGGGGCGTGGCGTGCGGCTTGCATGTTACAAATGAAACTCATACTGGTATCCTGAGTCGACGCTGCACAAAGTGTATGGACGCTCGGCCGCAACGCTGCACGCCCCGCTCAACGCTCCGCTCCGAGCGTCCACTCAGGCCTTGCACCTAGAGTTATTATAGGTGGCGATCACAATATAGGCTTAGAAGGCTACATTGAAACAAGAACAAGACGTCTCTATTTTACTCTCTTCTTAAACCTTCCCTGTCACGACACAATGGAATCTTAGACTAAGACTATTTAATGTTTAACGTTGGTAGTACCTGCTTAAAGTTATAAAAGCTCATGAACCTTGGTAGATATCAAGTACGTATCACAGCAATAAATATTTAATGATCTCATTAAAAATAAATATGCTTACGGAATTTTGCCTTCAGGATAATTTTCATAAAATGACTTTTAACACTTGATGCTTGATGCAGTTAAATATACATAAATAGGACTGTGTTATTATTAACCTTACTTGGTAATTAAAAAAGCACAAAAAAGCCAGGTAAGCTGCTTAAGGGGCTACTTTGAAAAATTATAGGTTTTTTCAAACGCTCTAGTGACTAAACGGGATAAGGGACTGAATTTATTTTGGAATATATATTATTAGACTGTATACTCTTGTTTTTGGCACAAGCCGAAACACGGTTGCTGAAAGTTGCCTCAATAGAAAAAAAATCCGAAGTTACCCGTCCTTTTTCCACTTATTTTTCTTAGCTTACGTAAACTATAAAAGATTAAGCAATATAACTAAGTAAAAAATAGGGTATTCTTGTTTTTCTAAAAAGTCACAGAAGCAAAATTAGACAAAACTTTATAGATTCGCTTATTTATCGTAGTTTGGTCAAAAAGTCTGATCCTTAAGAGCGCTGCATCTCTTTCTTTCGTGCACGGGAGCCATAGACGTATCTCTAACGGATGGGCGTGGCTTGTCCGAATCGAAGAACGGCCTTAAAAGACAGGTGCTGGAGGTGCCCAGGCCCATCTTACAGTACAACACACACACCATGGAAAATGCAATTATAGGGAAGATCGTTTTATAAAATGGCGGTGTGAGATTTTCTCTAATTTGCCACGCTTTTGCTTTCGTCTAATTCGTCGGTAACATGGTTTTTAGCGTAAAAAGTAGGAACCTTAACTATGATATTAACGTGTGACCTTTTCAAGTCAAAGATACATCATTTTCGATCGTGAATAAAGCATAGCTGCCATAGCAAATCATTTAGAAATAAACTTTATTAACAACCGACAACGATGTAGGTACCTTTGACTTGGAAACGCCACATTTATACAGTTCCCTTAAGTTAGTCATAGGTACGTAATACCTATATAGTTCATAATTGTAAACATCTGCCGTAACTGCCTAGAAAGCGTTCATGAACAATAGTTCTGTGACGGTAAAAACTATCAACAATAAATATTTTTTCCTATTGTTATGTTAAACGATAACTACATATTAGCAACACGAGTTTATTCTCCTTCTCTCAAAACATGCCATTGCGCAGTTTTAAACACCCATAAAATAGAGACCATGACATTGGCCCGCGACGTCCTTGCGATTATGAGACAAACAAGCCGGCATTTATCATCTCACTAAGAACGTAAATCCTTTGCAAATATTGTGACGAAAAAGGATCTTGCGTTTACAACAGTGTACATACAACAATGATGGCAATTCACTTTATTGTAGGGTAGTTACGTAAGAGGACTTTTAAGTAGTTGACCGTCGCACTTTTAGGAGAACTAGTAATTAAGAAAAATGTTTCCGCCCCATTATGTATGTTTTTAAACCAGATATCTATTTAGATCACGAAAGAAACTTATAATTAGGTTGTTTTTGCAGTTTCTGGACACTGACAATAAGAATAAACACTTTAAAGTAATGTACTTATACCTATAGCAAAAAACAAACATCTGCAAGGCGAGAATAAAGAGCGTCAGTATTGATGGACTGTCTTCATAACATTGTATGATTCCACGTTCGTAACTCGAGTATAAAACAACCTAGAAAATGTCAACAAACTCACGATAGCAAATGCGTAACAAAGCAACAGCTGTTTGACTACAATTGAAAGTCTTCTATACGAGTTACGTAACTGGCATATACGACACACCTAGTCGTGTCGAATTTGAAGCTCTTTCTTCAATTCAACTTCAAAGAAATCGATCAATACGGATTTTACACGGATATATAGTTTACCTTAAAACCCTAGAAACTAAGTAACTCGCCTCATTATCTATATTGTAAATATATGTACAATACAGAATAGACGTATGAAAAATAAAACAAGGATTATTATTTCTGGACTTGGTATTTATTGTACAAAAATAGTGTGCGAGCGTGTAACTCATGTTTCTTGACCGTACACAAACGAAATACTATACCTATTACCTATGTAACTAATTATGCATAAAATGCATTCACACAGTAAGCTACACATAGCCTATATTGTTTTAAGAAGATGTATCGTTGGGTCTTACAGCCGCGCTGGCGACTCCCTTCGGATCCCACCACAACTACAAGCTCGGCGTGGCCGGCGTGTCGAACCGCTTACTAATTCAGATTTCAATTTTCATTTTGCAAAGACCATTCCTCGTCTTCACTAAATAATTCGATAAAGTATTCGTAAAGCTAAATCCGCGCAGTTCGTTAAAGCTAAAGCCTTCTTCCTTTTAGTAAAAAAGTATAATCCAAATGAAGCAGACCCAACTTGAATTTCTATTTAAAATTACAATCGCGTATTCATTTTGTAAATAGAATGACAGAATTACTAACACGCGTTATAATCAAAATTCAAAACATAGCTGTGCAAAGACTGCTAGCGTACGCCGAGCTTGTCGTACAGAAGAATAAAAAGTTAGCAAGAACCAATTTATCATGTCTTCCCACGCACGCGCCGCGAAACATAAGCAAACACAACACATAAAAATAAAATAGAGAACATCGGACAGCCCATGGTGTGTAATACCCAACGATAGAGACGGTGTACAGTCCATGAATAACTTAGTTATATTCACAATATCTACATTGTGGAACTTTATCTGGTTTAAATTATGACGTTGGACCCTTATTAACAAAAATTGTAATACCCAACGATAGAGACGGTGTACAGTCCATGAATAACTTAGTTATATTCACAATATCTACATTGTGGAACTTTATCTGGTTTAAATTATGACGTTGGACCCTTATTAACAAAAATGACCTGTCTGCCAATCGGACACAGATATTTTCAAAATCGCCGCTTGTCAATGAGTATTATCAAACTTTTAACGCACAGTTGTATTATATTGTATTGAAACCATGCTGTAACGTAACGAAAGCTACGTGCTTGATGACCACTAAGTAAAAACGCGTTTGTTGCGTTCGTGCAAGTTGGTCAGCTTTAGTGAGTTCTGGTGTTGAAAGTGATGAGTGGGATGGCGTAACTATAACGAAATGTAAATTGTAATTAACGCAATTTCAATAACTGTGCTGTATACTATTGATTATTATTATTTATTAAGGACAGTAAATCTTTCTTATCATTTGTCAACTACGGATGACATTTGTCACAGTTATGATAATGATTTCAACTATTAAATAAATGCAAAAGACATTACGATAAAAAAATTAAATTAACTGAGTGAATATTATTCCTTACAAAAATATTAAATTTATTCTTGGATAATTCACGACCTACATTTTATGAGATCCACGGAGAATATACTTAATTTCACGTATACCATAGTCCATAAACAAACTTAATTTTACTTCTGTTCTAACTTGCAAAATCATGCATTATTATTAATGGGGCTAATAAGAATTCAGAAGCCTCTAATAATATGAAATGAGAAAAGATTGTGTGTACAATAATTTGAATTGAAAGAATCATTAGAAGCATGAACCGGTGGTGTTCGCGCGAGGCGCCACCCGGAACGGCGCGCGCGGAGAAAACGGCGGGAAACCGCAATAAGAGCGCGCCGCCGCAGCCGCGAGAATCGTGTCAGTAGTGTGAAACGCTAATTGCGCTCTGCGACTTCTGCGAGTTACTCCTGCGCATCCGTCCGCGGCATTGACAAGCGGCAAAACATAAAACAACAAACATGTCTCCAGATAAAGCTCCTCGTCAGTTTCCTATGCTATTGTTAAAAATAAATTATTATAGAATCTACAGGAAACCGATTCGGAGATCTCATTTTGGGTCATATGACGCTCCGTGCATGCCTAGCTGCATGACGACTGAGTCCAGCTCAAAAGACGAGCGTAGAGTTCTCTGGACCGATTGACGACACATCCGTCTACACAAACATATCAAGCACGATCACAAGCCTTAGGCAGTAACTAAGGCAAATCACAAATACTGCGCTCATCCGTTGAAGGACCAACTGGAGAACACGCCAATTCGGCTGCACCATCACTTTTTCCACTAACGTCTACACTAGATTCCTCTTTTTCACATATCACCGCACTGTTTATTTTTGAACCGTGGTCCGATATCGTACATTTGTTAACGGCACTTTCACTTTTATCAGCAAAGAACGAACGCCGATCAAGGTTTTTGGCCGGTGGCGAGGTCGAAAACAATTTGATCTCTAGATCGCGATGACCATTTAACGATGTCACAATCTCTGAAGTAATCTCCAAAGCCAGCGGAGACCGAGGTTCAGGAGAGCTAGCCCTGTTCGTAGGAGGGAAAAGCGAGTAGAGATTCGGAGCCGAGAATGTGTCACTGTTATACACCACCCGTTGTTCGGGAATTCGTGAAGACGGGTCGCTCCAGCTGCGTCTTAAAGTTGTGTCAGGACCTCGCCTTCCAAGTGGCCCCACCACCTTCATAGAATCTTCTAGCTTTGTTGGAGCAAAATCGCCACTGGAATTTTCGTTAAGCAGATCCGCAATTGAATCCGCGTCCCATATTTGTCCCACGGGATCGCAATACCGACATTGACACGACGTAACGGCAGACTCCGCCGGCGAAGCGGCCTCCGCCAGACCAAAGCGGCTAGCTTCCAACGCTTCGCCGAGCACTGACACACGATAAGTCTCCGGCACCGGTTCCGGGTATTCCAAAACTTTTGCATCTGCTCTGTACGACACTGATAAGTCACGGCAATAAGACTCGTCGTAAATACTTCGCTGAGTTGATGAAATGCCTGATACTGCGCAATGGTCGATTTCACCGAGATCCAAGGAGGTAGGAGACAAATCGTGTGGCAAAATGTTGTTAGGTTTCCGGTCTTTTTTACGTCGTTTCCTTGGTTTTATTATCCTTGGCAACATTGTTTCAGAGTTAGTGGAACCGGAACTTTCGTCGCTAGCGACACTGACCGCATCCGTGTTGTTGTTGCGTCCGCTTCGTGTGGAGCGAGGTTGTTGCTGTTGGTTACGCATTCTATTTCCTTCGTTCCCCTCGCACCTTTCCCGGGCGACGTGATCAGTATGTGCAAGGGGTCGATGGGTCCGTTGCTCAGGCATGGTAGTAAATTTTCGGCGGTCCTGGCGGTTATGTATAATCAGCGGAGCTCCTTGTGCGTGCATAGCCAACTTCGATACCGGTGTTTGTCGTGCAGGCGGTGCACGTCCTGCCATGGAAATGAGCGGCGCGCCCAGCCACGCGTTTGGATGCGGCACACCGTAGGGCGGATAATAGGGCGGCGGGAATCCGGGTGCGGTAGTTGCATATTGTGGGCGAGCGGGTTCGCGGCGCCCTAAGGCGGCGCGCTCGCCCGGACTCATAACGTCAAAGCAGGACGTTTAACCCATATTCACAGGAATAAGTTTCACTGTCACGGTAAAAGTTGTATGTGCGGAACGATGTCGTAATCGTAGTGTAACATCGGAAGGGGCGCGGGGAATAGTCGCGTGCGTCCGCCGCGGCCGTCGGCAGAGAACTGGAGTGAATGAGTGCGGGCTGGGCGCGAGTGCCGAGTGGGAGTGCCAGCGTGCCACGCGACTGACTATATCGCCCGTCTCGCCGATGCAGCGGAAAGCTTTCTGGCTTTGCCGCTTTACTATAGAGCCCACACTGTTTACTTTTCAACCGACGTGTAACAACAATTAACGAGTGCTGATTACTAAATAAAGTTGATACGTGAGCAATAAAGAGAAAGCACTCAACTTATTTTTATGACTTACATTATTCTGTAGGCATAATATAGGTTCAAGTATTGTTGTAATATAAAGTGTTTCTTACGTTGTATTATGTAAAGTTGTGTTTTGTCGTGGATATTAGTATTGTGAACTTTATTAGAGCAATGTTTTCCAATTTTATGCAGTTTTAACTTACCAACTTGCAACTTCTCGGAATCTTGCGAATAACATTGTATGTAAAACTTACCTGTAACAATAAGGTTTCCTAATTAATTAATAAACAATCAATCAATATTATTCCAAAATGTAAAATTATGTAAAAATATTACGTGTAAATACAATCTAATTACTTAATTGGGCCTTACGGATGACCCGATTGGCTTCAAATCTAATCTAGCATTATGTACGCTGAGTTTTGGACACTCCGTTTTGTATTGTTGTTACACAAGTTCGTTTTTTTTAAATATTTATTGTATGTGAAGTTGTATATGATGATAATATGCAATTTGTTCACGTTATGAAAGTCTCTTGTCCTTAAATCAGAAAAAACGGGAAAGGTCAGTAAGAATACAATTAACTATTAATATCATTATTCACTTCGTTTTGTATATTACTCTAATGCTATACAGAATAAGGACATAAGACAACTGGTATTGAGGATGTTGATTTAAGTAAACCAAGTCAGACAGCACGCTAGTGATACAAGTTTACGTCATTAATGAGTTGGCACTTTAAACAATACATTATAAAATAAGGAATTTCAAATATGAGTACAAAATAAGAAGTGTCCAGCACATGTCTGGAAGCACTATAAAATACAAATGTGTATGATGACTTTAACGAGCTCTAGAATAACTCATTTGATAGAGCAATGAAAACAAACAAACAGGTAAACAGTATTTCGTACTGATAACCCTGTATAAGGGACAGCTTAGGTATAGGTTCAGTAAAACCAACTGTACCTGTCTTGCGTTGTAGAGATTTATCAAGGAGAGGTCATTGTAGAGATGTATATTTCTGTAATTTTGATATCTATTTACATATATACGGTAAGTACTAAGCTACGCATTAAACCTTTTTTAACCCTTTCCTCCAACACAAAATTATATTATTATATTCTTAGGTACATATTCAGCAGCGGTATCTAAGAATCAGCTCAACGTCAGTAACTCAACTAGTTTTACAACCAGTGGGGTACTTAGAAAGTAAATGAAACAGGATTTGATCATCCGCCTTACGTGTATCTATTACTAGTCAAGTCTTAGAAATGTCACGAAAACACTGTCACAAGATCGAGTTCAACGACATCATTTTACGAGCCAATCATTCCGAGTGGTATACGTGGGTATTTCTAAATGCACTTCACTGGACAAGCTGTTTCCTCCAGTTCAATACCTATAAATGCATCTGACACATCTCACAAAAAGCAAAAAAGCTGCTAATGCTCCGGAATTTGTTGCAACGTCATGACAGAAATAAAAGACGGTGGCACTAGCGATAGCAAATCTTGACTTTAGTGTGAAAGCCTATCGATACCACTCAAGATTTCAAATAGAGATCGATTGTGTAGTTCTGATTCGATATCGAGATTAGCAACGCAACAGCAGCCACGCAGAGAAAGTGACTGAAGTGATCGGTGTGCTCACCTCACCCGATCCGTCGACCTTTGCTAAAGCGTCGCGTGTTTAGACCAAATTAATTTTCTAGCCACTCTCGCTCTCGGTTAGATGCGTTACGCGACGCAACTCGCTATTACGAAGTATGATAGTTATTACGAGCACACGCTTGATTACTATCGTTTCAAGATAAGTGAAAGTTATTATGAGAGCTTATCCGGCGGACTGGTGTGCCATGGGTCAGCACAACATAACATGAGCGAATATTCTGACGCTACGCAATTTATTTTGAAACTTCTGTAATAATAATGATAGTGGCTACAAATCTTGTTTAGTATCCTCTTATGTTGGACGAGGTCCAATAAAACGAAAATCAACCATGAGCGCTGTAGAGTTAAGATATTGGGATATTCATCGAAGTGTTTCTATTATAGCAAACGGAAATCCATTTCAGAACCGAATAACCAGGTCAGGCTGAATTATACTGCGGCGTGCGTAACTTTTTTCTCGCTCCCTCCCACCTCCAGTCACGGCGCTTATTAACTTGACATTTTCGCGCCCTGCACGTCACAGATTCACGCACCATGAATTAACTGTCATTGTCATGTACTTGTCAAACAAAACATACGAAAACGTTCACTTTGCGATTATCGCCATTAACGCACTCAACTTTCCATTTTTACTCCTTTCGATTTCAAGTCGAAAATAAACAACTTGAATGTAAAAGTGACGTTTTTAAAGTTATTGGCTTATTTAGAAAACATTTTTTTTATAAGTTTGTTTTGTTAGTTTCGGGCCTATTCGCTATGTGCATGAGTGTGGCGCCATCTATTTATTGAGCAGGGGGTTTCTTCTTTTTTATAAAAGGCATTTACACCTTGCTTATATGAATTGAAATCCCTCTGGCTGATTCACTATTTCGACAGTTGAGTTGACCCTATAGGTAATGACAAATTCGCACACATAGATTTAAATAGCGAATATTGTCACAATAGAAAAACCTTTTTCGTTTGAGTAACATGAACTCTTAGAACAATCACGAAAACGTTTTTCTCTAATTAAATAATTAAAATCTGCTAATGAAGCGCTAATTCTCGTGGTTCAGTTTTCAAATAAAACGGATGTTGGTCAATAAATTAAAGACTTCGTATGATAACAAGACAATAGAAAGTAGGTACATACTTGTTTTAAGAAATCGGTAAAAAATTAGAGAAACTTGTAAATCAAGTAATGTATAATAATCATAACACCCATTGGAATCACGTAATATGTACATTTGAAATATATATGCGTAGCTAATGTAGATTGTAGAGACGTCTTTAACATGGCTAAGTTTCACATCCACTTTTCGAGTTCGCCAGTTGTAATGTAAATGTAAGAGAAATGTCACCTGCACTGCTACTCCACCTAGTAGCTTCTAGTGTATTACTAGTACGCTATTTGTTACTAGGTGGAGTAGCACTGCAGGTGACAGTTCTCTTACATTTTCGGTATCATTAGGTGGCTTTGACATAGATGGCGCAATTTACATAAGCTTCAAAAAGTTCTTAAGCTGTGGTCGTCTACATATGATATATATGCAATAAATGATTCTATTCTATTTAATTAACAATTTCTTTATTGAACACATTGACCCCCGTGTTGAATCAAATGGAAAAATTTCAAAGTTATGTATTTTAGGGCTTCTGCACACTGCACACTGGAGGTTCCATACATAATCGAACGCAGCGTACGTGCAGTCTTGAGTTTATTGCGAATTTTGGAATGAAACGTAAAATCATGTAAGGATAAAGGTATACATTTATAGTAGACTGCACACATCAGATAAATTAACTTACGAAATAAGTAATTAGATTTACTGCAAAATGTTTTGATTTGCAATTTTTATAGTCACTCAGAATCCAACCCGGATGATATAACTAGGTTTACTAAAATAAGACCGACCTTGATAGTGACAGTGAATAATACATATGTAACATATGTACCAACCTACATGACATAAACTACTATTGTTTGATACCAGTAATAAAACAACAAGACAGACCTGCAGATATTTATCGATCTTCCATTTTATTTTTAACCGAAGGTGCACAATCGTAGGTTTTAATAGTAAATTCTGCCATAAAACAGATCTGGGCATAAGGTTTTAAATGGTACCACCGTCATCGCGGTTTCTAAATGTAGTGCTCTCCCTTATGGGAATATAGTTCAGAGCTGGATACGGTTACCTTCTTTTAGTATGTTGTTGGGCACGACACTAGGACCCCAAAACTGCCCAGAGACCGGGACGTCGATGAATGTCTCTCGAGTAATGACGTCATAAAAATGGCTGCCGCTTCGTTACGAAAAGTGTAAATTTCATCCAAACTGTGCATTGCACCTATACGTGTGTAGTATCAAACGAAAGAAGATTAAATGTGCTATATTGTTGTAATACATTATATACTACTGTATATTACAGTTTGACAGCTATAAACGAAAACCCAAAATCAGGCTAAAAAATAATTCGGATATTTGCATTTTACAACAAAATTATAAGTCCAACTTTAAAGCCTAGTACTACAATAACAAAACAGGCTATTTAGGCTATACATTGCTATAAAAATTATTAAAATCTGGTAATAATTGTGGCAGCTATGTTAAAAAACATGTCGGCAGTGCCGAGCTATTTCCTTAGAGAGAAAAAATAACAATTTTCACAATTTACAGAATATCCGCAGAAGCTTCGAGTATATTGTTGGTCAAATAATTTGGAGCCCTTAAATGTCGGAAAAATATCTCTATAGTGATTGAGGTCCAAATAATGACGTTATGAACGTGACCACTACCGAAATTTGTAAAACATAAATTAAAGCTATACCATGACACATACACACATGTGTGTAGCATCAATCGAAAGCTTATTAAATTTACTATAATACATACATACATTATTTGTGAAAATAATGTACAGTTTAGGAGTTGTTGACAAAATAAAATATTTTTTTAGGAAAATAAAATGTATATGTTAATTCTGTGGCCAAAGAAAATACAATACACGAATGTTTTGTATAGCATTAAAAACACCAACTATTCAGCTTTAAAACACAGTTTGAATGTATAAAATTTGATAAGAACTATAAAAGTTGTGCTTACAATTCTAAAGCACACTAACTATTTTACCTACAATGCACTCATACTATGAGAAGCTTGGGCCTAATTATTGACTAGTTTTTTCTAAATTTTGTAAGGATTTAGGGTTCCTTGTCATTAAAGTAAATAAAAAAATCGACCAAGTGCGAGTTGACTCGCGCTCCGAGGGTTCCAAATACATCACACAATTTTAACAATTTGTATTTTTAAGACCAACTTACGCTTGACCGCAGACTTTTTAGTGTTTTTTTCTTTAATGTACAGGCAAAAAACTATATTAGGTTTTTTTTTCTAAAATGTAGGTTCGTCGGTTTCCGGGGGACGGAGAGCAATGGAAAATTTTCGCCTTATTTCTTAAATAACTTCAATACTATTAAAATTTAAATTATAAAAGTTATATATTTGTAGTTTTCACATCAAATCCTTTCATTTGATATATAACAAGGTATAGTTTGTAAGTAATTTAAGAAATAAGGCAAAAATTTTCCATTGCTCTCTGTCCCCCGGAAACCGACGAACCTACATTTTAGAAAAAAATACGTAATATAGTTCTTTACCTGTACATTACAGAAAAAAACACTAATAAGTCTGCGGTCAAGCGTAAGTTGGTCTTAAAAATACAAATTGTTAAAATTGTGTGATGTATATGGAACCCTCGGAGCGCGAGTCAACTCGCACTTGGCCGATTTTTTTATTTACTTTAATGACAAGGAACCCTAAATCCTTACAAAATTTAGAAAAAACTAGTCAATAATTAGGCCCAAGCTTCTCATAGTATGAGTGCATTGTAGGTAAAATAGTTAGTGTGCTTTAGAGTTGTAAGCACAACTTTTATAGTTCTTATCAAATTTTATAAATTCAAACTGTGTTTTAAAGCTGAATAGTTGGTGTTTATAATGCTATACAAAACATTAGTGTATTGTGTTTTATTTGGCCACAGAATTAACATATACATTTTATTTTCCTAAAAGAATATTTTATTTTGTCAACAACTCCTAAACTATACATTATTTTCACAAATAATGTATGTATGTATTGTAGTAAATTCAATAAGCTTTCGATCGATGCTACACACATGTGTGTATGTGTCATGGTATAGCTTTAATTTATGTTTTACAAATTTCGGTAGCGGTCACGTTCATGACGTCATTATTTGGACCTCAGTCACTATAGAGATATTTTTCCGACATTTAAGAGCTCCAAATTATTTGACCAACAATATACTCGAAGCTTCTGCGGATATTCTGTAAATTGTGAAAATTGTTATTTTTTCACTCTAAGGAAATAACTCGGCAGTGCCGACATGTTTTTTAACATAGCTGCCACAATTATTACCAGATTTTAATAATTTTTATAGCAATGTATAGCTTAAATAGCCTGTTTTGTTATTGTAGTACTCGGCTTTAAAGTTGGACTTATAATTTTGTTGTAAAATGCAAATATCCGAATTATTTTTTAGCCTGATTTTGGGTTTTCGTTTATAGCTGTCAAACTGTAATATACAGTAGTATATAATGTATTACAACAATATAGCACATTTAATCTTCTTTCGTTTGATACTACACACGTATAGGTGCAATGCACAGTTTGGATGAAATTTACACTTTTCGCAACAAAGCGGCAGCCATTTTGATGACGTCATTACACGGGAGACATTCATCGACGTCCCCGTCTCTCGGCAGTTTTGGGGTCCTAGTGTCGTGCCCAACAACATACTAAAAGTTGGTAACCGTATCCAGATCTGAACTATCACTTAGGCCCTCTCCCATAACGGAGGGGACTAATGGCAGTTCGAACGAACAATAAAGTTACACAAGCTATCACGAACGGGCTGTGGGTAACTTGACGTTTACAACAAGACGCTTACTTGCTTGCTATTGGTAAACCAGTATAAGCCTGGTCTCCCAATATACTCATTAATTGTTAAATTGTTAATTTTAAAATGAACTGGCATTATTAAACTTTACGGTCTAACTTACACGTATTTAGTCAAGCGTATCCACAAGTTTTGGGAATCCTAGGCCTCCAGTTTCCAGCATTAAGATATCATTGTAATAATCTGTCAAGATAAATATAAGCGTGGAAAATGAAGTAAGGAGCCGTGCCATGAGCATGAGCTATGGGTGCCTATTTTGAATTGTGGTTTTACTAGACGACAAGCACAACACGATCGTGAATAGGGCCGCTTTAGTAGGTAATCGTATATGCGCCGGCAAATTTGCAGGTTAATGCGTTTTTGATGAACGGCATTTAACTGCACTTTCACTTACCGCCGCCACGTGCACTCAACTCATTGTTCTTACTGCAGCTAACCATTTAGGGCCTAACTACCCGAGAGTAAACACTTTGCCGAGTAGTGAAAGCAAATTTCATTCGTATCGACAAAGAAACTGTAACTGGATTCTAAGTAACGCCTTTTGTACGACTTTGTTTACGACGTAATAAACAGCGGAGTGTCGCAGCCGAAGCACTGTGAGCGCCTAATATTTAAACTTGTCAATTCGATTTAGTGCTCATTTGTATTCCATTCCGTCATATAACCAGAAGCTATAACCGTGCTCGGACAATATCTGCGCAATTTATGTATTTGCCTTTTATCTTCTTCCTTGAATACATTGACACGGGATCCAAACAAAATTGATGTGAGAATGAAATGGAAGTTACGAGGGAAGTCTGATAAATTCTCAGCCTAAATGCTGAAATAATAGCTTAAAATTAATATTTTTCCTTTAGAATATAGTATTTTCACAGCAAAATGCACTGGATAGTTTTAGCACGCCGTATTTCAATAACGCAAAAAAAAAAGATTTCAATGTGCCTAAAAAAAGCCCGACCCGATTTTATTTTTTGGCAGAAATTTTTGCACATTAGCTTTTTTTTAATTTAAAGAATATAAATTGTTAGACCTTAAACCCAGTATAAAATATAGTTAAGAAATTGATCTCAATCTAAATTATCGCGTCTTTATTTAACCCGCCAAGCGAAGCGATTCAAGTTCATTTGCGGCAGCCACCATGCAATATTTTTTTCTACATGAAAATATCAAAATGGATTTTTCGTGACTAGTCCTAAATAATCTATGACTCATGCTATAACTGCATTATTTTTAAATTTTGCTTGACTATAAGATTTTTTTATGTTTTTCTACTTAATCACCCTAATGAGACCTCTGGGCGGAAACAATAATTACAACGCTTATGTCCTTTTCGAATTAAGCAAGTTTGATCAAACAAGTTACTTGTCTGAAAGCTGAGAAATTGGAGAATATTAATCTACCAAACAAAATTTTCTAAAGGCTATGTTTCGTTTGTGAGACGAGATTAAATTATCAAAATAATTCAAACATAAATATGGAGCACTCGATTTCGAAAGACCTGATGATATTAACCGTCCATATTAAAATAACATAATAGGTTTTTGTCGATATGGCAATCATAAATCATCTTGAGAAGAGTTTCTTATTGCGTGCTATTCGTTTTATTTGAAGTATTCTTTCACTTAATGCCTAGGCTGAGGACTTATCAGACTTCCCTCGTATTCCTTCTTTTTGTGCCCCCACTGATACACTGCGTTATACTTTTGGCGATGCCGGCCTAGTTACTGAGTATTAATGAAGTATTATTAAACCAATGCGCTAAAAAAATATTGAACGCAAAGGTGGTCTTAATCAGTGTTCGACAACGACTCGACTTATGGAAGGTAAATAAACCAAGGGGTTTTCAAAGTCAATACCAATTTAGCTAAGTTTAGGTGCTAAGTGAAATCGATTTGTCTGGTTTTAACACTTTTAACACGCTCGCGAAGCAAAAAAAAATCGCTTACAGGTTAAATCATCGTTGTCCAACTATAATAATCATATTTAATCTACCAAATTTAATAGGAAAGGAATTCGGACGATTGATGAAAACGCCGTTCACCCAGATATTATGACATAAACGACAGCATTTCCTAGGACCATTAATATTAGCATCAGCACACGCTTGCGTGCCGTCAAACTGATAGCTATAAAACTACTTAATATATAGGCAAAATCATGAATAGACGTGAATAAAGCTAAAGCTAAATGTTCAAGGGAAAGCGTGATAGATATATAGCTCGTTTTAAACTAAATGCTGTTGCTGAGATTAGGTTAGGTGCCTAGTAACAAATAAAAAAAATCACCAAAGTGTTTCTAGGCTTATATTTCTTTTAAGATTCCTTTGCTTTACGAGTCACCGGCAGAAGCTGTAAGGTGAATTAGGATAATTCCGAAAATTACAAATATATTTCTTTCAGAGCCATAGAGTTAGATAGAATATTCATCGTTCAGAGCTGATGTATTCTAGGTTATGTGCTTGTGTGTGTATTTTATTAACATGGTGTCTCTAGCTAGAATAAACACAAAAACTAATAACTAATCAAAGTACAACGACCTGATAGTCTCTTAGTCTAGTCATTACGTCATAAAGATTGCGTGAAAGATTACATGTGTGGAGTGTGTGGGCATTTTCCATATCAATCACAATACTCCAATAAGCAAATATTACTCTTGGTAATATAACAGCCGCTTTCAGTAGTAGGTACAGTCGCCATCAGATATATCGAAGCCACCAAGGTGGTCACAAATATCTGAACAACGCCTTTATTGACCAGGGGATAAGGCGTTTGTTCAAATATTTTAGAGTACCGTGGCCGCTCCGATATATTTGATGGCGACTGTATTAGAGCTCTTAACCAGTAAAGCCTGTTAATTTGTTAATTGAACGATGTTGTTATTATTATGCCAGCTAAGGTACAAGGTTATTTTATTATAGCTCTTTATTATTTGTGTTCCAGCCTTATCTTATGGACTAAGAGCTGGCCACGTCACATATCATATGACACAATAATGAGATCAACAAAACCCGTCTGGTTAGATTATTGTACTATCCTTATTGCTAGATCCGGACATCTGGCAGCTTGTAATGGGTGGGGGTCAGAGTTACAAACTAGCAAAATGTTTGAATTAGAAAATAGTATTACCCAAATAGATAAAAACTGCGGAAGTTGTCTCAATTATAGAGGACAGGGCCTATATTTTCACATTAGAACAAAAAACATTGCATATTATTGTGGAAACAGAATCAGTAGGCGACAAACTATGAATTACATTATACACTCGAGAGCAAAAGTTTCGGGTCACTAGCATTTTCTTGAATATCTCAAAAGATATTAATTTTAAAGATTTTAAAGTTTATGTTACTGACCCGAAATTTTTGCTCTTGAGTGTACGTCGTTTGTCACTAATTTTACCCAACAGAAACTTTTGGCAATGATATACGTAATCTAATTATCATGTGGATAAAATGTGTTTTTCCCGGCCGCTTTCAAAGTACAAAGAACGCGTTTCCGAGTTGGATTTTTTTTTTAATTATTTACCTTAGTCTAAAATTTATTACAATATTTACTATAATTAGAGATTTGATCCGATTCTATTTACTAAACAAATATTAATAGCGGCAACACATAAACAGTCTACCCCTAATAGTTTTTTCCATCACTTTTATAGTGGCGTTTCATAAATGCCTATAAAATATAAATAGTGTCTATACTATACATATTTTAATATCTATGTTAAGCACATGAAATATTGGAATGCAAAGCGTACAAATATTGAATGTGTTGTATAAAGTACCTTAGAGATATATCTTGTCTTATTGTTAGTCCAATTTAAAATTAGTAGCGACGATAAATTTGAATTATTTTTTAAATTTAAAATTTACACCACAACACCTCACCATACTACGTTAGCAGAGACGATGATTTAACAATATATGAAGGGCAGAAGTTTTTTGCATTTCTTACTGAACTCAACTAAGCTCTAAATGTCGAAAGTTCGTTTTTAATATTAAACCTCGCTTCCAAGCTAGAAACAAGAAAGAAACGAAATGAACATAGAAATGGCTGTGTAATCTCGAACATTGCACATAAAGTGCAATAAAAATGAACTATTATAACGAGGCAAAATTCGACCTTTCGTCCTTCGGGATGGTCGGTTGAACGCAGAACAAACGGTAAGGGCTGCGATTTTCGTGGCAAGGGTACATGAGTGACCTCCAGACTGCGCCCCGTCTAGCAACAAGGGCGTCACTGTGCCCTTGCACTTCACCTAGCGTCCGCCCTTCGTCGCAAGGGGCACTGCTACACTGGGGTGCCATTGCCATCGCTTAACGACTACGGGCTAGGCTAGGTTACAGCTGAGAGGATCTGGCGCATGATTCACACTCTGATTACACAAGGTTGGTATGGATCTTGGGATTTCATTACACTGCTTTCGTACTCGGCTCGCCAGTTCTAGTACAAGCAAAGGGATTACTGACTGGACCTTGGTTGTTATTTCCAGCTCTTGACAGGTGCAGGTGACGAGCTAACCTTTTATTGTGACCATATGGAGTAACTGAACTTCATTAATTGATTTTTTTTATTACCCGTAAATATGGTACTTATTTAAATAGGTGGGGCCAACACCATTCTAACATTCGTCATATACCTTAAGCGTTCCCGCTCCCCCAAGCTTAGTAAGCAATTAGAATATTCTTAAACTTAATATATCGGGAAACAGCGAGGTTGTATAGCGAATTATGGTTCTGCTATCTGCGTCAAAACTAACTGTATAAAGGGTATCCCCTTCCCCTTACATAAGAAGATATGGTAAGACAATGCAACTAATTATAATTGTATCGAAGCAATGTTAAACATATGTTCCTCTCCCTTATTCATAAATGTCTCTCAGGCCTCAATTACTTTAATTATGTATTGTATGATTCTAACAAATACAACTATCAGAGTGACAGATAAGCACCAAACTTATACAAGGGGTAAAGTGATGACCTCTCGTGCCTTTATGGAGACCCGAGACAGAGAAGGATTCCATAAAAATGGAATCTTGAGAATACGAGGGGCTCAAGGTAAGAGAGAATACAAAAATTTTCACCAGACCACAAACGGAAAAAAATTAAGAAACGAAGCCAAATGAATGCTTTCAAAGTTCTAAAATTATCATCTCTTTAAAGTCCATCCTGTCAGATAACGTGAAAAAACTAGTCAAACCTTATACCAAATTAATTTTCCCCACATGTGGATAAAATACGTTTTCCCCCGCGTTTCGGAGGTGGAGTAGTGAAAAATCATTTACTATGATCTAAAATTAATTAGAATATTAAGAATAATAAGAAATTTGATCCGATTCTATTTACGAAACAAATATTAATTAACATAAAAGTTAGCTACAAGTTACAACTTACAATTACTAGGAATTACCAAGATAGATATTTTATTAGACAAATGTTAATGTAGTTCGTTACTGTTTCTTAAATGAAAATGCAATTACATTAATCGCTCGTGTCATCAGCGCCCAAGTCGTTAAATTTGCTGCACAATAAAATGTTTCATGTCGAACCCCGCTTTCTCTTGTTATGATCGTTTACGTGACATGTTTGCTAGTCGCGTCTCGTTACGACGGATCGTTAGTCAGTCGTAAAGTTTCACCGAAAATTGTTTAGCATATCTTCTCGATGGGAGAAGAGACAAGTAGAGGATTAAGACAGTTCGTGTACAAAGACGCGTGGATTGTTATTGTTTACTACGTGCCGCTTACTTATTTAAATGATAGCGTACCTACTGTGCGGTTGCAAAATTTTTTTTTATACTCGGCGACTGTAATACTTGAATTGAGATTGTGTTGGCGGAACTACTAGCGCATACTTTTCGATAGAGCTTGTATGGTCGCATATTGTAGCATCCATAACAATCACAGAAAGGATTTCCATACAATATTGTGAAACTGTTGTCGGGCGCCGCATTGCGCGCCCCGCGTGTCGGGCGGGCGCCGCCGCGCCGGCACAATCCACCAAGAGATCGAAGTTACTCAATTATATGAAGCAGCAGGTTATGCACGGCATTCGTCGAACTCAATTCTTACCGGCTTGCTTAAGCACTCGTAGAAAAACTATTGTGTGCAACGGTACATAATTAGGTCTTAAATTCTCGGGTCTGTTTTTACAAAATTCGGCTTCGCCTCATTTTGTAACTTCGACCCTCGAATCTTAAGAACCCTTAATTATGTAACTGTTGCACAAAATACTATTTCACGCCACCTGCTCGGAAATTTGGCAAAAGAAGATCAAAATCCAAGCTGGAAAGTAAGCAATTGCTGTAGCATCTGAACAACCACTACAAGAATTGCTATTTTGCAGCAATGAAATGTCATAGTAGAAAAGTAAAATCCAGATGTCATTGCATTGGACCCGCCAATGAGAATAATTTAAAACATTAAAAAGGTCTTTTTTTGGCACCACTTTTTCATTCTAAAATAAAATAAGGTTGTTTATCGAAGCAATTTACTTGTTTAAAAAAAAGAAACGTCAGAATCATTCCGATCACCCTTAGGCGTTTTTACCTTTTTAACCGTTTGTGGTTTTCTATCAAAAAGTGGGTAAGGAGTGAACCGGCTATTAGACATGGCAACTTGCAGGGCCCAATCTGTTGTGTACCCTGCCTCTCCCTCTCCCTCCTTCAGCTCCCTACGGGCCCTACCTTTAATTATACCTACCAACGTGACAGATTGGGCCCTGCAGGTTGCAATGTCTAATAGCCGTTTGAGTCGGATTGAAGCAAACATCGTAAAACGCTTCTTAAAAGTGAAACAAAAGTAATAAAGGTGGAGCGGGAAAAATACATATTGAATTGGATAATGTTTGACTGAAAAACAAGAAAGTTGTATTTATGCAGTAAAAATGAGTTCAATAAGTGTAGAAAATGTTATTAATACGCTGGCGCCCACCGAAATTCAAGAAACTGCACAGGCGTAGAAATTTGTTACCAGTGAAATCGAGTCCTAAATAAGAAGGCCCATGAACAGTGATATTTTGTATACAATATAATATCCGACGAACAATTCATATTATGGAAGGATGGCGAAAAGAAGCATTTATTTGCAGAAAGTTACATGCTCGTTTACTTTATCGTGCTTGTGAAAAGCATATGAACCGTCAATATACCTATAAATAGTATCTATTAAAGTGTTTGTATATGCCAATTAATTTTTTATTTTATTTCCTCACAGTAGTCGTGAAAAGCACTATGTAATGTCTCGGCCGAAAGCGCTATAGGTGGACTCGTAACTAACTCGATCCACCTATAGCTTACTTTCTAGCCTCTACAACAATGTACTATTTCCTGCGAACGCTTCGGCTGTGGAATGAGCTCTCTGCCGACGTTTTCTCAAAGCTGTCTCAATCTGTTAGCCTGTAAGTTTTATTTTTACAAATAAAAAAAGGACTATGGGGTTCTTCTAAAAGTTTACAGGTTTGTAAGGGTCGGCAACGCGTATTTAATACCCCCAGAGTTGCACGCATCCATTGGCTGAAGTGACCGCATACGATCCGCTGGGCTGTACGCTTGGTTTTCATCGAAGTGGAGTTAAAAACCGAAACCTCTCTCTGGCCATATACTTTGCATAGCGAGTTCAATACTCTGCGTAATCGCTGTTTAGAGAATCGTCTGAGCCTTGAAATGAAATGCGTTAAGGTGTTAAGGAGAGGTCAAAGCTTAAATACATATATGTAAACTAAAACTTTATTCACGCGACGCCGAGAATCACCGTTTTTAGGTATGTAGTTTTAGTTTAGTTTAGTTTACACTAGGGGGCTTCAAAATGTTTTACCCGAAGGCTGTATGACGTTTAGTTCTTTTCTCCGGTTCGATTGGCAGGCTCAATTTGAAGCCGCTGGTTTGAGATTCCAGTCTAAAGCCTACCAGTTCTTATTATTTAATTGTCTTTGATTAGTACTAAACGAGCAAAAGACATTGACACAGGGGTAATTTGAAAATAATTACGTTTCACGAATATTAACAAGTCGGTGTCTAATGAAATCTCTGAGGTCGGTGAATTCAATTATAGTATAATCGTATAAGACGACACACACGGGCTTTATTAAGGGGCCTTAGACATGTTAAACGCCCATCGATTTGTCTGTGCATTTTATAAAACTTTTATCTGCTATTAATCCTTATACATTATTATGCTGTATTAACGAAATTTTAACGTACTTTTGTTTGACAAAACTGGGTTTATGTCACCTTTAACGAAAATATTACCCGGTACCCGGAACTTTTGCGACTATGTATCTATTAAATTGATTTGACATCAACTTCCGAGCAACTGCATTTACGCAAAGATCATCGATTCAAACTCATTGGCCAATTAGGTACGAGGTGGAAACGGATACTTCACCCAAACTTGAAACCTACTTTCGAAAATAAAAAAGTAGCGGCAGCCTTCCCAACGGCCGTATCTTTTTACAGCCAACCAATAAGCAAATTACTCAATGGTCCGAGTGGGCTGTATTTCACAATAAACTCCAATAAGATCTTTACAGCATCAACTTTTATTCTGGAAGGGTCAACGGACAGTCTTCTTGACGTTTCTATAATTGCTCGTGCTAATATTTGGACATCATGTTTGACATCATACTTAGGTATTATTTATATTTGGTAATGGAAGTAACATTGTGATGCAACTAATAGGTAAAAGACTTCCAATAATTTATTTGTATTATTCTGATTAGTTTTTTTTTCTCTTTTTGTTTTTCTGTGTTATAATAAAAAACCGAAGGGTTTCTAAAATGATAACTAAAACAAGCAAATCTTTCGTTGCTAACTTTAGCCCCTTTCAGGTGGAATACAAAATATAATTGGCATAATTGTGAACAATCATTTCAAAAAAATCTGCACCAAACTAACGGCGTCGGTTTGAACCGACGGTTGATTAGTAAATAATGCATTACGGCGTTAAGTCCCCCATTTGTGCCTTTTTGTTTTGAATTGGGCAATAACGTTTATACACATATATCCAATCCATATATTTTATGGTTCATAATTGTTCGACTAAGGCGACTAGTAGACTAGGACCCTTAACGTCCTTGAATTTTCTTTTCATATTTGATTTATTTATTTGGAGCTCCAACAGCTGTGTGTGCTGTGTGTAAATACAGAAAGCCAATTATAGGAACTCACAGGTAGTGATTTAAAGCCTGTAGTTTCCCAAAACCGAATGTTGCCTACCACTAATCGTACAACTTCGCACAGGACACAAGGATATGCCCAAACCGGGCAAGTCTAAATGGCAACAATGCAAGATAACGTTTCGCAACATGCCGTAGGAGGAGGTGTTGCGCAAATCCGTGACGTCACCGTTCGGTTCCGGCTTCACTTTCGCGAGGCACTTTCACCCGTCCGTGGCGCCGGCGTCGGCCCGGCCAGGAGTGCCCAGCCTTTGGGATCGTATACTAAATATAGCCCTATTATGGAACTTGGATTTATAGCCACGATCTATGCATGTTTTGTGGGGTTAAATTTTAGGTTTAACGCCGTTTCGAACTAAGAACTCGCGATTAACTTTCAAACGAGTTGACCAATATAACAACACCCATATGAAGATGTTTTTCGGCGTAGAAGGCGCACAACCCCTTGATCGTTTATGTTTCTCTGCTACAACCCCAACAAATTTCATAAAGTTCAGAAAAACTTTACTAAAGTTATCGTCAAACAAACTCTCAAAGTCAAAAAGCCATCGCAATGCCGAGACGTCGACAATGTCTCGCTTCGCTTACGCTCCGCTCGTTTGATAAGACAACCGCAGACACTTATACGATGGCTACTAAAATAGTAACGTTATTTCGATATAGATAAAAGCGACCTGTAACAGCTGCTTCACTATAAACGCTTGTTTAAATTTTCATAATGTTGATGAACTATAAAAAAATCCCGGGGATACTTTAAAAACATAGATTAAGTACACGTAAAACTACTTAATATACCAGTTTCACTAATGCATATAGGTAAGTTAAAACTTTTACTCTATGAATATTAAGTTTTAGTTATCGTCAACGCAAGTCATTAGCATAGTTATTAAATAGTTACACGTGCCTAAGTACCGCACATTTACAGTGAATTGTATCATTTAGGCACGGGAATTTTACAGATGTGGGTAATAGAAAATAGAGTGTATTTTTTTTTTATATTAAGGTAGGCCCAAGCTAAGATGGCGGGGTGAGTTAGAAACATTCCTTAATTACTCGGCGGTAGAGGGATAATCGAAAGGCATAGAGATCCTTTGTCCAACAGTGGGACACTCAAATAGGCTAGTAAAGTAAAATAAATAAATGCAAGTAGTGAAAAGTTGACGATCCCTGCGATAGGCATTATCATTCGGCTGGTGAGAATCGATGAGCAACCAAAACAAAGTCGATAATTTATTCGGACAACACGCCGCGGTGGCCACGCTGTGCTGTAGTAGCGAGTGAACTGTGTTCAATACTGTTTATTTACGTTTATAATAAAATAAAACTGATGATTTGTTTATGAATATAGCCTACAAACAATACACACAAAATGCGTCAGAATATACAATAAACACCAGGACCAAAATAATTGGGAAAGTATATAGTTACAGAGGGAAAACTAGACCATATCGGTATTAGGTCCGGCTTCCTTACGCTGTTTTCGTTCTCTGACTCAAGCGACTGGTAAATATCAAATGATATTAGGTACATAAGTTCCGAAAAACTCACTCAGTGGTACGAGCCGTAGTTTGAACCCGAGACCTCCGGATTGAAAGTCGGACGTCTTACCGCCAGGCTACCATCAGCGTTTATATATAAGTAGTTTATACGATGTTCGACGAGTTAGTAGTCTAGTTACCGTTTGACGTTTAACCACATAAAATAATATGGGCGTGTACGTAATTCATATGTAATTGGTTAGATACAAACACAAGAAGGTGCAAGACTTTGTATAAATTCGTAAATAATAAGTATATTTCGTGAAATGTGAATTACTCTTTTAAAACAACAAATTAACATGTACCGTCAAGTCTGGCAGCTTTGCCAAGGGTTACTGACTTTGCCACCAGCAGAGTGCATAAGGTAATCCTTTCATACCACCGACAACGTATATTTTTTAGTGTTGTGCCTACTTTTAGTAGAAAATATGGTTATCAATTGGCAAAATTATTATGAATGAGACAACACCACGGCAACCATTTTCTTACCATTTCAGTTCCAAATTCGTCACTCACATAATCATAAAAGTTAGTGCTCAAGAACTTTAAAAAGTTTAGAGTATAAACAACGCATCCAGGTACGTAAATTTTAGATATTATGTTATTTAAATGGTAAGGAATGAATTGATTACCTTATAAATGCCGTAGTGTTTGAATTGAGTCCGATAATTGTTTTGGCAAAGTCACCAGACCACGCCGACTAATATGGGGGGGCAGCTTTGCCATGTTTTGTAGCGGCCTAGGGTTGGTACACAAGCTAAAAATTTAAATTACATTTTTCATAAGACAGATACTTTTTAGGGTTCCGTAGCCAAATGGCAAAAAACGGAACCCTTATAGATTCGTCATGTCCGTCTGTCTGTCTGTCCGTCCGTATGTCACAGCTATTTTACTCGGAAACTATAACACGTATCATTATCAAATTTTTACATAAAGTGTATTGTGTGTGCAGCTTCTTAGTTTTGTAGAGAAATTGCAAAAAAAAAATTTTTAGGGGGGCACTCCATATGTGTAAGTAATTGTCAAAAAATTTTTTTTGCCAAATATCAACATGATGCACATCAATCGATAGGTCTCTAAAAATAACAATGTTCAAATAACCGAGGTTTCTTTGAACATTTTTTGATTAAGTGGATATTTTCAGAAATAATCGCTCCGAAAGTCATAAAAATTGTGTCCCCCCCCCTGTAACTTTTGAACCGTAAATCCAAATATTATGAAAAAAACCAAGAAGATACATCTTTTAATATTCTTTCAACCAAAAATATTTTGAGCATTACCGGTATAGGCGTTTTTGAGTTATCTCCAAAAAACTACGAACTTAGGCAGATACGATCTTGCGATAATAATTTATATTTGTGTCAACCCTGACCACTTCACCTGACATTCACTGACTTTCTATGAAATTTTCTTAAATGGGTGATCGACTTTGCCACTTTTGCTGTATTTCTTTATGGAATAATATATCATTAAGGATCAAATTCCAAAATATTGTATCCTAAATACTGAATATTCTTTACTAATATTGTAACTACAACTAAATTACTATACAACGTAAAAATGCAGTTGGCAAAGTTGCCACACGGTATAGGTAACTTTGCCAGTTTTCTTTTTACTCGTAAAACCTTATTATCCGTCATTTAATTTATAAACCATCTTATGTATGCACTCGTTGATAAATATATTATGTGTCGCGTCATTCATACTTCAGTGGTTTCATATGAATTCTGGTTAAAAATGTACTATGACTTTTCAACACCTGTGAAAAGTGGCAAAGTTGCCAGACTTGACGGTATCAATCTTATATAAGATAATACGATTTGAATATACCTTACCCAAAAATAGGGAAACGGTCCGTATAAACAGTCTCCGTATGGCCACCGTAACCGTATTGCTGCTAAAGAAACAAGACTATATGGGCTCTCGAGCCGGGCCCTCGCGTAGCCGAATTTCACCGGATGCGTGAGTGGACATGTGCCGAATATGTTAATTGAACGACAAATTACTTGTTACGTTAGTAAATAACATCAGAATTCATCAAAACAATATTCGGAGAGTTATGGAAAAATATTTTATCCCCACCCACATCATAAATACTCTATCCTGCGGTCAAAAACTGTATGTAATTACCATAATTATTGCAACCAGTCTTGTAACATCAGTGTATTATCTGTGACCGTGGGTGAAAACGTATGAAAATTAATTACGACATCGTATAACGGTAACCTAATGAAAATCCAGTCTTGCCCCCCGACCGCCGGCACAATCGAGTGGGCCATGGCGGTGCAATGGCGTTCATTCTAAGGGTTTCCGAACGTGTCATTTCGGATTTATAATATGTGTGAGGATAAAGCACTGTATGCAACACTACCTACGTAATTAGTCCTTAAAACACTCGTGTGATCTTATTATAAAATCACACTCGTATTTTAAGGACCCTTATAACGTAACAGTTACATAAACTACTATTAAGTTACTCTCGGAAATCCATAAAACCGTCTCTCTCTCCCTATAAATTCAAAGATCCGGGTAATTTTCTTATTTGATTAAATGCGACTTCGCATGCAGAAATGTTATTACATATTTAAGTATACTAAAGGAATATATTACACAAAAACGTTTGGTAAATGGGGCGGTATAGCATTCATAAACATAAAGTATAATTAAGTCAGGACTGTATGATAGAAGTTACCGCACGAACAAAATACCCTTCCTCGAAGTGGGATACTAAACTAATTCTCGTCCGTATTAAAGCAGTTCTCAGTTATTTCTCGGCAATAAAAACGCAATTACCTGCCTACATCAAAACAATCAATTAAACGGCCACAAAAGGTTCCACAAACATTTTCTCCTATAGACGGAGGAATAAAACAATCAACTATCGAGACTGTCTTCCCACACTTTCTAACGCCATTGTATCCGAGTGAGACAATCATATCTTGAGCAGATTTTATTGTCGAGCAGTAGTCACGACATTATTTTTGTTGGAAACCGGGATTCTTGTTTTGTATTGACTTTCATTTGGGACATCACGATTCGTGTCGTATTAAAAGTATTATAAGTTATCATTTTATTATTACATATGCTATTCTACTTTAATATTACCTTTAATACTAGTTACCTACTAGGAGTCGCCGCCTCATTAGTAGGGTTTTGTCTCAGTACAAATGCGAAAAAAATTGTGCGCATCGAGAAAAAGTTGTGAATTTTTGACCATAGATAGAGTGAGCAAAGATGAATATTTTTTAGTATTGGCGGTCTGTAAAATTTTTGGACCTTCACGTCAAAATCAGGGGTCCCGTGCAATATGTTATTACTCTCTGGTTAAGACTGCTAGGGGTTGTTTGGTATCGTTTCCGTGTAAAACAGACATGCAGAATTCATTTCTGATATTAAAAATGTAAAATTTCGTATTAAAAAAAAAAGTTGTGCCGCGAGGAAAAACACAATTTTATTTTTATTTTTTTAGAACGTCATATAACTAATATATATCCTTTATTTCAAATAATAAAAAATATTATAAAGAAGCATATTTAATATAGATTATAGAAACATATACATTTTATACACCTTTAATACAAAAAACTTCTGGTTTTTTTTTTACTTAAGTTGAGTAACGGAAAACAGACGTCGCGTCATTTGAATTGTGACGGTTTATGTTAAAGTTAAGGAGGAAAAATATGTTTTTATTTATTGTATTTTATTATTTCTGCATTTTGTGAAGTTATTATGAATAAAATTTAGTAATAACAAGCAATACATGCATTTTAAGGTCAATACGCTACGGATGTTCACGTTTACATTGATTATCGATACTTACTATGGAGAAAACATATACACCACGAAGCAAACATTTTTTTTCGCGTAGTTTTTGTATACTATAAGCCTAAAAATTGTATATATTTAGAAACTACATTAAATATGCTCCTTTATAATATTTTTTATTATTAGAAAAAAAAATGATATATATTAGTTATATGACATTCTAAAAAATAAAAAATAAATGTGTTTTTCCTCGCCACACAACTTTTTTTTTAATAAGAAATTTTACATTTTTAATATCACAAATGAATTCCGCATGTCTGTTTTACACGGAAATGATACCACACAACCCCTAGCAGCCTTAACCATAGAGTAATAACGTATTTCACAGGACCCCTGATTTTGACGTGAAGGTCCAAAAATTTTACGGACCTCCAATACTAAAAAATATTTATCGTGGGCCATTCTATCCATGGTCAAAAATTCACAACTTTTTCTCGATGCGCACAATTTTTACAAATTCGAGCTCTGCTACATAGACTATCGATGCCGAGGAATTTTTTTTCCAAAAAGAAAAAACCATAGGTTTTCTTGATTTTTGACTATCACATTTTTTTCTCAATGGGGCTTGGCGTAATAAAGGTTAGGAATATTTGCTTTATTCTAATGGGGAAGGCACAGACAAAAAATTGACCAGATTGTGCCGCATATTTTGTACCTACGTGTCACTAACTGTTTCATGGGATTTGGCTTAAAAGACTAGAATCAACGCCAGAAAAAAACAAGAGTTTACACTATTGGCAGGGCAGGCAGGTACAACCTACGCTGAAGCCATCTGTGAAAACCATCGACCGTTTAACCCCATTAGACATTTTACACCTAACACCTAACGCACCGCCTCGCGAGGAAATTGCCGCGCAAGGCAGCTCGGTTAGTGTGAACGTGCCTCGCCCGAGGCATTTGCTGCCGCGCGTACGTTTGCCTCGGACGAGGCACATCCACACTAACCGAGCTGCCTCGCGTGGCAATTTCCTCGCGAGGCGGTGAGTCAGGTGTGTACCCGCCTATTCAAGGATGAGATAAATCTAATGTTGTTTTAGATTTGAATCTGCTAAGCTTAATAAGCTGCTTGCCCAAGAAATAGACAGACATGCAGACTATAGATGAAAAGTGTCTTTTCCGTAACTTTAAAATTCAGTACCTGCTTGAGTAAAAAATTGGTATCGTAAAAACATTAATAAAATTCGATTAAGTTAAGGCAAAACAATTGCTGTAAATAGGTAACTAAATAAAAGGAAAAGCAACGCGTGACAAATAAGTAGACTATCAAACTATTCCACAATTACCGAAAGTAATTCAACTGTCCGCAAAGCGCGACATCTTAGCGAGGTCACGATTAGGCCAGAGGTTCCCAAACGCCGGCTACAAGTGGTCCAGTGGCTACGGTAGATGTCAGCAAGAGCGTAGCAATCACAACTGCTAGTAGTATGTAGTAGTAGAAGAACGGGCAGGCTTCCACTTTCCGCAACTCGACGTCTAGCGCCTATTTTGCATGAAGGGAAGGACGGCTAGTCCAGCCAGCCTAACTCTCCAAGGAATCCTATGAGACCTTTGATATTGAGTAGGATCTCGGGGAGATCTCTCGGGGACCCGAGGTGTTTTCCCCTGTACGGAGCCACTCCGCTGCACACACGCTTAACTGCTATCTGTGTCAATAAAATTCCTAAGAACTTGTTTTTGAACCTTGGTCTGTGCCAATAACGAAATAACTAAGTGTTTCAAATCAAGAAAAAGTTGAGAACCGTTGGACTAGATGATTGCTAGATAAACTAGTCTCCTATTTAACTAAAGACGTTTTTGTTGATTGGTCAGATTAAACAATTAAGATTGAGACTATTATGAAAATAGCGGTTCGAGTGCAATTTCCATCATAAAAATTTATTGTGCAGCACGATTTGAAGATTCTGGCTAAGAAGGTAATAAGTACATCATCCTAGCTTTTGTCTCGGCTTTTTGCCACGAATCAAATTAAGAGGATAAAATCAGCATTAAAAAGATACTGGCAATCAAATTAGCCATATAATTATATTACATATTACTATAGGAATAAGATGTATTGCGATATATTCAGCTGTTATACAGCATGCAAGTGTGAGAGATATTTTTGGCTGTTACTGCCTAATTGATGGTGACTGTACAATCAATATCTTTAGAAAACATAGTCTCGTGTAAAAGCACTCGTGAAATAACGGTATAGTTTCCCAGTCATATGTCAATCGCTATCGTAATAACTAGTGCCTACGCCAATTCTTGTGATTAAATTGCTGGGCAGACCCTAGATTCCATTCAGTCGAGGCAGATATCCGGGACAGAGACTAGAAATATGACGATGACGACATAAACTTTCGTAAGAACAAAACTGTGTTAACAGGAAACCTATAAACTATGTGCATGTATTATGTTCTAACAACAACAAAGGCAAACTGTAGTTTCAAACTTAAGGCTTTAATTGAAACCGAATCGTTTAGAAACACGCCAATGGTTAAACAACAAACTTCCAGACCCGATTAGATTTGCTAATAGACGGAGAGCTGGTCACGTCAGATATGACACAACAATGAGAGCAACGAAACCCATCTAGTTAGTTTGCTATACTATGCTTATTTCTAGATGCGAACATCTGGCAGCTCTAAAGTTTTGGAGGTCAAATAATGCAAATAACTTGAAGAAAACAAATCGTAGGTTTGGGTTTTATGCAATATTATGGGAAATAATATAATTCATTAGATTATATCATAGCCAGAAATTTTTGTTGGGGGAAAATAGTGCCAAATAAAGTATAATGCAATGTTTAATTAGTCGCCTACTGCTTTTGTTTTCGCAATAATACACAATGTTCTCTATAAATGACACAACTTCCGCAGTTTTTACCTATTTTGGTATTATGCAATATTATGGGAAATAATATAATTCATTAGATTATATCATAGCCAGAAATTTTTGTTGGGGGAAAATAGTTCCAAATAAAGTATAATGCAATGTTTAATTAGTCGCCTACTGCTTTTGTTTCCGCAATAATACACAATGTTCTCTATAAATGACACAACTTCCCTATTTTGGTATAAGGTATAACTATTACTTTTTTCGAACTGAAAAACTTTGTTGGTCTGTCACTATGACGTCCACCCATTAAAAGCTGCCAGAAGCCTGGATGCAGCAATAAGGATGATAACGCAATCTAACTAGACATGTTTAATTGCTCTCATTATTGTGTCATATCTGATGTGGCTAGCTCTTAGTCCATTTATAAGAGAAATTGTTGCTTTTGCTCACTGGGCCGAATAAATATCTTAGGTTAGTGCCTCGTACCCTCGATACTAAACGTAATATAGATAAAGCGAATCGTATAGCAGTGACAGCAGCCACTAACCAGGGAAATTTATTTAAGAAGTATACAAGTGTGCTTTTACGATAATGTTAATGTGACATCTTTAAAGGCAATTTTACGCAATCAAACCGATAAATGTTATGTTTGTAATTAATAATCTTGCGCTTCTCTTTCATGGTTTCGAAATTAATTATGGACTAAGAGCTGGCCACGTCAGATATGTGACAATAATGACAGTGATAAACCCCGACTGGTTAGATTGCTCTACTATCCTTATCGCTAGATCCGGGCATCTGGCAGCTTTTAATGGGTGGAGGTCAGAGATACAGACTAGCAAAATCTTTGAATTGGAAAATGATACTACCAAAATAGGTAAAAACTGCCGAAGTTGTCACAGTTATAGAAGCAAGGGCCTATATTTTCACATTAGAGCAAAAAACATCGCATATTATTGGGGAAACAGAAACAGTAGGCGACAGACTATGAATTACATTTTACATCATTTGGCACTACTTTCCCCAACAAATTTTTTTTGCAATGATATAATCTAATTATTTATATAATTTCTCATAATTTTGCATCAAAACCAGAACTCTAGGATTTTATGGCACTTTACAGCTGCCAGATGTCCAGATCTATAAATGAGCATAGTATAGCGAACTAACTAGAGGGTGTCGTTGCTCTTATTATTGTGTCATATCTGACGTGGCTAGCTCTCCGTCTATTATCGAAAGTAGAGTTATATAGCCAATTCAAGAACGCAGTTACTTTCGTATAAACCCACGCAACGAATATATTATGACCATATTATTAGTTTTATGAGTATAATATCTTCAATTCCTTTCAAGATCCTGGCATTAAATATTTATGAGTAATAAAATAAATGTCATAATCATAACGTGACTAAATAACACGTGTCTTAGAGTAAGTACGTTTGTACAGTCGACCAAAAATGTGGTCTACCACGAGACAACAAGGTCGTGCATGTTTTAAACTCTGTTAGAAATGTCAACCTTAGCGATCGTTAGATCTCGCAGAAACTTTTGTCAAAACTGGTAGGCCAATTTCTTGGTCGACTGTACCACTGTGCTACGTGTGGTTCGAATAGCATTAAATCACCGCCGGTCAGATTATTTCTGTGATTTCAGTATTTTCAGTATGAAATATGCAGTAAATCGTATCTCTATTTTTTCGTCATCATGTTACGTATATTTGGGTAAGGCTACTCTACTTAATCCCTGTGCCTGATTACTTGGCTGGCTGCATGGCCCCTTAATTGAAACTGACGCAAAAGACGCGGCAAAAAGTAACATCATATAATACCACTTAATGATAAGATTGATAAGGAATTCAACCAATAGCCATGATGAATTTTTTTCATGCATGATATCAATCGATTCGTTTTGTTGTGAGGATCAAATGTCTATATGGGGTCAATTGCCTTGAATCAACATAAAAGACAGAATAGGGACTTAAAGTCTGAGATTTGCATTTGTTTCTCAAATCGCTCCTAACAAAATTATATGAAGCCGTGACGTCACGACTTCATAGTTGCCCTGTTTAATGTATGGAAAAATTATGAAATTGCTATTTTTACAGTGAAATGTTGCGTTTATGTATATGGTTGCTATACAATATTGGTTTTTAAAATTTCGTACTTTAAAAAATCGAAAAAATTTCAATGTTTGAAGCCTGATATCTTTGAATGAATGAATGAAAGAAAATATTTATTCACAAAGAACATTATGGTAACATAAAATGTTGGTAGGTTTTATATACAGTGCTTCCCTTGATATAGGTATTCAGTCTATGTCGACATGCGAAAGTCGTTAGAGAGCGAATTGTTTAACAAATAACTATCAAGAAATAATTTTGAATAAACAACGGGAATTAAATGAATAAAAAGTCAATTTGATCATTTTGCATCCTATCAACTAAATTTTATTGCATAATTCACCATGTGTCATCATCCCTAATTTATGTTCTTCGGTTCACTAAGTTCGCACGTTGTGATTTCAAGTTTATTGCGTTCATTTGGACTACTGTGGCTTGTTTTACGGACTCGGAGATGAATTCTATCATACATACTGTAATATAAGTTTATTTGATTTTTTTAATATATACCTACTTATAAAATAATATGAGTAAAATACATAAAAAAAATAGAAAAGACTAGCTTCAAGCACGGCAAAACGCCCACCGCTCCATATCATAAAACGTCAAATCCAACTTGAACTACCACAACACACTACACATACCTACACATGAGATAGTTCCATTACTATCGCGTGAAAGATTTTTTATATGCATGGCTAATCAAATTGTTTTTTTTTATGAGTTTGGCTTAGGGTTGAGTTGAAACAACACCCTTTAAGTATAACTATTTAAGTAAGTAATACTTGAAGGTATTTATGCAGCAGAGTGTAAACTCTATACAGGGTGATTCAGGAGACGTGAGCAAGAACAACCCTACATACTTAGTTAACGATAATGAATCGGCCGCCGCGCGCCGTCATGTTTAAGTGAAATAACAACGAATTTTTATTTTTTGTTACGTAGAAATTTTGTTCTGTGTAATCATAGTCGGGTGACAAAAAAATTATAATAGCGCTAATTACACCAATACTGGTATCAAACAATAGCTTGTTATTGACTGAATCCGCAGTCTTAATTCTGATCACGTCTACTGAATCACCCTGTATAATGTCACTTGATATAACAATTCACTCCATAACAGTCAACATTTTCGGCTGCAGTTGGCCACAAAGTGTCCGGCCCCTTAAGTGTCCCTTTACAGAGTTTACACTTATCAAATTCTGTGTGGTATTCTTACCTTGTAAATTGTCCAGCATATACGTGAGCAGCTTGGAGGTGCCGTTGTTGTCGTTGTATATTGAGAGCATCTCTTTACTGAGCGGGTTCCCGTGCAGTCCCAGTTTCTGTAGGTGGAAGAGCTTGCCCAGCTCGTAGGGCAAAACTCGGAGGTAGTTGTTGTGTAGGAGTAGCTCCCTGGAACAACAGAGTTATGTTAGGCTTCTATAATCTAGACTGCTATTATAAACTTATATAGATGTCATATACGAAGGAAAAAAGTGACCTAGGCCTCCGGTGGCCAAGGCTGGGATCGAACCAGCGTCTTCTGCATTCGCGGCAGACGCCTTAACCACTTGGCCACCTGGGTCACAGAAGCACCGATCGAATTTTTCCGTGTATATGCAATCCTTGTAAATGCTAAGGCGCATTTTGGCCAATCATCTAAGGTACAACATTAATCAAAATATTTATTAAAAATAATTTGATTTGTTCTTCAGTTGTAGTAGACTGTTGTACCCAGCGTTGAAGGTACCAGGATAAACGAAGGTTTACCCTGGTACCTTCACCGCCGAAGGGCAACAACGCGTATTGGCATGTAAACCAGTGGCAGCGCGTTCATACAACTCGGTTTCGGCCGGCTTGTCTAATTTTCGGACAGTTAGCAGTTTTCCTACATCTGATAAAGAAAATGACCAAATTGGCTCCGGCTTGTCTAAGAAAATTTTGCCACTGATGCTTCTGATGTGGGTAAATTTCGTTTCCCGTTATTAATTCCTTTAAAATAACATTTTAATCCCAGCGTGCTTTTTTTTCTAATTCACTACCGAATTTATGAAGAAAGTCAGAACCAACAATTGCGACACTTTTACTCATGCGTATCTTAGGATGATACCCAGATAACTTAATTCAGTAAAATAAACTTTATCCTTAAGTGGTACAGTTCATTTTCAATGGCACTGCTAGGTTGTTTTGTTTTTGACTAGTCATTAAAAGCGACAATAAGGCTCTATTAACTTCTTGGCATGTCTTTGTGTTCGTTTACAACTAATTTTCGTCGCCTTTCAGTTGGACTTTCCCAATTAGTATTTTTAAGAAAAGTGACAGAGAGAGTGAGAAGGCGGGACAAAAACAATGTAATTATGTCGGTAAAAGCTAAAAAGAAAGCAACGGGTATTAAAGGGTTTACTGTCTAAGTAGACCCTTTAGATCTAGATGTTTAAGTAGATCGTAAATCATATTTTTATGTAGCTACTGAAAGTAAATTATTTTAAATTGATTAGTCAAGAACGAAACTGACTCGTGCGTGGCTAAATGTGTAGCGAGCTCGTCACATTATTTATATTACATTGTGACGCAGTTTTAGGGCATTTGTCCCCCTATACTGTTGGAATTCATATATATCATTTTACCATATATCATTTCTACCGAAAAGTATTAAAATTATAATTACAGTCTGTTGTAGAAAACCCTTAAATGCCATGGTTATTTTTATTAATAAACTTGAAGGGCTCGGTACTTAAATTCGGTCTTATAACGCTAACCAAAAGAAGAATAAGATAAATAAATACTCGGTAATTATGCGTAATTTTTTAACTCTGTGTTATTATTAAAAGAAAAGTAGAAGTTTGTGGATAAAATAAATTAAAAAAATATACCTACATAGAATATTACTGCCTAAACTAAAGCCATTGAGCTGCTTTATCTATAGTGTCCGCAGAGTTAAGGGGCTACTTTGTAAAATTATAGGTTTTTTCAAACGCTCTATGGACTAAACGGGAAAAGGGACTGAATTTATTTTCGAATACCTATGTATTATTAGCAGTGATCGGCGAAAAGGATTCCACACGGGGAGAATGACGTCAATCATTATGCTAGTATGGATATACCGCGGCATTTGCGGGATAGAAAAATAAAATTACAGTAATTTTCACAAACATTTGTAATTAAGTATTTTAATGAAATTATTTATTTAGCATATTATTTCTTGTTTTTTTTATCTCTATAAAAAGAAAATAACAAACCATTATTTTACTGGTCAACGACCGAGTTCTTAGTTCGGGGCGGACTACTAGCTATTACAAGTCGTAACTGACACTGATTCATTGTATTAAATATAATACAAACACGTATATTTTCGAGCAGTTTATTTTTATTGGTATCGCGGGCGAAACGGCGCATCCATAATGCTATGTCTAGTTGAATTCCCGCGGTGTGGAATCCTTTTCGCCGATCACTGATTATTAGACCATATACTCTTGTTTATGGCACAAGCCGAAACACGATTGTTGAAAGTTGCCTCGATAGAAAAAAAATCTCTTATTTTTCTTAGCTTAAGTAAACTATAAGAGATTAAGCAATATAACTAAGTAAAAAATATGGTATTCTGGTTTATCTAAAAAGTCACAGAAACAAAATTAGACAAAACTTTATAGATTCGCTTATTTATCGTAGTTTAGTCAAAAAGTCTGATCTCTTTCTTTCGTGCACGGGGGTCATAAACGTGTCTCTAACGGATGGGCATGGCTTGTCAGAATCGAGGAACGGCCTTAAGTGGCGACTGAGTTCATAACGCTGTCTCCTTCTCTCTTGCCTTGGCGGTGCAAGTGTGAAAGAGAAGTTTTATAACCTCAGTCGCCACTTAATTCTGCGGATACTTTAATGGTGGCAAATACGTGAATTGGCGTTTATTAGGGTTTTGTACCCAAAGGGTAAAACGGGACCCTATTAATAAGACTTCGCTGTCCGTCTGTCACCAGCTCACCAGGCTGTATTTCATGAACCGTAAGTACCGTAACAGTTAGACAGTTGAAATTTTTGTTTGTCACCAGGCTGTCTCTCATGAATCGTGATAGTTAGATAAGTAAAATTTTCACAGATATGTAGAATGTGTATTTCTGTTGCCGCTATAATGACAAAAAGAAAAAAAAAACAGAATGGATTTTTTTGCCGTTTTTATAGATAATGGTTCGGAACCCTTCATGCGCGAGTATGACTCGCACTTGCCCGTTTTTTTAAAGAGAATGAAATTTTTCCCGACTATATGTATACTATACTAGTTTCATGTAATCCGGAAGCGCAAGCGCAGATTTCTTGGATTAAGTCGAACGCGTTAGGATGAGATACGGTGAGTTAATTCAAAATGTATATCAATTCTTTGACGATTTCAGAATAATGTTAAGGCGACAATCTAGAAAATTATATCTTCAGCTAACAACCATGAAGGCGGTATTGAAAAAAAAGAATATAAATCAGATGACAAATCGTCAAGCCAATATGTGACATAAATATTAACGTACCGTCAAACGCGGCCACTTTACCTCCTGTGATATAGGTATTTACCATAGGCTACTTTAGCATGAAAATGGTATTACTAAATATAAATACCCCAAGGTAACCTTTAAATGCAACGATTTCCTATTTAATTATACCATATTTTCTTGCTAAAGTAGACTATGGTAAAGTTACCACAGAATGTAAAGTTGCCACGTTTTACGGTACTGTTTTTGATAGTCTACGGGCTGTATATCTAGAACCGTAGAAATTTTTGATGTGTAAGACAAATAATTAAGTTTAAAATAACTCTCTTCAGCAGTTGAGTAATTATAGAGGACCTCATACAAGAATCTTAATTTCTCAGTCTTTTCTTTCTTTCAGCATTGGTAGACGGTTGATATTTTCGTACAGTTGCAGCTATAACAAAAAGAATAAAATTTGAATTTTGCGGCCCTGATACATGAATCTTCGTCTATGCCGTCTATATTAAGAAAAAACCTCCAAGCATAACAGTTACATCTAGTCGTCATATGGAAAAGGAAATGTGATCAAGACCTGGTGCCCATGGTTGGTTTGAATCAGATTGAACATCAGACGACCAAGAGCTGAACCCGACGATCAAGGTGCAATCCGACGCACTAGTTAGATTATCTCAAAAAAGCGTTATATACCGCCACGAACCGTCATCACGTTCCGTTGATTTTCAATGAGAGCTTCGTTTTGACAATCTTTACTATAGACTTAGATCTGAATTAGTATTTGAACGCCTGTTGCTGTATCCCTAAACCCGATTCCGACCTGCCTATTCTGCACTTTTGGCACAGTTGAACACCTTACCAAAAACCATGAAATTGCGAAGCGCGAAGCAGCTCGGACAGTGTATAGGCCCCTCGGCCGAGGCCGTTTGCCGGCTTGCTTAAGTATGGTTTTGCCCCGCCGCATCTTATTGCTGATGGGTATAGGTATTGAACGGTTGAAAGGTGTAGATGTTGTAACAATTTTTTTAGATTATATTTATTCAGCTAATCTAATGCATTTGCATCGCGGTCGACTTCCCCGCCTAAGGAACCAGACTTTCTACAGTTTAAAGATGACATAATTAACGGCCTCCTAGCCTAGTCGGTAGTGACCCTGCCAATGAAGCAGGAGGTCCCAGGTTCGAATCCTGGTCAGGGCATTTATTTGTGTGGATATCACGAATATTTGTTCCTGAGTTATGGATGTTTTCTATGTATCTAAGTATTTATCTATCTATTATATATATCGTCGCCTAGTACCCACAACACAAGCCTTATTGAGCTTACTGTGGGACTAAGTTGATTTGTGTAAATTGTCCCATAATATTTATTTATTTATTTATTTAATAGCGTAATCGCAGGGTTTTGATCTCAGATATGCCAGATCCACCCTGGATTTAGGCGCCTTTTTAGCAGATTTGATGCTAGTTAACGCAGCCTGCCGCCTGAGCTCTAGGGAGGCCACCGACTATCAGTCCGCCTGACGAGATCGGCCTGTCAGTTAGAACAAGAATTTGACAACTCTGAACAACTGACAGGCCAATATCGTCAGGCCGACTGATAGTGGGTGGGCCCCATAATCTGTGTAATCCATACACGTTCAAAGCATATTATTATCTTACTTCTGCGTCGTATTCTCGTGTTACTTAGAGTAGTTGAACACATCCAAGGTGTGCAAGCAGACGAGCCCCCCACTGCGGCGAGAATTCGTTCGACAGTCACTTAACTGCAATAATATTTCACTAAACTAAAAGCATAAAAATATCTGAGCCCTATTTTTAAGCCACAGTGGCGCGGCGAACAGCCGCCGGCGTCATCCAAAACAGTTTCATTCACGCCGTCGCCAAAGGCCTTTAGGTTTATAATTGCGTGACAGATATTTTTGCGATTAACGTTGTGCAAAATATTACTGGAGGTGACTATGCCACGGTGGGAACAGTTCACCTTAGCTGGATGAGATCGCCCAGCTCCGCGGGCAGCGACCTCAGCTTGTTGTTGGACACGTCCAGGGTGTGCAGGTTGGACAGCATGTTGATGTCGGTCGGGATCCGCTGCAGCGAGTTGTCGTTCAGGTACAGCGCAGTCAGGTGCGACAGTTGGAACAGCTGGGGCGCCAGGGCGCGGACACCTCCTGTTACCTGGAATTTATAAAGAGGTTCTTTTATTATTCGGCATTCAGTTTCTTTAGAAGCGTTCCCTGGCGGAAAAGCTTGCGACTCTTAATAAAATAGGCGTGTCATGCTCTCGTACCATGAAATCAGGTCTGACGGATCTTTACAAAACCGAGCCTTAATGTGAATGTAGGTATTTTATTTTAGCGCGATTGACGAGAACGCATAGTAAGGACTTTTGACTTATAAGCCATGAAATGAAAAGTTGTTTCAGTGAATCACAAGTATTTAAGGTACTAAAAGTAGTTTTTGTCGCCTATTATAAATGTATCCAAATCTACTGTATAAATAAAATAAAATAAAATAAAAAAGCGTTTTATTCTATGCACTTTTCTTATAAATACAATGCTTTTCTTTAAAAAATATTATTACTTTAAATCTATATTTATATGTTTATATGTTTTATTAAATTTAGATTTGAAATTTGTGCATGAGAGAAAAGTGGAAATCGATGGAGGAGGCCTTCACCCAGGAGGGGGTCCTGGGTGAAGGCCTCCTCCATCGATTTCCACTTTTCTCTGTCTTTGGCTATAATTAAAAAAATCTACTGTAACCTTACCTAAAGCCTACATAGTAACCAGTAAACTACTTGTAAAGATTGAAAAGTGCATATGAAATTCAGTTTGCTGTAATGCATAGTTAATACATCGCAGTTGGATCGTGTCTTAACGGGTTTTAAAGTTAGAAATCCAAATAAAAAGGTTTGAACCATACCTCAAGCGAGGTCCAACCGCCGCGCCGGCCGGACGCTCGTTCCGCCTCCGACATGATATGATAAGTGCGCCCGCTTGCGCCCTCATGCTTGTCTTTGTTGCGAGACATACCGTCACCTGGAAGTAATAATCAATTATAAGCACAGCTATAAGTACATGAAAACTCCAGGCGCGCAATTAAGGCAAATTCTTCCCTTTAAGATGCAAAACACACTTGAGCGGAATTCAGGTATCATAGACAAAAATCAACCGGAAGTTCAACTATAAGCTGAATTTTGCCTATGCGCTCCATACAAAAATTCAGCCATTGTAGACCAGTTTTCGTCTTCCACTTTTTAAAATTAGCTAGCCTGAAAAGTAAACAGCTCCCTTTAACTATGTATAATAATATAAAATGGAACTCTAGAATAAAATTTATAACTATAAATATTATAATACCAAAGCTAGAGGAAGTTGAGATCTTCGGACAGTCTGGATGATAAGGTACCACCTTGAAAAATTGAGACGTACACAAGATGGTCCCCGAACCTTGTGATTACCCAGTGCTCCTCTACCTACACTACATGTGAATTGTCTAATTTAAAAAAACAGTTACAGTAACTAGTACAAAATTGTGTTAATATCACCTCACTGACAAAGCATGCTGATTAATTTATAACATCATTGGATGGATTATATTTGCCAAACTGAATAGTGTCATAAAAATCTGATCAACTAATTAATTTATATAGTTTTACATTGAATTGAACTATTTAACAATATATATAACACATTATATAACATGTAAAACAGAATTTAGTAAAGGTAACTTAAGCACAAATAATTATTACAGATAATCATATAATGCACTGAAACTGCGAGATGTTCTGTCACTCAATGAAACTTCATGCATATATGCATGCACCCGGGGCTATAGGTATATATACCTATAGCCCCAGGTGCTAATTTGCATATAATATGAAGAAGCAGAGCAAAATAGATGGCAGTAAGAGTTTCTGAAAACCTTACTGTAGAGAACTTATAAAGTGCATTGTAACGGCATAAGCACTTCTCCGCTACAATTTCATTTTCTCATGATCTACTTCAGCTACAACATGTTGAAAGATATGGTATTATAACACATGTAACTAAAATGGAGTTATCTTGTACTTATAGCTTACATTTGTGATATCAATCTTAACATAATAATGAGTGTAACTGCTATGATGACACCACTGATAGTGTTATTGCACACAGTAGTGTATTACATGAAATAACATTAATTTCTTCATGCTATTTAGTTTATTTCATTTAAATACAATATGTATTTAGTATACTGTTTGTTAAATCACAAGATATCCCCATTACCAATGGTGTTACCAGTAACAATGGTGACAATTACAGAATATAGAGCATATTTACTATATTCAATAAGAAAACTACTACTGTCTCACTACTTAATGAACTATACCAGTTAACAAATAGGTTAACCTGTTCAACATTAATCTCCATAAACACTGATAAGTTTGTTTGTACATAAGTATACAAAGTACAATTCAACATGATAATACATTTGATATAGTTATGAAAATAGTACCTTATTAGCACCGGTCATTAGGGGTGCTAAAAACACTTTGTTTGATAAACGATTGTCTTCATTAGCGAAATAAGGGCAATAGAACCGTTCCATAACCTCCGCCGTTGGGTAGGAAAGCCTACGGAATAGTGCAGTAGTAAGCGTTACATTTAGCATCTGATCATAAGACGGTACTAGTTTCGAAGAAAAAGTAATGATTTAATTCATTATTATAAGTAAAACCGCGTAAATGCGTATCATCTTGGTACACAGCTGACATAAAGAGATGGGTCGACGCAGACGATGTCCAGTCCAAGCGCGAATTCGCGACCGAATTTAACAAGTCGTTGAGGGAAGAAATTAGCATATAGTCGAATAAAAATTACCTTCATCTACTCCTTAAAAGTTTTACCCTCAATTAGGATTATACTATTGTGGAATAATTCACTGTAAACACACTAAAGCACAATCTTGACAAACACCACATCAAACGTTCATTTACCGACTGCAGCGACACAGCCATGAAGCGGCGAATAATGGAAACTCATTTTGTGTTGTGGCGACCATAGACAAAGAATTTTAGATTTTTTTATGGCCTCTACAATCGGCGCAATTTTGACACAAAATTCGCGCGCGATTTCGAGACATTGCCGTCTCATCATCATCATCATCATCTCAGCCATAAGACGTCCACTGCTGAACATAGGCCTCCCCTTTTATAAAGGGGGGGTTTGCCATACGCGCCAAGCTTGGCAGGCGGGTTGGCGCGCGCAGTACACTTTCACTACAAGTTGCCCCTACCGACCCTACGTCACCTACAAATCGTCCCTACCGGCCAGTGTTGCCAGATCTACGGAAAAATCCGTAGACCTACTGATTTTGGCTTTGTGTCCCAGACCTACAGAAATGTTTGGTGAACATACGGAATTTCAGAGTAATCTTATTTATTACAAAAAAATATATACCTACACGGTGCCCGTGAGCATCTGATGAGGATTACTAAATGTTATATGAATTTAGGTCGATTTCGCGAAAAAAAATAGTTTTGTTGCTTTTTTCGATTTGTTGAATGCTTTTGAACATAAAAAGGTATGTCATTGTTAAAACTATCCATTAAAATAAATAGGTACATTTATTTTCATAAAAATGGTTTACGCAAAGTATTCCTTGGCATTTTGATATCTGTCAAGTCAATAAGGATGTCTAGACTAGACCCCATAAATAATGACTTTAAAAAAAGTGGTTTGCACTGACTTTAATTCTATTTCTGTCATGCGGCATGACTCATGCCAGCGTCACTATCAAAAAACCGACTGGCTTTGGCCGTAGTAGCCGCGATAATTAAAAGAAAGAAAAAGACCTGGGTCATGCCGCATTATCCCATGAATAAGGCATATTTATTATAGAAGATAGGACTTCTTTTCGACGCGCGGCAAATTTCAAAAGTTCCCTAATGACCCTAACCTCCCTACATGCTATTTCACTTCACAATCGGCAGTGCGTGTAGGGAGGTTGGGTGTCGGGGCACTGCCGACCGCCCTAGATCGGGACTCCTACTCACAACTTGCTATTTATGCAACTCGTTCGTTCGATAGTCAGTTTCTGAACGAAACTTTATAGAACGGTGTCCACACATGGCGCGATTTCGCAATTGGCATCAACACTAAAAGCGGTATTACACATTGCAACCTGCAGGGCCCAATCTGTAAGGTTGGAAGGTGTAATCGAAGTTAGGGCCCGTAGGGAGCTGAAGGAGGGGTAGGAAGAGGCAGGGTACACAACAGATTGGGCCCTGCAGGTTGCAATGTGTAATACCGCTTTAAGCTGCGACATTTCAAGGTCAAGTCACCTCAACTTCATATTTTATTTCATAGACACATATGCACCTGGAGTAAGCTTAGGTACATTTCCCCTCTGTCAACGTTATTAGCAGGAAAATCTAAAGGCCCCAATACACAGTGGTGAAGGATGGCCCATGCTCCGCCACGCCACTGTGTACACGGGGGTAATGGTGGACAATGGCGGACGATGGCCGGCAGTTGTCGAGCGTGGCGGGCAATCGGGAAGGTGTCGGTTTTTTGGGCACACTTCAAAGGAATCGTGGCGTACCGTGGCCTGTGGCGTGTACACAGTGGCCGTGAGTGGCCAATGTTGACACTGACAGTTGGCAGTTTCTATGTAGCTGACGTAAATACGCTGTCAGTTTGACAGCTGGCTGTTGTATATGTATATGCATGTATATGTTTATGCACCATTGTGTAAACACCTACGTGATGGTAGCGCATTGCAAAGCATGGCGGAGCATGGCCCATCCTTCACCACTGTGTACTGGGGCCTTAATACGTTTATAAAAACTATTTCAAAAATCGATTACACGCATTACGTTCATCGTTTTCGGGTCACCACATACCTAGCGGTTTTCCTCGCGGAATTACCGGAAGTAGCGGAAATTCATAGACAAAATGCTTAATTTGTCTATGGTAGCGGAAATTTGTCTATGGCTTCCATACAAAAAATCTGCTACCATAGACAAATTTCCGCTACCATAGACAAATTTCCGCTACTTCCGGTAATTCCGCGAGGAAAACCGCTAGGTGTGTGGCGACCCTTCAGTGAGTAAAGAGCTCCGTGAAAATGCCTTTATCTATTGTTTTTAGGTTCTACTATGTCTAGTTTACAAAAATATGAAATAAAATTTAATATGATTAAAAAAATAATCCATATCGAAAATCAAGCGTCGTTTATAGAATCGATGCAAAGATAATCGTTTATTTTCTGACGGGCAGTAACTATTTTGACGTTTGACACTTAGGGTCGCCACATACCTAGCGGTTTTCCTCGCGGAATTACCGGAAGTAGCGGAAATTCATAGACAAAATGCTTAAATTGTCTATGGTAGCGGAAATTTGTCTATGGCTTCCGTACAAAAAATCTGCTACCATAGACAAATTTCCGCTACCATAGACAAATTTCCGCTACTTCCGGTAATTCCGCGAGGAAAACCGCTAGGTGTGTGGCGACCCTTATGCATATTTAACGCTCCTAAGGATTACTGCCTTCTATATTTTGTTTGAAAATACAAGCAAAAATGATCCTTGGCTTTTTTGTTTGACATTTGCAAAGACTGCATCCAATAATGAACCATATTTCAACATATGTAAAATCAACTATTTGTTGCTCCATTTAGTGTCGTGACTTACTGCCAAATATGCGTGATATTTTCAAGTGAAAGGTACATCATTGTCCTTTATCAATAAGGCGATGCTGCTATAAAAATTCATTTAGAAATAATATTTTTTGAGTGCAGTTTATATTTTGAACAATTTGATTTACCTATATTCTAAACCAATCCCAAACATTTCGTAATACGAAAAGTCAATATCAAATCGTAGGTAGAGTTCATAATAATTTAATGGGGTTGGCAACTGTCAACGGTTTGGCCAGATGGCGCCAGCATAGCTGGTACCTGTCACTAGTATTGTTGCATGAGATTTGGCTTAAACACTAGCCCATCCAGGTCAGAAAATTCCAAAAAAAAACCAAGAATTTGACACAATTGGTAGGACTGACAGGTACCAGCTATGCTGGCGCCATCTGTAAAAACTTTCGACCGGCCAACCCCATTTGCTTGTTGTGGTGGGCTTTAGATTGAATGATGTAGGTATACAAGCTTAGACCATTTAACTGACTGAAGCGGCGGCCGTTGACAGGCGTTCCCCTCTGCCAAAATATATGACTTGTGGTCATACTCGTGTGGTCGTTACATGGACTGACGTTTATCTGACGTGGCTATTTTAACGTTTCGCTTTTTAGGGTTCCGTAGCCAAAATGGCAAAACGGAACCCTTATAGTTTCACCATGTCCGTCTGTCCGTCCGTCCGTCCGTCCGTCCGCGGTCTAGCTCAGTGACCGTTAGCACTAGAAAGCTGAAATTTGGTTTGAATATGTACATTAACCAAGCCAACAAAACGGTAGAATAAAAACGCGAAAAATATATTTTGTTAGGGTACCTCCCGTACACGTGAAGTGGGGGGCGAAATTTTTTTTCGTTCCAACCACGTTGTCTGAGGTATCGTTGGATAGGTCCTTTAAAAAGAATTTGGGCCTTTTAACACAGTGTTTGGATAAAACTAATACTTTCGGAAATAATAACTCCGAAAGTTTAAAACAGGGCGTCCCCCCATCTAACTTTTGAATCGTGGGTCTTAAAATTTTGAAAAAAATCAGGAAACTGAGGCCTAATGAGTACCTTCAATGAAAACTATATTAATAATTCAATTGGTTGGTTGGTTGAGCCGTTTTTGAGTTATCACTCAAAAACCCATTGTGAAAGGACGTAAGTGAAAATGACGTAAGCGCCGCCATATTTCCTATAAGAAACGACCTTTTGAATTAATGGTCTCAGTTTACAGAACCCTACACTGAGCATATCCCGACATGCTCTTGGCCGGTTTTTTTCTTACTTGCAATAGTTGCAATACGATCAATTATGCCCTTAGGCACACCACATTCCTGTGCTGAATTAATCCAATTCATAGACAAAATGCTTGATGGCTTTATGGTAGCTTTAGGGTCACAACAGACCTAGCGGAATTCCTTTCGGAATTAGCGGAAGTAGCGGAAATTTGTCTATGGTAGCGGAAATTTGTATATGGTAGCAGATTTTTTGTATGGAAGCCATAGTCAAAGTCTACCTAGAGTCGTGCACTATAATGGTCCCTATTTTACCATTACATTACAGTACGGAACGCTAAAAAGAAACTCTGGTAAAAAGAAAAAGTACGAGAGTTTTTGAAGTTGGTTGAATTAAATACAAAGTAGTAGTGCACTTCGAACTGAGAAAGTGAGAACTCGAAATATCCGTCCAAACGAATTGACCAATATAACAAGACCCTTATGATAATTGTTTTGGCTCCTTCTAGCTCCATAACCTCTTGATCGAGCCTTCTCATATATGAACTCTCAAATCTCTGCCCCCTACAAATTTCATAAAGATCAAACCTAAAACGTTACTAAAGTTATCGCGGAACAATTACATATTAAAAACCGGCCAAGAGCATGTCGGACCATGCTCAGTGTAGGGTTCCGTAGTTGCCGGCCTATTACAATTCATTAATTAAAAAGGTCGTTTCTTACGGGAAATTTGGCGGCGCTTAAGTCATTTTTACTTACGTCCTTTCACTATGGGTTTTTGAGTGATAACTCAAAAACGGCTCAACCGATTTATGTCAATATTAACGGCCTCTAATAGCCTAGTTAGTAGTGACCCTGCCTACGAAGCTGGAGGTCCCGGGTTCGAATCCTGGTAAGGGCATTTATTTGTGTGCTAATCTCAAATAAGACGACCCTTGACGACAACGAAGACCCTTGTTCTTTTTGAGAGACCTACCCAACAATACCCCACACAACTGGGTTGAAACGAAAAAAAAATCGCCCCCCACTTCAGTTGTACGGGAGGCACCCTAATAAAATATATTTTTCCAATTTTTATTCAACCGTTTTGACGGCTTAGTTAATGCACATATTCGTACAAAATTTTAGCTTTCTAGTACTAACGGTCACTGAGCTAGACCGCGGCCGGACGGACGGACGGACGGACAGACGGACGGACGAACGGACGGACGAACATGGCGAAACTATTGGCTACGGAACCCTAAAAATCAAAAAGCCATCGAAGTGCAGGCCTGCGGGGATGTCTAGGTGACCAGCTGACAGTTCCGTTGTGTTCGATCACGTCACCGTTCGTCACGTTCGTCGTTCGTCGTGCAAGTTGTGGCGTTCACTTGACTCAAACGCACTAAAATATTTATGCGAAACTGCTCATCCGAAAGGCATTCTTACCTACCAGCGAATAAACTCTCTACAAATATTTAATATATTATTTTTTGTCTGAGATAATTTATTGTTATTTGTGACTTGTAAAATTCCTAATTTTATGAATATATGAATATCAATATATGAATAAGAAATGGCTATTTAGCATAATATGTGACACTTTATTGGAAAAGGTAAAATTTTTAGTGGAAGGCGCTTACATTGTACATTGTATTAAATTCAATATTGTACTCGTGCAATAAAAGCGTAACAAGTGCGGACAGTCAAATGGTACCTTTTGACCTAGACTTTCACATATTGTCTGTACCTAAATAATCTGCTACTTTTCGGATAATCATTAAATCCAAGTTGTTATTGCAGCTCGCTTTTCAGTACGAAACGCTAACGTAATTGAATGTTGCTTAATTCGAAAACAAAAGGGCTCGGACCCATTTGATTACACTTTGTAATTTCCCTATTTACATATATAATTATTACTCCTGTGAATACAAATATCAGTCAAGTAGTTGAACGAAATGATTCCCAACGTTTAAAGTGTTTAATCTGTGCTGCAACATTTTCAAAAATGGCTGAAATTAGTAAATTTATGGTGGAGTATACAAAAGTGGGACATCTGCCCTGTACCGAGCTGATCCATCCATGGGGTAAAACATGTGCAGAGGGCTGTTGGCTTATGCTTCTGGCCTGTGCAAAAGGAAGTGTAATATCTTTGTCACCGTTACACGCAGTCATTTTAGTAAGTACCATCGCCCACACTGTTCAATGTCCATCGAAGGACCTATATCTCTTGTAATAATGTCCACCGATGTAGTTTAGAGTGTTGCTGTTTGTAGTAGTTTGTACAGGCAGGGCCGGATCTAGGGTAGAGCGAGTGGAGCGGCCGCTCTAGGCGCCGTATGGCAAGGGGGGGCGCCAAAAATGACAAATAAGAAAAAAAAAGTTTTAAAAGACGCGAGTGTGGTGGGGGCCCCAAAATACGCTTAAAAACTTCGACGAAGGGCGCCAAAACCCGATTTCGCTCTATCCTGATCAAGGGCTCGGGCCGGCACTGTGTACAGGTCCCTAATAATCTTCCGATTTTAGGGTTCCGTAGCCAAAATGGCAAAAACAGAACCCCTATAAGTTACACAATGTCCGTCTGTTCGTCCGTCCGTCCGTATGTCACAGCCATTTTAGCATTTTACTCGGAAACTATAAGACTTATCTTTATCAAATTTTAGCACAAAGTGTATTTTGTGTACTGCTACCACTACAGGCTGCTAATAGTTAGTCTTTTAGTGAAATTGCTGAAAATATTTTTTTCAGGGGGGCACCCCACCCCATACATAGAAAAAAATATTTTACCAAATATCAACATGATGTATAGCTAGGCGATTATCATCGCCAATTCGCCATAGTCAGCAGCAGAAGTATCTAAGCGAGTGAGGTATTCAAAATGACTTACACGCGCGCTTATTCTCTTGACAATAAAGTCGTGTCAAGCTCATTTTGAACGCCTCATCCGCTTGGCTTTTGCTGCAACATCAATCAATAGGTCTTTAAAATAGCAAAGATGTCGGTACGAAAATTGTGTATGTAAGTACGACAGAAATATACCATACAATACATAGCACCTAATTGAGAATATGCTTGAAAAAAAGCTAAACGAAAACAAAACATTTCTTTAAAAAAAAGGCCCACCTTCATAAAGCCAATCCACTCAAAAGCACAAAGTATTATTTTATATCCCTACCCTTTACCTCACTATGACCCCATTCCTATCCTTATCCAGTCCCCCCCCCCCCGTAACTTTTGAACCGTAAGTCCAAACATTATGGAAAATTTGAAGAAGATTCACCTTTAAATATTCTTTCAATGAAAATTATTTTGTACATTATCGGTTCAGGCGTTTTTGAGTTGTCTCCAAAAAACTACGTACTTAGGCAGATACGACCTTGCGATAATAATTTATTCGGTAGTAGCTACGGCTGGTTTTTATAAATAATGGTACGGAACCTTTCATGCCGACTCGCACTTGGCCGGTTTTTTTACTTCTTTTACAAAAACATTTTTATATTCATATTGTAAAAAAATCTTAACTTAAGAAGCAAAATAAATACTTAAATGATAATTTATATTTGTCTGGGGTTTTTGTAGTCACTTAGCTTTTGAAGTCAGTGCCAATTTTCTCTGTTAGGCAGCATTCTTTTGTTGTTATTGGGTTGGTACCGACTTTAAAAGGCTGGCGTTTTGAATGAGTTTGTACCCAAAGCAATATTTTTTGCTCATATTATTTAAACCGATATGGTATATTCGTATATACTATCTTATATTATATATACAGGGTGAATTTTCTTTTTGGGTCAGTGAGGGCAGATACCTCTATCCCGTGCTGCTACGTTAAAATGGTCTTAGAAGACCTTCCCTCGATTTCAAATTAATGAAGGATCGCATTTACAGTATTATATTGGAAAAAACATTCAGCGTGCGAGAAAAATATCATTTGTGACAAACTTTTTTTTGATGCCATTCGATCCCATATCATGGATAGCTAGCTAGCTGGATAGATTAAGCTTGTGTGGGAACAAAAAAAATCCGACTAGAGAGCCACAAATCGAGGAATGCTTTTCCCAAACATTTTGTATGAAAACGAAAACATATATTTTTGCAGTATCAATAGTTTCATAGGGTCAACTTACAGATGACTTACAGTAATGTAAAAAGTTTTTTCAATCTGTAGCTGTTTGGTATGTACATACCAAACAGCTACAGATTGAAAAAACTTTTGCCGCAATATATTGAAAATCGCAGGTGACTAGTCGCGTACCTATGTTTGTAGAGAGCATTTTGGCAGCCTCTACAAACGAAAGCGACTTTCTCTCCTGCGATTTTTAATACATTGCGGTTTTTGATCCATCGATTTCGTTGCACCTATCTAGACGGCAATGTCTTGAAATCGCGCGCAAGTTTTGTGCCAAAATTGCGCCGATTGTAAAGGCCAATATTCTTTGCTAGCAGTTGGTTGTTATCGTATATCAACTTAGAATATAGCTATGTGTGTCATTTTTGCGGGGGAGGCGAACTTCAAATGTATGGTTACGTAACGTACAAATAGCTAATAAACGTCAGTCTATACAATAAATATGACCACTGGTCATATGTTTTTGGCAGAGGGGTAGGCCTGTCAAAGGTCGCCCCGTTGGTTGAATGCTCTAATATCCATCGATAACAAGATATCGAAGAGGCCGTAAGTCTGTCAACTGTCATCCCCAGTTTTTCAACAGAGCTGTCAAAATTTGAGTCGTCTCGTTTTGTGGTTTTGACAGTTGACACTTTTGACTCCGTTTGTTGGTTGGCGAGTTGAGGTGGAGTGGAGTGTGGAGTTGAGTTGAGTGGTTTCACTGGTTTCGTTTTGTGGGTCTCAGCTCAGCCACTATCATCTCATCTCATTATCATTTTTCTTCTGCAGAAATGCTGAAAATATCTGTATAAATTGCAAGCTGACTGGAAGAGGAGCTGAATAAGTGAATAAAAACGCCTTTTGTTGGTTCAATTTATTTACAATTGACTGACAAAGACTTAATAAAGGCATAAGAACCTTGTGTTGTGTGTTTTTGATTAGGTTTATGATTAAAGGCGTTTGCTTGGTGCTCCATCAAAGCTTTTATTAAAGACTATTACTCGAATTTACGAGTTAAGTTATAAATATGGTGGAAGTGAGCAAGTTTTGGTTCGATAAGGCCTGTGGGCACCGCGAGTGTCACGACATAATCCATCCATGGACATATAAATGCAGTGATGCGACAATCAGCATGCTTGCAAGTAACATCAAAGGGGCTTATAAATTCTATGCTATGGTATACCTGGTAAGTCCAAACAATGCGTTTTCTAAATGCTGGAAGACATTTATTGAACATCTTATTTGACATTTTAATTTTAGTTTGGTTAAATATAAGTAATTTGAATGCACTTCTACCACAGGTGCACATTCTCTTTCTGATTGACAAAGATCTGCTTCTTTACTTATTTTTAATCCCAAGTTTGATTGCTGTGACCATAGCAATAAAATGGCTGAATCAATCTAACGTTTCAAGTGGAATATAATTCATTTATAAGCTGTTAAAATTTAGATTTTATTTCAATAAATCATGTTTTAAATTTAAATGACATGGTCGGTAGCTGACCACCTGCCATTCCAAGAGATATGAAACCTTATTTTGTAGTCAGTAAACTTACAATAAGATTCGCCAATAAAGCCACACTACACTACAGACAAGCACGCATCGGGCCCAGGTTTGACATCATGGAGAGGGTTGGGCAAAAGTGTCCACTCCACAGTCACCATCTCCCTCAGCCGTGAGAATACGACAAAGAAGAAGAACTTAGACATATCTTATTAAAACTGATTCAGTCATTCTGGGAACTTTCTTAAATTTTTAATTTATCATAGTTATTACAAAAACTATTTAAAACGGGATATTTACCATGTGAGTTTTTTATTTTGAGCTTCCGATATTTCGGCACAGTTGCATGCGCCATTATCACGGAGTACTCCGGAGTGTCCGGTTGTTACTCCGTGATAATGGCGCATGCAACTGTGCCGAAATATCGGAAGCTCAAAATAAAAAACTCACATGGTAAATATCCCGTTTTAAATAGTTTTTGTAATGTTAATGACCATGTTAGCTTAAAATCATATATCATAGTTATTAGAGGTATTTTTATTGTATGTCTACAATTCCACTACAAAGATACATACAATAGAACTTGCTGTTGAGACTTTGGGGTGCTGGTGCGCGGAGGCCAAGGTCTTTCTTGGGGAATTGGGGCACCGTCTGCAGGTGAGAGGCTTGGACCCCCGCTCCGGGTCGTTCCTGGCGCAGAGGCTGTCCATCGCGATTCAACGCGGTAATGCGGCAAGCGTGATGGGCACCTTTGCGCCGGGAATGATGCGGGGTGGTTTATTTGAGTGATTGAACGGACTCATATTTAATTTTTAGGTTTGGACATATTGTTTTTTATGATGGTGGTCTTGTTTCTTTTATATGTAATAGTTTGTAAGTTTATGGTTAGTGTATATTTAGGTAAGGTAGTTATATGTTGACATTTATTTTGTATTTGGAATTGAATAAAATTTTTATAGAACTTTGAATATTCAGATAATTAGGCTAAGCTTGGACTAATTGAGACGAAGACTAGTTTGGATAATCAAAAGTTTGGATTGAAATGTGGTTTTTGATACAAGATCAAATAAAAACCTTTTTTATATAAAAATAGTACAGAAAAAAATTGTGTGAATGACTGAGTTTGGATAAACTATGTCAGCGCTCACATAAACTGCGTCAGCGTTCGGATAATTGAGGTTTAGATAATCAATTTATAAATGAAAAAAAAAATGAGTTAATGTTTAAAACTCATAATAGACATGCAATGTAGCAGGTTATGCTAGTATAGTCTGGCTGAGGTGAGGGTACCGTCACCAGCAATAGTATTTTCCTGCATGGGTGCAAAAATACCTGACTATTATTTGTAGGGCCATAAGAGCATATTTTTGCGGCCTTTGTGTAAGTAATTGCCGTATACTGTACTAGCGTAAGAAAAAGACTATGAATCTTTGCTTGAAGTGAGACAGACCATGGCCAAAGACCATTTCTGTGTAAATTGTAAATTAAGTGTAATTGTTATTCAGGAATAAAGCCATACAACATAATAATAATATATAAGTGGTGGTTAATTTTATAATTCTTTGTTTCAGATTCAAATATTGATGAAAGGCAAGAAACTGAGTAAAGAAGAAATGCTGGAACAGTTCAAGCTATACCTAAAGTCTGGAGTCTTCGGCCTTACTGTTGGTAGCTCTTTCGTGACATTAAACTGCATATTCAGGTACCTGCTGTCCTAATGTTTTTTCAAAATTTATAAATGTCATTACTCATTAATCAAAAAGCTGAAATAGGTCTTCTAAGACCATGACGGTATCCGGCACAAAAGCTGGAAAAATGTCAAGGGGTGTCATGGTAGACATGCTCACAACACTATTGCACCCCCCTTAACAATATGGACGGAAACACTGTCGGGTGTCTAGTGGGTATTCCCCTCTGATATGGAGGGGCGAGTCCCACCCCACATACCCCCCACACCTTCCCTGACATCCCTTTCCCTGCATAAAAAAAATTGCCATTGTTGTATAGCAACTCCCTCTAGTCTAGGAGCCCTCACTAGGGGAAACTACGGGGGCCATAGTTGCGGACTGTAAGATTTTTTAAGTAAGAAAAGTCTCCCACTGTACAGTCAGCATCATATATATCGCATCAGCTGGAGTAGCCAAATAGTTCGTCACACTATACAAAATACATAGTGTGACAAACTATTTGATCACTTTGGCTGTTACAATATATTTGACGCTGACTGTACAAAATCCTGGATCCATGTCTGGCCCTCACTGACTCATTTGGAAATTCCACCCTGTATATGTTACTTAAAAAATAATGTTGGTTTGCCAGCAGTTCAGACAAATACTTTCAAGAACATGTTATTGACAAAACTGGTTTGCACTTTTATTCCAACAGAAAAGTGAAAGCTTGGACAACATCTTCAATATGTATAATACAATTCTGGTGTTTGTGTGTCAGCCACCAAATCTTGCGTGTTACATTTTATTAAATTACCGTAACTATACGTAATTTGTGTGACAGTATAAATTAATACAACCACCTCAAATTAAGTTTGCACTCATTAGAATCGTCTTGATGAATGTCTAAAATAAATTACCTACTGTTTTCCAATTAAATCTGGTTTATAAGCTATAAATTTTACATTTCACTTTGAAAACAAATTAGGTTAATTTTTCGATTTGTTTTATCTCCCTTAATAGGCGTATTTACACCTGGCGCACCGCCTCGCGAGGAAAGTGCCGCGCGAGGCAGCTCTGGAGACAAATGCCCGCGCGGCCTCAATAGTGGCGTACAATAACAGAATAAACTTTTATAACTCACAAGTGCGCTATTTTTTGTAGTCGGTTAGAATACTCTGAGAACTACTCCTTATAAAAAAATATATCGGATCTTGACGTAGATTTAGGTATAAAGTAGGTATTTGTTAGCAGGCCTTATTAATTCAAGGGAAGATTATACAAGTGGTATGTTTCTTCATGATATAATCCTATTTAACTGTTTGAACATCAACTGTCATTTACTAACGTATTTGTCAAGAGTTTGTTTCAGGATAATATTAAATACTGAAAAATTTTTTTTTTTTACAAAAAGATTACTAAAGTGTTTTGTGATTACTGAATTGTATTGAAAGCTATCAAAGGCAACTATCAGTTCAATTTATAACAGATTTATCAATAGATCGATTTTATTTAAGCATTTGAATTTTCAAAAGCGTTGTCTTGACCATAAAAGAAATTTCGAAAATGTCCAAGTCAGCGTGTTTAGTTTATTATCGTTATAGTAATGTATATACACAAAAACTAACGAATTCATCAATAGCTGTACAGTGCACGAGCTTATCAGTTCAATTCGCCATTTGAACGCAAGGAGATTTGCGCGGCAGTCTAAGGCGCGGTCAGCAGAAGCGGGTCCACCAATCACGACGCGCCGTAGCTTGTCATTCACCGTTCATACAACATTATGATTAACACTTAACCGGGCCAGGCAATGTTTTTCCTTTTGAATACGAATTGCGGTAGCCAACAGTATTAAAATAAAAGTATTTTTTTCTTGGTTTACTTTTATTTTTATTGTGAAATCACTGAAATACTAAAACTACTGCAAAAGTAAGTACAGAGCTATTTATGGCTGTGGCTCGTGAACTTAACCGTTGAATTAAAATTTCATTCATAACCAAATGTATAGTAACATCTTTATTTAATTTTAGTATTTATTGTACTACAACAGTTGGTCATTTCTTACTAATTATTTAGGTGAATACCGGAAAACCTAGACGGCGGGTAATATTGAGGACGCCGCGACAGTAAATCATCAGTGTGTGAGGTAAAATTGGTTCCTTACTTCATTTCCGCAGTCTCCTAATTCTGCTTCGCTTAAATATGCTCAATCTGTGGGTGATAAAACACCCTGACTTGTACACTTCGACTACTGGGCGAGGTCATAATATATACGACCGACGCCTACTAGAGCACTCTCTACTACTGGAGGGTATACCTCCTTCATGCGCATAGACTAAAGGGTACCGATCCCTTGTAAATAGGCGCGCCCGCGCATCTACCCAGAAGGCATTCCTGACTTGACACTCAAACAATAGGCTTATGGTGGATTTATATCTACCCCCACGCTGCCAGTCCCCGAGGTACCACACCAGTCACCCATGCGCAATCTACCGGGGCTGCCATAATACCCGCACATGGGCGGTACTTCGCCCGGTCACTACCGCTATCCAACAAGGGGGCCCTAAGAGAGTGGTCACTTCACCTGCAGATGGACGTGCATCGCTTCTGCACCCGCGTACGATAATAAGCGCATAAACTAAGGGGCACTAGATATCCATCGCGAGACTATGGTCCGGGCCCGAAAAATTTAACTTTCGATAAACCAGCTACTTAATTTGATCACCGTTAATCCATGCGCCACGTACTGCCCCAGATTTACTCTGTTATTGTAGGGAGACAGCCAACCTTCACTAAGTCGTACGCACAGACATAGGATAAAAGGTAACGAAAGGGCATGCTAATAATAATACCAAGATCGAACGGGATTGTGTTATTACACTTTCAATAGCTACAACATATAAGGTGCTATTATCGTTGGTCCTTGTCATAGTCCCATATTGTTATTACCCCCCACACTATTATTACTAGCAGTGGAGGGTCACATACTGATGAGATTCGCAATTTCTTTAAGAATTTCTGTATTTGCTACGGCAAAAACCTGTTATTTTTTGAAAATGAAAATGAAAATGTTTATTTGTATAACACACAGTGGTACAAAATAGGGTCTTAATTTACAAAAGTGCTCTGTGTTTTGCCTATTGGCATACAAAATTATCAGAGCTCGGATTTTTCACGGCAAAACAAAACACTAGCGTAATTTAGCCAGTGCTTGAAATATTATTTTATCGATATCGATAATTCAGAACTAGAAGAAATAAAAGTCACCAAATAAAATTAATATGTAATAAAACTAATAAAAACATTTGTATAAAGTTACTATATATTAGAAACAGACGCAATTTCTTCTTCAAAATCTACGTCAGTACACACAGCAGCACAAGACATTTTATTTGGGTAATAGTGATAGGAGTAGATGATCATTATCTTTTCAACATTCTCTGGGAGTAAACAGTTGCGTTTATCACTATAAATCCATTTATGTACACTAAATGTACGTTCAACTTCAGTTGACGTCAAGGGAGCAAATTTATAGAATTCATTATCAGTTCGGGTAATATTTTAGGTGTACCATCGAATAAAAAAAGAAAAAATGTACTGAGGCAATACCTGTCATATACTCTAGTAAGACTCGATAGGTGTCGATAAAATAATATTTCAAGCACTGGCTAAATTACGCTAGTGTTTTGTTTTGCCGTGAAAAATCCGAGCTCTGAAAATTATATTATATTAACTAACTTATATTTTGTTAGTACTTAATTAATTAAACAGGGATTATTAAATTATAAAGATTATATACAACAAACTAAGTCAACATCATATTATAAATAACAGATTTAAATAATAACAAAATTTTAATAAACAATTGAAATAAGTAAACATGTAAGTTTCTCGTCAATCATAATACTTAAGAATTTTGTTACTCCTACACGCTCAATTGCGTTCCCATTATAATGTATATTCATGTCTATTACCGGTATCCGTTGGTGGTCCGTTTTCTTTGAAAGTTGTGTCGGCTAAGGAAAACAATAGTAGGTTGTTCTGTTTTGTGCTGTAGAAGTGATCGTCATATGTCCTTATCCCTTACGTGGGTACGCGCGTGCGGCCTCTAGTTAAATTCTTGCATTGAGGTCGTACGTCAAAACGACCTCGTTAATGGTAAAACGAATATTTGTCATTTTGCATCTACTGCAAAGTATGGTAGAATAATTCTACCCTACTTTGCAAATACCTATCGAAAATATTACTTGACTGAATATGCTTAACTCTCAGCCCTGGATTGTCGATGGTACGTTATTCAGGACTTAGTGAGGTCTATCTATAATCGTAATGAACCTTCTGTTTACGAATGTTGGTTCCGACCTATGTTTATTCTTTGGGATATTTAAGTTGGTTGTCAATACCTTGTGACAACTAACTTAAATATCCTAAAGAATAAACATAGGTCGGAACCATAGGTCTTTGTTGTTGCTGGTCTTCATCCCTCATAGAGGGAGATAGGCGTTGGAATCGGCCCCAATGATGACCGTGAGGACCGCAAGGACTCCTTTGCAGTGATTGACCGGCAGTTGTAATTCTAGTGGCGGCGAGGCAAAAACTGAAACCACTGTCAGACACGCAATGAATCGAGAAGGATCTAAAAGTCCTGAATAACGCACCATCGAGAAACTAGGACTGAAAACCCTGGGTCCCGGCGACTAGACACCAAGAGGCCCCAATGCCAATTGAAATGGAAAAGATGCAGGAAGAAGAAACTTAGTGATGAATGATGTCGTATTATTTCTACATAATTATAATATTTTAATATTACTTTATATTAAACGCAACATATACTCAAGATCTCTTGAACCTAAACGGCAACATTACTTTTCCCATATTTGAAAATACTGTCGCAACGGGTACAATCTGAGCCCAGTGATATCCGGATCGGATTATGTCGCGATCGTTTGAGCATATTCAATCTAGCAACATTTTTAATATTTGCAAAGTGCAATACAATAATGACAAATATTCGTATTACCGTTAACGCGGTTGTTTTGTCCTACGACTGAGTGAAGATTTTCTCCCTACGATAACAGAGTTAATTTGGGTGAGTACGCAGCGCATGGATCAACGGTGATCACATTAGCTGGTTTACCGAAAGTTAAGTTTTCACATTTATAGTATACGTATTTATTACGATATCTCTCTTATGTTTAAACGTCTTGAACATCTAAGTATAATTCTTACAATATTTACAATTGCTACGAAGGTAATATGTGTTTCCTACCTTAAATTATCTCCTGGTTATATGATTATCTAACGAAGTACTCACGGTGACTCGAGTGAGTCGAGTGTCTATACGGATGGTAACTGCACGGGCCCGGACCATAATCTCGCGATGGATATTTAGTGCCCCTTAGTCTATGCGCTTAGTTTCGTACGCGGGTGTAGAGCGATCTTCGGGTAAAGTGACTGCTCTCTTAGGGCTTGTTGGATAGGGGTAGAGACGGGGCGAAGGACCACCCATGTGTGGGCAAGATGGCAGCCCCGGTAGTCTATTGCGCATGGGTGACTAGTGTGGTACCTCGGGGACTGACAGCTTGGGGGTAGGTATAAATCCACCATCAGCCCATTGGTTGAGTTTCAAGTCAGTCATCGGTGCCCTTTAGTCTATGCGCATAAAATAGGTATACCCTCCAGTAGCAGAGAGTGTTGTAGTAGGCGTCGGTCGTATATATTATGAAGTGAATGAACTCGCCCAGTAGTCGAAGTGCACAAGTCAGGGTGTTTTTTCACCCACAGATTGGGCTGCGGAAATGAGGTGAGGAATCAATTTTACCTCACACACTGATTTACTGTCGCGGCGTCCTCAATATTACCCGCAGTCTAGGTTTTCCGGTAGTCACTTATATAATGCTATAATTAGTAAGATATGACCAGAACTGGTTCATTTACCCTATTATTTCAACACGTATGAAGTGCCAGACTGTCAATATGTAGATTTTAATTAAATATCATGGTTTGCATTAAAATATTCCTCGAATGTTAGCACCTGTACATGAATTTCTCGTTGTTCCTTTGATACTTTGAGGAGGCTGACCAGAAAAACTGCGAGGCTGATGGCAGGCAACCCTATATATTCATGAATGGCACGCCTAGGGCTATCGATCTGTATCAATTTCAGCTTGCCACCTGATGAGGTAAATTACCCCATTTTTTGGCCTCATGAAACATGGCTGACCTTGAAAATTGCCAGGTTTAGGGCTGGCAACCTATGCGGGTTCGGATCACAAAAGGGGTCTCTTTCGATGGATAAAGGTTTCGATCTGCCACCTTATGATGTAAATTTTGGTAAAAATTGAGGTTTTAAAATTTAAAAAAAAACTATGTTCTTCCAGGCTAGGCCATGGCAACCTACTATAGTCCAGTGTTCCTAAGTGTTATCTATTGTTATAGTATGTGTCTGCTCTGCCACCGTATGAGGTAAGGTTTCATGCAATGGGAGCTTAATCTAATTGATTCGCACCATAGAGGGGCATGCTCTCAACAAAAAAAATAATCGCAATTGTTAGTAAGTCATATTATTCACTCTGTGGACCAAACGTAAAGATGTAAAGATTCGGGTTCTTGAGTTCGACGTTTGATTAAAACAATTGGCAACAGTTAACCTTTACACTATATATTTGAAGTATAGAAAATGTTTACAAACAAAATAAAATAAAAATAAAAGAAAAAAAACTTAAAACTAAAAGTAACTAAGCCAATGTAAACAAAATAAACCAAAACAAAAATGCAAAAAGATATCGCCTGCGCGGGATGCGAACTCAGCTCGCTTGCTTAGCAGCCGACCGTTTAAGCCTCGAGACCAAATCGTCCTTTAGCAACTATGGCGAAATTACGGAACGTATAGTACGGGCGATGTCGTTTCGGGACTTCTTTAAGTTTCCTTATAATTTGTTCCCGACAGGAAGGGCATTCCCGTATGCTGAGAACAAAATGTCGCACTATAAATATAAATGGCTTTTTCTTAACAAAATAATTTTCCAAGATAACAGAATGTCATCATGACGAAAGTAAACTGATCAGCCGGTACACTTACCCCGTGACTTTCTCAGAACTAACACGCACAAATATCACAACAGGCTTTAATCGAGACTTTTATGGCGCATCATGGCCGTAAACAATAAATATCTTTTATTAATCGCCGTCTTATAACCGGCGTAACATTTTCGTCCGTCTTTGTTATTTTTATCCGCGGTCGACCGCGTTTTCTCGCGACACCCTCTATTTTCAAAATTTAAGTTGCAGTCTCCGTTGTCAATAAATTGCGCACCCGCTGACAAGTAGTCTACGACTCGTTGCGGATAGATTGCGTAACTATGCATCGTAGTGTGTGATTTTTGTCGCTAATACTTACCGTGATGCGTGTATGGCGCATGCATCACAAATATTCGCGTGCCTACTGGGTTACCATGGAAACAGCAGACAGGCAACGGCGCGCAGCGGTCAGGCAACAGCGCGCGGCGCGTCGTGATTGGCCCCGCCGCTAGCGCCATGACGCGATAGACTCCCGCTTTAATCTCCGCGCGTTTGGATTATGTTTAGAACTGATAAGTTCAGAAAACTTCGAGCGATTGATAAAATCGTTAGAATTTTGATGCAAGTTTTAGTATAAAGAAAATGAATAGAATGCGCCCACTTGAAAATTTCGGAGATTTCTTATATAGCTATTAAAACGCTTTAAAAATTCAATTGTTCATTAAAAAATAATCTATTGAATAATGTGTTATAAATCAAATCTATTACTCGCCTTCGATAGTTTTTAATATATTTCAGTTAACATATAGCACTTTAATTATCTTTTGGAGGAAGTATATTTTTTTTATTTGTTTTAAATTTAAATAAATACGGCCATTGGTAAATCTGTTAGCAAATGTCAGGGTACATTCATATAGTTAAATCCGATAGTCGAATGAAAAGAAATACCACTCGAATTATCTTATCTTGAATTTACGAGTGTCGCAAACAAATACCTATATTATACCTACATCATCCTCGAAAACAGTTAGAAAAAAATTTTCGCCGTTAGTGCTCATTGTACTCTTACTGATAATAAAATAAAATCGGACTTGTGAGTTATAATTTTTTAAGGCCAAATTTAACGTTCCAGTACCGGCCTACAATGCCTCGGGCGAGGCACGTCCAAACTAGCCGAGATGCCGCGCGCGGCAATTTCCTCGCGAGGCGGTGCGCCAGGTGTAGACACCCCTAATAAAGAATTATGTACTAAGAATGACGTTTTCAGGAAGCTGTTCTTCAGTGAGTTCACTTACTACAAAACAGTATTGCTGCCTTGCACCATCAGTGGCCTTGCAATATACTGTGAACCTCCATACCGAAGAGTGATGGTTGTTAATCTCTTTGTTAACTTGGTAAGATTTCATTCAAAATTGTATTTTGATTTGAATATATGGAATATATTAAAATGTAATACGAATTCACTCAGAAGAGATAAAACCAAAAGGGACAAAAAAATTTCACCGAATATATGGCATAACATTTCTGGTTATATTCATGAGACCTCTGAATTCTGCCATGACCAGATGACCTCTGTATTCGTAGCATTTACTTATATTCGATAGTATTGCTTACGCTGGTCTTATTTTAATGAAGCGCTCGGTTGTTCCTTTAAAATAGCAAATATCAAAATATTTTTATTATTGCTTTAGAATGTTCTCCACATATTTTTGTATTTCAAGTCACATGAAAGTGCGGAACGAGGCTCTCCATGTAGTATAATACTTATCGATACTATAAGTATACCTCATATGAAACTACTATGTAACTTAAGTGAAAAGCAAGGTTATTCACGACATTGTATTGTACCTAAATATAGTAAACATGGCACGTTTATCTTACGTACTTACAGTTTAACCTTTGACTCTTGCTAATAATGTTTTTTAGGGTTCCGTACCCAAAGGGTAGGCAACAGGCATGATTTTTTTTGCCGTTTTTCGTTTTTGTCTGTCACCAGGTTGTATCATCTCATGAACCGTGATAGTTGAAATTTTCACAGATGAACTATGTATGATGTATATATGTAACAGAATAAAATAAATATTTAAGGGGGCTCCCATATAACAGTTTTATAGATAATGGTACGGAACCCTTCGTGAGCGACTCGCACTTGGCCTGTTTTTTAATAAATAAACACTTGTCTCTTTCAGGTATTCGAATATTGGCTAAGGACACTAGAAATGAAGGGATGGCTCCGAAGGTCGCCTGGCAGGGAGACGCTTATCTTCATGCTCGGAAGTGCTGTCTTCTTCTATCTCATGCGAAAAGAACGAGATAATCCTAAACGGACTCCTTTGTTCTGGTACGTTGTATGTAAATATGCTTACATATAAGATCTACATATTCATGCTGCATATGCAACCGCTTTGTGTGGGCAAGGACTTAAGCTGTTGAGTCCTTTAAGGTGCACTTTATATTGGACGATTCATGCTGTAAGTATTAAACAAAAGATAATGCTTGAACCGTAAATGGCTCTACAACTAAAGTCCGTGACTGTACTACGCGTGCTGTCAATGCTGTCATACGCGATGTGCGACCATTGAATTGTATATTTAAGAATGTTTAACTGAACTATGCTATGAAGTATGAGGTATGTTTTGATTTATATTTTTGGTGATTTATTCTTGGTCGACGCGTGCTGACATGTCATGTGCCATGTGCGACCTATTCGCGAAAATTACCTTAACTGAACTTGAGTTGTTATATCTGAATTGTAAATATTTAAGAATGTTCAACTGAACTGTTTTATTCTTGGAAATCTAAACATACTCATTTATTTTTGGAAGACTTCAATTGAATATATTTATTGTGAGATTCAAATGTCTCTAAATAGGTTCAAAATCGAAAACAGATCAGAGGGCTAACCGCCAAATTCGAAAATCGAAGTTTCGTATATCTCTTTCGCTCGTAATGGTAAGTGCGATAAAGAGGGAGATAAGATAACTTTAACAAAAAAAAAACGATTTTCGATGTTACTCGTAGGCGTCTGTAAAAACAAAATGAAGTATTTTAAAGCATGTTCTCAATTTCAGGTTCTTCACGCCTCCTCGAGTGTCGAAGGAAGTAGGGGAGCCCGTGCCGGGCGTCGCAGGTCGGAGCCCGGCTTGTCCTCATGCAGGGACCTGCGTCAGCTATGTGTTGAAGGTAAAGTAGGGTAGAAAATATTACTAATTCGATACTAGGGATGCGAATACGAATGTTACGTAATAGCTTGAAAAAACTTAGTCTTGCTCATAATGGGCCAAGCTGTAATATTGGGCCAGGGATTTGTGGGTACCGAGGTGACGTCAGTCACGTCACGTGTAGGTTAAAATTCGAGCGTTTTTATCGCCATTATCTCATTTTTCTTCCCACAATGTCATCACAACAATGAAATTAAGATTTTTAAATAAAATCAAATATACATATATCAGTTACTCAATTAAATATTTTGTTTAAATATAATATAATCAGTTGAGACGGAGGCTGGCTCAATTGGTCTCGACTGGAAAGAGCTGGAAGTAGCCGCTCAAGATCGCGACAAATGGAAAACTCTTCTGCGAGCCCTATGTCCCTAATGAGGGATAACAGGAAGAAATCATCATCATCATCATCATAATATAGTATTGTTATCTACTACTATCATTACCTATATAAATTATAAATTGAAATAGATGTCACAGGAGGACTTAATCACTTTTTCTGTCTCATCAGTTTCAATTTAAGTTGATCTGCGATCGTGAGGTAATTATATAGTAATTACTATTGGCCTTCTACAGGCGTGATCGTGACTCTAGTGACACTAGTGACGTAACATAGCAACATCGTAACATAGTACAATAAAAATATTTTAGTGTTGTTATCATGTTCTACGATGTTTTTGTAGGTTTTTATTTAATACAGGTGGGCTTATTTAGATTCGGGGTTATCATAATATTTTTATCTGAATCTTTTATGACATCGTATTCGTTTTAGTTTTTTAATCGCGATCGCGCGATTGTCAGTTAGCATACTTACCTATTAGTTCAATATGTTTGATCGTGCGTTCGTACGAGTAAAATTCGCGCGAACCTACGATGATCGCCTATTCGCGTTCTATTAGGACGACGCCTAATGCATTACCTATCAATTACTTGGTACAGGAAATTCAAAAATACTTCTCTTTAATTTCTGCGTCGGCGTCGGTGTTAAGTTGAACTAAGGCAGTCTCAAGTTAATGTTATTTTCTATAACTGGAGATTTACAAAATAACTAATAAAATCAGCATAAAATAAGTATTGAAATGTCCTAGTTGTTTAAAGTTATTTTCTATTGTCAGTTATTGCCTTGACTCAATATATTTCTATATATAATTTTATTATCTAAATAAGTGTAGCGTCAAGAAGTAACAGTGAGATAGATAAGAGTCATCCTCACTTTTATAATAGTAGGTGACAATAGTGCACATAGGGAGTTTCGTACTCTGTAATTCACTATAAGTATATTGAAATGATTGAACATAAATAAGAATGTAATAACATTGCAGGGCACTGCGCAGCTTTTCGGCGTCGGTTGCGCCATGACGATGCTCCGGCAGATCATTCCTAAACTACTGACTCCGGCCAAAGCGTTCAAGTCTTTGAAGTTCTCGCATATGAAACTTGGCATTTTCTTCGGAGGATACATAGGAATTTATAGGGTAAGTTTGTCTCACGCTCGTAGTTTAACAGAATTTTGCTCACTGTTTTTAAGCAGCCAAGTAGCGTTTCGAACTGCTCTGGTGAAAATGGTATGCAAAATGACTTCACATTTTGATAAACGTTTCTTTAGATGTGGCTTTAAGGTTGGTTGTAGTGATCATTTTAATGAAAAGAAAAACAAACTATTTCACTTAGGCCACTCCACTGTTCTAAGAGCAAATTCCCGAGCTGCTGTAAAAAATACTCAAATCACTATAGGTGTCCTTTGAAGAGTTCCAGGCCTTCTCCAGGTTTCCACCATCAGATCCTGGCCTGATGACAATCAACTCTCAAATATACCCTTTAAAAGAAAAAAATGAAAAATCAAATCGGTCCAGCCGTCTTCCAATAATCGGTAAACATACATAAAAAAAACAACAACAACAAAGATCCCGACAAATAGAGAATCTATTTCGAAATGTTGAAGTTGGTTGAAAAGGTTGGTTGAGGTTGGTTGTACCTTTTGTTATTACAGTTGGTAGTGTGCCTGCTGTGCCGCGCGCACGGCCGCGACAGCGCGCTGTGGGCGCTGCCCGCGGGCTTGCTGGCCGGCGCGGCCTTCCGCGTGGCGCCCTCCACGCCCATCGCCCTGGCGCCGCTCACCTCCACGCTGCAGGTAACGTCAGAGGCGGCTCAATGCGTGATTTCGTCGCAACTATCAACATATCAAGAAACTTACTTCCTGTGGCGCTACAATACTTTGTGGCACCTAGAGATGGCCTAGCTACAATGGTTTCCAGGCCGAAACATATAAATATATATGTATATATATATATATAGAAAAAGCCACGTTTAAGCACGTTTGGAATGCCTAAACACGGGCTTCATTATACAATACAACGAACCAGTAGCGGTGGGTCAAAATTTTTCTTAGGCAAGCCAGTGCTGATTTCGGCTTAAAATTTCTTCATGATCTGTAGAAAACTGCTCAGGCGCCTGAAACTTAGGCAAGCCGGCGAGAATCGTGTTCTATGGATGCGCCGCCCCTGCAATAAACCTTCTTTACGTCTCTATTATTGATTCCTTGGTGACTTTAACTGTTCGTTCGTGACCATTGCCGTTGTCATCATTCTAGCTCGTGTATGGAAGCTTCAAATTTCTTCGAGTCGTATATTACACTTCCATGATGTCTAAAATCGATTCTCGATCTTGTCTTTTTCTTCGATAAAAAAGTGAACAACTATGTTACGTTAACTGCACAGATCCTTGGCTCCTGGGGCTACCAGAAAGGGCTGATTCCCGAGAAGCTGCCGCTGGTGGAGCTCCTGTACTGCGTGTGCCAAGGCCTGCTGTTCCACGCGCGGGTCATGCACGAGGACGTCTGTCCACGCTACATCATCAACTTGATGCACACCGTCACTAGTAACAGGTAACGATAGTTTATGTGAACTGCACAGATCCTCGGCTCCTGGGGCTACCAGAAAGAGCTGATTCCCGGGAAGCTGCCGCTGGTGGAGCTCCTGTACTGCGTGTGCCAAGGCCTGCTGTTCCACGCGCGGGTCATGCACGAGGACGTCTGTCCACGCTACATCATCAACTTGATGCACACCGTCACTAGTAACAGGTAACGATAGTTTATGTGAACTGCACAGATCCTCGGCTCCTGGGGCTACCAGAAAGGGCTGATTCCCGAGAAGCTGCCGCTGGTGGAGCTCCTGTACTGCGTGTGCCACGGCCTGCGGTTCCACGCGCGGGGATAGTATTTAGCAGAGCGACACAGTCTAAGAACTTTTCAACCAACTTCAAGATTTCGAAGGAGGAGGTTCTCCATTCGTCGGGATCTTTGCTTGTTCTTTTTTTTTGCTATTTTTTTTATGATGTTTATCAATTATTCGAAGACGGCTGGACCGATTTGGAAAATTCTTTTTGCCAAATATAAACATGATGCACATCAATCGATAGGTCTCTAAAAATAACATTGAGGTTTCTTTGAACATTTTTTGATTAAGTGGATATTTTCAGAAATAATCGCTCCGAAAGTCATAAAAATTGTGTCCCCCCCCCTGTAACTTTTGAACCATAAGTCCAAAAATTATGAAAAAATCAAGAAGATGATATTCCTTTAAATATTCTTTTAACGAAAATTATTTTGAACATTATCGGTTTAGGTGTGTTTTTGAATTATCTCCAAAAAATTACGTACTTAGGCAGATACGACCTTGCGATAATAATTTATTCGATAGTAGCTACTACGGCTGGTTTTTATAAATAATGGTACGGAACCCTTCATGCGCGAGTCCGACTCGCACTTGGCCGGTTTTTTACAGTAACAGTAAGTGGAATTCCACTTGGAAAAGCGGATCCTAAGTGAAGTCGGTTCTTTTTATGTTTAAAATTATTGAAGCTCCAGGTCTGAAGCGCCCATCTGAACGAGAGCAACCCAAAGTTATCTTAATAATACCGTAATAATAGTAACGGTATCAATTACTAGATGAAAATCGCGAGTTGAAGGGATGAAGGTCATGGGTTCAAACCCTGACTCGTACCACTGAGTTTTTAGGAAAGAAATATCATTTGATATTTACCAGTCGCTTTTCGGTGAAGGAAACCGGACCTAATTCCAACAAGGCCTAGTTTCCCCTCTGGGTTGAAAGGTCAGATGGCAGTCGGTTTCTTAAAAACTAATGCCTACGCCCATTCCTGGGTCAATAGACTCAATAGAGCAGAAAAAAAGCTGGGACGGACGCTAGGATGAAGAAGAAAGAATTTACAGTAACTTAATGGGGTTGGCCGGTCGAAAGTCATTACAGATGGCGCCAGCATAGCTTGTACCTGTCAGTCCTACCAATAGTGTCAAATTCTTCTTTTTTTGGGTGTTTTTTGACCCCTTAAGCCATATCTCATACTACAATACTAGTGACAGATGCAAGCTATGCTGGCGCCATCTGGCCAAACAGTTGCCAACCCCATTATATACCTCTTTTAACTTTAATATATTACCTGAAACATTGATATTTACTTTTTCTTGTTTCAGAGCTGACGAGATCCAGAAAGGGTTTGTACAAAAAGTTTTGAAAGCGCTATGAATTAGACACAAAATTGAAATTATTTATTTTTAGCAATATGAATATTTTTTACATTATAATATAACTTAACGTTGGTAAATGACTTAGCGATTCTGTGATGATTACGTTGTTTGTGGTACAGGGTTAATTTAAATTTGGTGTTTTGTTATTGTTTTTAATGTTTGGTAATTTGTATTGATCTTTATTTTTATTCAATTTAGTTTAAATATAAGTAAATCAGTTCTATTTTAATAATAGGTACCAAATACGCCTAAAAAAAAACAAGTAACACTTATTTCCTTAGGAAATATATCGATGGTTGCCTTACAAAGGTGATGATAGCAATAAGATTGAACAGTGGCGTAGTTAGATTGTACCATAGACTTAAAGATATAATAGACGCCCCTAGTCTAAGAACTTTTTGTCTAAGTCTTTAGCGCCATCTAGTTGAGAGCGACCTAAAGATGTGCCTACCTGCTCTACGCTACAGCAGTACGCTAGTCGTTACTAGATGGAGTAGCAGAGCAGCTGACATTTCCTCTTACATTTTGGCTATCTTACGGTCGCTCTCAGATGGCGCTAAAGACTTGGAGCCTCAAAAAATTCTTTGACTATGGGCGTCTATTATATCTTTAAGTCTATATTGTACAAATATATTATAATAAAAAAACAATTTTAGTAAATACGGCGAATATACTAGTAGCTATTTTTAATCTACAAATACTTGCTTTGTTAAGAAAACTATAGCCCTGTCACTTAATTTAGACGGCTCGTGTGGTAAATTGAGCTGCAGTTTTCCAGTAGAAAGTTCAGTACAAAGTCTACTTTGTGTAAAGTTTAGTAACTGAGAATGATACCACAGGGCGGACGCTTGTTTGTTTGAGTGCCTATGTGTGTGCACGGCACGTCTATACGAGTACACACTTCAATGTGTATGTATGTAAGTTGTTAGGGCTCCCAGGCTCTGTCATTCTATTAACGGTCTGCTAGCAATCGTCACCAAACTGACGGTCATGACAAATCCCACACATTTTGTCAGGAAAGTATCGGTTATATGTTACCGTTACGTATACCGGCATTTTGCATTTTTATCGACGCTCTGCCAACCTGACTGAAACCTACTTACTAGTCTCTTACGAATCGGCCGCCGCAGGGTGAGGTAATTCCATTCGGGACGGGGCGTAGCGTGGCCGTTCTGTATGAAATTACTGGTATTTATTTTGTGATGATACTAATCATTTGCACACAGTCATACCTTGAACTGCACTGCAGTAAAGATAACTTATCAAGAAAAGTTTGAATTAAGTGGTAGACCTATAATTAGTGTATTAAGAGCATAGTTCTAAGGACACTCTTCCACTATTCAGTACTATATGCTATTATCTTTAGATCGCTTTGAAAGATAGATTTTATTTATATCACTGGACCGCGATTAGAATGGGATTAGAGTTGACAGATTTTCCATATATGCTTACGTCAAAATTTGTATGGGTTGACAGCTAACTTAATCCCATTCTCATCGCGATTCAGTATACATGTCGAAGATCAAACGATTAAGCATGGCATAGATAGTAAAATAAATGTGTAGATATAAATAAACATCGAAAAGAAGCAAATTTTCTCTTATATTGATTGTGGGTCATGTCATGAATGAAAGAAGAATGTTATACGAATCTGTATCACAAAAATATATGTTTGAATATTTTTAAGTACTTTTAATGTATCAGATATTTTATTTACTTGACGGTGGTTTATTTTCTGAACTGGTGAAAAATTGTGTAGGTAGGTTTTTCATAAGTTTAATTTTGTAATATATCGGGTAACTTTGTCGTTACGTCATGGGCTATTGCGTAGTACTAAATGATTTAAACAGTTATGTTGAGAAATACATGGTAAATATAGTAGATATTCAATCACGAAATAAAACATATTACGTTTGGTTAAGGCATCTACCGCGAATGCAGACGACGCTGGTTCGATCCCAGTCTTGGGCACCAGAGGCCTAGGTCACTTTTTCCTTTGTATATGACATCTATAGTAGTTAATAATTTAATTTTTTTTAATTTATTTATTTCAAAGAGATACTTAAGTGGTAGGTACATCTTTTTTTTTCGCCAAACTGAGGACAGTTTGTTGGCGAATAATGCGCTCAAAATAAAAATATTATTTTTGTGTTATACCTACTCGTACACTATATATATACTTATTTAAGTAGGTAAGTATTTAAAGTTAACCTATGAATTTACAATGCTTACTTTTACGTATCAAAATTATTTACGAAACTAAGTGCAAACAAAGCAATCTATTTATATCTATTATGCGAGTACAACAATACATCAATAAAAGTGTGCACATCTACATGCAATAAAACATATTATGGAAAAAAGATTGTATTCGCAACTAATTACTTATAATAAGATTTCAAACTGTAAAAAAATGAAGACTGTCGAAAATACCAAATTATGATCTAGAATCACAATTTACTGAGCACGTGAATTAAGTTACCCCTATGTTATACTTGAGAGAATGGTTATATATTTCTATTGGAGTGGTTACTGTATGCCTGTATGTCCTGCATGCGTTTATTAAATTGTATTACTTGTACCTATAATAATTATCTGTCATTATTTTGGTATAGGTACCATTTGGAGGCTTACACTTTTATTAATCGAATACAATATTGAATCTGTATAACATACGACGTTAGCACCGGCTTCTGAATGGTATCTTTACCAAAATAATGACACGAAATATATCATGTTTACGTAATACATACTTTTATCACATCAGTCATAACATAATTTATCATTTATCATCCTGTGTCTGATTTCTAAACGTTGAAGTTGATTATATTTTGACAGACTTATTCTACCTAATCGTTGTACAGTCGCCGTCAGATATATCAGTGAGACAAGGTGCTCAGAAATATTTGACTCAGCGTTAAATGCATGAAGATCAATCGGGTTCAAATTGCTAACAATATGTTCAGATAATTTCGGGTATTAACCGTGGTCCCATTGCTATGACCCACAGTGAGTCCACGAGTGCCTACTACCTAAAGGCACAAAGAAAAACCAAAACGTACCTGCCTTCTGCGGGGAAATTATGTGAGCCTGTAGGCCCTCGGATACTGCCGAATTGGAGTAGGGGGTTCAAAACTGAGTTCTCGTGGACCCACTGTGGGTTACAGCAGAGTGGGACCAATAACCCCATAATTTTAACATCTTACATACTTAGTTACGATATTTTTGACTGCAACTGAATAACATTAATAACTTATTTATAAAGTACAGTAAATCATTCCAGGTCTTGTTTTGCTTGCGTAGCAATTATATTTTATCATTTTAAATTTTAATAGAAATTGCACGAATAATTTATATCGAATATTATTATTAGCTAATTCCTGTATTTATTATCCCACAATACGAATAACACATAGTCGGTTTGAAGGGACTAGTTATGTAACGATAGCAAATTGTTTTCTTAGTAATTGTTATATTTTTGTAATAAAACGGTTTTATATTAAATATTACAAACGGTGTTATTATTTATGTACACATTTTCAGATTGGCTGAAAACGGGCTTAACTAATTCGTAGTTTTTAGTTTGTGAGGTAGAAAAAGTGTCGTGGTTTGAATGAGATAATGAATTTTGCGTCACTTCTCTTTTGGCACAGACTCTAGCAGGTGTTTTGCGTTTAACGCTAAGGGCCATATTAATACTCTCATTCGTATTATTTTGCTTTTTTATTTCAAAAGAGGACTCATTTTCCTAATCATATATGGTGCAGTTTTCAGATACATCGGAGTGGCCAATGTGCATACACATATCTGTACTATAACACTCATCTATTGCCAAGGAGAGTGAGACTTATTTGAGCACCTTGGCTGCCTCGATATATCTGAAAGCGACTGTTAATTAAAATAATTGCTTAGCTACAGGACGGTAACGGTAGATCATGGTTAATTTAATCAATTTCAGTGACTCTAGGCCCAGAGTCGCTGGGTGCGCGGGCGCAACTAGGGCCTCCGCTACTCACGGCTCCATGTAGCTTCATCATGGCCGGCTGGCATACCTGAAATAAATAAATACATATATGTGCGGCCAGCATAAGGTACGGTCACGTCTGAAAATAGGGATACATTTAATGTGACAAAAACATGTATCCAAGACTTTACGCCTTGTTGATAGAGTCGTGCTTACATATTTTTATTCCATTAAATGTATCCATATTTTCAAACGTAACTGCCTCCTGCCTGTCAAGTCGCAGGTAGCACGCCATGGCATTATTATCGTCATGTTTTGGTATTATTGAAGACTACTGTATTATCTAAGTAGTGTTAGTATTCTCGACAGCTCCAAGGGTCAATTAAAACTGTTGCGTTAAATTGTTGACATAGACGATCAGCCTACTTTAAGGCTGTTTACCCTGTTGAACGCCATACGTCATATACAAAAACGTCACGCACACGCCAAGATCCCGGCGCAAGCGATCTGATATAAACCTTACTTGAAAGCGTGAAGGTTTCTTCAACATTGTACACTATTAAAACTAGTATGCATTTTTGGCGCCGGTGTGGACACGACTATGACTGCTCATCGCCATGACACCCTTTTTTTAGGTCCAAATGGGCTAAATTGTCTGTACAATCTCCTGCAATAGTATTTCCCTCCACGAAGGCCGCAGAAATATGTGACACGCTCTTATGGTCCAGCAAATAAGATCCTGTCAGATTATTTTTTGCAGCCTTCGTTGAGATAAGAGGCTAATTCCGTCATAGAGGCTATTCCGTCCTCGAGCGTATATTTCTTTGGTTTTCAATCGTAGGAAATAAGAACCTGAAATTAAAAGCAATCCCTGCTATGTCGATGACATTATCAATTTTGTTCGTTGTGCGAGAAAATCGCTAATCACTTCAGGTGACTGTACTTGTTGGTAGACTTATTGGAACAAGTAACGGATACTTGTGCTCAGAAAATTGCCTTTAGTTCATTACTAACCTTCTCGGCTTGTTTTAGGTGAGCCTCGAGGTCTGACTTAGTCGCGTCTTGGTGCTGTTCTAGCCATCTTAGTTGATTTGCGCACTCTTTTTCTACAACACTTTTCTCGTTGTCTGTTAGCCGGGCTCCTGCGTTTTCTACAGCCTGTATCAATTACACTTAGGTATTTAATAAAAACTCTTCATGTAATGTCAATGGCAAACCCCCCCTTAAAAGGAGAGGCCTATGTCAGCAGTGGACGTCTTATGGCTGAGATGATGATGATAATGATGTAATGTCAGCAAAACCATATATACAGTCAGCGTCAGAGATACGTGACCCCCCTAGGTGTAAAACTGGAACTCTCGTTCGACACGAGAATCGGCATTTACCACACTGTCATTTAATTCTTTCAAAAATGAAATATCTCAAATCTGCTTGTCAGCTAAGCAGGGATCGATCCTGGGGCCTCGGCTCACACTCATTCGCTTCACTGATACATTAGTCCGGCTTTTTTCCGCTGGGCTATCGTAACACATGGACTACACAACAAAAATATGAACCAGTTCCGACCGGCAATAGAGAACTATGACAAAATCTATAAAAATGGACTTGCCAGCGCCATCGACATCGAGGTCCCTTAACATAGATATTCTGTTCCAACTATTACTTATATCTATACTCGTCCCTGTTTTGCAAGCTTGTCTTGGATCATATTAGTAATGTCTTTGGTTTATCAATATTTTCCTACCCTCATTTTTATTCATTTTATTTCCACAGACGACTAACAACGACTTTTACAAATTACATTTTAAGGTTTAATTTACTGGAGTAAATGCGTCTAGTTATTTCGTGGAGAAAATTTGTCTGAGGGTAAGTCGTAATTTGCGTGTGCGAATCATACCTGTGTCGCAACGCAATTACGATCTCTCGACAATCCTTTTGCATTTCAAGCAATTGAATAACTGCCCCCGTCCGTTTTTTTGTGTTTCAATGACAATATGGTTCGATAAAATTGTGGTTCTTTGGGAAGAGAACAAAAGTATTAAACAAATAGCACACGAGTACTGAATATAACGGTAAGTTTGTAACCTGTGACTCCATTGGGACATTTATTTTTTAGTAAAAAAAGTAAAATGTTATCAATAAGTTAAGCCACCAGATTTTTTTTGTGAGGATTTACTGTCGTGTGTTTAGTTGTTTACCTATATATGGGATAAGATAGAAAAATATATTTAACGGAAAAGTCTTTTAATCGGCAGCTTTTTTATGTGAAGTAATAAGTATAGTCTTAGAGCATAGATATACCACCCATAGATCTGACACGGAACTAATAATACCAAGATAGAACGGGATGGTCTTATTACACTTTCGATAGATACGGCAGAGAGGTGCTATTTTCGTTGGTCCTTGTCATAGTTTCTATTACCCTCCACGCGTTACTTCTAGCAGTGGAGGGTAACAAACAGATATAATGCGCGATTTCTTCAAGAATTTCTGTGATTGCTACGAGAAAAGCTGTTAGTTTTCCTAGAAAGTTGTGTCGGCTAAGGAAAAGATTGGTAAATTGTTCTGTTTTATGCTGTAGAAGTGATTATGGGCATCTATATATCTATCCCATACGGGGGTACACGTGTGCGGTCTCTAGTTAATGCTTGCTTTGAGTCTTAGAGCCATGTTTATTTTTAAAGCTATTTGAGTTTTTTAAGTTTTATCATCATAAACGAGCAAATTTAATACTATTTTTACTTGCAGAGAAATACGATTCGCAGATGGGTGAGATTCGTTATATCGTATTTACTGACGAGAAATATTTTAAGTCAGACAAAGATGGAAGAAAAATATTGTGGCGCAGAAGTGGAGAGCGATTTGACCCCAAAAATATGCTAGACCTTAGAACAAGCGGAAGGATATCATTAGGTGGGTATATTATATTAAGTATAGAATTTTCATTACTTGCACTTTAAAAAAAAACTGTGATTTCAGTTTTACGTTTTTCAAGTTATGGTATGCTCATGATTTTTTTTTTTAGCGTATTGGGGCTGGATGTCATCTATGGGGCCCGAGCAGCTCGTTGAAGTTGGAGGCCGAATGAACAGCGAGCGATACCTCGAAGTGTTACGTGACGTCATGTTGCCTTCCGTTCGCGTCGCCTATCCCGAAGGACAAATTTATTTAGTGCAAGACATAAATCATTGGTGCATGACAATAGTGCAGTGCATCGTTCCCGTATAGTGAAAGAGTGGTTAGCCTTACAAACAGACATCACTTGTATTAGATTGGCCTTCTAAAAGCCCTGACCTTAATCCTATTGAGAATTTATGGTGCTTAACTGGGACCCTACACAAGTCAAATCAAGACAAAACTTAGACGAAGAAGTTTATAGAAAGTGGGAATTGATGAGGAACACCAATGTATGTTCAAACATGGTTTCAAGCATGAAAAGCCGGCTAAAACAGGTAGAAGATAAAAAAGGTTTTCCTCTATGTTATTAGTAAAAATTGTAAAAAAAAAATGTGTTGTTGGTATTTTTCCATTATTGGGCAAATATTTACTCCATGCAAGTTTTAAAATAATGAGTAGGTATAATGCTATTGTATAAGTAGTGTCTAACAAATTATATTGTTTTTTTGCAAATAACAAGATAGTGCTTAAACAAGTAGGCTTTTCCAAGAGGTAACTCGTTAATTTCTACCTTAAAAACCATACATATTGTTAGCCATTTAATGTAGTTTTTTTAACATGGATTCTTCTTCATTAGTATTATTTCAAGTCAATTTGATGTGACATGACTGAATAAAGTGTTTCTGTTAATAGGAAATTTCAATGTAACTTTAATGGGAGCTGTTTGAATTCGACCTAATTAGTGGAGAAATACCCTATGCTTACTAAGATTGTGGTAAGGTTGCATTGCATTTGTAACGGGCTAAGAGATGAATTATTGTTATATTTGATAACATGTCGTTTCTCTTTGCAACGTTAAATAGCTGGTTTAGATTACGTATTACATATTGATAATGGCATACAGACTAATAGGGCGAGGGGCGGTCTAACCTATACTCATTTTTGAAATTGTTTTTTAAATAGCCCATTTTATACTTAAAAGCCTCTTCCCGCAATTTCCACAACTCCCACCGCTGTGTCCCGCCATCTCTGTCTAAAGTATAACTGAAAAATTGTGTTAAATGCAATAAGAATATTAATTTATAATCAAAGAAAAGGGAAACTATACATTTCACTTTTAACCGAGTAGTTTGGTATTACTTATAAAAAAAGTTATGACCCGACTTGTTTTTACGGTTCTACTCAATGAAGTAAAATGTAGGTATAATCTAAAGTAAACAACCAAAGTGTAATGCCTTATAAAGTTTAACAGCATGCAGACCACCAATACCACAATTTTAAACAGTAAGAGTTAAGCTAAAGGTATTTTACTTGTTAACTTTAAGTTTCACTGATGTATAATTGACTACACATTATCATTATAATTTAACTAGTAAATATTTAGCTGTAAAATATATAGTAATCAGTTTACAGAACACGCATAATATATCTACTGTCATATATATATACATATTACCCCCATTATTCAGTTAGTAAACAATATTTAATATAATAGTATTTAAATACCTACTTTTTAGTTAATAAAAAGTTACCAGTGACTATGGAATTTTCATTATTAGTCCTTAAAAAAAAGATTTTAACTTCTATTTTAATTAAACTTACTATATTTTAAATAAATTATTAATAAAAAAGAACAAGTATAAAAATACAAAAAGTATCCTCTACGTAGATTCGAACCGCGAACCTAGTGTTTACTAGTCTGTTACACTATCCATCACGCTGCACGGACTCTTGTGAAGTTAACGAAATTATTGTTCTAGTTAAAAATTGATTAAAAGGGTAATTTTAATGTTCCGAGTTAATAACTGAGTAGGTAATAAGGAATAACAAAACGTATAAAATAAATATTTGTGGTAATGTAAAAAAATATTAAAACCAGGATTATAAAACAAAAGTAAAAAAAAGCAAAAAGTGTGATTCTTATGCTGGGGTTCGAACTAGCGACCACATTTGTCTATTGCTGGAGGGGGGTCACATATCTCTGACGCTTACTGTACCTATGCGTGTATTTGTGTTCACTAATTATATTAAGTAGAGGGAAAATGCATGATAAAGTTATTCTGATAAGTGTAACGGTAAAAAAAAAATGGTCAAGAGACTCGCACACAATATACAATACAACCGTGGACGAGCGGTGATTGGTTTAAACATCAAAAGTAATAGTGTGTACCGCGGCTTTTATTTATTATGGAATCACAATTTCGTCTTTACGACACCACGTCTTATTTTGTATGCCTACGAGTACCTATGTGGCTACCTACAATGACAACAGAAATATTTCTAATCTCAACTTTCTATTGTGAAAATAAAAAAAATCGCGTCGCTTAAAACTTTTTGATGAAACCCGTGAGGTTTGCGTTTAATTCGTTTTCCAATATCGCATATTTACGATTGTTCAGAACTCTGTGCTGTCCTGATTGAATATTTGATATTCAAATTAGGTCATCGAGAACTCAAACGGGTTCCGAGGTGATTGCGATTCTTTCATGTAGGTACCTACTGCGCAAGAACTTGTACTTATGTAAGTAATCACATTTCATTTAGGTATGGGTAGGTAAACAGTTCGTCACACTCACAGATAAGATAACCTCAACCACTAGATACATCACAAGTACAACTCGGGGTCACCACGCACCAGTGCTCCCGTACTAATGACGTATGAGAGCGGGACCGCTTATTTCAATTGAGTTAACGTTTTTGATCATTAGGTACCTACTCATGTGAATTAAAACTAGTAGTTCGCCCCGAACTGTAAACTCGCGAATCTTGTGTTTCGCCATAAATGTGCAATAGTAGAATTACTACAAAGACCAAAAATAGGTATCGGGTATTTTTTATTAATCATCACGGTGAAACTAAACGTCCATATTAAATTGTGCGGTTGATGCGCAAAATTTTATCGCGACGAAATCGCTTCAGATTTGACAGTTTTTGTCTCATCTAAATTTAAATCCACCTCTCACATGCCTCTCACTCTGATGCTTTGACAAGTCGTTCTCATCTGTGGGCACCTATATGGGTTTCGGTCACCATCATTATGCGTCTATGGTAACTCTCTCTAACTAATGTCAGTATGCTGATGGCCCTAGCAGCCAAAGCTCTAATAAATTAAAAAAAAGTCAGTTGTCAAAATATTTACACCAAAATCAAAATATAATTGAAAATATTTTTGAAATCAATTTTATGTTGCTAATTGTTATGAAACAGTAAGCAGTTAATAAGGATTTGACGAGAGTGTTAATCAATACCTTTCGTTTGATACCAAACTCAACCATACTTGCTCGTAAAAGTAGCAAATAAGATAACCAATGTAACAGGACCCCCTTACAAAACCTTTTTAGGCCTTCTAATTTCAGAACCCCCGTCTCAATCCAGCTCATATACGAACTCGCAAATTTTGTTGGTCTCTGCTACAGCCCCAACAAATTTCATAAAGATCGGAAAATCGTTACTAAAGTTACCGTCGGACAAACTATCTAAATCAAAAAGCCATCCAAATGCCGAGACGTCCCAGTAGCCAGGTGACAGTTGTTGTTTGTAAGAACGATCTTCGCTTACGCTCCGCTCGTTCGAATATCCACAAAAATCGCGTTACAGGGGTGAACCTGTTTTTGTTTTTGTTGTTATATAGCTGAGCTCGAATTTGTAAAAATTGTGCGCATCGAGAAAAAGTTGTGATTTTTTGACCACGGATAGAATGGCCCACGATAAATATTTTTTAGTATTGGAGGTCCGAAAATTTTTTGGACCTTCACGTCAAAATCAGGGGCCCCGTGCAATAAGTTATTACTTTCTGGTTATAGCTGCTAGGGGTTGTGTGGTGTCATTTCCGTATAAAACAGACATGCAGAATTCATTTTTGATATTAAAAAAGAAAAAATCCGTATTAAAAAAAAAGTTTTGCGGAGAGGAAAATCACTCAAAAAATATTTTTTTTTAGAACGTTATATAACTAATAAATATCATTTAAATTTCAATAAAAAAAATATCATAAGGAAGCATATTTAATGCAGTTTGTAAATATATAAATGTTTAAAGCATTTACCTTACAAAAACTACGCGAAAAATAATCATTCGCGTCATGGTGTATACGTTTTCTCCATAGTAAGTATCGAAAATCAATGTGAAACGTGAACATCCGTAGCGTATTGACCTTAAAATGTATGTATTGCGTATTATTAATCAATTTTGCTCAGAATACCTTCTACGAAATGAAAAAAAAAAAGAATTAAAAACACATATTCCCTTACTAAATTACATTTTTACTTTTTTTTTTTGTTTCTGCATTTTGTAGAAGGTACCTACTCCGAACAAGATTGTCAAATAATAAGCAATACATACATTTGAAGGTCGATATGCGACGGATGCTCACGTTTCACATTGATTTTCGATACTTACTATGGAGGAAATGAGAAAACATATATACCATGACGTGAATGATTTTTTTTCGCGTAGTTTGTGTATGGTAAACGCTTTTAAACTGTATATATTTAGAAACTGCATTAAATATGCTTCCTTATGATATTTTTTTATTGAAAAATAAATGATATTTATTAGTTATATAACGTTCTAATAAATAAAATATTTTTTCGTGTTTTTCCTCTCCCCAGTTCTTTTTTTTTAATACGGATTTTTACTTTTTTAATATCAGAAATGAATTCTGCATGTCTATTTTACACGGAAACGATACCAAACAACCCCTAGCAGTCTTAACCAGAGAGTAATAATATATTGCACGGGACCCCTGATTTTGACGTGAAGGTATAAAAATTTTACAGACCTCCAATACTAAAAAATATTCATCTTTGCTCACTCTATCTATGGTCAAAAATTCACAACTTTTTCTCGATGCGCACAATTTTTTTCGCATTTGTACTGAGACAAAACCCTACTAATACTACAAATTGGTGTAAGTATAATACTATTGAGATGTGCTGTTCGAATCGTAGAATTTACGAATGAAATTGCACTGACGTGTCGTGCTCCCTGTAAAAGCTTAATGATGAGGTGTCTAGTATAGTCTGTGGTCACACTATACAAAATATATGGTGTGTACAATTCCTCGCCAGTCTGCCTGCAATCACGAGCACTACGACACGCTCGAAACGTCAGAAAAATTATAAAAGTAAGTGTACGTGATTAAGTCCCGTTTTGAGTGAAAATCGTGTGAGTTTAAATTAGTAATAGAATCATTACTTGTTTATGAAATAAATTTAAAAGTAGTTATTTTTGTACATGACATTGTGTTAGATACATAATAAAAATATATTGGCATAAGTAGATAAAGAGACAAGCTAACCGCTTTGCATCCATACAAATACGCTTCAAGCTGATTCTTTATCTCCACACGTTTTCTCGCAGCTTCGTCTTCCTTCTTGAACTTTTCGGCGTCATTTAGCATCTTGTCAATGTCGTTTTTAGACAGCCGGCCTTTGTCATTCGATATGGTAATGTTCTCCGACCGCCCGGAACTTCGATCTAAGGCTTTTACCGTCAGGATGCCGTTGGCGTCGATGTCGAATGACACCTGTTTTGTTAAAAAATCGAGTTCAGTGTTTTGGTGTTTAGTCATTTATTGACCACCCAACTAGCATTCCACTGGGCATGGGCATCGTAGATGTAGAGACAATAATATTAGGTAAGTTCTTTTCCCTATTTTTTTAAAATCGCTTTGTATTAAAACTAATATCGAACCTCCTAAGTACCTACTGTCCTGATTAGTTTAATATTGCTTTATGGGTGTTAGTAGCAGCGTGGTATGATTGTCACTTACTTCAATCTGTGGAACGCCTCTTGGGGCAGGGGGTATACCCGACAGATTAAATGTCCCCAGCAAATTGTTATCCTTAGTCAGTGCTCTTTCGCCTTCATATATCTGTAAATGTCACTTAGAATTTATACGAGTAATATAATAGGGTATCTACGAGTAAATGATGTTTTCGAATGATTTATGCAATACAATACAAATATTCTTTATTGAACACCTCAAAAAGGAAACAGTACAGAAAATACAGCAAATTTAGAGGTAAGTCGGTCTTATCGCTAAAGAGCGATACTACGATAGTATCGCTCTAATCTAAAGTAATATTTATTATACTATCTCATTATCAACTTCATAATTTTTTCACTTAAGTAGGTAGGTACCTGAATAGTCACGGCTGGTTGATTATCAGCGTAAGTCGTAAATATTTGCTTTTCTACTATAGGGATCCTGGTGTTCCTAGAAACCAGCTTTGTCATGACGCCTCCAGCAGTCTCGATACCAAGAGAAAGTGGTATGACATCCACCAACAGAACATCAGCTATACGCTCATCTTTGGATCCTGTGACAATAGCGGCTTGGACAGCAGCGCCGTATGCGACAGCTTCGTCGGGGTTTATATTAAGATTTAAGAGTTTGCCACCGAAAAAATCCTGAAACAACATGGTAAATTTAAACCTTAGATACGAATTTGAAGAAGCGAAACGTTTTAATCGTGTTTGTTATTTTTATAATATATAACTCGCCTGCAATAATCTTTGGATCTTAGGAATTCGCGTTGAACCACCTACGCAGACGACATCGTGTATTTCTCTTGTATTTAATTTAGCGTCTTTTAAAGCCTTCTCTACAGGCGCCAGAGTAGCTCGAAACAGATCAGAGTTCATTTCTTCGAAGCGAGCTCTTGTGAGTTTTGAATAAAAGTCTATGCCTTCAAATAAAGCATCGACCTCCAAGTTAGCTTCAGTGCTGGTCGAAAGCGTTCTTTTAGCTCGTTCGCAGGCCGTGCGTAATCTTCTGACTGATTTAGGGTTGTCTCTTAAATTTTTCTTGTACTTTTTTTCAAATTCTTCCGCGAAGTGGGCGACCATTCGATTATCAAAGTCTTCGCCTCCCAAATGTGTGTCACCTGACGTAGACCGGACTTCAAAGAGTGATCCTTCAGCTATTGAGAGAACTGAAACATCAAATGTTCCACCACCAAGATCAAATATGAGAACATTCTTGTCACCTTTCAAATTTTTATCCAAGCCGTAAGCGAGGGCAGCGGCGGTTGGCTCGTTGATTATTCTAAGAACATTCAGACCGGCAATTGTCCCAGCATCTTTGGTGGCTTGACGTTGCGAATCGTTGAAATAGGCAGGGACCGTTATAACGGCATCTTTAACAGTCCCTCCTAAGTATGTTTCAGCGGTTTCTTTCATTTTAGTCAACACCATGGAGGATATTTCTTCTGGTGAAAATTTCTTCTTTTCTTTTTTGTATTCAACGACAATTCTTGGCTTGCCACTTTCCGCAACAACTTCGAATGGCCAATTTTTAAGGTCATTTTGAACAAGGGGATCGTCGAATTTTCTTCCTATCAACCGCTTGGCATCGAAAACTGTGTTTTTCGGGTTTATTGCTGCCTAAAGAACAATACAAAATATAGATGCGATATAAAAGCTGAATAATAAACACACAAACAGTAAAGTAAGAATGCTTATGTACTAGAAAACAAGTAACTTCAGGTATCTAGAAAATTAAATGTTTTAAGATTAAATAGTTTGGTACCTGGTTCATAGCAGATTCTCCTATCAATCTCTCATTTTCGTTGAAGGCGACGAAAGACGGAGTGGTCCTGTTGCCGTGGTCGTTGGCTATGATTTCCACCCTGCTGTTCTGGAACACGCCCACGCACGAGTATGTCGTGCCCAGGTCGATTCCCACCGGTGGGATGACCATTGTTGATAGTCAATGAAACTGGAAGTATTTTTAAGGAGCGCTGGAGCGGTAAGACGTCCCACTTTCAAGTAGTGCTTTTGTGTTTCAAAGTTTTCCTCCGGGTAGGCAGGTCAAGATGGTACCTATTAGCTTTCTAAAAACACAAACCAATCCCTGAATAGGATCCCAAAGCGGACCCTGAGTTCATTTAGAATTAAACTAGAATAGCGTTAAGATGCGGAGGAGTAGAAGCATGTCTAAAGATGTTTTTTTTTGCAGTGATCACAACATTCACAACTTAGTTTTAATGGAGTTGCACTGCATAACTCAAGTTTATTTTCCAGCGATGTGACGGGATACTTTTTTTGAAAGCAAGTACCTATAAAGTTACAAACATGAAAAGAGACCAATTTTGAAGAACAAAAAACCTATTTACCCTTAGGTACCTATAGGTACCTAGTAAGATTTTTTTAAGATGTCCGAATTGTAGGAAGAAATCTCTAGTAAGATTCGGACATCTTAAAAAAATACTACCATACCAAAGTACCTATGTACTTTAAAAAGCGCTTTAAATATGGGGACAGCTGCAGACACATAGCTGCGATAAGAAAGCTTATACCTCCGTAGGCTTATACTAAGTAAGTACAGTCGCCATCAGATATCGGAGCGGCCAAAGGGGTCACGAATATCTGAACAACGTCTCTATTGTCAAGGCCATGAATTGCAAGTTCAAATATTTTGAGTATATTGGCCGCTCCGATATGTAGGTACAATTAAATTAGCATTTCATCGATATTCGCTATTTACCTACGCGGTACCGAGTACTTACTTCGGCCAATTTCACCGTGATACGATTATTTTGGTTGAGCCTACCTTATTTTTTATTTAGTAGGTAAGTAGCTGAGCATTTCACTTCATTCTTGGAGTCCTGGGTAATAATAAGTTCAATATTTTTAACTAGCTACTGTTTTTATAACGAATTCTCATGCGGAAATTAAGTAGGTGTAGCGGTACGTGCATATACGGTGCATATTAAATTTGTAAGATAATCCATGGTTAGAATTCTAGAAATACTAAACCATTATGAAGACAGAGAAATCTTAATATTATTTAATAAGTTATTTTGATAATGATAACATAGTAATTACACCGTAAAATTTTGTCAACGTCAAAGATATGCCAAATTTGTGCCAAGTATTAGGGGAACCTTTGTACTTCGACCTTATCTACAACCAATCTACAACGCACTTCTAAATGTTCAAAATATAGTCTGGCAAACCAAAATCGCAGTAACAGTCAGAGTAACATGCTATACCCATCCCTTTTTTAGTAGTGAAAGTACTAGCATTAGACAGAGACAGTATGATTCTCCCTGTCTATGCTTGAAGTGAAGTAAGTGAGAGTGCCTGTGCATAACACCTTTAGTCCACCTACGCATTCGCATGGAAAAATCGCTAGTGAAACAGTACCGACAAGGACGCAACTATCTCAACTTGCTGTAAAGTGCGTAATCATAAAAATACTGGTTGCCATGACGTCCACCAAACAGTATTTAATCGATTCTCCCCAGTTACCGACCAAACTTAACCATGGCCGGTAAAGGCAAAGGAAAGAAGAAAGAAAAGAAAGATAAAAAAGATAAAACAGAAGAAGCTGATAGTAAGAAAGCTAAGAAAGGTGGTGGGAGAGGCAAGAAAGGCAAGTCTAAGGGGAGGTGCAACGTTGACATGCTGACCGACGCAGCGATGGACAACGTGTACTATGGGTGCCACAATGTACAAGAGCTGCTGCAGGCCAGGGGCTTCCATCCTCCAGACTTTAACAAGAAGAAGAAAAAGGGGAAGAAATAATAAGACCAGCCAGCCAGTTTTTATTTATCGAAAATCTTAGCTACTCGTATATTTTATGGAAATATCAGACTTATGTATTTAATTAATAATGTGGCAACTCGTAAGTATTCATTCGTTAACAATTATTGCTGTCTCTCTTATTTAAAGCTTTATTGGAAAGGTAATAAAATGTACTCATCATTATAATTTAAAAATACAATTTATTATAACGTTTAAAAAATAATATAGGTAAGCCTACGTATAAGAACATAAACAACACTTTGGTTTTAAGGTGCTTTGATAGTGAAATGTTAATAAGATGTTATTGAAAAATAATGAAACATTTATTCACATTTACCTACGGAATTTTCATACAACAATACATACGACTACGAAACTTTCATACTTATCCCAAAGCACCTTGAAACCTTCTTCATCTTTTATTCAGCGAGTATAAAAAATAAAATGCTTGTTAATACTCTGTCTGTTGTGCATATTTACAAAACAAGTCATTTCTATATGTGACTTATCCTTTTTAGCTAATAATGCGAGTGTATATATATTACTAAAAATATTTTATCTACCCGCAATATAAATTAGCTCTAATTAAGTCGGCGTAGAGTTAACATAAAATGTCGTATCATAGTTTCCAATTACTAGGTAGTTGCTTAACTTCCTGACTGCCATGAAACATTGTCCACATGAAACTTTCTGTCCGCAAGGACCTAGCTAGTTTGTTGTTACTGGATCATCATTTGATGTTGTAAAGCGGTTCACGGAGAATGTGTTCCACCTCCCGCCGGTGCAGCACTCCAGCGCCCACGGCTGGTGTCGGCGCCTCCGCTCGACCCGCGTATACTAACTGGAAACATACAATACGATTTGTTATCTTTTGGAATTGAAGTGGAGTCGATTTCTGTTTTATAATAGACATGGAGCAAAAGACACGCAGAGCAGAATATTACATGTAATTTACGCACGCCGGTTACATTTGAAAACAATGGGTAAATACCAATGATTTTATTCTAACTCTATGGTAAATACACTAAAACTAGGTAGGGTAAATGGCCAGTAACTGGCCACCTCAATGGTGAATAGAGTTCATTTTTAGTATGAGGTGGCCAGTTACTGGAGGGTGGGCAGTTACCTACTGGCGATTTACCATATATGTACGATTGTCATAAATATAAACTAATAAAAAGAAATCACAGTTACCTACAGCCAGCCTACAGCACAGAACCCCCCGGTTAATGACATTTCTTTGACAGATGTTCTAAAAGTTCAGAATAGCTTATGTAGTCAATTTAAAATTCTTTGCGATAGTTTCCAAGTTTTTGATGAGAAACTGGTTTAGTTTGGCGAGTTAAGCAAAATAAGCATTGACCCGGCAAAGATAAGTTTAATCAAGTTTAAATTCAGATTTTCACTCCGTTTAGTTTGTAGTTGATTGGCTTGTTTTATCGCGTGTTAACTTATAATACTCACCTTTCTGCCTAACAGGTTTTCAAAACGAGGTTTGACAAAAGTCCACGCTCCCATATTTCTGTGTTCTTCTTGACTCCATATAAATTCTGGAAAAGGGCAATGTGTAGGTATATTGTACGTTACTGACGGTAGCTTCCATGATTGAATGAGATAATAATACTACTCAATTTCGATAAAAGACAAAAAGTAAAAGTGTCGCTAATGGAAAAGCGATGAAAAATAAAGAAAAGATAAAACTGAAAATTAAACACTGTTTAATTAGGTGCTGTTTTAAAAACAGCACCTAATTAAACAATTAAAAGGAGTACAGACCTGACTGTACTCCTTGAACATCATTTACTCGCTCGCACGCGCTCCTTGTGCAGCTCGTAGTAGTGTTTCCCGCTCACTAGGATCACTCATCTCACCTTCAGGTCTGTACTCCTGGAACCTCACTTACTTCTAGCATTGGCATATTTCCCGAGCTCGGCCTGCGGCGCCTGCAGCGGGAAGGGGCTGAGCGCCTCCAGCCGCACGATGGCCACATCCTCGATCCCCGCTCGCTCACGCTCCTTGTGCAGCTCGTAGTAGTGTTTCCCGCTCACTAGGATCACTCATCTCACCTTCAGGTCTGTACTCCTGGAACCTCACTTACTTCTAGCATTGGCATATTTCCCGAGCTCGGCCTGCAGCGCCTGCAGCGGGAAGGGGCTGAGCGCCTCCAGCCGCACGATGGCCACATCCTCGATCCCCGCTCGCTCACGCTCCTTGTGCAGCTCGTAGTAGTGTTTCCCGCTCACTAGGATCACTCATCTCACCTTCAGGTCTGTACTCCTGGAACCACACTTACTTCTAGCATTGGCATATTTCCCGAGCTCAGCCTGCAGCGCCTGCAGCGGGAAGGGGCTGAGCGCCTCCAGCCGCACGATGGCCACATCCTCGATCCTCGCTCGCTCACGCTCCTTGTGCAGCTCGTAGTAGTGTTTCCCGCTCACTAGGATCACTCATCTCACCTTCAGGTCTGTACTCCTGGAACCACACTTACTTCTAGCATTGGCATATTTCCCGAGCTCAGCCTGCAGCGCCTGCAGCGGGAAGGGGCTGAGCGCCTCCAGCCGCACGATGGCCACATCCTCGATCCTCGCTCGCTCACGCTCCTTGTGTAGCTCGTAGTAGTGTTTCCCGCTCACTAGGATCACTCATCTCATCTTCAGGTCTGTACTCCTGGAACCACACTTACTTCTAGCATTGGCATATTTCCCGAGCTCAGCCTGCAGCGCCTGCAGCGGGAAGGGGCTGAGCGCCTCCAGCCGCACGATGGCCACATCCTCGATCCTCGCTCGCTCACGCTCCTCGTGTAGCTCGTAGTAGTGTTTCCCGCTCACTAGGATCACTCATCTCATCTTCAGGTCTGTACTCCTGGAACCACACTTACTTCTAGCATTGGCATATTTCCCGAGCTCAGCCTGCAGCGCCTGCAGCGGGAAGGGGCTGAGCGCCTCCAGCCGCACGATGGCCACATCCTCGATCCTCGCTCGCACGCGCTCCTTGTGCAGCTCGTAGTAGTGTTTCCCGCTGACTAGGATCACTCGTTTCACTTTAAGGGGATCGGCTATGGTGTCACCTGTAAAGTTTGCATTATGGCCAATTTGAGTACTAAATGTTGAACCAATTAGTGGTGCTCGTTAGTTATTGTATCCAAAACAAGACTATCTGACTAAATATGTTACCAAAAGGAAAAAATGCACAAAGTCGGTAGGGAGGCGTTTATTACGAATTGAAACATCCCCCTCCCCAATTGAGATCTCCATAGGATGATGTGTTTGGTTACTTATAAGTAACTTGGGTTGTACGATTGTAGTAGGTAAGTAACATCAGTCACCATCAGATATTATATACTAGCTTTTGCCCGCTACTTCGTCTGCTCCCCCCCCCCCCGCGTCTAATCCCCCGTTAATTAATTAATTCTGGATATCAACTATTCTATATCCTTCCCCAGAGCTCAAATCTCCAGCGTTCAATGGTTATTGATTCCCCATACAAACTTTCAACCCCGTTTTTACCCCCTAAAGAGTTGATTTTCGGGATGAAACCTATCCTATGTCGTTTCCCGGGACTCAAATTATCTCCATACTAATTTTCATCTGAATCGGTTCAGCGGTTAAAAATTCTCCATACAAACTTTCAACTCCATTTTCACCCCTTACAGGATTGATTTTCAGGATAAAAACTATCCTATGTCCTTTCTCGAGACTCAAACTACCTCTATACAAAATTTCATTAAAATCCGTTCAGCCGTTTCACGTGATGCGCGGTCAAATAAACAGACAAACAGATAAACAGACAAAAGACAAAAATTCTAATTCCCCAGAGCTCAAACTATCTCCAGCATTCAACGGTTATCGATTCCCCATACAAACTTCCAACCCCCATTTCAGCCCCTCTAGGGTTGATTTTCGGGATGAAAACTATCCTATGTCGTTTCTTGGGACTCAAATTATCTCCATACTAATTTTCATCTAAATCTGCTCAGCGGTTAAAAATTCTTCATACAAACTTTCAACCCCCTTTTCACCCCCTCCAGGGTTGAGTTTCGATATGAAAACTACTCTATGTCCTTTCCCGGGACTTAAACTATCTCTATACGAAATTTCATTAAAATCCGTTCAGCCGTTTTCACGTGATGCGCGGTCAAATAAACAGACAAACAGATAAACAGACAAACAGACAAAAATTCTAAAAACTGTTGGAACGTGTTCTGTTATCGATTCTAAGTATCCCCAGCCAACTTTTTTTCGAATATCTTCCATGTACAGACTTTCGACCCTCTTCAGCTTTATTATATGTATAGAAGATAGATATATGAGCGGCCAAGGTGGTCATACTCACAAATATCTAAACAACGCAACCCCTCTATAGTCAAAGTGATAAAGTCCACGTTGAGATATTTTTGAGTACCTTGGCCGCTCCGATATATTCGATGGCATGGCGACTGTACATATAAATATCATAAAAAAAGAATTACCAATAACTGGATTAAAATGGGTCCCCGGGGCGAACTCCTGAAGCGGCGACGTGGCTTCGGCCATCCGCAGCAGTATTTTGGGCGCCACCACCACCAGCGGTTTTCTGTAGTTGCGCACCATCTGACGTTTGAATAACAAGTTATTATATCTTTCACATAGTAGTCACTTTTATTAATGCTATAGTACCTAATACCCGTCTTCTCAAGCAGTAAGTTTAAAATAAGTACTGCGGTTGATCTGTAAAGTAAAGGAGGCGTTTACCTTCTGCCCATACCATAATGTCTCTGAGTCCGGTACGGCCTCTTTACCGGCCGCTAGGAATTGCTCAACCCTATAAGCCCCACAGCACACTCCGAGCGCTTGTAATACTCATACAGTCCTTGAGCTCTAAAAAGAACCTTCGGGTTTTAGAAAGAGACGTCGGGTATCAATCAACAGTGACACATGAAAAAGCAGAACAGCAATATTACCTTCGTGTGTCATCGCCGAATCCCGAAGGTTCTTTTTGAAGCTCACGAACTGTACCTATCTCTTCAAAAGATGGAAGTATTGCGCTGGCGTTGTAGGGTTGGCGACGTGGAGGCACACAGCCTTAGAGTCCGGGGTGGCCTCTTTACTGTCGGATAGCTGCAGGAACTGCTCAACCCTACAGCTTAATCCAAGCGCTAATTATCATACCTGTCTCCTCAAAAGATGGAAGTATTGCGCTGGCGTTGTAGGGTTGGCGACGTGGAGGCACACAGCCTCAGAGTCCGGGGTGGCCTCTTTACTGTCGGATAGCTGCAGGAACTGCTCAACCCTACAGCATAATCCAAGCGCTAATTATCATACCTGTCTCCTCAAAAGATGGAAGTATTGCGCTGGCGTTGTAGGGTTGGCGATGTGGAGACACACGGCCTCAGAGTCCGGGGTGGCCTCTTTACTGTCGGATAGCTGCAGGAACCGCTCCACCCTGCATGAGGAGTGCTCGGAACACGCGCCATCGTAGCCGTGCGGCAGCAACATTACTAGTCCGTTGCTTCGCATCCATTTCGCTGTTATTGAGAATTATTAATTTATATGACGTGTTTGTAAATTTTGATTAATTACAAATATTATCTGATTCTTGATAGTTTGTTTAGGTTTCGTTAGGTTAGTTAGACAAAATGAGACACCTTAAGACAATTATAGTGAACACATTAGTTTTTTTCACCAAGTTTTACGTGAAGTATGACGGAGCCATACATTTTCACTGTCAATGGCTCTAAATCAATGGTGCAAACTTCAGAGTATCTAGTCAGACTATAACTTTTCACCATAATTTTTCGGAAGCGAATATCATGTTACTTAGTTGAGACTAACTCAGGGCCTGGGTCAGTGAAGTAAAGGTTGGTAATGATATGGTGATAAAACCATTACATACAGTCTTTGGAACTTGATCGTCGGGATACGAAAGTTCCGACTCTACATAAGCATCTGAAAAATATTCCTATCTTCATCATGTCCTTAGGGCACCGCGATAGGGTTTGCTATTATTATGTGCTTGCAGATAGGGATTTCGTAGGATTATGTGCCGTTTTCTGTAAGGTGTAAGGTCTAGTTTTATACGACTGTATGAGCTCACATACATTCTCCGGAAGCGATGAAAGTATCAACGATGATCTGCGCGCCGTTGTAGAAGTCTCCGAACTGCGCCTCCCACACGCACAGGTTCGCGGGCGAGTCGAACGCCATCCCGTACTCGTAAGCCAGGACCGCCTCTTCTGACAGGATCGTGTTTGCTACCTGTTCATAACATGTTCATAACAAACACCAACAAACAATATGTAACAGTTTACAGTGTACAGCCAGCAGCAGAAGTACCTAGCTAAGCGGGTAGGGTGTTCAAAATGATCAACACATGCTCTTATTCTCTTAACAATAATGTCGTGTCCGGCTCATTTTGAACACCCTACCCGCTTAGCTACTTTAGCTGCTGACTGTACAGCAGCAGATGTAGCTAAGTGAGTCAGGTGTTGAAAAGGATCTTAGCACGACATTATTGTGATGAGAATAAGAGGGTGTGAAGTTCATTTTGAACACCTCATCTGCTAAGTTACTTCTGCTGGCTTTGAACAGATTCAATATTTTATTCATGCAACAAAAGCGAACTTTAGCGCAGCCCACCAAATCGTGCCCTTTGATGTAGACTTAAGGGAAATACGGTTCACGTCGCATGGAAGTTTTTATACGAAGTGACCAGTTTTCATTGTCAATTCACAATTCACAAAGGCCCGTTGTATGTATAACATCGGTTTATTCTGAATACGAAGCCAAGTAACTTAAAATTGGCTTGGTATTTCAGTTGCTGGATTTAACCTAGCCTAAAAATAGAAAAGACAGAATATTCTGCGCTAAATTTATTTAGTTACAGATTTGTAAACAAATTAAGTATGTAAATCTAACACTAAATGTGGGTAGGTATTATCAAAGTACTTAATTATAGCCTACACAGGAAAAATTGTAGGTACTGTAATGGGCAGTTATAACTGCTCATTTATATTTATAACTGGTAAATAATGTGGTAAACAACCTTAGCTAGCGCATGCGTTTCTATTTTATTTAAATCCTTTATTGAACTAAGCTTTCAGCAACACGCATATCGATGGTAATCTCATAACCCGTCCCCTCCAGCGTCCGAGTTAAAAAGATTTCCGACGTGAAATGGTTGGTGACATCAATTTCCCGCTCTCTGGGATTACACTGACATCTTTTGAAGAATATATAGTTCCAAGTGGTTTATGACCACTTTCAACTCGGGAGTGATTTATTGCAGACGAAAGATGATATCTTTGTGAAAAGGTTTTTGGACTGCGGGATATAGAAATTGCACTAATGCAGTTTTACCATTTGAATAAAAGTTCAAAATGCTACATTTGATTGTAATGGAAGAAAAATAGGCAATATAATTATGTAGCGAAAATGCTTTGAAGCAGGGATCGAATACCGGTATTATTTTCATACAAATTAATCGGTATTCATTTTCGGTATCTCGGTTGTTAAATAATATTTTTCAATACTTTCCGGATAATTAGATAATTTATTGTATAAAAATAATATGTAGATATTGCGATAGTCGGGCGCTATTTTGATTTTTAGTAATACCGGTAAAGATCCTTGATTTAAAGAGGCGTAACTAGTGTAACTACAACGTGTCGTATTTTGCACTCAACGAGTTAAAATAAAAACCCAAATATGCCTTCGTTTAAATACGATGAAATAGGAAATATGAATATGGAACCCAAATACTCGTATCGCTGAGATCTTTATATTAATGAAAAAGGCCGAACCAGAGTACTGTTACAAAATGTCTTTTATTGTTTAAATTAATCTTGGTTTTTTAAATCTCTTTAATCAACGTCTTTGCCATTGTTTCTTACAAAATCGTAGGTACTTGCGAAAACTTTTGTGTTTTAATAAGTAGTAGGTATCCTGATTTCTGAAACTGTAATAGGCTTTCTAAAGCAGAGGTTGAACCGTTTAAAAGAGCGAACAAAAAGCAAAATGAAAGTGAACGGTACCAGCATACATAAGGACGGAACTGTTTACTTTGGTGGAGATTAAAATTGTTTAGAACGGAACGGTTCGCCCCTGAATTCACAATTTTGTGCTTGTACGTAATTTGCACACTAAGCGCATGAATGGTTCCGACAAATAGTACATTGATGACGAGGTACGGAAAGAAAGGAATTTCCTGACGAGGTACTTGGGTGCCAGGGCGAGGCTTGCCGAGGCCTGGCACTAGTTCCGAGTCAGAAAATTCCTGTTTCCGCTGAGATATACATAGTGCTTTTCTCAAATATGTGAGGAAATAAAGAAAAAAATTAGGAAAAACTACAAGTAATTTATATTGGAAAAGTTGTGTTCATACTGTGTTTTATAATTGGTAATACGGAGGTATTTTTAAGCATAGCATAAATAAACCACACCATAGTTGGCTTCTTGTTTTTTGATAACGGAAATAAGCTAAAACACATTTTCAGAAAAGATATTAGCATTTATGCTCATCTTCGAATTCATACATAGGTCATAAACATATAAACCCTTTGTCTCTTGACCTAGCAGGAAGCAAGTAATCCACTATTATTCTTTCAAATTAGGTAGAGCGCTATCAATTTCCGCACTACATTCATTTCTGAAACTCATTATTTAAGTTTATTTTGTACTATAAAGTAAATAAACAACGTAACGAAGTAAATTACCATAACCAACTAACTTTTCCGCTTTTATATTTATTTTTAATAAACCACAGACAAGATAGCCGACACAGTACGCGCATGCGTATTCGCGCGCGCACTTTGTGAAGCCCACTACACACGGCTGTTTAAATGAATTATTTTTCTTGGCTGAATCCGTTTTGCCTTAGCCCATTAGATTTATATGCAAATATGAGAATTTTAAAAGTTTAACGCAGCGGAAAAAAATGGAATTTCATACATTCATTTTACTCCTAGGAGTAAAATGAAGCACTTTCCGTGTTCGATTTAGGAATAAAATGCAGCCATTTCCGAGCATGTTTGAGACAATGCATTTCCGTTATACTTACATTGTATTGTTTATACAGGGTGTCCCAGAAATCGACGTCACGCCGTGAATGGATGATAGACCAAGTTATAACAGTTATCAGAAAAATAAAAAAAAAATCTATCACATGTTCTTCAAAAATTATGGTGACTTTAAAAATTTACTAGAATATTCACTCCCTGGTCTCTTAACTTCTAGTAAATTTTTAAAGTGACCATAATATTTGAAGAACATGTGATAGATTTTTTTGTATTTTTCTGATAACTGTTATAACTTGGTCTATCGTCCATTCACGGCTTGACGTCGATTTCTGGGACAACCTGTATAGAAATTTGAATGTTTTTCGGTAATTATTAATTTTTACGTTTAATTTTTGAGAGGGGACGTAAAAACGGGAAAACAGGAAACGGCGGCGTGGCAAACCTAGGCGGAGATGGCGGGACGATCTTGACGTCTTTCGTGGCGATTGGGCTGATATTGCCATAGACAGAGACACGTGGAAGAAAGAGAGGGAGGCCTTTTCCCAGCAGTGGGACACTACAGGCTAATAAAAAAAAAAAAAAAATAATAATTTTTATGTCGTATACATACATGTGTCTACAGTTAGTTGCAGTGCAGTCAAGGTCGGGTCTTGGTCAGACACTGATTAGTAATGGGGACGACGCTTGGACCGAGCAACTACTCTATTTCATTACCTCCAGAAATGCTTTCTGCTCGGGATGTATGTGGTTGAGCGGGATGTAGATGTGCTCCGTGGCCTGGTCGACCAGCATGGCGTGCCGGTGCGAGAAGGTGCCTCGACCCACGTCCTCGCCGCTCAGCCGCACGTTCACACCCTCCATCAGCAAAGAACCTGAGAGAAGAAATGAAATGAAATAAAATACTTTTATTTTCAGGCAACTAGTGGCCCATAGACAAATACCTTAAAGACTAGCATACGAGTAGGTACATAATATATCATAAACTAAAACTATTGTTTTGGTGACACGACGGTTTTCTGTTGCGCCACCTTGTCTGATGTGAAATGTATAGTTAGCTGCAGAAATCCCTATCCGCTGTGGATAGAGTAAAGACTGATATACTGGACTCTTCCTCTCGTTTTAAACTTCTTTTTAACCGACTTCAAAAAAGGAGGAGGTTCTCAATTCGACTGAATTTTTTTTTTTTTTTTTTTTATCATAATTTTTTTTTTGTATGTATGTTACTCCATATCTCCGTGAATCGTGAACCGATTTTCAAAATTTTTTTTTGAATCGAACAGGTATAACCCCTAGATGGTCCCATTGTCACCAAGTCGGGATCTGATGATGGGATCCTGGAGAAATCGAGGGAACTCTTCAACTATTATAGGCACACCTATAGTGATTTCACTATTTTTTACAGCAACTCGGCCACTTCCTCTTGGAATAGCGGATCCTAAGTGAAGTCGGTTCTTTTTTTGTTTAAAATTATTTCACACTTGCTTTTTCATGTTTGACTATCGGGGTTTTTATGCGCAGTTTTCATAAACAATTCCCTTAGTCTTATGATGAGAGATGAGATTATTAAAGTCAGAGGTATAAAAAAATAGGGGTACCTACCTATCAAAATAGAACTGCACAAACTAGACAAGCTGTAAATAATTTTGTAAATATTTTTAAACAAATCGTTTTAAGCTTTTTAAAGTCATGAAACCAAGGTGAATGCTTGAGAAACTAAAACTTTTCCACCCGCTTAAAGTTAAAACCAAATAAACAACATTAAAAATTCAAAAGCTGTTTGTTACTGCTGCCCTATATTTAGAGGAACGGCGGAGTTACAAATAGACGTAATTTTTGCACGAAGATAATTTATGGAGAGTTTACTTGAAAGGGACGTTGGCTACTTTTTATCTCAGTTCCCGACTTCCCGAGGGGTATGTAATACATATAACCTTGCTAAACTGGTGAAAGATATTTAGGTCAGGACAAAAAAGTTTTCTTTTGGGGTATTTTATCTTTCGATACTTTTAGTTGAGAAAGACAGACTTCGGGTCCAAATTATTTCTTTGTCTTAAAAGATATAAGTTGCAAGTGGTTTATTATTTTAGAGTCGACAACGTTATTTCGTTCGTATTTCGAGAATTTAACAGTTGAATCGGTTAATATTATTACCTAATACCATGAAGGTTATTATTTAAATGCCATGGAGCTAGTATTTCGATCAAAAATTGAAGCCGAATGAGAAGTAAAGCAAGGGACTGCATCTGGATAATAACGCCAAACTTGAGAACAAGTCAAAATCATGAAGTTATCATTTTAAACAGTACCTCACCTTCATGCCTAATACTTACCAAAAGCCAAAGCCTCGGCTGTTGCCCAATCCAGCGCTTTTCCATCTGTTAGTTTTGAGATCCGGCTGTTCATGTGCATCTTTGCTAAATGTGGGTGGACATTCTGAAACAGAATACTTCAGTTTATAATTATAGTTAAGGATTTGGCGGATGTAATAGAAACGGGAAGGTGAAGATATCGAGGCCATTTAATACCAAATCATCACATGGCTTGCAACATATTTTGGCGGTGGTTCAAATCTTCTTTGCGTTAATTGGAGACAAATTCGCGCATAGACGATTTAAAAACCAATGATAAGTACCCATTATTAGGTAGGTAGGTACAGTGAGCAGCGAAAGTAGCTAAGCGGGTAGCGGTGTTGAAAATGACCTACACACGCTCTTATTCTCTTAAAAATAAAGTCGTGTCCAGCTCATTTTGAACACCCCCCCCCCCCCGTTTCCACTTTTGCTGCTGACTATACCTACGAGTACTTATCTAATCTTATACAAGTACACTTACGCTGAGTGAGAGGATCCGTCGCTTAAACAGTCCGTGTCCTATCTATCATCAGGTTTTTTTTAGCTCAGGGCATATCTAGATGGGTTACCCGTCGCGGTGCTATAAACTTTGTGAGAGAATGTCTCTAAATGCTAGGTAAGTCAGCAATCAGTGACAATAGTATTCTAATGTTTTTGGTTGAATAAGGTTAAAGCATCCTGATTATTATATATGGCACTAAGCCAATATCCGAGACAACAACGCGCTTGTCTTACAAACTTGTATCAATCAATGCTCCTAATTAATTTGATGAAACCTAATGAGCTCTAACGATCTACCCTCTTTATTGGAAATTCCATGGCAAAGTTATTCCTACCTTAGTTCTATAGATAAGTAAATACAACTTATTCGGGATACAACGGAAAAACCTACGTAAACATAGAGAAGTGGGTTCATACTTACAAAGTCACTAGGGGTGTGAACAGAGGCGCGCCCGACAGTTTGCAATAAATCTAGGTCCGCGCCTGTGTCCCACGTCTCCACGGCGCGAGGCGCGCCTCCCATACCGGCCCACTGCTCTTGGTAGTACGAGGCCTGCAATTTACAATTATGCAGATATTCTAACCACTGTAAACAATGACAACTTGCGTATCAATAGGGCAGCGATTGCCAATTAACGTACGATGCCTAGTTTGCTTGCAAATCTCGCAATTCAAGCACAATAAACAATCAAAGCTCTTCACAATCACAAAGGCAGTATATTTGCCGAGGCAGTTTCATGTTTCCATAGTATTACTTTGCCCCTTATGAGAGATTCTTGAATTGCTGTTTTTGTTTCACAGCCTTTGAATTGACAATTATATTCTTACCTCTGGTTTATAAGAATTTACAGCTTCCAATTGTGATTGTAAATATTTGGTGTATTCCGCTGTAATGTTTTGGATTTCATCTTCTTTAATAACACCTTCCGACAACAATTTTTCTGCATAAAGATCCGGAATCGTTCTGAAAGCAAACAATGATTAAGCTTAAGAAGTCTATAGTGAATCGTAAATCACCGTATTGACAAAAGTACAGTCGCCGATATTTTTTATAGATGAATTCCTTGTTCTTTAATTGTATTGTTTTGGCAGGGCGTTATTACCACCACCGCCATCAATATTTTTCTGCCGGCAACCATAACCATAAACCGGCATGATGGAAAGAAAACATTTGTATTGTTGAATTAGTGACTCACTTGCGGCTGTGGATGACTTTGTATAGCAGCGGGTTGGTGAAAGTAGGGTCGTCGACCTCGTTGTGGCCCCAGCGCCGGAAACAGTTGTAGTCCAAGAATACGTCCTTGCGGAACCGCCGCTGGTATTCAAACGCTATGTTCGTTGCTTTCTGGACTAACTGCACAATAACAACTAAATTGAATGTCTCAAGCTGGACAAAAATCTTATTACATCCCCAGTTTGGTGTGAATATAACAAGTCATACGTTTGTTTGACACGCTAGCCGCCGACAGCGTAACGCTCTGAGCGATATTTTCGTTAACCTCTACCTTGCTATTTTAACCCAGAAATGTCCAAACTACGAAACATTATTTTAACGTAGGTACATGTATATTATATCGTAGGTAGGGTATTATGTGCACCGGGCGAGACTATTGTTTTTAGGGTAAATCAGTCGGTTTTCTGTGGCCAAGGTTTAAATTAAACGGAATATTGTTCGCTTGACACAAGTTCTGATGGACAAGCTTATTGGATTAAAGTGTTAATAATACGACGCCAGATTTTCCGACTGATTTTCCGTCGTATTTACGCTTTCAGATTTGTCTCCGATTTAAGCCGGCTTAAGATATACACGATCTACGACCGCGTCACGTTTCAGGCACTTATTCGTATTTAGTAGATAATACGAATATCATTTACAAAATATTTTGACCGGAATAACTAATGTCTGAGGTCAAAACTAAGAAGTGCCATCGGCACATGTGATGTGCCGAGACGCTTTTGTATGTAGGTAGGTATATGAATATGAAATCACCAGGAAATTACTCCGGCTTAATCTCATGTTTATTTGGGGCCGGGACTCGGGTGTACTAATCGCTTGTCGTCAGCTTAATCTATTCTGGCACTTTAGTGGGTCTAACTCTAGACCCCAATATACAATTCAAATACCTACTGTTGGATACGTGGACCTAGCGCCAACCGACACTTTTCCTTTATCTATTATGCTATGTCCTTTAAGTTGCGTCCTTTTCTCTCGTTTTATAATTTCTGAATACTTACCTCAGGGTAGTCGGCGTTCACGTGAATGACCGGAGCCGCGATTGACTTCGCCAAGTCTGTGACGTAACGGCAGGAGCGTCCTCGATGGGCAGGCAATGTGAATCCGACCTTGAAAAAGATATAGTTTCGGTTTTTGAAACTTACGTTCCTACATCTTCAAAAGCTGTGGGAAAGGTTTTTCGAACAATACCAGCAAAACTACTGTAAGTTATTTTTTAATAATTTAAAACCCATAAAGAAATAAAGCCGCGAGTACAAACCTCCATGGCGCTTCATTGCAAAGAGATGGACAAAAGTTATGTTGTTTCTAACCTACATTTTAATTTATGATACTAACAATCAAAATCTAAAGTTCTAAACACACACAAGTGAAAATGTAAATCAAGTCATGTTCATACGATTATTTACGACGGAGGCAATAATCGGTCTCTGTAACATAAATCACGATCATATTGATTTGAATATGTGCAGACACGCAATTTTCGGCCACATTTGGCGCGCGTGAAATTACAACGCCCTGCCGCCTCTGGTTACGATCTGAGTGCCAACTCAAGCGACGCGTTCAGTAAAGCGTTTAATTTCAGCGTTATGCTCGCTTAGATTACTAACATGATAGTAGAACTGTCCGTAGCCAAAGACCCGTAAGTCTCTATCAGTTGCGTATGGAACTACGACGTTTGATTTGCATATTCAAACATATCGCAACCCAACAAAATAATGGCAACATGAAGTAGTACGCTATCCCATTAGCTAGGGATACACGCATAGATGTGTCCGCCGGATTTGTCCGACGGATATGCTCGGATATACAGGAACGGATCTGTCCGCCGGGTATATCTGTCAGACAAATCCGGCGGACACATCTGTGCGTGTATTCCTAGCTATTCTCTGCTATGAAGTAGTATGACACAAAGTGCAACGTTATATCTGTGATATATGTTATGTGTTCAGGAGTTCGATTTTTGAATCTCACCGGTGCCTTTTTTTGTATGCAGCCGATGACTATTTAGTACGAAATAAGTCACCCGGTGAGATTCAAAAATCGAACTCCTGTTCATATAAAGAGAACCAAGAAGCCTCCCACACCTACAGCAATAATCCGAGTTTTAGTCAAATAGTCGACAACATGGAATGTCTCTCCAATGCACAATGCATTTCTGTCCCAATGTTTCGTGGGAATTGAGTTTGGCGTGTGGGCGGAACAAAGGGGATCAAGAGCCTGGCATTTTCACGTGGCTGCACGGTGTTTCTAGAACCAGCACGGGGCTTCCCGTTGGAATTTGTGTATTTTCAGGAAATTAATATAGGAAAGTAGGTACTTGCTAACTCTTAAAGTATAAATTTATATAGCTACCTACCTAACTATGTTATTTTTGAGTAAAAACAAAAAATTGGAACGACTTACTTATACAGAAATTGTTTATCTTATATTAGTACTTCGTAACTTTATTTTAATTTACTACTAGTATCCGTTTATTTATTTTCAAATTCCACTCATTTCTCATATTGCACAAATGTGGTGATACTTAGATAGATTGTGTAATTTTTGGCAATATATTTTGCCCATATGTGTCCCATTCCTAGACAAACACCATGATATCATTAACATAACTCGAATCCGGCAAAAATGTTAGGGATGTTATTTTTGTAAACAATTATTATGAGAAAATAATATGTATGTGACATGTTTAAGTAGATACAGAATATTAGATTACGTATTTATTAGTTCAGTAAGTATGTTTGCTACGTTTACGTTTGTTTTATCTTGATGAGTTTCCTGATCTCTTATAAAAAGAATACTTCCAATATTCTTTTAGTAATCTAATATCGAATAATCGAGAATATTTTCGCATGTGTAGACAAATAACTACAGATCCATCAAAACTTTAGGATTTTTTATACGCGATTCATTATAAAACTTGTGGAACTAAATCACTGTAATCATGCAGAATTAGTGAAGTTACATGCATCGGTTACCCGTAGGTTTCCCTACAAAGCCTTTCATGAATAATTTTAGTTTCAGCTGTGAGTTTTGCTCCCCTATTCTATTTTGTTAAGCAAGATTATGCAAAGAATTGTGTAGTGAATCTAATACATGTATTACGAGCTTCTGTGGAGCAACGCGAGCTCAGTCGCAAATTGTATACGGTGTCTGTGTGTAGCAGTAATCTGACTCTACAAGGTGTAACAAAAAGACGTTGGTATCGTATTCTAATTATGAGAAACTACAGAAATAGTTTTTCGCGAGAAAAAAAATGGTTATCTATGGAGGGTTGGTCGGCTGTGACCAAGTGTCCCAAGCAAAAAAAAAACTTTTTTGGAGGCCAAAAAAGTGTTCTCCTACTTTTTCTTAGTCGCAATACGATATCAATTATGCCCTTAAATATATCACCAGTAGTTTTATTACACCATGTATACTAAAGGCGATTATTAATTAGGTAAAAACAAAAATCCATGTGATGTGATGAATCCGTGTGGTGATTAGGTACACCTACTTCGTCTCAATCGTAAAAATGTTCCTAATTAAGTATTTTTAATTCTTTATCATTCGGGGCATTTGTATCCGTAAGGTCTGTAGTAATTTCCTAGTTGAGTCTACATTTTTTTTCAATGTCCTATTTTTGCCCTCATTTAATCACAGGGCAGTGTGTACAAAGTTTTTATTTCGTTTCACCTGTGCCGTTGTCTATAATCAAATCTTGTAATTTAAATTTGTCCCACTATCTGGTTTCCGATTGAGCTGAAATTTTGCACGCATATGTACAGTCGCTATCAAATATCGGAGCAGCCAAGGTGGTCACAAATATCTGAACAACGCCTCTATTATCAACTCGATAAATTTCATGTTCAGATATTTTTCAGTACCGTGGCCGCTCCGATATATTTGATGGCGACTGTATTCGGATTCAGAATTGCATGGCCTATTTATCAATGAATTCATTTATAAATTGGTAATGCAATTTTGAACCCGATGGTACCTATATCGCGTGACAATGCAATATTATGATGACATGGAGCTGCACCGTTAGCACAAAAGCGACGCGACAGTGTCTCGCCCGGCCTAGCCGGCCTTTTTTTAACTGTATCAACTAATCATCTCGTTTGCAAGGAAATTGCGAGTTCTCAGTTCGAGGCGGACTAGTAGGTAGTTATAATTTCATGGAGACCGCTAAGTCGGGTTGCTGCTTAAGCTTTGTATATATGGATAACACTGACCTCACAAAAACGACACTTTAAGAAAATTGTATTGAAGTTTGCTTTCTCATAGGAATAAAAGAAGTTGAGTAAACATTTTCCATATTTCATATTGACCAAAAGCTTTGTATAACCCACTGCATAAAGTTTACATTGAATTTCTTTCACTTGTTTTGATTCAATAATAGTATTTTATACAATAGTGACATAATCAAGAGCTTTACAGTCGAGTACCGCGTTTAGGCCACGAAGATTGCTGAGTGGCCTAATTAAGGTACGAGATTGAAAAGCTTAATTATGTCACTATTGTGTAAAATACTTTTTTTACGAGTTTAAGTAAGAATTGATTTTCTTTAATTATTTCTAAATCTTTCCCAATCAAACGTCAAACACTATTTTTCAAACCGGAAGTAATTGTATCTGGGCATTCGGTGCTACAGACACTACCGAAAAGAGATAGACATATAATTGTATCGGGTAGTAGAAAGAGACGGCTAGAATAAACTGAGTCCAAGATGTCGTTGTAGTTGTGATTGGTCTTTTTATAATCCAATCACAACGTAGAAGCAAGTTTAAGTAGAAGAAAATTTGACAGATTAAGTACGTTCGGAAATTATAAAGTTGAGTCTGTCCGAAAAGAAAAGTGTCGTACAATGTATGAGCTCCCATATAAACCATGACACTTTTCTTTCCGGACAAACTCTACACATTTTACCGAGATGTAAATGAAATTCTCTTTTCAAAATTATTTTAGTTTAGTGGCGGGTTGTTTAATAAATCTATTTAATGATCCCGGAAGTGTCATAGACTATCCAACATTTAAATGTGTAAGGTTTAAGTCTGGTCTATAAAGTCCTAATACGCAGATTACAGTCGACTGAGATTCTACATTTTTGCTTTATCATTGTGCATAAAAATCTACTTGTAATCTTTTCGACTCTCAAAACGTAACGAATGTCTTATATCGACACAGCCTAAGTAAGTCGTAAGCCTATACGATGTAGAGTTTATTGAAGAACTTCGTGTCCTAACAATGTATGTAACTCAACTCAAAGAGAACCTTATGAATATATAGACTAGATGCTGTAGAGAATTTAATACGAATCTATAGCATCTAACATGAATCTATAGACTAGATGCTCTAGAGAATCTAATATAAATCTATGGTCTAGACTGTCTTGATCATCTAATATGAATCAATAATCTAGACTAGATGCTCTAGAGAATCTAATATGAATCTATAGTCTAGACGAGATGCTCTAGCTAGGGAATCTAATATGATCTATCTATAGTCTAGCATAGCCAATATACCAATTATGCCCTTAAAAGGATCACCAGTATTTTTGTTACACTTTGTAAGTATATGCTCGCGACAGTATACAGGTACTTAGTTATACTCTGATGTACTATGGTATAGGAATGGCTGGGCATGGGCATCTGGTGTGACTAAGCCTTTAAGTCTTTAGGGCATTTCGTCTGGGGTTGACTTGACTCAGTAGCTATATAGTTTATCTATACATATAATAAACGCGTAAGGAGAAAAAAATGTACATTGAAGATATTTGAGAAAATCTAATTTAGGGGGCCTTAGAAACGTTGACTGAATACATTTTGGTGATTTTTGGAATTTTTGTCTGTCTGTCTGTGAGTTTGTTCGCGATGTACGCCAAAACTACTGCACAGAATTTCATGAAATTTTGTATTATAGTAGTTTATACCCCGGGGTAACATATAGGGTAGTTTTTATCCCGCTTATTTAAAAACATTTTTTTCCAATTCAAGCAAGTCTGTTTGGAAAGAGAAGTGCCGTGGTTTATATGGAAGCTCATACATTCTACGACACTTCTCTTTCCGAACAAGTCAATTTCGTTGTGAAAGTTGTAAGTAACCGGAAATATAATTGCCATCGACTAAAGGATGATGCACGGTGTTCCGGACCGTCTCCGGCACGACAATTCCGAGACTTCGTTTTGTATAGAAAAGCGTCACATGATCCTAGGAGGTCACCTGTATGTGTAGTTAAGTGTCGGAAGTGTCGTGTCGGAGACGGTCCGGAACACCGTGCATCATTCTTAATATGTACCTTCAATATGTGGGATATTTTATTCTATAATTTAAATTACCTATCTGGTTCATTCCTAGCCCTGGGCAGCGGAGGCCTATGCCACTTTTTTCTTTGTATATGGCCTCTATTTAAGGTTATAATTAATAATTGTAGTGTGTCAACATAAAATAAACAATGTATTCTTCACACTTGACCATTGAGTTTTGCCCGGTCCCTTTCATGCTGCTGAAGCAATTCTCGCTACGATGTTCCGTGCCTGAGCCCTATACTGTACCTGGCATTTGGCCTTCGCATACATTGCCAAGACACTTAAGAATTAAGTTTTGTCCGGTCCCTTTCATGCTGCTGCTGAACCAGTTCTCGCTGCGACGTTCCGTGTCTGGGCCCTATACGATACTTGGCATTTGGCCTTCCCATAGATTCCATTACCAAGACACTTGACCATTGAGTTTATACCCGGCCCTGTCATTCTGCTGATGAAGAAATTCTCGCTGTGACGTTCCGGGCCTGGGTTCTGTGTGGTATTCGGTCTTTTGGTCTCTGCATATATTGCCGCTCCCTTGGGCCTTTTCCCCTCGGGTTTGCTAAGACACTTGACTATTGAGTTATACTCGGCCCTATCATGCTGCTGCTGAAGAAATTCTCGCTGCAATGTTCCGGGCCTGGGTCCTATGTAGTTTTGGCCTTCGCATACATTGCCGTTCATCCTCGGGCCTTCGGTCCTCGGGTTTGCTAAGATACTTGACCATTGAGTTTTATCCGATCCCTTTCAGGCTGCTGCTGAAGCAATTCTCGCTTCGACATTCTGTGCCTTGGCGCTATGCGATACTTGGCATTTGGCCTTCCCATACAATGCCGCTCACCCTTGGGTTTGCGAAGTTTATACCCGGCCCTGTCATTCGGCTGCTGAAGGAATTCTGGCTGCGACGATTTGGGCCTGAGCTCTGTGTGGTATTCGGCCTCTGGCCTTCTCATACATTGCCGCTCCCTCGAGCCTTAGGCCCTTGGATTCGCGAAGACACTTGACCGTTGAGTATTGTCCGGTTCCTTTCATGCTACTGCTTAAGCAATTCTCGCTGCGACGTTCCGTGCCTGGGCCTGAGCTCTATGTAGTATTCGGCCTTTAACCTTCTCATACATTGCCGCTTCCTCGGGACTTAGGCCCTTGGATTCGCGAAGACACATGACCGTTGAGTATTGTCCGGGTCCTTTCATGCTGCTGCTGAAGCAATTCTCGCCGCGACTTTCCGTGCCTGGGCACTATGCGGTACTTGGCATTTGGTCTTCCCATACATTACCGCTCACCCTCGGGTCTTCAGCCCTCGAGTTTGCGAAGGCACTTGACCATTGAGTTTATACTCGGCTCTGTCATTCTGCAGCTGAAGAAATTCTCGCTGCGACGTTTCGAGCCTAAGCGCTACGTGGTACCTATTGGGCCTTTGGCCTTCTCATACATTTGACCGTTAAGTTTATACCCGGCCCTGTCATGCTGCTGCTGAAAAAAAATCCCGCTACGACGTTCCGTGCATGGACACTACAATGCGGTGCTTGGCATTTGGCCTTTTCATAAATTTCCTTAATAATTAGTCAATGTTACTCTGCGTCCGTAGGAAATACCTTAGACAACCCTACACGTGATCCGCGGACGGTGCTAAAAGAGTAACAAACTTGGCAGCTGCACTGTCCCATCTGGACCTCGCAGCACTCACCGGATTTTGTTCATCATCTGCTTTTCTACTACTACTATCTGAGAGTAGAAATACCTATCTATATCCAGTGATATGTAGCCGATAAATAAATAATTTGTAACAAAAATGTACCTACTATTTAACGTGTACAAAGCGTAAGTTAGTATTGGTCTGGAAATAGTCAATGAAAATACCAAAGCGCATAAACACACGCGGGCGAAGCCGCGGGCACAGCTAGTATTGTAATATTAGAGATGTTATCTTACTTGGTTGTTGAGGACGACGTGTATGGAGCCTCCGATGTCAAAGTGTGGCGCCCGGGACAGCATGAGAGACTCTTGGTTGACGCCTTGGCCGGTAAAGGCTGCGTCCCCGTGGACCTGTAAAAAATGTCTGAAACCAGCGTGGACGCAAAATACTTATAAGTAAATAGAGTGTTAGTTACAAAAGGTGCTTGGAATTATGGCTAGCTGTATTGCGTATGCTCATGTACAGACATGCACAGACATTGCACATGTACAATAAAGTGCCCATCATAATTCGCCGACTGCATTCGGTTTTCTCTGCATGAATTCCTTCCAACTTAGCATACACGTCGGCTTTCATGTGTGTAAAATGATAGTTTTATCAATGAGTTACAAATGTATATTCTAATAATATTATGCGCACCTACGCAGGTAGGTACCTGCATTTAATAAAATTAACACAGTACTTGATTAAATATCTCTGTGGAGTTAGCATTAGGTAACTCGGGTTTGGGCGCGTGGGTATTGTATTTAATTAAACTTAATTATATAACAAAGTTATTAAACTCATTAGCGAGCTTTTTCGATATAGTTCATTACAAAGGTTAGGTACTCCAGTCTCCGCTCAGAATTCCTATGGGATTCTATATTCTATTGTACTTAGGCACATAATTTTCTGTCCAGAGGTCAGGCCCAGTTCAAAGTATTGTTAAGCTTTTAATGTATATTTGTTTTAGTGTTAGTTAGTTATGACTGAATTTTACCTAAAAAAACAAACTGCTTTTGCCGACCCAGCTATATAATGCTAAGGTACTAACTAATGTAGTTATACATTTATGCTCTAGGTAGGGATGCCCTTACCTGTAATACGCCCCATAGCAATAAATCATTTGATCTCAATATTTACATACAGTAATGGGTTTCACGAAAATAAATAAAAATATGTAGAATATTCATCCTAACTCAATATTGGAGTAGCCATCGGGTCAGAAGAGGGAAGATGATGGAGGTTTATTTGAACTCAAAATCAATAGGCCTAATATACTTATTGTATGTACATATCGAATGCGGTTACAACATACGTATTAGAGAGGGACACATTTTATACATACACAGATAGAAAAAATCTCTTCAACCAAAGAAACCTATTTGAATCAAGAGATATCCAGTTTCCCATATAAGGAAAAAATAAAAATCCTTGCTTTAAGATATAAAATGTTTCAAAGTTTATTACTTACACTAAACATTTCATATCTTTACATGATTAGTAACACAATCTTATTTAAAAAAATATATCATTTATTCCAAGAGCGTAACCGTTTTGCTCAGTGATCATTGTTACTCAGAAGCAAATCAGCTTAATTCTTAACAACAAGGATAATCTTTCTTGGTTGTTATTAAGAAAAATGCTTGTATTCAGAGTTATGGCGGTTTTTGGTTAAGAGTTGTGCATACTTAAAGTAAGAGTTAATATTTCTTGGGGTGAAACAATGAAGTACTTACACCAAATACATTAATTTTTCATTTTAAAAAGACGGTATTAGGTAAAGAGTCACATGCTTGAAGTGAAAGTTAATGTTTCTTGGGGTGAAAACTAAGTATCTTAAACCAAATACACTTACTTCTTGGATATAATTTCTCTTAGTTCTTTCAAAATATACTATTTCTTGAAATGATATTACATTTGTATTGAGTAAACTGCGTGGGGGGAGGGGGGTGGGGGGGGGGGGTGAATACAATACTTTTTTGAGGCTCCAAGTATTTAGCGCCATCTAGTTCAGAGCGACCTAAACAGAGCCAATATGCATGAGATAAAATCAGCGCCACCTACAACGACTAGTGTACTACTAGTCCGTTATTCGTTACTAGGTCGCGCTGATTTTATCTCATGCATATTGGCTCTGAACTAGATGGCGCTAAATATTTGGAGCCTCAAAAAGTTCTTAGACTATGGCCGTCGACTATATAGTAGACGGCCATAGCATTTAAATCTATGGTATAATGTCTAATTATAGCACGTAGTTCCCCGAGAGGATGCAGTGGGCTATAACTAGAGATTACTCTATCCCTAAGATTCGATACAAAACTTTGTATCGAATCTACAAACACGAATGACAGGCGGCGGACCTAACCAAACGAGGAAAAATCTTAACACCGCGATGTACGTTTGCTGTAGCGCGCTGCTAGCGACATCTACTGGGTAATAAAATTTGTGAAACAAACAACAAAAGTCTCTTAGCAGGGTCATATAAATCTGATTTGCTATTAAACTTGTTGATTCTCGAGTGGAGATTGTAGACATTAAATCAAGAATTTGGGACATGAAACCAAGAATGTAATAAATCTTGACGTAAGCGCGTGTTAATTTTTATTTAAGAGCTATTGAATTTCGAATAGAGATTATAAACATCAAACCAAGAACTATTAAAATCAAGCCAAGAATTAACTAAATCTTGACGTAAAACCATGTAATAATTTATTTGAACTTCTTATATCTTGACTGTAGAATATATATATCAAACCAAGAAATAATAGTTTACTCTTAAAAACTTAGTAATCATGTAGATAAATTTTGATGATTCTTCTTTTGAAATGGGAATACTTTTTGCTTTGATATAGGTTACTTGAAACAAATACGTTTTTTAAGAACTAGCATATTCATACTAAAACTGTACAATATTTTGTTTCAAATAAATACTTCTTTAACTCAAATCTGTTCTATTTGCACCTAATGTATATAAAGTTGAGACTGAAACATTTTGATTCTTCTTTGAAAAAGTAATATCCCTTTAGCTTAAGACATTTTTATTGGATGAAGAATTATATTATTCTATTTGAAAAACAGTGTTTGAGAGAGTTTTCAGTCTTAAATTAAAATATCTTTTCTATCTGTGTATAATATGGCCTAACATAAACATGTATATTATTGTAATTAAACATCTACTCGCGCCGGGAGCCCGGTGGACTAGAGTTAGAGTAGGTACAGGTATCTTACCTACTTGTAAATATTAGGCGTCAGGCATTACATAGGTATTCGGAAAATATACTCAAGGATAGTGAAAATGGATAATTAGAATTGCTCATATAAAAGGACCGTTTAAATTATCTTTGAGTTTGTTTGCCTTATATATATATTTTTTATCAATCCCAACCGTCCCTCCCACAACTATTGACTCGTTCTTATTTTTCCTTATGCGAGAGGAGTGTAGACCCCTTTAGGCATTTTTGCAAGACATTTTACTGAAAAGGTCTCGAAGGGTTCGCGAAGTGCACATTAATAATAGTAGAACTCACATATAGTCGGATTATCCATATCATTATTGTAATTTGAATGGACACTTTATAGGGCTTGAATTAGCCTGAGTACCTAACTTCTTCTTCGTCGTTACATTCTTGACAGAGTGGTCGTGGCGGTCAAGTTAGTGGCAAGCTTTAACACCCGGTGCCATCCTTCCCTTTTATTTGCGCGCCTATCAGTAGGTACCTAAATATTGTATTTGAGTACCTATAGTCGTTCTCATGTAATTTTAACTCTTTTGCATAATTCTAGCATATTTTTACTCAAGTTTTATTTAGCTTGACCCCGTATATTTTTTTATGTCATTATACGCATAAAATCTTGTAAGTTTTTCAACCACTTCCCGGTATCTGATTGAGCTGAAATTTGGTATACTTCCGTTGTTTACATGACAATGCTACTAGATACAGTCAGCAATAAAACTGTGTACCAAAATTTTTTTATTCGTTTCTTGGTTTTAATATCTTTCATACCTACTTATATTCGTTTAAATGAATTATGATTATCGCACGATATCGCGTATTCTATCATCTATCGTCCAATATTCAAGATACGTTCGCGTACCGCGCGACGAACGATAGAGGGCCAACATATTTGTTTTGGTGAATCTTACTTGCAAATTGAGCACTTTGTCTCCCATCCTGGAGGACCCGTCGGTCGAGTAGTCTCCTTCTTTCAGCTGCAGTTGTATGGATCGCGCCTTGCCCATAGCCACTGGGTTGGCGACCTGTAAATCAATAGGATTTATTGGTAGGACATTTTTCAACCGATTTCTAGATTTCGAAGGGAGGATTTATATTACACATATCAAAATAATAATTAAGTATAAATAATGTAATATAAATCTATCTAATCTATAAGTACCAATGTAATTTAATTTGACATGTAATATTTAAAATATTATAAAAAAATTACTATAACTATCACTGACATTCACTGATCATATCCACTATAGCCCCATACTAAGCTAAGCTTTAGCAAAATTGGTATGGGAGTTCCTAACTTTCAGAAGCAGTTACATGTCAGAAGTAGTTACATATCAAGCATTATTTTTTTGAGAAGGTAGGTATAAAAAAGCTAATTTGAAAATGGGGCCAAAAAGTGATTTTATAAACACCACGACCTGGCACCTTTGTAGAGTTCAGTAAGTACATAGGTATTTATCACCAGCACTCAGGTATTTCCATCAAAATGATTAATGCAGATTTCTACTCTTGAATAAAAGTTTTTCCCCGCGACTTCCTTTGCGTAGAATTAGTAATTGACCCCCCTTTTTACCCTCTTAGGGAATGACTTCTGGGATAACTACTATGTATCCATCCCCAGAACTCAAACTATCTCTATACAAAGTTTCATCTAAATCGTTCACGTTTAAAAATTCCCCATGCAATCTTGCAACCCCCGTTTCACACTTAACCTTTAGGGCTGATTTTCGAGATAAAAACTAATTTAAGTTTCTTCTCGGGACTCAAACTATCTGTATGCTAATAAGCATTAAGTTTCATCTAAATCGGTCCAGATGTTAAAAATTTCCTAATCAAAATTCCACCCCTTTTACACTCCTTCAAGGGATGATTTTCGGAATGAAAACAACCCTTAGTCATTTGCAGGGATTCACACTTACTATATCCCAATTTTCGTCTAAATCGGTTCGACGGTTTAAAATTCCCTATACAAACATGCAACCCCCGTTTCACCCTTAACTTTTTTACCTTTAAGGGTAGTTTTCGCGAAAAAAACTATTTTTTGTTCCTCCCTGGGCCTCAAACTATCTGTATACCAAGTTTCATCTAAATCGGTTCAGCTGTGAAAAAATCCTATACAAACTACCAACCCTCCTTTCACCCCTTTACAGGTTAATTTTTTCAATGAAAATAACCCTTAGTCGTTTCCCGGGGTTCAAACTATCTATTATATCATGTTTCATTTAAATCGGTTCAACGGTTAAAAATTCTCTATACAACCTTCCAATCCCCTTTTCACCCCCTTAAGGGCTGATTTTCAGTATAGAAACTACCCTATCTCCTTTCCCGGAATTAAAATTATTTCTTTACCAAAATTTCGAAATTGATGCCATTTTCGTACTTAATTAACGTCCCAAAATACCATAAATCGACTCCCATATTGATATTTAGTCATTTCAACCCTATCACACCCGAACAGGGGGATGATATTTCACACCCGCCACGTTGTATCAAAAAATCATTGTTGTTTTCGTAATCAGCGACCCGATAAACCATAGAAACGATACCCATATTGATTTTCAGACTTTTTCACCCCCATTTCCCCCTTTAAGGAGTTGAATTTTCAAAAAAGCTGAAACACGTGTTTACTCATTTATTGTTAGAAATACTCCGGTGAAGTTTCAAATAAAATAGTCTAACTAATCTTGTTTCCCTATACAAACTTTTGACCCCCATTTCACCCCCTGGGGGATGATATTTTACACCTGCCACGTTGTATAATAAAATGGTTGTTGTGTTCGTAATCAGCGACCCGATAAACCATAGAAACGATACCCATATTGATTTTCAGACTTTTTCATCCCCATTTCCTCCTTTAAGAAGTTGAATTTTCAAAAAAGCTGAAACACGTGTTTACTCATTTATTGTTAGAAATACTCTGGTGAAGTTTCAAATAAAATAGTCTAACTAATCTTGTTTCCCCATACAAACTTTGGACCCCCATTTCACCCCTTTAAGGGGTGAATTTTGAAAAATCCTTTCTTAGTGCACCCCTAGACCTTATAAGGGACCTACGTGCCAAATTTGGAAACTCTAGACCCAGCGGTTTAGGCTGTGCGTTGATATGTCAGTCAGTCAGTCAGTCAGTCAGTCAGTCAGTTTCTTCTTTTATATATTTAGATATGTGCATGAGTTAATTTTAAGGATAAAAGTAGTAAGTATTTAGTGCCTAGATATATTGGCACAAAAAATTGCAGCATTAATAAAAAAACGAGTAATTGGTAAATTTACGTTACACCCTACCGTAGAATTGCAGACTGGTAATTTTTTTTGTAAAAGGTGTTTATGAATCAAAATAAAATTACCTCCAGATGAGATGGACAGTTGATGAGGGAGAATCGAACTGATTTATTATTCCGGACGATGTCTGCCGAAGTACCTGCAAAATACAAATTATCAGCAAACGGCACAAAATAAACCAATCGAAGTGTAAAGATTGTACGGTACAAGTACCTGAGACTTGTACAGCTATTGACATTTCATCTTGATTAAATAAATTTGTTGAAATGTAAAAGCTACGTGAACGTTAAATCAGAATTCTATTACCCACGAGTATTACGACCGTATTACTGGTACAACAAAATTAGAAATACGTTGGTTTCAATTTAGCATTCAATTTATTATTTATATCCTAAGGTAGGTATATCGGTTCTGTCGGTAGTTAATTGGGTATCGTTTATCGATCTCTTTTCACAAATATTGTAATATCAAATAAGGGAAAAAATGAAACTATTCATAAAAATCGTGTAAAACTGTTTATTACGTAATGTTTTTCTTTTCTTCAATAAGTATGGGCATACAACATTATGCATTAAAATTATATTAATGTTTACTTAATAGATGATACTATGTTTAGATTGTTAACAATGTTACATTACTTTTAAGTAAAAAAAAAATTTTTGCATTTTTTTTCTTTTATTACCCCGGTGATGTAGTGGGCATAAGAGAGTAGGTTAATCAGTCTCAATAAAGAGCTCAAACTAACAGCACGTATTCATATTTAACGCAACCTGAGTACCTACAACGTCCTATCCCGACACTACAGCACCTTAAAAACGGAAAGCCTTCTCCGGCTTGCCTATAAACCATCTTCCCGCAGCATCACTTGCGTGATACCCAAATTAGGGTTACATTTCAATCGTCACGCAAACCGCACCCAAGCGACAATTAACACATTAAGCACCGAGAATCCGACAGTCGGTTTCTCGGTGCTGAATGTGTTAACAGTGCGGTTCGCATGGCGTGTGGTTTTATACCCTTAAAGTAATCTAATTTTACTTCAGTAATTAGAGTGAGGCCCTTACTGAAATGCATGACTGTGTCACAGGCGGCGCCGGCCTCCTCGGGGAACTCCTGGTTCCCGCTTATTTTGTGGAATATCCGTACTGGCGGGCAGCCCATCAGTCCGGTCAGAGTGTTCAGCTTGCCGCGGTGCGCCATGTTGACCGCCACGTGCTGGACACCCTCTGTAAGCAAGATGCAAGAGCTTGGGATCACATAATCAATCATTTATAATCGTTATTGTACAATATAAAACCTTAGAGCCACCTTTACTACTTTGACGCGATCCAAATGGTTTATTTTTTACGTGGAAAATATATGTCCAAACCACGTCAATAACAAAATTGTTGACTCAGGATCCTCTTCGCAGAGACTAAAACCTCTCAGTGAACAGCTGCCAAAATCCCGATTCCAGTGTAAGGATAGCAAAGTAACTAGAGATTTACAAAGAATTGGAAACAGGTGTCCATTAGAAATGGGAAAAAGAAACGTGAAGGAAACTAAACAACCCAAAAATATGTTTATAAAACCCTGCTTGTTTCCGGGGCTAGCTCTTCCTCTTTACGGAAGGTAAATACCTGCTAGGTAATTGTATAATGCCTGTGATAGAAACATGTAAAGAGTTGCTTCTAGCTAAAAGGGCTCTAATTCTGATTAAAGATTCACCTGCAGTAGTCAGTCCAAATAGTGTTGAGAAAAACGTCAGTATTGTTTCAGCACCCTCGCCGGAATATCGCTTGACGGAGGGGAACTTTACCCCCATGAACTTATCCCACGCCTGAGACTGAAGCAGCTCTTTGGCTATTTCTACACGACGAGCCTTGTCTATGCTGTCATCTCCACTCTCAATTCGTTGTGCGAACCATTCTCGCTCGGCTTCTGTCTGTAAATACATACCAAATGTACATCTTGCTTTAGACACGTTTCTTTGGACGCAGTAATTTTATGTACAAATATTAATTAATCTTTAATACCGAGTTCCCTAACAGTAGGTACATTAAAATACAATATATCTCAAAGCTGTGTGGCCCCGGCTTTAGAATAGTGCCACCCCGTCTCTTCCTGCGGGTGTCGTAAGAGGCGACTAAGGGATAAGGGATAAGGGGACCTCTCATCCCTACTACTCGTGGGAAAGCTGTGGTGATTCATTTAACTATTAATCATCCGCATGGCGGCGATGCGGTACGCCACCCATCACGTCTCGTTCTTCACGGGGGCGAGAAACGGCTCACGGAGAGCCGTTCTGCTACGTTGATCGTAGCAAATGGAAGTCAGTGATCTCTGCCTACCCCTTTTGGGATATAGGCGTGATTGTATGTATGTATGACTCAAAGATAACTCAACCAATGTTGAAGATGTACTTTCAAGCTATTTCTTATTTCTGACTTAGACGTTTTAGCGCTAGTTGTAGTTAATGCATTAGAGTTTCATTGAAGTTGAATCGTGTCTAAACGAGTTTTAAATTAGAATACGGCCCCTAGTTTTTAATGCGAGACGCAGCTAGCGCAAAAGCATTTTTTTGTAAAGCTTTTAAGGTTTTTTTAGGGCAGGTACAAAAAGCAAAGCACTACAGTCCTCTGATATTTTTTTCTCGCATTTGCAAAGCCAAAATATTTTGTGGATTTGAACATGAATTATTGCAAAAAGTTCGCTTTACCTGGCGTTAGCATTTCTTGTAATTTATGGATAACGGAAAACGCCACGTGTTTTTTCAAATTTACTTCTGGCAACAGTAAGCATATTTATGTAGGTAGGTAGACACGGTAGAGTCATATATTTATTAGTTACGTAGTAAATTTAGGTAATGCTTAAAGACTGACGCCCTTATTCAAAAACGTCTCTCATCTCAGGCCTCAATTAGTTAATTTACGTTTTGTCCTTATCTGTCACTTTGACAGTTGTATTTGTTAGAAACAGACAAATCATAATTAGCTAATTGAAGCCTGGGAGTCGTTTATAATATAAATAAGGAGGTGAATGCATACCTACAATACGCAGAAATTTCCTTTCTCGGTTTAGGTACACATTACCTACCGCCCAAAGAATCTGGAAGATTCTTCATTTAAGGGGAGTTAGTAATCCATACTAATATTGTAAATGGGAAAGTGTGTCTGTCTGTCTATCTGTCTGTCTGTTACCTCTTCACGCTTAAACCGCTAAACCGATTTAGATCCAATTTGATATGAAGATAGTTTTAGTCCCGGGGACGGTATAGGATAGTTAGACATTATGCTATGAGATTTTACTGAGGCGTTTCATTAATTCCTTATGGCGAATGTTAATCACACGCAGACAAAGTCGCGGGAAAAGGCTAGTAAACTGTAAAGAGCTGCCACAATCGATCAAAATCCGGTCGATGCGGCACATCGATAGCCCAAAAAACTGATAATAATGGGTACCACCTCTTTTTTAGGTGACATTACATTAATTAAAAAACACGTGGTATGAATGATATAGTTTCTACAACTAAATCTTTGTGATGCTCATTTAGAAAGAATCCATAAAACGGGTTATCATAGTTTATGTTGTAGGTTTGATTGTTTTCCACTGGCATTGATAGCTGAAGAGTTGTGCCACGCCACACATCGGTGCAAGTGGTACAACAAACGTTGATTGGATTTCATATCCTCTCGGATTTGACCAACATTGACATGCTCCGAACCGGATTCATTGGATGCATTCAAATTGAAGTTCATTGTTTTATTGTATAGCGTAAAATATACTTAACTTAGTAAATTATTTTGTCTGCTGTCATGTCACACAATGATTACACTGAGCCTAGATTATATTAACATACATACACATAACCGTTTGATATTATCATACGCACTGTAACATCTTGGCCAATTCCTGGAGAGGTAGGCAGACATTATGGGTTGCACCTCCTGATACAATTTCATCGCTTCATTAGCTAAATTGCATATGTAACTTAAACTACATCAGTTGTAGGTACACACCTCTAAATGTGAAGACTCGTAAGAGATACAGCTCACAATAAATCTTCTTGAATTCGTCGATGAGGTCGGCCATAGCTCGTTTTCCGTTCCCATAATGCATCATAATGTTTCTGAAACGTTTGCATATGGAACACACTTATCCCTATAAATACCTCTAAATGTGAAAATTCGTAAGAAATCGGCCCGCAGTATATCCGCTCGAGTTGGTCGACAAGGTCGGCCACGGCCCGCTTGCCGTCGCCACCGTACACGATCCCTCCGTCCACCGAGTCACGCGCTGACAGTCCGTACAGAGACAGCTCCAACACCTTAATATTTCTGGAACGATAATAGGGTAGGTAAATATTAAAATTTTCATAATCAGTTAAGGACAAACCTTGCTGGACCTCTTTCATAAGACGTGCCCGAGCCCCGTCTAAAGTTGTAATATACTAGTCTTCCTATAGACGACTAGCTTCCAAAATCTAGGCCTTTGTTCGCGTATAACAAATCTTACGCTCTAATCGTAATCGTACTTAATCTACCCTAAAATTCCTCGGACCTTGGCGCATATTCTCGATAAAATTTGTAGCAATTTTAATTGGCTTTCATTTGATAGGTATCAGTGGCGGCGGGTCAAAAAATTTCTTAGGCAAGCCGGTGCTTAATTTGGTTTAAAATTTCTTCATTAGCTGTGGGAAAACTGCTCAGGTGCGCAAAAATTTGGCAAGCCGACGGGAATCGTGTTCTATGGACGCGCCGCCACTGATAGGTATACAAATCGTGAATTGCACATTCGCGATTTGGGTCCAATTCGGACTGTTCCAAATAAGGGGGAAATAATTTTGATGACGTCGGGAGACTGTTTCTTTCAAGACTTGCAGGCAGTTTTTAGATCTCAGTACTATAACTAGCAACATAACAAAAATCAGTGCTGGTACAACCCATTCAACATAAGTACATATTGAATAAAAACTTTTTACAAAAAAAAAAGATTAACCGAATTCAAAAAGGATAAAATGAATCATTATATGTATTATTTATATGCGTTACCAACTGATATGTTTGAAGTCGGTGCCAAGCCAAATTTGGAAGAGTTAATACGAACGAGGCGATGTGTTCAGTGAATTGTTCTTTTTACCATGCGTTAACTGTTAGGCAAAAGTAGGTACAGAAAGTATAATCATGCGTCCTATGTTTGTTTGTTAACACATTGTTGGGACTATCCGACTATGTCGAACGAAGTCGAACGAAGGTTTGAATTATTTATCCTTCTTCATCTAAGGTTTAATCCGAAGTATAAAGGAATTCAATTGCTAGGTTAATTTTTCTATACTCACATATACCCAGCACACACGCCGTGTCAGTAAAAAAGGCACGATATTCAAACATTTTATGGAAGGTCAATCTTACGCGTCTACATTTTTTTTTCTATTTGCCGCCTTTCTCTGATTATTGACAAAGCAGACGTGTATCAGAATATATATATCGTTGTCGCATTTCATCAAAATAGAATTAGTAGTTTAGACATGAAAATGTAACAGATGAAATCGCATTGACCTTTGTATTATTAGTACCGCTGTTTTGTGATGTTCACACTTGAAGCTGATTTGACCGGTTTTGTAATTTGTGGCTTGGCACCGACTTCAAACATATCAGATGGTAACGCATATAAATAATACCTATAATGATTTATTTTATCCTTTTTGAAGTCGGTTAATCTTTTTTTTGTAAAAAGTTTTTATTTTTCCATTTTTAGTGGTTATATATTTATCAAAATCGGACAACAAGTTTCGGAATAATCGGTAAAGATAAATAAAAAAGTTCATAATACACCCATTTCATCTAAGGAAAGGTCCAGGTATCATATGTGGACTTCATCATTAGGTCCTCTCTATCAAATTGTTGGTTTTCAAGAGGGAATGATCGAGTTGCTTAAGAAAACACCCAAATCAACATACATGTGCCTTTAAAAATTGAGGAGTTCTCTCAATTGCTCATGGATCCCATCATCAGAACAGCACCAGATAAATGTGAGACCATCTTAGAGGTAGTTCCTTTCAAATAAAAAAATAATTATCTAAATTGGACCACGGGTCTCGGAGTAATCGCTGAACATCCTGCATAAAAAAATCTTCATCATTATCATCAAAACAATCATCATCATCAGGTCCACTGCATCGAAATGGTAGTATTCGTGAGAAAATGCTTGAGTTGCTTAAGAAAACACCCAAATCACCATACTTCTGCCTTTAAAAATTGAAGAGTTCCCTCAATTCCTCATGGATCCCATCATCAGAACAGCACCATATGAATATGGGACCATCTTGGATGTAGATTCTTTCAAACAAAAAAAGAATCACTCAAATCGGACCAAGGGTCTCGGAGTAATCGGTGATAATACATTAAAAAAAAAACACCAAACCGAATGCAGAACCTCCTTCCTCAATGGAATTGAAGTCGGTTAAAAATACATGCTTACTTACTTTACTTACTTACGTCGGGTTAAGTAAAATGAAAGCAACAGTAGTTTCAGTCGGCACATAAAGGGCAGGTCCTCTGAAAGCTCCGTAGGGAGCTATGCAGAGCTATAACTGAATGCCTAAGTGTCCTACGTAGCGCCGACAGTTTTGGTTTAAACTCTTAAACGCTTTATCAAGGGTCTGCGGCGGGTCGTATAGTTGTATTACATGTCAGCATTTCTCCCCGAATTTAGTCCTCGTTGCAAACAAACGGTTAGTATGAATCCAAATCGAATTTGACCCGAAAGACATACAGTGAAACTGTAAAAAGTAATGAAATATACGCATTTGTATTTGTATAAATCTGGATACGTTTATTGTGACAAAAATATGTAGCCAGGATTCTATTACCAAGGCCCAAAGTCTTGTCACATTAAATGTATCCATATTTCAGAATTGACTGTACATATAGAAGTACATCTAACTCATTACTATTTATTCGGATTCTAGAAGATGCAGTGCACGGACGTTTCGCGAAAGGTACGCCAATCGCAGATTTGTAAGATGGGCATAATTTAAGATTTTCGATGTCACCAAACAAGTAAGTTGAGATACCTAGTGTTCCTGTATTATTATTTTTATTTATTGAATATCTAAGCAAAACGTTTCTTTTATGTATTTACAAGCACCTATAAAAAAATTATCTCGATGTCGTAAGAGTGTACTTAATAGGTATCTAACATCTAAACTGCAAAATCAAATAATCAAATAAAAAAATAAAATAAAAATACCCCGGTATCTTCAAGGGTTTAACGTCAATTTGGTGATTTAATTACAAAAATATATACTATACTTATCAAAGATATTTACCTAAGTACAATTAATTAAAGAAAATTGAGCCTCCGCTCTCAGTATATACAGCCTTGGCCAGAAGTGTTGAGCACCAATGCGATTTTCATACAAAACTGGAAAGTTTAGTCCATCGTTTCCATCTTTGTTTAAGTTATTTTGTCAATTAATTTAAACTAATAGGCATGTTTTGTTGAAGTTAGTAGTAACTGCATAGAATATTTGCAATATGTCGCACCGACTTAAATTCACATTTTTGGTACCTTCTGTTTTCATATTTTTTAAGTACCTTGAAAGTGTTATTAAGTGGAGTTTTCTATATTTATAAATAAAATATAACATTTACCGTTACCGTACATTGTTAGGATAGGGAAATAATGCTTAACATCAAAATTGTAAACAAAAAACACCTATGCTCAATACTTCTGGCCAAGGCTGTATACTTCATAGTCTTGATTAAAAAATCACTGTCTAAATCACAACTAAGAACAAGGGCCCAACCAGCAATATTTATTGGAGAATTTATTCGTAAAAGTAACGCCGAACACCGCCGGAATGCTAATACCTGCAAATTTATGTTGCTTACTTAATATCTTCAGGATTTACTGCTTTCATAATTTTTCGTTTCACCTCTAAGGGTTTACTGCAATTAGGCACAACGGGCTTCCAATCTAAATATAAAGACCCGGTGCGTACCAATCAGCCCTCCAAAGTGGCGTCAGTAATATAATTAACAGATACATTTTAGAACCTTAGCGTTAGGCTATAAAGTTCAAATGGTGATTAAGTGATTAGGTTACAACCTTATTTTTGCAAATAATAGTGGGAAACGCATGTTGTAGTTATAGGGTAGGATGACGTCACACTACGCGCGTGGCATGTGAGTTAAGGTAACGAAGGGTTAGACAAACGTAGTTTATTTGCCTTGCATTATTTAGCAACAATATACTCGTAAAGAAAGTACAGACACAAATAAGATGTACAAAAAAATATGACTCGTGAAAATTTGTAACCAGCCAGTCTTAAATATAACGTAATAAGACTGCCAGAGAAACTGATGGACGAGCCGTTCTTTCAGCAGTATTATGGGGCCAATATTTAGGCTGATTCTGTATAACTACAGTTATTGATCGGTGCCTTGGGGATAGTCAAACAGTATTGGCACACCACACAACCTGTTTGACTTAATCCGGGGTTTTTCTTATACCACCTTCCATGTTTACTAAAGAATCTGTCGTGAAAACTGTAAGTACCTGTCAATGCTCTTGTACTCCACATTATCAATGGTAGCTTTAAGGTGTCCGTGAGTGCGGTAGGCATTGACTAGTTGCTGCGCGCGGCAGTTCTCGTACCTCCTCACCAGTACGTCTTGCGGTGTCTCTGTAAGACAATTAATGAAGATTAACCTTGATTTTGATGTGTTATTTTACCTATACGACTTTTCTGGGAACATACTTCAAAGTATGCTAGATTTTCGGGTTCTCGTTTCTTTTCAGAAGTGATAAAATTGTAACTTACAATACTTACTGTTTATCTACAAACTATATACTGATTTTAAGGAATAGGTAGGTAAAACTTGATAAATCTGGAAAACACCAAGATAGCGATATAGACTTAGGTGTACAGCATCATCATTAAATATTCCCTCTCCGCGATTTATGCAGATGTGTTGTGTTTAGCGATAAAGATTGTAATATGAACACCGACTTTTCCAATTAAAATAGGCAAATTACGCTGCAAAGTTATCCGTGATTATTTATCGACGGTAGAACTTTCGGAATCTCTTATTTGAACCTTGTTTTCTGTTGAATACTTAAGCTACAATCCAAGGGCTAAGGTAGGTTTTTAAGAGATGTAATTGCGTCGAGTTCAATTATATGAAAGTATATTGCTGTTCTGTAAAGATGGTAAGATAAATTGCTTTAAGCTAAGGATGTTCGAAGCGATAAATCAATACCAACCCTAATTGCGGATCTGCCCCGTATTATAATTACTTCTTTCCTTCAACTTGGTGCGAACTGCGAACATAACGTTCTGCCTTCTTTTCTCCACCACTAACATTTCTTAGTTCCATAACGAATATGTTCCGTAACGATTTCCATAACTACTTTTTTATTTTTAATTAATTAAATTGTTTGTGGTGGTTGTCTATTGTTTGCCCGAATATTATATAAAATAATAATCATCATATGCCCGAATTTTATTTGCCCGAATTTCATTTGCCCGAATGGTTTGTTTACCATAAAAATGATGTGACATACTCTTTGTTTACCCGATTATTAGATTTCAGAACATACGAGTGCCACACGTATTTTTGTCCATATTATTAAATGTAATAATATTATTTAATAGAATATTTAAACGCCATGCTAAATAATGGTTTTCCGAATCCATGCATACTTTCTGGTAGCCGTTTTATTTTATATGAGGTCACAGTTCTAACCTAACCTAACCTACTTTCTGATAGCCGTTCGCTTTTTGGGGGATCACAGTTCTAACCTAACCTAACCTACTTCCTGGTAGCCGTTTTATTTTGTAGGAGGTCTAGTCAAGTCAAGTCAAGTCACAGTTCTAACCTGACCTACTTTCTGGTAGCCGTTTTATTTTGTAGGAGGTCACAGTTCTAACCTAACCTAACCAACATTCTGGTAGCCGTTTTATTTTGTAGGAGGTCGCAGTTCTAACCTAACCTAACCTACTTTCTGGTAGCTGTTCGCTTTTAGGGGGATCGCAGTTCTAACCTAACCTACTTTCTGGTAGCCGTTTTATTTTATGTGAGGTCACAGTTCTAACCTAACCTACTTTCTGGTAGCAGTTTGCTTTTTGGGGGATCGCAGTTCTAACCTAACTTAACCTACTTTCTGGTAGCTGTTTTATTTTAAACGAGGTCACAGTTCTACCCTACCCTAACTTACTTTCTGGTAGCCGTTTTATTTTGTACGAGGTCACAGTTCTAACCTAACCTAACCTACTTTCTGGTAGCCGTTTTATTTTGTGGGAGGTCACAATTCTAACCTAACCTAACCTACTTTCTGGGAAGCAATTTGAATGGCAAATGATATTATGGCTAGTTATAATTATGGCTTACAATGATTATGACAAATGATATTATTGAAATTGATTTTATGGGAAACAAAGTTTCTGGCATGTGACTAATATAGTAAACCATAAGTATTGCATATGTAAGTATGGGAAACAATATAATGGCTGTTGAATATTATGGCAAATGAAATTCTGGTAAGTGAGTGTATACCGTTTGTGGTCGATGCGAGATGCGAAACTACATGACTGAGTTTATATTGTGCTCAATGAAATCGGGTGGTATGAATACAAATCCGCTAAATGCTTGGATAAAGTTTATCTAATTGGTAATTTAATTGATTCGCGTGAATAGGTTTTAATCAAAAAATTTGAGTTTCTGTACTCGAGATTCAATTGACTGCATATTCCGTTTAACTGAATAGATAATTGACAATTTATTTAATCTAGCTGTTTGCTAGTGATAACCGTACTGCATATTTAATATATAATAGGAGCATTAGGGAACGTACCCAAACTACGTGACCCATTTTTTTCAGTCCCCTCCCCCTCGGTGACCATCCGTAGTAATTGCCAGGACCCCCTCTCCCCCTAGTGATGTTTTGGAGATAGAAAGCAAAAAAACGTCATTTTAACCTAGTAGAATTTATTAATTAATATTAGAATTAAATAATTAGAAGCGCGAGATTTGAGCATAATTATTGACTACGTGACAGAACCTACGACTCCCCTGCTTCCCCCTGTAACCTAGAGTAGTATTTTGACGACCCCCATCCCCCCCTAAACGGGTCACGTAGTTTGGGTACGTTCCCTATTACCATAACATTTGCATGTGTTATTGTTATTGGATTTAGGTACTTTCGACTAAAGTAGGTATTAGGTTTAAACAAGATTCTGAAAACCTATGTTAGGTACTAAAACATTTGTCAAACATTAGACATATCTAGAACTCATTTTAATATCTATTTGACATAGACGCGATAGCCAATTGATAATATGTACTTGCGTTTACATATATCGCATCCGCACCAACAATCATTTTGATTGGTAGAGAATGACTTATTAATCTTATTATGGCAAAGTCCACCTCTTTACTGTGCAGTATAGTTACAAGAAATAAATAATGATAATTGAATTGTCACTGCCATGAGGTTCAATTGTATTGAGTATCAAATTAAGAGCAAAACAATAATTTAAAACAAAAAAAGAACCGACTTCACTTAGGATCCGCTATTCCAAGAGGAAGTGGCCGAGTTGCTGTAAAAAATAGTGAAATCACTATAGGTGTGTATAATAGTTGAAGAGTTCCCTCGATTTCTCCAGGATCCCATCATCAGACCCTGACTTGGTGACAATGGGACCATCTAGGGGTTATACCTGTTCGATTAAAAAAAATATTTGAAAATCGGTTCACGATTCACGGAGATATGGACTATGGAGTAACATACATACAAAAAAAAAACATAATGATGATAAAAAAAAAAATTCAGTCGAATTGAGAACCTCCTCCTTTTTTGAAGTCGGTTAATAACAAAATACGTCACATCTCTATGTTCACGTCATTTCTGTGGATGTGAACACATAGAAAGTTACCCAAGCTGCATACAAGCACAAGCAGTATGCCTTATGCAGAAAAACTAACGAATTATTTAATTTATAGTGGGCATTTATTATGTGTTGGAAAGGACTAAATTGGTAATTTAAAAAAATGTTGGCGTTTATGCCAATATTGCCATCATTATACATATATCATTAAGGCTGATTTAATTGTGAATTTTGTTGATATTACTTATTAAAGCTTAATAAAATTCGTTTGCAATCAGGTATTATTCAGGTAATTATTATTAAGCTTATTTGTTGTCGTTCAAAGCTGCAAAACGGTGCCAATGGAAGTATTTGTCTGTATATATGTATTCAGTATATTCCGTGTATACGTAGTGTAGTAACACTATTGTAACATATATTAATTGACTTGTAACATGTATTTTTATCAATAAATCTATGAAAAAAAAATTAAGTTACGCACTATCTCGACAATTCAACCTACAAATATTAATTTGTTTACTAAGGAATACTCAGAATTCATAATTTTATGAAGAGTTTTCAAAAGCGGTGACATGGTTCAGATGTGGGAACTATTATCGAGAGGTGAGGCGGCTTTCTCAATGCTGCGGTTTCCGTATGCGGCACCGGTGCGCGAGCGAGATAGCGTTCTGTATTATGTGTACCTACCTGTAGCGCTGTCACGCTTGCACACCGTCACCGCATAGCGCATGCGATTGCGGCGCCAGGGTGATATTCACCTTAGAGCAAACATGGTGAAAATTTATTTAGAAACAGCACCGGCTAGCGCATAACATAATATAGTGGTTTCTGCTTGACCTACCACACTCGATCTCTGCTCGCGGTCGGTGACCGAACACGCCGGCTCCCGAATGATATTTCACTCTGTCAAACAATCGACACTCCCTCCATCTCGTTACCCGCCTCGTTCCCACTTTAATAAACCCGTACATTCTGTCTCACTTGCACTTTGTCAAACATTAAGTAGATATTAGTTAAAACATTTGAACGGATTTCGGTTTTTAAATTTTAAATTAGAGTTCAAGGTGTTCTATTTTAAAACTTGCGCTTGAGTGTGCCCCACAGCGGACAGAGCGCAACTGATCGCGAATGACAGAGACAGAAAAATGATAATGTGTTTATTGTTGACGTAACAATTATATGATTATTGTAAGATACCATTGTGATTATTTATGATAATTTATGATAAGAACGTTCAAGTTACTCTCAATTGTCAACATTTAGGCTATTATGAGTGTGTAAGCTCGATTTTACTTTGCGCTGATTTGTGTATCAAAGGAAGTACTTACCTACCGACCATATGAAATCAGGTCCTGTATTATATTTATCAGTAAGAACAACAACAGCTGATATTGTGTTATTTGTACGACTCGATCGGCTGGGGGCCTTTATCTTATCAATCACGGTTACAACTATAACTTATAGCACGACATTTAAACTACTGTCGCTAAGCGCATTATAAACAATGAAAACATATTATGTAATGTAAGTAACTCTGCATTTAAATATTTTAAATACCAGTAAGAAATAACGAAAATAATTAAATTATACGTACAAACAGCAACACACTTAACTGACCATCGAGAGACCTTATGCCATTGCAATAGGGATTACAAATGATCAGTTAACAGTGTTGGCGATGGTACACGGAGTCGTTGTGGTGGCATTATTGTGTCTGTCTCTGTGACCCATGCAATTTGCGAAACAACGAGCGGCCGTCTTCCGAGTACCTGCATGCGTAAACAAAACGGACGCTAAGTTCCGTGCCTGGGGCCGTATTCTAACTTTAAAACACTTCATTTCATTTACACGAGCGGAGCAGCGGGCCCGCCTAGTTCAGTATGAATACCGAACTAAACCTTTCTTGCTTGCCACGAATCCTACTAGGTACGTTTTCTGACGGCGGGTCGCATTGGGACACGAAATCGGCATTCATGTTTTTTATGCTACGTCTTCCATTTGAGCTGATTTTCAAAGTAAATGCGTGAAACTTGCGTTGAAATCTTGTACTACTATGTGCTTTTCTGAAACAGTTCTCTAGCTTGCTTTTCATGTATTTATTTGCTAACTCGGTTGAAAAAAGGTAGTGAAACTTAAAACTGGTGAGTCTGTTAATTTAAAACGGCTAATCATTTGAACCCAATTAGGGTGTATTGGGGTAATTTCGATAGGAAAAAAGTGGCGGGTAATTTCGAAAGTTGACTCTTATTACAGTGGGATACGAGAGAAAATTGAATGATTTTGAATACACCCTACTTAATTTATGTTTTGTCTGTTGTACAGGTGAATCGGGTATATGGATGAGAGCTTTAATTAGTAAGTTATGGTATGGTATAAGTACCTAGTCGCATTACGGTAAAATCTTAGAGCATTTTTAATAGTCCAAGGGTAAAATAGATTAACACATTTCGCACCCGGAACCCGTATGGCGAGCTCTCTGTACATATGTAGCGGATTTTCGCTACAAAGCGGGAAAACGCTGGAATCGGCTACGAGTGTAGCACCGTAGCGTGTACCTAAATGAGGTACGGAAAGTGAACTGTGGACCTTTTAGATCTCCCCTATATTTACTAGTCTTGTGGGTGTAAAATATTATATTTTCATAACAAAAATTATTAGCTATTACCACATTGTAAATCACAGGCCATTTTAATCAATGTTTCAGTAATTTACATCGCTGATGGCATGCTTAGATCCTGCGTGCGTTTCGGGCGATTTTAATTAGGACAGTTACATGCAAAAGCCATTAGCTGCTATTCTTTTATGTGTAAGTTATAACTTATAATTAATAGACATGAAATTGCATTTATGGACTTTAGGACATGTATCTATGTTGTTGGACAGGCACATATTAGGTGCAGCTCTGCGGATATTCCATAGTTTGTTTGTATATTAATAGTTAACCTACTCGTAATATAACAGAAACATGGGAAAATAAATGGAGCAATTTTATGAGAGCGGTGTGACTAGAACATTATTAAGTTCGTTTTATCTTTGAATACCTACTATTTTGTTCAATTTAATTATATATAATTTAGTTACAAATAAAATGAGCAAGCCAAAGAAAGAATCCTTGTTCGACCGGATTGTGTACATAATAAATTATTTTGGAGACAATAGCAATCTCCATGGAATCGGTCATGTGCTTTCTTTATCGCGCATACCAAGTCTCAAAAGGTAAGATTTATGAAACCTTTAAAGAACACTCTTCTTTTTTTTGCTTAACACAAGAACGTAAAATGCACTTAAAAATTATCAGTTTTCTTTCAAAAGTGTCGTAAAATGAATGTCGAGGCAAAGTGGGTATCTCGTTATGTCAATGTGCCGACTTAATGACGTCATTACGCCGTCCTGAATATTAATCACTGTCGTAAATGGCTCGTCAATTTCACTTGTTCAGTGTTCAAGGAGGTAATAGCCCTGCTCGAAATGTAATATCGCATATTACTGTTAATAACAGTCACATCGTGTTATGTGTAAGGTAATGAAATGACTCAATTGAGATACGAAGTTACTAAGTATATTGCCTTTGAGATGAGCCGTAGATCATTTTTGTTCACTTGATTTTAGATCTGAGAAAATAGGAATATTGCACAAACATACAAACCAATTTCAACCCAAAACTCATATTTATAACTCATAACAGATTTTTATTAGATAATTGGTAATGGTGGTGGTGGGGAGGCGTTTGCGGGAGAGAGGTTTGGACCCTCGCTCCGGGTCCTTCCTGATGCAGAGGTTATCCATAGCGATTCAACGAGGCAATGCTGCGAGCGTGATGGGTACCTTTGCGTCGGGAAGGTTGCGGGGCGACTTAGTGTCATAGGTTTTTTTTGTAGTATTTAGGAGTAGTTTTTATTTACTCTTAGCTTTTTAGGATAGTTCTTATCATATTTCCGTATATTTATTTTCTTCCCTAAGTTAGGCTTTTTACAATTATCATATTTATTATTATTATTGTTGACTTATTGTGATTTTTATTGTAATTGATTGACATTTTATTGTATTTTTAAATATTAAATGTTGTAATTTTTTTGTCTATTGGTAATTATAGGATAGTATATGTGGGTAATTTATAGATACATTTTGGTATTTTGGTAGCAATTCCTTTTGGTGATCTATGGATTAACTTCCAGTAAGATTATTAATTAAGGATGATGCACGGTGTTCCGGACCGTCTCCGACACGACAACTCCGACACTTCACTTTGTATAGGTACCGAACATTACGTGACCTCCATCACATACCACTTTCTATACAGAATGAAGTGTCATAGGTATCGTGTCGGAGATAGTCCGGAACACCGTGCATCATCTTTTAAGGGTAATTTAAGACAAACGTTAGTTTAAATAAATATAGGTATTTGTACTATATGAAGTTTAAAAGCATATTTTAGCACTCAGTACAGAAGAAGTGTAATTAGTTGAACAAATTGCAGACTGTGTTGGTTATGCATCCTACTGGGCAGCTGCTGGGGCACGTTCAGTATCCTGCACGAGGTAATGGCCCTCTACACGGAGGACTCCGTGTCCTACTCCGTGGACACCAACTATTTGTCCTGGAACACCGCCTTTCCGACCGTCACGTTGTGTGAACAGCCGGACTCCGACAGAGTGAAAAGTTATTTGGCTGCGTAAGTTTTCTAATTTAATAAGAAATTAATTTTGTTGCTAATTCAATAATAAAATGAAAACGAATCTACTTGTTACTTGTGCTATGGCGGATTTCTGCGAGTATTTTTGTGTAGCAGTGGCGGCGCGTCCATAGAATAAGATTAATGAATAATTTTCAAGCATTTGAGCAGTTTTCTTTTAGTTCACGAAGAAATTTTAAGTCAAAAAATAAAGCTCTGTCTTGCCTAAGATTTTTTTTACCCACTGCCACTGTTGTGTACCTATTTACATGTAAATATGCGTAATGTACGTGGTCCATCGGCTCTTTAATTCGTAGTCGGGGTTAACCATTTATTTTTACCATTATTTTATTAGGTAGAATTCGGATCGAAAATAAACCACACTATAGCACTGTACGAGTATCCAGACTTTATGTATTAAGAACGAATTTCCATTTATCAGGAAGAAACTGCCGCCCACAATGCTAGCGTTCTTCAAGGATGTGTTCTACTACAACAACCAGCAATGCAAACAGTGCACCAACTGCAAGAACACCACGTGCGTGGACGACTACATCAAGTACGTGAACGACTACCGGCTGTCGTGCGAGGAGATGTTGAACAAGTGCTGGTGGGCCGGGAAGCTGTACAGCTGCTGTGAAATGTGCGAACTATTGAAGTAGCTTTCAATAAGTTAGGATATACACACTCATACATTTTCAAATGTGCTGTAGGAGTGTAATAAACTCGGGAGCGATCAAAATTAATATAGTGAATATTATTTACTATATTACTAAATTCTACAGAAAATTATCCATTTCCTTTGCTGTTGTATCCACTTACTTGACGTACCAAAGCGATACCTAAGTATCTATGAAAGGCGAAAAAGGGGTTGTGGGGAATGTTGGGGTGACTTTTATACGACACCATTTGCTAGTTGGGTCGTTTGCTATTGTTATATATTCTTAAATATGCAGAGATTATTATTCTTAACAGTTCCAATGTGACTGAAATTGTCGCTTAACCTTTCGCGAGTCCGGTGCTATCCCTTGGGCAAGATTAGTTTAAATCTGTCCAGTCAGTCGTTTTGTCTCTCTATACTCAAGTGTTTTTGACCTTAAGAAAAACAAGATATGATTTTCAAATTTGCTTGTAAGGTATTTACATCGTCTCTATTTCAGATTTAGTCCTTTCGAAACAGAGTACGGGCCGTGCTTTGTGTTCAACTCGCGGTTGACTGGTGACGGGCAAGTGAGGTATATCAACAGGACCACCGGCTTATCCAGCCTCGTGTTCACAGCTAGTCGCGTGGTTACGGTTTGTATCATATTTTGAACTTAGAGTGCAAACTGAGTGGGGCGTCCTGCGTCGGATAAACTAAACTCAATGAACGCTGCTTTGTCAACTCATGACGCGCCCACAAATTTAGACGCGTAAAATACTCGTACTGTAATAACCTGTACTGTGAGTAATGACACTAATGACAGAGAATGAAAGGAGATAATATCTCCTCCTTCAGATTATGGATGTTTTGATATGGACCCTAATACATATATTATATGTATTAGGGTCCATATCAAAACATCCATAATCTGAATTAAGTAGGTCATATCATTTTAACAGCGATTAAGTATACCAATCCATTTAATGAAGTCTGCTGGTGACGTCATAATTCACAGAACTCAGGGTCCTTAAACAGTAGTTTATACGACGAGTGAACTGTTTGTTTTACTCGTATATCGATAGCGATATCTGTCTGTTCTCATAGGTCGAAAACGTTGTCAAAATGCTTTAATTTATTAATCAATAGTTTTTAATTTCAGTTGCGTATACACGCGCCTGATGACTTGGTTTCCGTCAAAGTGGAGAAAATAGTAAACACCGACGCCATGCCCCTCGTGTCTGAACTCAATGCCACCTTGAAGGTAGGCGAAAAGCTTTAGCCTGAGGACTTACAGTTTCACTCTTTGAAAAAATAACTTTGAATAAAACCTTCGAAGTATAAACAAAAGAAAACCTCGTTTCTACAGGTAGAAGCAATAACAAGCGACGTGAGTATTCGCCGCCTGGAACCGCAGCGACGCGGTTGCCTGCTAGTGGGGGAGCGGCCGGCGTTCGCGCATCACTGGCCTTTCCAGCGCTACACCTACAGCGCTTGCGTGTTGTACTGCAGAGCCATGCTGCAGATCGACCTGTGTAACTGCACACATCACTTCATGGTCAGACTAAGTAAGTTCAGTTCGTGCATCTATGACATTACCAGCGCTACGCCTACAGCGCCTGCGTGTTGTACTGCAGAGCCATGCTGCAGATCGACCTGTGTAACTGCACACATCACTTCATGGTCAGACTGAGTAAGTTCAGTTCGTGCATCTATGACATTACCAGCGCTACACCTACAGCGCCTGCGTATTGTACGGCAGAACCATGCTGCAGATCGACCTGTGTAACTGCACACATCACTTCATGGTCAGACTGAGTAAGTTCAGTTCGTGCATCTATGACATTACCAGCGCTACACCTACAGCGCCTGCGTGTTGTACGGCAGAGCCATGCTGCAGATCGACCTGTGTAACTGCACACATCACTTCATGGTCAGACTGAGTAAGTTCAGTTCGTGCATCTATGACATTACCAGCGCTACACCTACAGCGCCTGCGTGTTGTACGGCAGAACCATGCTGCAGATCGACCTTTGTAACTGCACACATCACTTCATGGTCAGACTGAGTAAGTTCAGTTCGTGCATCTATGACATTACCAGCGCTACACCTACAGCGCCTGCGTATTGTACGGCAGAACCATGCTGCAGATCGACCTGTGTAACTGCACACATCACTTCATGGTCAGACTGAGTAAGTTCAGTTCGTGCATCTATGACATTACCAGCGCTACACCTACAGCGCCTGCGTGTTGTACGGCAGAACCATGCTGCAGATCGACCTTTGTAACTGCACACATCACTTCATGGTCAGACTGAGTAAGTTCAGTTCGTGCATCTATGACATTACCAGCGCTACACCTACAGCGCTTGCGTGTTGTACTGCAGAACCATGCTGCAGATCGACCTGTGTAACTGCACACATCACTTCATGGTCAGACTGAGTAAGTTCAGTTCGCGCATCTCTGGCCTATGCAGCGCTACACCTACAGCGCTTGCGTGTTGTACTGCAGAGCCATGCTGCAAATCAACCTTTCCAATCTATTTCTAATATACCTACAGCACTTGCATTTTGTACAGCAGTCTGACCTGTTACAGGTTGACCTTTAATAACTACTCACATCAATCACTTCATAGTCAGGATAAGTATATAATAAGTTCAGCTTATTGGACGCCCATAATTCATGAGTGACTTGCTTAGTAACTTTATTACGGTAAGAGGATTACTAAATTGGGGGATAAGGCATGTACTTAATAGGTACATATTTTATATTGTAAACCCTGTCGTAAATCACCTTTAAAGCTATCAGGTGCATGTAAGTATTTACGAATAATACTTATTCCCTTTCCAACAAAATTTTATCAACACTGCGCTTGTACATACACCAGTCTGTTATTTGAGTAAATTAAGACTGGTTGTTCTTTCTTATTTACCAGTATCTCTGTTTTTGTCCTATTTAGGATTAAAATTCTCAATTTATTTTCAGATGGGTTTGATGTTTGCGACGTTTCCGGACTTGGCTGCCTCTATAAAAATAAAGGTACCTAAATATGATTTTATCTATAAACTATAGTTAAGTTTTAATTTTAACTTGTTTTTAAATCTAGACCGCCTGCAGTCGAACTTCAACTGCGGGTGCCCAATGGCTTGCGAGGAAATAAACTACAAGGCAGTCCATGTCTCATTTCAGTAAGTTACTATACAAACTGTACACCTGAAATATAATTCTTAAAAAAAAATACACATGATATCGATTGTCGTAACTTATGATGTGATTTGAAATAATAGTGAAGATGCATTCCTTCAACTAGCTGCACAAGAATGACTTGCAAATTAAAAGCACCATTACAACAACAGATTTCGTTTAACATATTACATCTAAAATAATGTTATCATGTTGTAGCCGTGAACCCAGCCCGGTGTCTAAGGAGTTAGTAGCCCGCGGGTCCCGCGGTGTGGTCAGGCTGAACACGCTGCCCACGCTGCGAGTGCGGCGTCACGCCATCAGGGATACGATGGCTTTAGTTGGTAACTAGTCTTGCCTTGATGTTACCACTGTCTCATGGCTCCTCTACATGATGGACCATCATAGGGACGCAGCTATGCGTTAGAGGGAGCTAGCGATATTGCTATCCCGTTCCGTCGTATAGCTGCGTCTCTATGATGGCCCATCATGTAGAGGAGCCATCACATATCTGGTCACTTTTTTCTGATGTTCATAAATATGCTCGTGAAGCCAAACAATAAAATTTTAATATCTGAGTTTTATATACCGAATTTGATTCAAAATGATAACCTAGGTACACAATATCAACAAGTAGCAATTTTATATATTAACTGCTTGTTACGAAGATAGCGGGTTGGTAAGGTTGTCCTAATAAAGTGTCTATAGTTAGAGCCAATACTGCTGCCCCACAGACATAAAGAGATCAGATGCGGCAAGTTTGTATTTAATATATTATGAATATTCTACGAACACTGTATGTAGGAATTACATGCGCTGTAGTGTTGCATACGTAAGCAGCGTGTACTGTGCGTCTGCATTTAACACTTTGAATGTACGTAAGGAACCCGCTAGGCTTCTAAGATGTTCTCTGGAATCTCTGGGATCAAGGCTTGAGTCTATCATTTACTTTTAGTCAATTATTATTGTCACAAAGCAGAAAGTATGGCCTACGGTGCCGCGGTGTTACATGCAAAGCGTAATAAATAGTACAATATGCCAAAACAGTTCTATATAGCACCAACGCTACCAAAACAGTTTTGCGCTTTCCATTAAGTCAAGTTCTGTGAGCTGCTCGTCTCGGCGGGGTGTTTATGAAGTGGTAAAAGCAGCTTAGCGGCCACTTGCGTTTCATGAGGCTAATAATCGAGTGGAGACGTTGGCGCAAGTGTGATGTCTGAGGAGCCGTAAAAACGATGAATTTCTATATAAATTCCTATTTTATGTATTTATTTACAACTCATGAAGACCTGCAGTCAAGGACGAACTGTTGCTTTTAAATGCGTATCATTTTAACAAACATAACTTTACTAATGGGCTTCGTCATGATATGATGCAGTGAGACTGCATTTGCCATGATTGCGATATTGTCATGAGCATATTTGAGAGAAAATCGCTCTGTTTCGTATGGTATTTAAAAGAGAATGAAGTTAAAACATATAAGTATTTAGCTTCCAAAAAACTCCTTACAAAATTGTAAGGAGTTTTTGGAAGCTTATAGGTAAATACCTACAACCGCATCTACTCAATGCCTAATCATGACTGGACAAAATCAAAATAAGGCTGATTAGGTCGAACATGTTACGAGATTACACACATCAGGTAGATAATGCCTTTGTTGTAATGGTGGCAGCACTCCCCCCCACAACCTTTCTTCAGTAGTCGCTTTAAGAAGTAATTCCAAAGTCAAATAAATACATTCTTGCATCAGTCTTTATTTGCGTATTTTTTTTATTATAAGTATTTTACTATTTTAAAACTGTATACCATACCATACTACAATTTTGGCTAACCAGCTCAGTTAAATTAAGTTTATTGTACATATGTACGTTAAGTTAGTTACCTGTCTCCTTGAAACTACTTAAAATTAAATGGAGCTACGACAAGCTTGAAATCTCACTATGATTAAACCTCTTTTGTAATTGGTATACTTACTTGGTTGTAATTGGTACCGCAGTCGTATACTATCATCTAGTGCGTAATCGTGCGTACAATATCGTTCCACTGTATATTGTATGACCATTAGGGTATGCAACCCACGTTTTTTACCCGAAAATCCGAGTTTCTTCATTGTAAAAAACCTCGATTCTCATTCCCTAATGAACATTACCATTATTATCAGGCGTATAAGAGCGTATACACATTTTGTCCCTTTGTCACCGACATACTTTATTTATATTTATAATCTTGGCTTTACATCATTATAAATAAATAAATTATATTATTATTTTTATTACATGAACTATAGAACTTAAGAATGATTCTCGTTAATGCCATCATTAGTGAACGTTGTTTCCCAATAGTTCAAGAAGCTGTTTAGTTGGTGAAAGTTTTAAGTAGCGTAGCAATATCGCCATTTTTATCATACTTCCATAGTTCTTGGAGACGTGCGACGTGTGAATCTACTTTTATTTTATGATATTGGAAATAGTTTAGGGGTCAAATACGTACCTATGTATAATTTTGAGAGATTTGAGTATGTCGTTGAAAGAAAAAAATACATTTTTGAAGTATTTGTCTTTCAAGACAAGACATGATGATGACTAAAATTCGTCCCCAAGTAAACAAGGTTCAAATTGACCTCCGAAATTTGGCTGTACGAACATATTTAGTTAATTAATGCAAGTATGACAATTTGATTCCTTCAAAGCGTAATCCATTACTATAATGAATTACAATACGACTTAACTACGAATAAAATTTGAAAATACCCTCGTTTCGAGAACGACGTGTCTTCATTATTGCGGAGAAAGTCTGGCTGTGGCTAATGGCTGCTCTACATGATGGGCCATCATAGGGACGCAGCCATAGGTACGACGGGACGAGATCGCAATATCGTTAGTTCCCTCTAACGCATAGCTGCGTCCCTGTGATGGCCCATCACTTATGGCTGCTCTACATGATGGGCCATCATAAGGACGCAGCTATACGACAGAACGAGATCGCAATAGCGTTAGCTCGCTCTAACGCATAGCTGCGTCCCTATGATGGCCCATCATGTAGAGGAGCCCTTAGACGAACCATAAAGTTGACAACAATTCAATGACTTTTAGCCGTGTGAGTTTTTCGAACAAGTGGTCCTGAATGAAAGTTGCATTGTACCATCTGGTATATTTGTTAATCAGTGTTAATTTGAAGGAGTCTGTTTATTTTGTTAATCTGTAGACACAATACTATAAAATTAAAATTAAATATTATAAAATGTGTGCGTATATAAGTTTCGAGTTTTTATTACAACATACTTTTTAAATTTTTGCACAACATAATTTGACAGTCTTTAATAGCTATCTGCTACAATGCCACAATTGTATTTCCATTTGACTACCTGTTTTATGTTTTTAAGCATTCTATCTTACCAAGAAGCTACATTAATCAACTGGATTTTAGCTGGGGTAGTCTGCTCTGACAGAGGTTTTTCTATGGGCAACAATTTTCTGTAAAAAAATTCAAATACACTTAAGCAAATTTCATGGAATTACCTAACTGAAGCCAAATAAAAAAAGTAACTATTCATCTTGACTCCACAGTCAAACTTAATGTAGTTTTGTGGAGCACTGTAATTAATTATATTTGTAACCTTGTGTTCATAATAAATAAATAATAATAATAAAATAATAAGGAAGACAATTTATTAAAGTATAAAATAGCTTATAAAACTATAAGGAAAAACAATTTTTGTGAGAAACAACTTATAAATTATGCCAGAAGACGCTGTATAAAAAATTGTGGGTATGATGGGCAAAAGACGAAAATTAGCAAACGCTCTTTAATTTTTATATATGATTGAATGTTTGTTCTATAGTACTGTATTTACAGATTAAGTATTACAATATGAACACTATTTCAAAATTGGCACAATTTTTTTTTATATCAGATAATGCACGGCAACATTTTTCCTCGGCCACTCTTTACCAGCACTTTTTTAACCAACAGTAACCCATTATTGTACAGCCTAGAATGACGTGTATTTGATATATTCGACCGAGCTGGTGTTTTACATATTTATAAGAGGCTAGAGGGAATACAGCCTCCCTCTAGTGTGTTCCAGATATCAGTTTGCGGCATTGTGTGTCGCTAATTATAGTCTCTAGCACAAAGAAAATGCTGCAGGCAACAGATTTAAGGATAAAGCAATTCTATTTCGGATTCGTTGTTTTTTTAGGATTTTGATTTATATTTATAGTACGTTCAGATAAAATAATGATTGACTTTTTTGGAATGACGCCATGTTTGATTTGGTACATGCAGAAGATTTGGGTTTTCATTCTATATTGTAACGGTAAAACAAAGTGCATTGGCATTTTTAGCTTCTATGAGAATTACAAGATTTTTTTGATCGATAGCTCAGATACTTTTGCTGCTATCTGATCAGATCTTTTTGAGGACTCATACATTTAAATATATACTTACAGTGGACATCGGCGGTGTGGGCGGAGTGTTCTTCGGAGCATCTCTACTTAGCGCTATCGAAATTGTGTACTTGTTCTGCATTCGGCGCAGTCGCAACACATAAACTTAACGTGACACTAAATGATAAATTCAGCATAATGTAAGTGGTTTTCGTTTCGCTTATAATACGGGAGGAGACCGTAAGGTCTGCTACGTTACGTGATACAAAGATAAGCCCCTTAGCACATGTTCATAAAAGTGATGCTGAGTTCCGAAAAAATAGTAAAAAAAAACAGAAATGGCCAAAAGCACATAAAAGTACCACTTCCGGAGTAAATAATGGATGGCATATATTTACCTTCCTCATTGGATATCAAGATGCCCAAGTGTAATTCAGGCAGGAACAAATAGTAATTTGTTCCTGCCTTAATTACAAGGAACGGCCCGGCAGACTAGTTTAAAAGTAACGAATTTGACTCCAAATTTACGTCACTTTTGAACCAGTCTGCCGACCACTTCCGGCCATGCAGGAACTGAAAAAATACTATTTGTTGCCTCAAGTATCATCTTAATGTCAAATGCCGTAAGTAAATACCATCCATTTTTATAACCGGAAGTGATACCTACTTTTTGATGCTTTCGGCCAATTCAATTTTTTTTACTATTTTTCCGGAACTCAGCATCAATTTTATGAACATGTGCCACGGGGCTTATCTCTGTATCACGTAACGTAGCAGATCGTACGGTCCCCGCCCGTACTATTATGCCGCCTCAGTTATACGCCAATGCCTGATCAATGTAAGTTTTTACCTGCTCTCTCTTTTTATTTATTAATATAAATTGCGCAATAATGAACATAACCACTCCCTTGCTTTTCCTGGTTCTAGTTACCAGCCATCCTCCTTATTACCTAGACCTAGGCAATAAAGTCCACATTTTTTATTGTTAAATAAACTGCTAAATAACACGCAGAAATTGGAGGTGCCAACTCATTGGCTAAATCCTATATTTAAGAAATATCTGACGTACAAAGAGATGTTATTAAACTTATTAAAAGTTCTAAAGTTTCGGAGTATTCGGACTTGTTTTTGAAAACAACAATGAACATTTCTTCCTCAAAATTTCTTTGTTTGCCAATTGAAATTTTGAGTTAAAGTCAAGTACTTATACCTACTTATATATTTAAATTAAAACTGGTAGATACAAAATTTAAAGTATGTAACCTTGCGAAACTTCTAAAAGCGTCATTGGTAATGTTTGAAGTAGCTAGAAGTTTTAATTTATTTGTTAAGTTTAATACGCCCAAAATCCGGCCCATCTTAGGAGTTGAATTAATTTTGCAAAGGAAACGAATTAAGCGAAACAAATTGCGTTTTTCTTTTCGTTTCGTTTAGAAATCAATGCAAGAAATTAATATATACAATCCATGTTAAAATAAATGATCAAGCATTTTACTAAAGCAGCATTTAGATATTCGTCCGAATGTCGAGCGGAATGACGAGGTGTATAGCGTGTGTAATAGCGTTAGAAAAAGATGGAAAATTAAAAAAAAATCTGCGCGTTGAAACACCAGCGGAAGTCCCTTTCTAGCAAAGATGTCGAAGTGACATCCGCTTGTAAATATGACATGTTACAAGCTTTTGAGAAACGGGCCCCAGGATGGCCCCAGGCCTGAAATCAGTTACATGATTATGCCAGCCCCATCATACCTTACTCTAATAAATCTTAAAATCCACATGACTCTTGGGACGGTATTATTTAAGCAATTGTTTTTTTTAGTATAGCTAGCTATACTTACGCATACGCACAGGTTCACACATTTTACAAAGTCGAAATTAAATCTTACCTGAGAAAAGTAAAAAAAAATTGCAATATTTTTCTAACGGACAACAAGTAACCTCACAATTAAACGGGTCACAAATAATCATAAAGCTCTTTTAAGCAAATAATAGACATTGAAACATTTGACTTTCATAGTTGCCATTTAAAAAGTTTTAAACAAATCTTATGTTCACCTCTGATAGACGGATACATACATACTTTACTCTTAGGACGGAGACGGAAAAGCCTGCGTCAGATATGATATGATCATCTGGCAGCTGTGGGCTGTAGTGGAGACAACTTTGGCAGTTTTTACCTATTTTAGTATTACTTTTCCAAGTGAAAAATTTTGCTAGTTTGTCACTCTGACCTCCATTTATTAAAAGCTTCCAGATGCCCGCATCTTGCAATAAGGATAGTATAGCAATCTAACTAGACGGGTTTTGTTGCTCATTATTATGTCATCATATCTGACGTGGCCAGGTCTTAATACATGAGGATCTCATGAGGATCACCTTTATGCTCAGCGATGTCAGAGGTCAGAGTATCTATAATTCAACCAAATTCATAAAAAGTCACTAAAAAGTATGATCGCTGCTGGCACTCAAAACTTATGAATCTTATGATTTATTCTGGGAGTACTAGTGATTTGACACTGACATTTTAATTTCCTTCTACAGTATTTCAATCATGCTACAAATATCTAAATTATTAAATTAAATTTGAAATTATCCACTTTTAGTGTTGTGTAACCATTATACAACATGACGACAAAATATTTGTCTGTTCTATTATTGTTGCTTGCAATATCATGTTCAGCTTTAGCGCTTCGAAGAAATATCACAAATTACGGTGATCCATTGCTGAATGTGCTTTTCAACCGTGAGTATGAAATTCGACGGGTTATCTAAACAATTTGTGATCTCTAAGTACTAACATAATATAAGATTTGGGTTGGGTCTCAAAATGAGTCGCCTATTTTTAGGATAACTGATGCTGTTGGGGAGTTCTTTGGGTCCTATTAAAATCATTTACAGCAATTTCAGCCCGAGGAAATGAAAAAAAGGCTCAACTGTACAATATGTGACATCGAGTTCAGACTAAATTTTTTTGTAGCTGTTACTCGTCAAAATACAACTCCTCACCAAATTTTAAGTTGCGGAAACGCTTATTTTGCGAGATAAAAATAATGAAAAGTTCCATATAAAATCCCAACTGGCTGGCCAACTGAAAATGTGGAAAATGTACGTAATGGTGAAAACGTTTTTTCACCTCAGCAGTTCGAACAAGCCTACTTTCCTCAGTCTAGGGAGTGAAATTTTGTTTCTAGAAGCTTTTCGTCATAATGATGATGCCTTTCATTCAGGAATGTAAATAAATGTGTTTTTATAACTTTAATATGTTCTCACTACTGAGGTGAAAAGTTGTATGTGTCACACGAGAGGAAAGTTTTTTTACATCTCGTGTTCTTGAGATCCAAACTTAGAATTACTCGCTTCGCTCGTGATTCAATTATAGAATCTTTCGCTTACTCGGGACTCAAAATCAACACTCGCAAGAAAAACCAACTTTCCTCTCTTGTTGCACAAATAACTATTCTCGGCACTCGGCAAATGCCTGCCTGGAAATCCCGTCTTTGCTTTTTTTGTTTCGTGTATTCGTATTCGAACAAACCCCACGCACATCTATAGTTTGTTCTTTACTTATTTTGTCAAATAATTTATCAAGAAATATGTTCTCTCACCCTGCTCCGTCTGCTCTCCCTGCTCTCCCTGCTCCGTCTGCTCTGTCTGCTCTCCCTGCTCCGTCTGCTCTCCCTGCTTCGTCTGCTCTCTCTGCTCTGTCTGCTCTATCTGCTCCATCTGCTCTCTCTGCTCTGTCTGCTCCGTCTGCTCTTCATGCTCTCCCTGCTCCGTCTGCTATTTCTGCTCTCTCTGCTCCCTCTGCTCTGTCTGCTCTCTCTGCTCTGTCTGCTCTGTCTGCTCTGTCTGCTCCATCTGCTCTCCCTGCTCCGTCTGCTCTCCCTGCTCCGTCTGCTCTCCCTGCTCCGTCTGCTTTCTCTGCTCTGTCTGCTCTGTCTGCTCCCTCTGCTCCGTCTGCTCTCCCTGCTCTCCCTGCTCCGTCTGCTCTCCCTGCTGTCCCTGCTCCGTCTGCTCTCCCTGCACCGTCTGCTCTGTCTGCTCTCTCTGCTCCCTCTGCTCTCTCTGCTCTGCCTGCTCTCTCTGCTCTCTCTGCTCTGTCTGCTCCGTCTGCTCCGTCTGCTCCGTCTGCTCTCCCTGCTCTGTCTGCTCTCTCTGCTCTGTCTGCTCCGTCTGCTCTCTCTGCTCGCTAGCGACATAAGTGCACCCTAAAGGTGAGTTGCCTTTTGATAATCTCTTTCCTTGTTGTTTGTACTTTCTGATGTGCGCAGTCTAGTGATGGGCCGTTCCCGGTTACGTTCCCCATTCCCCAACTTTCCCGGAAACGTGCCCCATTTTGAGGAAAGTTGGGGAAAGATGAATCTGTGTATGTCTACATAATTTTTTTTATGGTATCCATTCTTTCCCGGGATTAAAAAAAAAAATTAATAAAAAAAAAAACATACCATTTTAACCATAAATAAAAGTTTTTTAAATTTTGTTTAGGTATATATAATCGAAAGAGGCCCTTGTTCGCCGCGAACCGATATTTGGTAGTACATACATACAACATGCATACAGTCACGCCTATATCCCAAAAGGGGTAGTTAGGCAGAGATCAGGGATTTCCATTTGCTACGATCAATGCAGCAGAACCGCTCTCCGTGAGCCACTTCTCGCCCCCGTGTATTTGGTGTTCGTGTATTTGGTAGTACGAGTACTATATCCTTAATCTTTAATCATACATATTTCCAAAACCAAGCGATTTCTCGGGGTGGGGATGACTGTAGAGGATCCCTCCCCCTTCTCCGCAACAACCCTCCCACCTCCCAATTAAGGCGACTTTTTTTAAAACTTCTACCCAAGATTTTAATTTGTTTTTGTTTTTATGTTACAAAACAAAATATTCTGATTAAATATTATTTAATTGTAATCTAAACAATTTATATGTGGTAAAAACAGAAGTAAAGCAGACAAGACCAGAAAATAAGTTCACATCAATTTCAGCCCTGTAATCAATTTGCGAAAACTCCAGGACGCCGAAACTTAATTTGCAGAAATACATTTAGCGAGTGAATCCGCGTATTGTTTCCAGTCGTTAGGGCTGTTATTCAGTGTAACTACCTACATTGCTTTAACAATAATATAATGGAACAAGAAATACGATATAAAGTACACAAATATTTATACAAGATGTATGTACGCTACTTGCTAAAGTTTCTTTTTCTGTAATACACATAAATATTACCTACATAGAGGTACTTAGGTACTTGAAAAACATTCCACGCTGCTCTTATTACTTTACTACTTATATGAAGGGTTTAGTAGAAGTTACAAATTAAAGTATAAATACCTGCCTACTACACTAAATAATCGTATTTTTATGATTGTCTTAGCACCAAACCGAGAATGTGGTTCAGTGACGTGCTCCTTCCCCTGCCACGGGGCGGCGCCCCCCCGCGTGTGCCCGGAGCCCGCCCCCGAGTGCGGGACCGGCTGCGCGTGCGTCATGGACTGCCGGCGCGAATCTCTGACGTGCTTTGAGACCAAGGACTGCGCAGAGAGGAAGAAGCTCTTCAGAAGGACAAAGAAGCCCAAATTGTAAAGTTCACCAAATTACCACTCAAGAGCTCCGAAGGATTCTAGGAAAGCTCTGCTTGTCCATACAAGGTTTAGCAAAAATACTGGTGATCCGCATGGCATATTTGGTATCGTATTGCGATTAAGAAAAAGTAAGGGGAACATTTTTTGGACGCGGATTTTTTTTGTGTCGGTCACGGCGCCCAGGTATCCAAACCCTCCATACTTATAAACCCTTCTTTTTTGCCTTTTCTTAGTTTATCAGAATCGGATACCAATTATGCTCTTACACGGGTCAACAATATTTTTTTACGCCTTGTATAGTCGTACAGTCGCCATCAGATATATCGGAGCGGCCAAGGTGGTCACAAATATCTGAACAACGCCTTTATTGTCAAGGCGATAAGGTGCTTGTTCAGATATTTTTGAGTACCGTGGCCGCTCCGATATATTTGATGGCGACTGTACTTCCGGCTTGGCACGTTTTATAACTTCTTCAGCTCTAAATTGAACGTGTTTGTGTAGTGAGTGTTAGTACTGTAAGCGTGCTTAGGAAACATTCTTCTTTACACCAGGATTATCTGAATTTTTTGTTGTCACGTAATCTTTTGTTACAGCTAATTACATTTTTATATATCAAAATTACGTATTGTCTCGTCTCAGTCACCTTTAAAAACCTACTACAAAATATATAATCCCTATGTTCATATTTTCTTACTATAGTGTGTGTTACTATGTTTTACTTCCTATAGTGTGTTATTTCCTACAATGTTTTATAAATTTGCGTGCAAAAATATATAATTAAATACAAATGATCGCTCACGTTTCAATATTTTTTACTCATATTTGTTTATAAAAGTACATACCTACATACATTCAGCAGACAGTGAGATGTTCAAAATGAGCTAGACACAACTTTATTGTTAAGAGAATAAGAGCGCTCACCCGTTAAGCTACTTTTGCTGCTGACTGTACTTAGACATTGTTGAGTATTAACCTTTTGACCGCCGTAGTCTGATATATGAGACAAAGTTACAACGAGAATGACACCTTCATAAATTATTCAAAATTGAAAATTAACATTTTGACGTAAGGAGGTTAAAAGGTTAATATAGCTTTACTGTAGAATACTCCAACAAGCTGTGTTAGTTCAACGGAAATTCCATCCTCAGCGCATTATCTATTCATGTAGTTTGTACAAGTTGATACGCTCAACATCACGGAACACGACGAGATGCAATTTCCCTAATGGAAACCGGTGCAGGCTAAATGAGGTGTCAAAGGAAAACTCTGCAGTGCATTTCATAGTATAAAACCGTCTTAAATATTGCAGAATTTATATATATAAAATTCATCTTATTCTGCCGTTATTTTATTATTAAGAATTACCCTGATTAATAGGGAAGATTAAAAAAATGTTGTTTAAATTTTGTATATCTAATTTTAGTTTTGAACCTGGCTGTGATAGCACGGGTAGCACATCTTACGTTATTGCGTGATGTTCCATGGTGACCAAATTGTTAATTGTATGCATAAATATATTTTTCTACTTACCTATCATCTGAAAAATAATGATCAATATCGGGAATATAAAATAATGACCACCTGTATAATATGCATGTATAACTCCGACATTCGACAAAACCAGCTGTTCTAGAAGTATTTTATATTTAGTGACCCTCTCTTCCTCGCTTCCATTACGAGACTTACCCGATTCATTCCGCTTGATGTAACAAGATTGCACGTTACAAGGATCGCAATGGGCTCGATTGTCTTCTTTCGGCGTCTGGAGAGAGTCGATAACGGACACAATAAGTACTTACCCACCGACAATAAGTACGAACGGCATTCCACCTCTGAGAACTTTTTCTGGATTTAATATACGTATTTATTTGTCAGTGCAAGTTTCTAGTTGCTAGTGAAAATCGATATCAGATTTTGAAAGTTCGAATGTTGCTCAAGGCTTGGTCCTCGACCTGATCGTCTAAAGGGACATTTACTTTAACTATGCCCTAGACAACCTTTTATGTATTTTATGTTTAATAATATCTGCTCTTATTTGTAGAGCCATAGGAACGTGTCACATATTTTTGCGGCCATCCGAGTAGGAATATACTATTGATGCTGACTGTACAACATGACGATCAATATGTTTGAAAAATAATCTTAACATTAGTTGACAGATTATAATAAACACAAGTATAAACATCGAATTACTGTTCAATTATATCACAATCGCTTTAATTGACATCACAATGAATGGTTCATCAAAAAGAAAATTATACTACTATGTGTGACATAGGATATACACCGTGTTTTTTTGATTTCCGTTAATTTCGGCATTACATGTGGTTAGGTACGATTAAGGAAACGAACTGGCATTTTTTATTCGGTTTTATTTTCATATAATAACTGTTATATCGGTTACTAATGTAACTGGGGTATTAAGATTTTATGCTTAACTCGATTAAACAGTTGAAAATTATGACAAATCAATGTTATTTTGAACACTATAAAAAGGCTTCAAAAATTTTTGTTTTTATAAAGTATTATAATATAATACTTTGAGATACAAAGGAAGCATTTTGTATTGACTTTGCATCTAGGTGCATAATTTATTGCGGTATCTCAGAATACAAAAACAATTTAATGTAGGTTTACGTAATCAGAAAAATAAAATTTACGACAGATTATCTCAGAACTGGAGCTAATTAGGACACTGGTGTCTATGACAAATATACTTAATTTAAGCTCAGGAATGAACCCTTGCAATTAAAGGAAATAAAGAAAAACACGGTGTATATACGTGTAATATAAAATAAGTAGGTCGCTCACTCAGTTTATTTGTGTTTCCATTGCTGTGACATGTTCATATTTTTCATTCCGTACCAGTTGTCAAAGAAAGTGAGGTTAGCCTCACTTTCTTTGCAGAAAACCATCCACATGTGTTTAGACACATGTGGATAGTTTTCTGCATAAGAAGATACATTGGAATAGTTATCTTTTTCAAAGCACAATCCCTTTTATGTCACTTATCATCAGGCACAAAGCGGTGTGGTCACCTGCAATAATATCTGCGCAATGAAATATATGACTAATATATGTTGCTTGGCAGTTAAGTATAAGTTAGACATTTTAGTCGCTTCGCTCTATCAGAAATTGCAAGTGACTATTATCTATCCGGACAAGGAAAATCAATAAATATTGTAAAAGAATTCTATAAATTATCCTTTCCAGTTAGGGCTTAATTGAAGCGTAATTTGTCATTTCTGAAATGCGGCATAACTGAACAAATTATTTGGAAAACAATTTAACCCTCAGGTAAGAGAAGAGGTATGCTCGAGATCATATAATATATTGTACAGCCGCCATCAAATATATAGGAGCGGCCAGGGTACTCATTAATATCTGAACATGTAATTTATGGCCTTGATAATGATAATAGAGGCGTTGTTCAGATATTTATGATCACCCTGGCCGCTCCGATATATCTGAAGGCGACTGTACCTACAGGTCGGAAAATTCTAATTTCGGGCAACAAATGTCTATGAAAATCGGGAACAGCTTGTAACCAATAATTAATATTGTTACGAGCCGTAGGGTTCGTTGGATAGAAAATAGCCGTTAGGTAACGTTAAAGAAATTTATTGAACAAAAAGGAATCACTTAGGAACACTATTGACTTAAACAGTAACACTAGGAAATCGACTAAACACTGGAATCACTTAGGAACACTATTGACTTAAACAATAAACACTATGTAATCGACTAAAACGCTTTTAAACAACTTGGGTTCACTCTTAATCTCTCCGATGTTTATCGCTCTGTATCACAATGGAAACTGACTGCGTCCGCTACCGGTCTCCTTTTATATACGTGCGATAGTTTTTCCAGAACATTCACAGTAGGTACCTATACGGTTGGTAAACAGCAGGTATCGAGATCATTCCGGGCCGCACTCGAACATGGTTCTCTCTGTCTAACGCGCGTATAGCGAATATCGATGCTTCTCACACATTTCTCGATTGTTCCAGAGACATGATCGATTAGTGTCGTCGCCTCCGCGCGTATAGGCCGTCCCTTTCACTCCCTTCTGGAATATTCCAGGAACACGTTCGAGTCTGTTCGGTTATAATCGTATCTCTCGCTTCCACGTACAGGCTATCCTGCTCGCACACCTTCTGGAATGTTCCGGAGACAAGAGGGGTGTAACTAGGCCTGAAACGGCCTGAAAACAGGTTTTCAGGAAGTAGTGCCATATGAGTGTTAGTGGCCTGAAACGGTCTGAAAGCATGTTTCAGGCGCCTGAAAACGGTGGTAACCGTGAGCAATTTCCGAATCTCTGGTATGTGTTAGGGCTTCCTCTGAAACGGCCTGAAAACGTGTTTCAGCTGCCTGAAAACGGTGGTAACTGGGAGTAATCTCCGATTCTCTGATATGTGTTAGGCCTTCCCCTGAAACGGCCTGAAAACGTGTTTCAGCTGCCTGAAAACGGTGGTAACAGGGAGTAATCTCCGATTCTCTGATATGTGATAGGCCTTCCCCTGAAACGGCCTGAAAATGGATTTCAGCCGCCTGAAAACGCCTGTAACCCGTTAAAAATAAAAAAAACGTTCCTTTCATGTCGTCTTTACCCCGTCTCCGTAACACTGCCTCCTCCTTAGACATGCTCGTCCCGAGCATTATTAGATCCATTGTATCGTGCCAATCGATTCACATGCACAATCTTAGGCAGGTTCCTCGCACTTCCCATCTTCTTTATGCGATAAGTCACGTCATTAATTTTCGTAATTACTGTGTAGGGACCCTCCCAATCAGCTTGAAGTTTTGGGGATTTTCCTTTGCGTCTTATCGGATTATGAAGCCAGACGAGTGAGCCTTCTTCAAAGTCCACGTGATGCATCTTCCTGTCATATCGTGTTTTCGTTTTGTCACTGTTTTTACTTTCAGATGTTCTAACATGTTCGTGGATCTCATGTAATTTTTCCCGTAATTCCGCGGCATAATCTGTTATACTCACTGGTGGATCTGGGGGCCCACCAGTGATCATATCTGCTGGCAATCGAAGTTGCCTACCGTACATGGCCAGGGCAGGTGTTACATTCGAGCTCTCGTGTACCGCAGATCGATATGACAGTAGAAATAATGGGATATACTTGTCCCAGTCCTTTTGGTGACTATCCACTAACTTAGCTAGGTGTCTTTCCAAAGTTTGATTAAACCGTTCGACCATTCCATCTGACTGTGGGTGGTAAGGCGTAGTCCTCGTTTTATGAATTCCCATTATTCGGCACATTTCTTGAAAGAGTTGGGACTCGAAGTTTCTTCCTTGATCACTGTGTATCTCTAAGGGTACCCCAACTCTACAGAATACCTCGTTCACCAGTACTTCGGCAACTGTAATTGCCTCCTGATTAGGAATGGCGAATACTTCTGGCCACTTGGTGAAATAGTCCATTACCACCATTATGTACTTGTTTCCTCTTTCTGATAGCGGAAAAGGTCCAGCTACATCAACTGCAATCCTTTCCCATGGAGCACCGACGTTATATTGCTTCATTCCGGCTCTACTTCTGGTCTGCGGTCCTTTCACAGCTGCACACGCTGTGCATTTCCGGCACCAATCTTCTACATCCTCGCGGCAGTGTATCCAATAAAATCTTTCTTTGATTTTCATCAGGGTTCTTTTTACCCCCAAATGTCCACCTGATGAACCATCATGAAACATTTCCAATACATCACGGATCTTGGATCTTGGTACAACTAACTGTAAATGGGATTCGTCACCACGAGCATTTTCCCATTTCCGGCACAACACTTCGTTGTGCAGAACTAAACTGTCCCATTGAGCCCAATAACTCTTGGTTGTTGTGCTTGTGGAGGCGATATCACTCCACCGTGGCTTAGTACCCGACGATCTCATCCAATCAAGAATGGGCTTGATGTCGCTATCTTGTTGTTGTGCTTCTTGAATCGCTTTCCCACACCAATCTGGACTAATGGTGTCTGTCCGAAGTAACCTCACGTGAAGGAGTTCTTTTTCTTCATGCCTCACGCAATATTTGCACTCATCAAGACATGGCCTTCTGGATAAAGCATCTGCGTTTCCGTGGGATCTGCCTTTGCGATGTTCAATTGTAAAATCGTACTCTTGCAGTTGTTCAATCCATCGAGCCACTTGTCCTTCCGGGTTCTTGAATTGAAGTAGCCACTTCAGTGCAGCGTGATCAGTTCTAAGACGGAACTTACGTCCAAGCAGATACTTGCTAAAATGTTGTAACGTTTTTACAACAGCTAATAGCTCCCTCCGAGTGACACAGTAGTTCCGTTCCGGTTTTGACAATATTTTCAACACACTACTTGCTCGTAACGTAACTTCTTCGCAAAACGGTTACGTAATTTTTGGGCTCATAATCCTGCTACACATACGTGTATATAAGTATTAAATACGCGTATTTTTGATTATATTATTGAACTAGTAAAGTAATAATTTAAATAACCCGACCATGTTACATTTATACCCTTTACCGAGTTTTATGTATACCTATAGAGACTGATTAGAGAGTATCCAAACTTAACGTCGTTTTATGTTTTGTGCAGTTTTGGAGTATTTGTTGGTGTTTGTTTTTCATTACAACCATAAACTGAATAACAATTACTTTGTCTGAGGGAAATCATTGAATGACCAATAATACTTTTTGTTCTAAACCCAATCTTAGCTCCTTCGAGCATGGTTCATTTTTTGCCTAAGCATTATTGCGTGGAACATTGTTCACGAAAGTTATATTTACGATGTTAAATCAAACAATTTATCGTAAAGTGTTCATTGTTCCGTGTTAAAATATTTATTTTCTGCTTGAGCATAATGTTGGTCCGAGAGTAACCGTTGATTGTTTTGATATGATGGAAATAGATGTTGTTAAACAATATGTTACGAATATTACTTGTTTATAGACTGAAAACAAATTGAATTGAGTATATGTACAGTTGCCATCAAATATATCGGAGCGGCCAGGGTACTCAAAAATATCGGAACATCCACTTTATGGCCTTGGCAATAGAGGCGTTGCTCAGATATTTGTGACCACCTTGGCCGCTCCGATATATCTGATGGCGACTGTACTTAACTACTTATTCATGCAGATTACGCTGTGTTCTCGTGAACGAATCAACGCGAACGCGAAGCAGCGCTATAAAGCCCGCTCTACACTCGCGCCGCGAACGCCCGCGAAAGCCGCGAAACGCGAGTGTAGATGGTGTTCACGCCTAAGAATCGCATTGTTCGCGGCATTTCACGTGAATTCACGGAGCGACTTTTAGTCGTACGTAGGTACGAACGCACGATCAAATATATTGAACTCGAATTGGTGTCCTAACTGATAATCGCGCGAATCGTGCGTTCGTACGAGTAAAATTCGCGCGAACTTACGATGATCGCTCATTCGCGTTTCATTACGACGTTGCCTAAAGAGAAAAACAACTGTCGACCAGCGATTGAAGTACTAGCAAAACAACACGCCACTTACAGGGTTGGGCAGAGTAACTGTCCTAGTTTAAAAGTTGTATACAAGTTTGAAACAATATAATATGAGATGTTATGTTATTAATTATATTTAACACACTCTATATATTCCACATTAATTGATATGTTTTATTCTCTCTTCCTTAGCTTGTATAATTTTAAGCATCTTGCCATAAAAGGAATTTCACGCGGCACGGCAGCCATTATGCAAAGAAAATACGTTTTAATTACAGGAGATCGACAAGCGACAGACTAATGGAGTGTATAGTGTCTTATTAAGAGATATCCTGGAGGATATATTAGCCATAAGATGATTCCAAAAAGCCAGGCAGTCAGGGTATAACTTCATGGTCAAATGTACCACATTAGTCGGAATTTGAGGCTGACTCTTTACATTACAAAGTACGCTATACGTATCCTTAGAAAACTAATTAACTATCGATATTTCGGTATGAGGATATATGCAGAGCTTTATTAAGATGACATAAGGCTAGTTATTGGGTTTATTCTAGGGTCGGGTAGTCAAATATGGGACGACTAAGCAGAAGACGACTTGCGTGCCACGTGAAATTCCTTTTATGGCAAGATGCTTAAAATTATACAAGCTAAGGAAGAGAGAATAAAACATATCAATTAATGTGGAATATATAGAGTGTGTTTAATATAATTAATAACATAACATCTCATATTATATTGTTTTTAAACTTTTATACAACTTTTAAACTAGGACAGTTACTCTGCCCAACCCTGTACACGCGAACGCGAATCGCCGCGGTGCGAAACGAAGTGAACGCTATTAGTTTGTTTGATATTGTCACGCGAATTAGACGCTTCAATTCCCCCACGTAGGATAAGGCCTTAGAGACATCTAATTAGACATTATCTAGTAGGAACTTGATTACCAGTTAGAGAAACACCCGACTATTTGTTAATTTGACATGACATATTGGTATTGGTATCCCAGAGTAATTTATTCTTGCGTGGTATTTTTTCATTGGATTCTATTGCCTTGGTAATAAGGGGGACGGCTGGTAACTAGAGCTACCAGAAGCACGCTATCACCACAGTCCAGATAACCTAAATTTTTTTTTGTCTTAGTAGTTATTTATGAAAGCGTTCATCTGCAGAACATAAACTATATAGGTCTTCAGTCTCCACGTTATTTTGGAACTAAGTACTATGACAGTAGATATTAGTGTAGGTAGATGTTTGTACCCCAACGGACTAAATTCAGGCCGGCAGGTGACCAATGAGTAATGAGTTCTACACTTTATTGGCGTCCATACATTTCGCGCTTGCCTTTATGGTGAGTGCGATGGGTGTGACGCCGAGAAATGTGGCGGATGTACGAGTAAGTAAGTACATAGTATGTAGTATGTACATATAATGTATGTAGTGAACTGTAAACTGTATTCAATAACATTTAAAGGAGCCTGATAGCCTGGTGGTAAGAACTGACTTAAATTCGGTTTAAACCTCAGGTGTTTTTCAATCTACGAAAATATAATTTGATATTTACCGTTGCTTTCCGGGGAAGGAATACATCGCAAGGAATTCGGACCTAATCCTATATAATAAGGCCTTTAGTAAGGCCTAGTTTTTCCTCTGGGTTGGCAAGTCAGATCGCAGTCACTTTCGTAAAACCAGGGACTATGGAGATATAGACGACCACAGCCTAAGAACTTTTTGAAGCTCATGTCGATTGCGCCATCTATGTCAAAGCCCCCTAAAGATACCGAATATGTAAGAGAAATGTCACCTGCACTGCTACTCCACCTAGTAGCTACTAGTGTACTACTAGTACGCTATTTGTTATTTACGCGAATTCATGGAATTAGGTTGCCAAGCAGATCCTAGATATTCTACTTTCTCTCCTCGTCTAAAGAGTCAATAATTTCCAGAAAGGCCTGGAGCATTCCAGGCTTAACCCTTTTACTGCTGAGCTACTGCCAAAAGGCTACGTCGTGCCCTTAATATTAGTTTCCTGAATATAGTGAACACGCTACGTAAACTAATTTTGGCATAAGCACTCAAAGAGTTTAAAATACACTAAAAAAACGAACAGGTGAACTACTTTGGCTATTTAATTAATAACTAAAAGTCGGTAAGGAGTTAAAAAAGTTAATTTTCCTATGACGAAATTTTTACTTATAAAGAACGAAACACTTTGGTAAGTATCTAATAAGCCTTAGTTTGCAAGTCCCAAAACATAAGTTACTAGTAGACGAAGTCTGGATACTGGTAACAAAAAAAAATTACGTAAGTATACGTAAGTTGCTTTTTGCAAAAGCTACTTCTTTACAAAAAATGAGTACCTACAGTCCGTGGGCTCTCAGAAGAACCTTCGGGTTTTAGAAAAGGACGTCGGGTATCAATCAACAGTGACACGTGAAACAGCAATATTACCTTCGTGTGTCATAGCCGATTCCCGAAGGTTCTTCTTAAAGCTCACGAACTGTACTTAATGCCAAGGAAATAAACAAGCTGCCAGCTCCGTCTATAAATAGGTCACAGTCACAGTACTTATTTGAATCGCGGGTAAAGCACCTTTCCTAGTAGATACTTAATTTTATTTTATTAACCCTCTTTTACGACCCGCGTTACACTTTGGTACAATTTATGTCATTACCATATATTTTACCTTGTTTGTTGGCCCGAGCGAGATAATATCGAAACAAAATGGAGCTTTTAAATGTTGCTATCTAGGGTACCTAGTAAAAAATTCTCCTAGGTTAATAATATTTAAAAAACCGGCTTCATTTTGGGAGGCCGGTGAAAGATTATTGATGGTGGAGTCTTGGATTCCATTTTCATACAATGAAATGAAAAAATTGTCCTAAAAATCTAATTTGCTTAGCAAATTCTCATAGAAATGGGTCCCTGGTTGTAACAATGTATAATATGTATATACCTTTATACTACACGGTACTACGTAGGTACGAAGTGGTTCGTAAAACAAATAAAAAAACTATGTATCTAACAATCACAGTTTCACTTTATTTGGTTTTTATACAGAAATAGGTACAAAATATACATTCATACGAGCGACAGCGACAATTATCTATAATACCTACAATTAGGAGATTCCAAGAGTTCTGTTTTAATTAAGTTTCCACTCGTGGAATTTCTCTACTTATGCAAGCAGGTATTTATGTGAAATTATAGTTTAATTAAATGAAACCCTTTTATTTGGAAATGTAAACTTCTTCTTATGAATATGAACACTCTAAGGCAAACCTATGTTATCCCTAGCACGCCAAACAAATGAATCAATTATTTTCTAAATTAATATAGATACTAAAATAAAATAATATATAAAATTAAAGGTTGTGATTTAGTCTCCAAAAAACGGCCAAGTGAGAGTCGGACTCGCGCTTCGAGGGTTCCTTACATCATACAATTTTAACAATATTTTGTATCGTAAGTCCGACTCACGCTTGACCGGCGAATTCTTATTATTTTTCGGTTTTCTATAGGTAAAAGCCTATTCTGTATTTTTTTTCAAAATTCTAGGCTAAGTAGTTTTCGGGATATTGGGAGAGGGGTATAGTCAATTTCCGCCTCTTGTCTTGCCATCGCCAACTTCAACAGCTGAGTTTTGTCGAAGTTCGCCTATCTATTACGCGAAATCGGTAAAGCCTATCGAAAAAAAATATAGAGCCTTTTTTGTTTAGAATTTATTGGATAAAGCGTTAATATTTTTCTCAAAAAATCGAGAAAACTGGCAACCGGGACACATTTCGTGCTTAAAGGGGGGGTATTAACGTCAGGGGGAGGGGGACGGACTGTAGTGTGCGTTAAGCACCATACCTAAAGGTATGATGCTATAATAATTTCAAAACTTTATTAATTTGTTTTTATAAATACGTAACTTAACCGGATCATTATATTACAAGTTACAAGCTTTTGAGAAACGGTCCCCATCTCGGAAATAATTTTAATTTCATATTTGATATTACCCATCAGAAAAAATAACCATATTTCAGCTCAGTTTCAGCTAAAAATATATTAAAAAAAAAACAACTCAAATAACAGTCTCATCACATTATTTTGCCTTTCGTTACATCTAAAAAGCGTGAAATGTAGCTGTGTCAAACATGCCAATATCTGACTTTTATCAGACCGGTCAACAGTGAAAAACGTTAGGTACTTGGGCGAATCAACTTTTTAATGTTGTTGTTTACTCTGTCCCCGTTGTCCGAGGGACATCCTCATACTATTTCATAGAACATCTTTGGTTGTCCAAGGGACGTAACCATAGCAACCAGGCGCTATAAAAAGTTGATTGACACACTTACAAAAGTACATTCAAGTAGAAAATACATTCAGCAGAATGGTAAAAGATACCTATTACTCGATATCGCCAAATTGTCTTCAAAGGTTAAATTTCATATTTACGTCCATCACAACAAGAGAGACATTTGCAATAAATACGGTAGACAGTTTCAATAAGCTTTTATATGACACGTACCGACGATATTTGAATTGAATTAAAAATGTGATAAAATAAATGATTACCTACTTACCCTACTTTAAGACTACTTATTAATGTGGAAGTTATTTACGAAAAAGAAAAACACTGTGGATTATAATATAATTTATACTCGTCGGCTGTAATACTTAAATTGAGATTGTGTAGACGGAACTACTAGCGCATTCGATAGAGCTTCTAATGTTCGCATATTAGGCTTCAATCTCATTCTAAACACTTTACTCGCTCAGCTACTAGTAGGTATGCTAATAACGAATTAACTAGTAAAGTCGACTTCTCCAATATAATATGTACACACGGGCTTTCGAAAATTTATGAACACCATCTTGTTTGTTTGAATTAATGGTCGTGTACACATATTTTTGAACGTCCATGTCTACACATATTGGTGAGCTCGAATGTACGATAAAACTAAAAAAAAGAGACGGTTATTTGTTCTTAAACATTCAGTCATTGTAAAAAAAACCGGCCAAGTGCGAGTCAGACTCGCGCATGAAGCTAGTAGTTAGGGAGGCGAATAGGGGAATTTTCTGCAATTATCGAGCGTGGCAGTTTAAGATATGAGAGATACCTTAGACCTAATAGAACAACCTTGTAAAGTATTTAGCTCTATATGTAGTGACGCGCGCCTAGGATAGACGATCAGATTAGTAAAAAAAAATGGATAGTCTGAAATACTCGAGCGCATCAGATTAAGATATTGGGGGTTGATTTTAGTGTTTAAAGACTAAATTTAACTAATCTGGCGATAAGTCCTTGACGCCGCCGAGTTATAGGGTCGCGAACTTGTAAAAAAAAAACGTTAATCCGGCATTCTCGAGCGCGATATTTTATTTTTTTATTTTGAAGAATATAATCTAAAACTTACTAAAAATACAAAATCTGCCGGTTTCCGCATGACCGGAAGTGTGGAGGAGCCAATTCGTCTTCCTTAGAACGCGTTACGGCATATAAGTCGCGAACGATACATTTTACAAAAAAAAAAGTTTAAATAAACAAAAAAGGTAATTTTATTTTACACAAAAAAGGTCTCTTTACATTTTTGTCCAAAGTTAAAACTTTTTGACTTGAAGCATCATAAAAACTCAAACTCCCGGTCAGATTAAGAGAACCCACCAACATTTTTGTCAGATTAAAAAAAATATGCTTTCAGGATACCGAGATAAACCTCCCCTATGAAAATCTGACGCGCTCGAGTATTTCAAAAGAACTTTTTTTTTTGCATTTTCAAAAATTCATCGTAACTTATCGTCACGCCGAAATTGTCAGTTTTTTTAAAGGGAGCTTCCTTGGGGCCTACTTAACACCCCTTCCGAAAATCTGACGCGCTCGAGTAATTTTTTTTTTTTTTGCATTTTTGACTACTTTATATGCCTACCCCCACCACGCAAACCGGCAGATTAGTATACCGTTGTTATCAGAGGCACTCGGGGCATACGTAGTATGAATATCTGACGCGCTCGAGAATGCCCAAGTAACTGTTTTTTTTAACATTTTTGAAAAACCGTACACGCTAAACCCACCGCTAAAATGGTTTTTGCCATAAGAGCTTTTCTTTTCGAAATTATTTTATCTTTCGATTTTGATAGGTCTCGACGGCGCCGTTGAATTACGCCATTTAGCTACCTCGCCTCCCTAACTATAGCTTTCCGGTTCCGTACCATTATTTATAAAACCGGCCAAGAGCATGTCGGGCCATGCTCAGTGTAGGGTTCCGTAAACTGAGACCATTAATTCAAAAGGTCGTTTCTTACGGGAAATTTGGCGGCGCTTACGTCATTTTTACTTACGTCCTTTCACTATGGGTTTTTGAATGATAACTCAAAAACGGCTCAACCGATTTATTTCAATATAGTTTTCATTGAAGGTACTCATTAGGCCTCAGTTTCATGAATTTTTTCAAAATTTTGGGACCCACGATTCAAAAGTTAGATGGGGGGGGGGGGACGCCCTGTTTTAAACTTTCGGAGCTATTCTTTCCGAGAGTATTAGTTTAATCCAAAAACTGTTTTAGTAGACCCTAATTCTTTTTAAAATACCTATCCAACGATACCCCACACAACTTGGTTGGAACGAGAAAAAAATTCGCCCCCCACTTCACGTGTACGGGAGGTACCCTAACAAAATATATTTTTCGCGTTTTTATTCTACCGTTTTGTCGGCTTGGTTAATGCACATATTCAAACCAAATTTCAGCTTTCTAGTGCTAACGGTCACTGAGCTAGACCGCGGACGGACGGACGGACGGACGGACGGACGGACGGACCGACGGACGGACGGACATGGCGAAACTATAAGGGTTCCGTTTTTGCCATTTTGGCTACGGAACCCTTAAAACCAGCCGTAGTAGCTACTATCGAATAAATTATTATCGCAAGGTCGTATCTGCCTAAGTGCGTAGTTTTGTGGAGATAACTCAAAAAAACCTAAACCGATAATGTTCAAAATAACTTTCGTTGAAAGAATATTTAAAGGTGTATCTTCTTGATTTTTTTCATAATTTTTTGACTTACGGTTCAAAAGTTACAGGGGGGGGGGGGCACAATTTTTATGACTTTCGGAGCGATTATTTCCAAAAATATCCACTTAATCAAAAAATGTTCAAAGAAACCTCAATGTTATTTTTAGAGACCTATCGATTGATGTGCATCAAGTTGATATTTGACAAAAACATTTTTTTTGGCTATTAGTTACATGCATGGAGTGCCCTCCCTAAATTTTTTTTTGCAATTTCTCTACAAAACTAAGTACCAAGGTACGGCACACACAATACACTTTATGTAAAAATTTGATAATGATACGTCTTATAGTTTCCGAGTAAAATGGCTGTGACATACGGACGGACAGACAGACAGACATGACGAATCTATAAGGGTTCCTTTTTTTGCCATTTGGCTACGGAACCCTAAAAAGGGGATATGGACTGATTTCCATTTTTATGAAAATATGTGAAGATATGCCCACAATCTATTACTTACTAGTAGATATTTGAGCACAAAGGATAATGAATCTCATGATCGCCTATTATAAGTATTACCGATTAAGGTTAATTCAGAATATCCATTATTATGAAGAATACGAATTCTGGGTACACAATACAACAATGGGTGAACCATTACATTACTCTATATACTTAGTTACAATATTTCTAGTATCTTGGTACATATACATATTAGTGTAAAAAAAACTGACGCCACGTTTCGAAAAATATATTTAAATATTATGGACAGTTTTTATGCTTATAAAGACTGATTAAATTAAAAGTGTAAAACAATTTTAAACTTTTATAATTATTATTTTTCAACAATAAATATAATGTAGGTACCTACTTATATAAACTTCGTTTATATAGGTACATCAATGATTATTTAAATATACTAAATAGAGCATAACACGTATAACAGAGATATATAATAATATATTCACAATATTTAAAGGATATATACTCTTTTTATAACAAAATAGCTGTTTATTTTGGCAAGTGTTTCACTAGAGATAGTCTCAGTCGAAAGTTGTTTATTTACGCAAGAGAGTTCACTTTGACTGAAGAGCTTGGCGGGGCTTTTAAGCCCAGCGACCTCATTTCTAGTCGTTAGGGCGAGTAGATCACTAGGGTCGACCAATATAAGAATTGTCTTTGATCACGCACAGTTCTGCATCTCCAGTTGTTGTTTCAAAACCTGACTTGTCCGAGTTAGCGCAACCATTCACGAAAAAACGCTCCTAGCGTTTTACGCCTCGTTTGACATAAAAACGCTCCAATTTGCCGCTCAGTTAGTGAACGTGACATGATTATACGTTAGTTTCATACGGTCGCTGCTGTAAGTGTCAAAATCCAGAGCGTTTTTTTCGTGAAACATGTATTAGAGTGTGTAGCGGCCGATTTGTTTGTTAAATAGGAACGTGTTCACATGTTAAGCACGCTGCACAATTTCTCGATTTTAAGCGTAGCGACAAATCCAAGATGCGAAAGTCGCGAGTGGGTCGTCTTTAGGCGCTGCTGCATCAGGTGGGCTCCGGTGGCGAAGGGGCATCCTTGGCCTTCTCGTGCGGGCTGCTGTCCGTATCGCCACTGTTCCCGCTGTGCACCGCCACCGAAGTCAGCGGCACCTGTCAGTCAACACAAAACTTTTTTAAAATAGAAAACACATTTATTTACATAACTAAATATACAGAGGTACTACAGTACAAATACTAAACTAAATTAATAACTAGCTCAAATCTAAACTAGGCCCTTGCGGCATTGTACCAAGGATGCTGGCGGCATTTCCTCGTTGTATCGCAATGCTGATACGCTGTGCGAGGAAACCGCCAGCTCTTCGGTCACCAGTTACATCAACCAGACGCTTTGCGATTTCTGCAAAAAACTTGTGTGCGCTGGGACCCCATGGACCTAGAGTTTCAACTCCAAAAGGTACAAAATGGTACTCTCTACCGAGACTTTTATATTTGTTACGTTTTGAAATTTCGGCGCTTTCCGCCGCTGCGCCCGCTTTTACGTTAGTCCGTTGGAGGTGGGACGGTGCCAGTGTGTCTACGCAGGTAGCATCCCACACTAACATCCGTCCCAGGCTCCAAGGAACCAAAGACACCCCATCAGGCCTCTTGCCATCATCCCTGATAATGCCAGTCGGCTCAAGAAGAGCAGGCACATTGATGGTGGCAAGAGACCGACGGATTATGTCGTTAAGCGACGCGTGTCTTGAAAAACGGCCCGCACTTTTTTGACAAGATAGTCCATGGTGTCCTAGTCGGTCCACGTCTGTGCCACAAGAGCATATGTGTGGCGTACACACCGAAACCCCGAGTCGCAGACCAGTCGCCAGTCTAAGGGAGGTCGGATCCAAGAAAGTACCAGTATTAGGAGAAGGATGGGCATGTAGCCAGTGACCAGCTTCCCGGGCTCCGACCGCCAAAAGCCTCGCGCGATCTGGACCTGTACAGTTGTTTAGAAGAGTATTGTAGCTTAAATCACAATAGACATTATCCCAACTCCTTTGTGATTTTGGGTTGTCAGGGAATGTTTTGCCCGGGCAAGCAATTTTAAAAGCATTTTTAGCATCCTCAAAGCCCGCAATCTCATAGTTTGTGGGCAAAGCCCTTAAGATATTTCCTATGAGACCAGACGTGCTATGGGTGGATGCCAAAAAGGCTGGGCAAGCCACACTGGAAATTTTGCGGATTCCTAAACCCCCAAACCGAATAGGGAGGGACGCCTGAGACCAGGAAGGCTCACTTAGCTGAATATTTAGAATCGTCTCTAAACTAATTTTGATCAAATCATCTATAGGTGACAATAGATTTTGATGTTTCCAAAAAGGACAGCAGCGGAGCACATATGTAAATTTAGGGACAAAAAGACAGAATTTAAGAATCACAAGAGCATAATGAGGGCTAATTTCGATTAAGCGATTCGTGTGACTTTTGAATTTAGATATAGTATTAGAAATATAACCAGGAAAAGATTCTTCGAATATAGGAGAACCCAGGAGGCAAAGCGAATTTTTGTCTACTGATTTGATATTAGGGGCCAGATCGTCAAATTTGGGTTTTAAGTCGGCTAAAGTACAAGACGATTTTTGAATAAAGAGTTCGCATTTGCTGAAATTTAGATCTAAACCAATGTTTTCAAAGCTACTCTTAATAAAGGACAAATCACTTCGTTCGTTTCATAAAACCACACTCGTGCTTTAAGGACCCCTATTACGTAACAGTTACATAAACTACTATTATCTACACCCATATCATAAACCCTCCATGATGCGTTCAAAAACCGCACGTTATAACCACCATAAAAATAGATTGTTTCGTTAGTAGTTAGAACAAATGTCTTATCTGTAACGATGTTATTATTATCAAATAATAAGCAAAAATTCGATATCATTATGAAAATCCGGGATGCTCCGACCCACCGGCACGCGCCCCGCCGACCGCCGGCACAATCGAGTCGCCATGGCGATGGCGTGCAATCCGTGCAATGGCAGTCATTCAATCATCATTTCGGGTTTATAATATGTGTGTAGATAAAGCAGTGTATGCAACTGTACGTAATTAGGCCTTAAAACACACGTGTGATCTTATTATGAAACGAACGAAGTGAGTAGAGAGAGTAATAGGGGTCCTTAAACCACACTCGTGTTTTAAGGACCCCTATTACGTAACAGTTACATAAACTACCTACTAATTCAGTTTCGTATGATGTACCTATGTACTAAAACACCGATCGACTTCTTAATAATCTGAGTGGCGTGACATCTACTGTGAAAAGTGAGTTGTACCTAGCCAGAGTAGGCGTGTTGTAGTATTGTAGCATACCATGGACACAGCAGTGCAGGTGTGCAGGTCGGAGTGACGAGGCGGCGGGGACAGCGACGCGTCGTACCGCAGGTCTAGCTGCAGCATGAAGACTGCAGCTGCCAGCGTGGACACGGACACGGACAGCTGCGCGCCCGCCACGCCGATGCACGTGCTGCTCCCGCACCTGTTGTGGTAAACCATCAAGTGTCTAAAAGTTTTAACTCTGTAAATTCGCTTATAATGATAGGTATCTGATAAATGATAATGTGCACAGTATATTCAAGGTAGGTTTGGTAGGTATTAGTAGTAGTAGCCTTAGAATTTTCGGTTAGATAACTACTTCGCTTCGTATCGATTAATCACATCTAAGGCAAACTTTGACGACTTTGAAAACTTTTTAGGATTAGAAATTCCGAGTAGGTACTTGTTCAGTAAACATCACTCCAAACTTAATAACAACTGACTTTGGACAGAGCTCTCAAGTCTTTAATTGTTACGAAGTTTAGACGAATTGGGATGTAAATCTCCGTTTTACCCACGCACTTGATGACTGGCTCTAATTTCCTTAACCCTTAGGAATGTGGGATAAAAGCTCTGGGAGTATATCTCCTAGACAAATTGAATGGAATGGGAATATTTGTGTTAGTGCTGTAATTGAGACCACTTAATACGAAATGGACTACATGCCAATCCACACCCATTTCATTAGACAAACAGTGCTTCAAAATGTGTCTACGAGTATTATATCCGTTATTTGATTAGGATTTAATTTGTATAACAGCCCCTTTGTGCCATGAATTGAAATACGATGATAGGTTATCAAATAGTTTGATGGCTGTTGAAATCATTAATTGTTCGATAGTAGATAATGTCTAGAAATGAATGATTTCATAATCATATTACCTACTATTTATGTTACGTTTTTGCTAACACCAACTTTTTTACCATGCAAGTGAAACTAGGTTCCAAGTTAATAAAAATACACGATATTTATATGATGAATATCTTAATATTTTCGACCCAATCTTGGTAATTTATATAAGTTATATATAACCTTATTCTAATTTGTTTAATTCAATATTTACCACCAATGTTACTTCCCTATCTCTGACTTTTCGATTTAACAAAGAAAAAACGATTACACTAGTAAATATATTTATTAAAATGTACAGCATTCATTAGAATTGTCCATCAAGCCAAACAATTTACGAATAAACCATAGAAATGCGAATAGTCTATAAATAAAGGCACCCGCCTGAGCTCGCGTAAACAATGCGTGGCGTTTTCGAGTATGTGCTATTAACTGGAGTGCTGTTTCTTGTTTTACGCTTATTGGTACTTTAAATTGTTTAATTGATCAATAAGATGACGCTGTTGTTATAAAACTTTGTGTCGAAGCTCTCTAAGCATTATGCTTTATGTTCTGATGTATTACTTTTGTTCTGAAAAATATGATTCTGACGCTAATACGGTACACACTAATGTAGATATATTTAGTTGGTACGAAATATGAAATTTAAGTCTAGTGAGATATTATTTATCATCCGCTACATATACTCGTACTCGTAGTTCTGTGGATACTACTTATTTACGGAGTATCAAATCTGATACAAAAGGCTAGCATGGCGATGTGGGCTTAGCTGATAGCTGCAGTCCACACCAGCGTGAGAGGGACCGCAGCACAGGGCGAGGAGCTCAGTGTGCACCACGGGACGCCCCACGCACGCCGTGCGCTGGTCCGCGGTGAGGGCCAGCCAGCTGTGGTACACTAAATTGAAGTTGCTGCAAGATTGTAAAGACCTTAACGCGCTTACCCAATATTCAAAAGCGATCTAATACAAAACGCCAGCATAGCGATGTGGGCTGCTATAGCGGCGGCCCACAACAGCGTGAGAGGGACCGCAGCACAGGGCGAGGGGCCCAGTGCGCGCCAGGGGGCGCCCCACGCGCGCGGCGTGCCAGTGCGGGACGAGGGCCAGCCGCCGAAACCGCGGCTGTAGTATACTGAGGTAGCTGTAAGACAATATGAACTTTAACGGACCCAATAGGTGTTTGAATTGACATAGTTTATTTTCAGTGAATAGAGTTTATTACGACTAAGCACTTATAAATACCTAAACAACTTGGATCGCTCGTTAGAGCCTAGAAAGTATAGATCGTGTAGTATTTAAACTATGAAACGCCCATTTGTAATAATTAGGGCGTGCTGTCTAACCATGCACACTGGTAAATAAAACAATATGTTCCTAAGTTTTTAAGAGCATGATATTGCAAAGCAAATTAAACAAAAAAAAATCTCTATGAAAAAATCAATAAGTAACCAATTTTTCTCATCGCTCTCACAAAAGAAAAAAAAAGTTATACCGTAAAAACATGGAGGTGATATACAGTGTGTGTCTTTCATAACGACACTAATTTTAAGGGCTGAAAGTATAACTCCTAATGAACTGAAATTAGCATAATTTAGTTAAAAAATAAAAAAATAAAATTTCATACAATTTAATTAGGCACGCAATGTATTCGTAATAATTAATAAATTAAACTTACCAATTGACATGTGATTTCATTGAAATTTCGCTCTTAGTGACATCCTGACAAGACCGTCAAAATCATGACAAGTGACCTTGTTCGTATGAAAAGGACTTAACCGCCCTGCTATCGCGAAATACTTAGCGAAGCATTGCTGCTCGAGATTTTTTTTGAATTAATTACTCTTAATTATAAAAGGTAATCGTTATATTCTTTTGATAAAACTGTTAACAGCAATTTAAACTATCGTTATTTAAAACCAATGTCGTTATGAAAGACACACACTGTATTGTTGGCAGTACCGGCCAACAAATGGGCTAATTGTTAATGCTCCGTGAATATATTTAATTGGCTGAATACTGTTCATTTGGTAGGTTTCGATGGTTGTCTGAATAAATACATTTTTGCCTACGCATTTACGTCATGTACGGTTGCTTTCAGTCAGACAATTTCATTAAGTTAAATACCAGTTGTGGCTTTGTGCTACTCATGTTCTCTTCATGAAAGGCTGAAACTCAAAGCCGTCTGCACATTAACGTTGTTTGGCACTTAGAGCGAGCCCCGACTTTTATTTCGCCATTATTTGACTGCCCTCGAAAACGATATATTTAAGTAATATCTCGAAGAGAGGATTAGATTTTTCGATTAAATTTAACATTTTTTTTCACCTCACTCCAAAAAGCTATGTTGGTTCTTTGGATTATTATTATTATTAACGAGAGTACAAAGTAGCTACGTAGGTACCTAATTTTATGCGAGAGTCAGCTGTTTCTTTGCATTAACTGGTACCTAGTAATCTTAGGTGACGATGATCTTCAATGATGGGAATATAATATATATATAACGGCAATATTTTTGATTTATTTGGTTATATAAGTAGGTTGTTCTTCGGTGATGAGGTGAAAATGCTCGTCGTTTAAGATTCTAGCAAAGCTTGAGATTCAATTTTTTTAATTCAGTTCGGCATCTTTAGTTATCTCAGACATTAATATATAACTAATACCTAAGAACGAGAGGTATAAGGGTTTGTTTCATTCAACTTTCCTATTTACCTCGTAAAATAAATAAAATAAAATCTATTCTTTGTGAACTTATTTGCTCCTTGTTTTGATTGCAAAAGAAAAAAAATGTATCAAAGGATATATAAAATTAGGATTACCAATTTACAATGTCGGAGGCACTGGTGAGTCACAATAAAAAGTAGAATTCGTCTTCGTTTATTATAAACTAGCTGTGCCCGCGGCTTCGCCCGCGTGTGTTTAGGCGGTTTGGTAATTTCACTATTTCCAGCCCAATACTCTAAAACTTATGCTTTCTACAATAAAATTTCTACGTTAAATAGCACATTTTTGTTGCTAATTATTTATTTATCGTATGGCTACATGTCACTGGATATAGATAGGTATTTCTGCTCTCGGATAGTAGTAGTAGAAAAGCAGATGATGAATAAAATCCAATGAGTGCTGCGAGGTCCAGATGGGACAGTGCAGCTGCCAAGTTTGTTACTCTTTTAGCACCGTCCAGGGATCACGTGTAGGGTTGTCTAAGGTATTTCCTACGGACGCAGAGTAACATTGACTAATTATGTAAGGGAATGTATGAGAAGGCCAAATGCCATCAAGCACCGCATTATAGTGTCCATGCACGGAACGTCGTAGCGGGATTTTTTTCAGCAGCAGCATGACAGAGCCGGATATAAACTCAAGTGTATTGGTAATATAATGTATGGAAAGGGTTTACTAATATTTCGACGAAAATTATTTAGCAAATTCTTAACTCCCCGAACTACGTATCCCATATTTTTATTTGGTCAAATTATTTTTTCCCAACTCAACGTTTCGCACTGATATCATTTCTGATTTTTTAAAGATGTCAATTATGTTTTCGTCAAACGTATTGATTGGCATACATTATTTTCATCTCGGCCAAATTATCTACGGATAAGAATCTCCTTTTAATTTTTATTAATTTATCCAATAAAACATGCCAAAATAAGCATGCTCCATCTGTTTTTAGGGTCATAAAGAAAATAACCCTAACCGACCTATCTCTGGGAGCAGCTTCGTTTTTAGGGCCATAAAAAATAACCCTAACCTACCTATCTCTGGGAGCACTTTTGTTTATAGGGTCATAAAAAAAATAACCCTAACCTACCTATCTCTGGGAGCAGTTTTGTTTTTAGGGTCATCAAAAAAATAACCCTAACCTACCTATCTCTGGGAGCAGTTTTGTTTTTAGGGTCATCAAAAAAAAAACCCTAACCTACCTATCTCTGGGAGCAGTTTTGTTTATAGGGTCTTTAAAAAAAATAACCCTAACCTACCTATCTCTGGGAGCAGTTTTGTTTTTAGGGTCATCAAAAAAAATAACCCTAACCTACCTATCCCTGGGAGCAGTTTTGTTTTTAGGGTCATCAAAAAAAATAAACCTAACCTACCTATCTCTGGGAGCAGTTTTGTTTTTAGGGTCATCAAAAAAAAAGTACCCTAACCTACCTATCTCTGGGAGCAGTTTTGTTTTTAGGGTCATCAAAAAAAAAATAACCCTAACCTACCTATGTCTGGGAGCAGTTTTGTTTTTAGGGTCATCAAAAAAAAATAACCCTAACCTACCTATCTCTGGGAGCAGTTATGTTTTTAGGGTCATAAAAAAAATTACCCTAACCTACCTATCTCTGGGAGCAGTTTTGTTTATAGGGTCATCAAAAAAAAATAACCCTAACCTACCTATCTCTGGGAGCAGTTTTGTTTTTAAGGGTCATCAAAAAAAATTACCCTAACCTACCTATCTCTGGGAGCAGTTTTGTTTATAGGGTCATAAAAAAATAACCCTAACCTACCTATCTCTGGGAGCAGTTTTGTTTATAGGGTCATAAAAAAATAACCCTAACCTACCTGTCTCTGGGAGCAGTTTTGTTTTTAGGGTCATCAAAAAAAATAACCCTACCCTACCTATCTCTGGGAGCAGTTTTGTTTTTAGGGTCATAAAAAAACCCTAACCTACCTATCTCTAACAGCACTAATTGCTACACAATTATTTACCACATAAACTTTGACAATATGTTATTTGCCTTAGAAAATCATTTGCTACACAATTATTATTAATTATTATTTACTATATAAAATTTGACGTAATAAAATTTTGCAATATAAAAATTTAGCGAACTAAAAAAATTACGAAGTAAAATTATGCCAAGGATTGGTTTGCGAAATTAAACTTCGATGAAAAGTTGGTTGCTAAATGAAGTTTGACGAAACATTATTCGGCAAAAAGGCAGCACACCATGGGAAGGCCAAATGCCAATTAAGTTCGTATAGGGCTCAGGCACGGAAAGTCGCAGCGAGAACTGGTTCAGCAGCAGCATGAAAGGGACTGGACAAAACTTAATTCTTTAAGTGTCTTGTCCAGGTATGCGAGTGCCTAATGCCAGGTAGGTACAGCATAGGGCTCAGGCACGGAACATCGTAGCGAGAATTTCTTCAGCAGCATGGACGGGACCGGACAAAACTCAACGGTCAAGAATGAAGAATAAATTGTTTATTTTATGTTGCCAAACTACAATGATAAATTATGAATTTATGATCTTATGTAGATGTCATATATAAAGAAAAAAGTGGCCTAGGCCTCCGCTGCTCAGGGCTAGGAATGAACCAGATAAGTAGATAATTTAATTTATAGAATAAAATATCTCACAAATTGAAGGTAAATATTAAGAATTATGCACGGTGTTCCGGACCGTCTCCGACACGACACTTCCGACACTTAACTACACATACAGGTGACCTCCTAGGATCATGTGACGCTTTTCTATACAAAACGAAGTCTCGGAATTGTCGTGTCGGAGACGGTCTGGAACACCGTGCATCATCCTTTATTCGATGACAATTATATTTCCGGTTACTTTCAACATTCACAACGAAATTGACTTGTTCGAAAAGAGAAGTGTCGTAGAATGTATGAGCTTCCATATAAACCACGGCACTTCTCTTTCCAAACAGACTTGCTTGAATTGGAAAAAAATGTTTTTAAATAAGCGGAATAAAAACTACCCTATATGTTACCTCGGGGTATAAACTACTATAATACAAAATTTCATGAAATTCTGTGCAGTAGTTTTGGCGTACATCGCGAACAAACTCACAGACAGACAGACAAAAATTCCAAAAATCACTAAAATGTATTCAGTCAACGTTTCTAAGACCCCCTAAATTAGATTTTCTCAAATATCTTCAATGTACATTTTTTTTCTCCTTACGCGTTTATTATATGTATAGATGATTTTCAAAATATTTATAGTGAAGGTGTCCTACTAATGAAAACAATAATATAAATAGTTGTCATTGTGGCCTCCCCATTAATCAAAGTCATATATTATGGAATGGAACGGCCCGTAACAACCGCGAGGCCCTTTTACGGCCGCGCAGGAAGGAAATAAAATAGGACAATAAGGCTCGCAATTATTTTTGAACATGCATAAATATGGCCACACTTGAACCATAGAAAGCTTAGGTACTGATTTATTTAATTTATAGTAAAGAAATAAATAACATTTATGCCACACCTGGCCATACGCTTTCTGGCCAAGTGTAGACAAAAAATGATGTACACAACACGGGAGGTAATAAAGAAAGCCCTCAATCGCATATTTACGTCCCTCGCTTTCAGCTCGGGCCGCAAACTTCTGCGATCTCGGCCTTTCTTTGTCTTGTACTATTTCTGTTTGTTTTGGGTATTTTCTTTAAAAAAGGCATCTTTACATGAAGGAAAACCATTGATTTGGAAGCATTTACGAGTATATTACCTTCCAACAGCCTTTTTATGATCAATCCCGACGGTATTCCCAAAGTATTTTGCCGAAGTAGACAGGTATTTCATAATGTAAGCCAATAAGTGGAATCATTTACATTTTAAGGGCCCTACTTTTGCTAACATTCTGAACCGAAAATAATAATACCTACGGTAAGGCTAGGAAATAAGTAATTTCCCGTCGAGTAATAACTTAGCTACGAGTACTTTAGGTATCTCAAACAATCATCATCTGTTAACTCAAACAATTTATGCCGATACCCATTGTAAGAAGAAAACTCATCACATTTCTAGTGTTTTCCTTTAGATTTGCGTTATCGACATTGTATACTGAAATGATAAGTTTAATTAATTAGCTGTTAAGCTATATGGCGTAGTAGTCTTTACTTGCACGTTGAGCCTAAGCTCGATATGCTGTCTCCTCTAGCCACCCCAGTGCTGTGCTAGTGCCCCTCCACCTTTAGTTGTCCCACAGTGGAAACTATTCAGTTGAAGCAAATGTCACCCTACTGAACGGGTGACATTTGCTTCAACTGAATAGTTTCCATGAGCAGTTGTTACCTGCCGCGAGCACAGTGATGGCGCCCGCCGGTACCCCGAGTCCGAGCTCCACTTGCTGCCTCTCTTCAAGCCAGCCCACCGCCCCCACCACTATTCCACCGATGCCACACACGATCTAAACAAATAACCTTTTTAAAGCATACATGATTGATTGAACCTTTAGATCGTTGTATGCTCATGAGCAAATTACTATTGGTGCCTTGGAGGATGGGGCGGCCGCTGGTCTGGGATGCTACATGTGTAGACACCCTAGCGCCGTCCCATCTTCCAAGCACCTGCAGAAATGCCGGGTCTGCTGCATCTAGAGCCGAAGACCTCAAACGCCGCAAATATGCTGCTCTTGGCGGTGCCTATATATTTGAGGCATTTCCGGTCGAAACGCTGGGGCCATGGGGACCGGGCGCGCGCAGAGTGTACAAAGACTTAGCGTCGCGCCTGGTAGACGCAACAGGTGACCAGAAGGCTGGTCAGTATTTCGCTCAGCGAATAAGCATTGCCATACAACGTGGCAATGCGGCCAGCCTTCTGGGCACACTACCCATTGGTAGCGATTTAGGATATATTTATTATTTGTAGGAGTAGTTTTAATTTATAGTATTATTAATTCTATATTCATAAATTACAACGTAATCGATCTATCAGGATTGTCTATTTTTATTTCAGCAAGTTTCGGTCCTGACCAACTGGTTGTTAATTATTTTTAGAATGGCAATTAGGAAAATCTGACCATTTGCTAATTCTGGGCTACCTGCGTGCTGTACTCTGAAAAACATTAATGTCCTATACCTGTATGATTGGCACCCGCATGCAGAGTGATGACGAACATGTAGATCTCTCGCCGCCGAATGTGTCCCTCTGGCCCTAGAACGTGCTGTTCACCACGTTTCGTCCTGACTATTGCTTGCTCAACATTGGCGCAGTGTATATACCTACAAAACTCGCAGCCGTAGAACGATGGCAAAGGGGTAGTACTGAAAACCACCACCGAACGCGTCCTTCTTACCCTTGGACGCCCCGCTCACCGCGTTTCATTCCATAAACTGCTGCTTATTTAACATTGAACCCGTTGTGTTGTGTCTACAGGACTCCCACCCGCAGCGCGATGGCGAAGGGGTAGGTCTGCAGGCCGCTCCCAAGCGGTGTCTCCTCTCCCTTGGAGACGCCCCTCACAGTGTCTTATCTAGACTGCTGCTTTTTGTTTAACATTGAACGAGTACCTGCAGGACTCGCACCCGCAGCGTAATGGCGATGGGGTAAATCTGTAGGCCGCTACCAAGCGTGTCCTCTTCACCATTGGACAAGCTGCTCACCGAGTTTCACCCTGACTAATGCTGCTCTTTTGGTTGGACGTGTTGTACCTGCAGGACGCGCACCCGCAATGCAATGGCGAAGGGGTAGATCCGCAGGTCGCTGCTGAGCGGTTCCTCCTCTCCCTTGGAGGCGCCGCTCACCGCGCTACACACCGACTGCTTGCGAGACCACATCGCAGCTTGCGGGAACACTGGAAATAAACATGAGTTAGGAAATAATGATATAAATACAAGAGAGCACGGAATCATATATTACAAGCGATAAGAATTTTCAGTTTTGCACCGAAAAAAATATTTTTCTACAATACTACAAGAATGTGTTGTTGTGAAAAATATAGTTATTTTTACTAGAATCTGGCGGAGGTAACAAAAAATATTGTATTTTGTAAAATTTTGTTTGTAAACGTTACTGGACGAGTCTGGTTAAACGCAATCGTAATAAATACAAAATATTTGTGTTATTTACAATATCGTAGTCTGCACAATGACGCATTGTATTACAATTCGAAATACTGATTAATATTTTCACAGAACACCGCTAAGGCGCTCGTGGCCTAGCGGGTAGAACGTTAGACTTTCAATCGGGAGGTCTCGGGTTCAAATCCCGGCTGAGGTACCCTGAGCTTAAGCTGGAAAATCCTGGATTTCGGTTGCAGAGCGGCCAAAAAAAAAAAAGAAGAAAAGAAAAAAACAATGTATACCTACATACATAACGTTTGTCTAGTGGATACATGTCAATTACTAGTACATAGTACCTAGTACCTAGGGCGGTAAAATAAAGAACGGCTCAGATCGCGGATATTTGTGGCCCGAACCGAAGGTAAGGGCCATAGACAAGCGATCTGAGGCCTTCTTTATTACCGCCCGTGGTGCGTACACAATTTTACGTCTTTTCCTGGGTGTGAAGTGAGATTTTCCGCTACGCCCGTGGGCGTAATATCTCACTTACCGCCCAGAGTGACGTAAAATATTTTATAGTTATCAGTACAATATTTTATAGTTATCAGTACAATTCATATTGTAGTACTCACGATTTTGATATAACTAGAAAAGTTTTGTTATGTTTACAAAGTGTTTAGTCGTCACATATCCAGCAAGACAACACTGTACGTAGAGATAACCGGATTCTGGTTATCAGTACCAGACTTTTTTTTCAGTGTGTATTAGCCTGAGGAATCGTCGCTTGGCACGATTGTTTATGCTTGATTAACTGTTTGGCAAGCGGCGTCACCTGAGACAAAAGAGCAGACTACTCCATACATTTTTGTCCCTTAACGTCCGCAGGATAACATGCTTAGAAACTTACGGTGCCATGCCCACAACCGCCTTAGTAATTTCTCGAGGGACCCATCTTTCTTCAAACGGACTTCGTCCTGTTTGTCCAAAAGAATGAACTGGCTAATGAAAATACATTTTTAATCTAACTTTCATAAGTTCACTTTTCCTGTTTCGGTGCTTTCAGAAATTATCTTCCGTGAAGCAATAATATGTAAAAAAAAAAATATAATGAAACTTCCTTTTCATTGTATCTATTATGAAATGTTTTATCTCTTACTTGTGTCGTGAGATGAAAGAATTTTAAGACAATTAATCTTCTGCAGCTTATTCAGTCTAGCAACGCGGCGTAATCTTTTTGAGAACCTTTTGAAATACGATAAACTTAATAAGCTTTATTTTTAGATCGAGTCTTCTAAGGCTTATAATGCATAGGCTTCTAAGACATACAAAAGATAGGTAAATAAGTGACAAAATGCTGTTTCAGCAGCTGTTTACTAACTTAATTAGTATCAATAGTAAACGAACAACACACCTATATGCAATGGTATAGTTATAATATAATGAAACATCAAACCACCTATCATAAGAATTATAATAGAACCAAGAAATAATTACCTCGTGCCAAAACTTACCTTACATACCTAACTTAAACTTACTTTTAATAAGCAAGAACAAACAAGGCCAAAGGATCACTAAACCGAACAAATTACTTTTCTCAAAGGGATCAGACTAAAAGTTCCCAACTTTGTGCTATTGAGCGCGTCGATGAGTGGAGAGTATGAAGAACTGGCTCTTTATAAATTAATTCGATGCTGCCTTAACTTTCTAGACATAAGAAAGTAAGTCGGTGTTATATGAAAAACAAAACTTGTTCGTAAAAAACAAACCACGATATAAGAACTTCTGAACTTTTGAAGTCGGTTAACAACTCAATGTACCAGTAGGTATTATAATAAAATAGTTGTGTTTTTTTGGAATTGAAGAAAATTCACGAATTGCTCTTGGTTTAAAACAGGCGCAATATGCTCGCACCTATAGGAATTAGAAACTCGTCTGTAAAATAACTGCTATAAAATCCGTATCTAGAGCGCGTTCTATGCCGTGTATGGTGATTTATTGCAAAACCCCATCCCTTTGATCTATTTCAGCTACCGCCATAAAAAGAGATTCAAAATGGTTAGCGATTACATTTCCCATCCTTCAATCAACAGAATTCAATTCGACCGCACGACATAAAGGTTTGGGCTATTCACCCCCGCTGTTATCGTCACGTTCAATGGACTCGATTCGATTTGGTTTAATGACAGCCAAATTCAATTTCTCTCACTCATCATTCGTTACCATTACAAATCATTAAATTATGTAGGTACTTTTAAAGTATACTATACCGAATTTATACGTATAGGTATATACCCTCTTGTTCTTTTGTTTTGTAGCAATAATTTTTGAATTTTTGATATTCTAGTTTCGTGTAGTACACAACTAAGTAGATAAGTAATTGTATGTAGTTATAGGTATAACTTACAATAGCTTTTAATGTTATGTAGAAGTATAGGAAACTACAGGCCTATTTTTAAAGCTTATTTTGTATACGGCCGTTTGTTTTCAGAATAAACTAAAAAACAAATAAGTACTTGTTACCAGAGATCTACAAAGATTAAATATTTATAAAAAATTGAGGTAAATAGAAAATTTCCTATTTTGGATGTCGGTTGAAAATGCATATATTTCGCCCCACCAGATAACAACGAGCTGCCGATATTGCAATCAGAACCGATAAGCATCAAGTGGAAACATAATGTTTTAAGCGACATAAAATGGATAAAGGCTTTATTTTCACCAAAATTGACAGGATATGGTATGGGTACGGTAGAATTCACCCAGTAGGTAATGTTCTGACGTGACAAGTACCCTCAGATAATTATTAGTTTAATTTTGCAGCAAGACTGGAATTGATACTAACAGCGCAGCGCCGGGCTCTATAAAACATATTAGGTTAAGTACGTAAAATCTTAATATCTACAAGTGAGTTTAATTTAATGAATAAGTTTTAAACAAGTTTAGACTGTATTTAAAATGACACAATAATATACCAATAATATAATAACTTTCAGAACGTTCCATTCATTAAAAAAACCAGGTACCTAAGGCGGCTTTCAAACTGCTGCGGTTTAATTCGCATACGGCGCCAGTGTGGTAATCGCCTAACGTAATTATCCTGAAAATATTAACAACTTATTAACACTCCATAGTGCCCATTTATATTTAGGTTATTGCGCAGGAAAATAGGACTAACTTTACAAAAGCAACACAGTTATTTCCTCACATTAAAAACCCACCTAGCCTTGATGACCCACACAATTAATTCTAAAATTTGGGAATAGTTTCAGGATTATGTAGAAATAGAAATAGAAATAGAAATAGTTAATTCGTAAACACATACACATAACAGAAATAGAAGGAAAGAATACATAAAACAAGAAAGTGCCACGAAATGGTCTCATCTCAGCATGATGCTGGCGGTTGTCAGCGCTGATCTTCCGAAGAGACCATCATCATTATGTCGTTTTGTGTTGAAAGTTTAACCAAGCTAACATCGACTTGGGTACCTAATAAAAAGTTAGTATTATAGTGGAGTTAATAGGAGTTGTGGAATACGTGGAACTTGCAAGTAAACGTATGAAATTTATTAAAATGCCTTAATTTTTTTTGTTATGAAAATTAGAACTTAAAATTTCTTCAATGAATCAAGCTCGAAATACCTACAACTCATCCTATTTATTGTAACATAACGTCTTAAAGAATCAGAAGATTTCAATTCCGTACAAGGTTTCATCTCAAAGAGGAAACGTATTATTTGTATGATGAAACCGACATACTCATAAGGCGACGCTATTCTCTGGGAATGTGGGAATAAATCGAAGTGACGATGTTTGCAGCTCGGGCGCGGCGTAACTACATGAATACGGGCACACAATCAAATTGTCTCTTTTGGCGAAATATTAAAAAAAATATTTACGTCACTCTGGGCGGTAAGTGAGATTTGACGCCCACGGGCGAAGCGGGCATCTCACTTCACACCCAGGAGTAGACGTAAAATTGTGTACGCACCACGGGCGGTAATAAAGAAGACCTCAGATAGCTTGTTTATGGCCCTTACCTTCGGTTGGGGTCACAAATAGCCGCGATCTGAGCCGTTCTTTATTTTACCGCCCTAGGTTGGTAATGTACTATTGTTGAACACCAGCTCGCTACCCAATGCGCATCTAGGTCCTGTATATTAAGCTTTCAGTCAGAATAATTAAAAGCTAAAATTTATTCTCTTAAATGTAAAACGTTTAATCAAAAAAGGTAAGATTAAAAGCTCAAGGTGAAATGAAATTTACTGGAAATCGCTCTGCCAGGTCAATGGTACTTAGGAAAGGGAACGGGATTTATACAGGATGGTTCCGGTATATTTTACTTAGGTTTATCTAAGCCTCAAAGGGATCGGAGGGAGCCAATACGTTGGACGTTAGAGTAGACATTTCACTTTTTTCCGCAGTATTCGATTAGGCAGAAAATGAGCAAGTAGTGAGATATTTATTCCTTTAGGTTTTCGTAGCATTTTCGCACACTAAATCTACGAAGGTTTAAAATAATCCAATCATTTGCGGACAAAAGAGGGGCTTTGCCGTGCAAAAGGTGGGGGGTAAAATGTTTTAATTTGTATTGCTTAAGTATAGTCTAGTTATGAAAAATGCAAGTTTTCGACCTTGAGGGGTCGAAGCGTTAGCCGCCATCTTGAATTAAAGGGGCCCAAAATTGATCTTTTTAAATAAAACCTCAACTGTTGCCTTAATGACAAAAGTGTCTATGGAAAGTATAAAGGTCTTAAAATTTGGAATGATAAACTCATACATCGTTACTGTACGTCTTATAGATACAAAGTTACAGGAGGTTAAAAATCCAAAAAAAAAAATTGCGCAACTTCAGTTTGACTCCGCTAATATCACAGGTGCGCAGGCCAAGTTCCAGCAATAGGCCGCGCGCATGCCGAGCACTATTTACAAGAACCGTTTGACCCACTTTTGACCCCCTGTAGCTCAGTGCCTATTGCATGTACAGAGATAAAATTTTACCTACGTAATCATGTACTAGTACTAAGGCAGTAAGCCAAATTTCATAGATATAGCTTCAGTAGATCCTGAAATATGACCATGTGAAAATTAAAAAAAATTCTAACTGCAAGGAGACTGATAATACCAACGCGCAAAATATTTACCTACCTGGCGCTTCAGAACGGGTTAAGCATAAAAAGTTAAAAAATAATTCGTGAAAAATTAAATCAATTCTAAACATTTTGTAAGAAAACTTATGAATAACAAATTTGATGATTTTTGGTAAATATTAAATTTTCTCCCTCTTGTAAATTTGTATCTATAAGACCTACAGAATTAACATGTATATATTTTCGAAGACTTAAATTTTTCACAACTAGCCTATACATCAGCAATACAAATTAAAACATTTTACCCCCCACTTTTTGCACGGCAAAAAAACCTGCTTATTGGGCTAAGGATGCGATCGATTAGCGTAAAATATGAATACAGGAGTTCGATTTTTGAATCTCACCGGGTGACTTTTTTCTTACTAAATAGTCATCGGCTGCATACAAAAAAAGGCACCGGTGAGATTCAAAAATCGAACTCCGGACCTTATCATTATGCGTTTTTATTGATAAAGAGTCGCGTTTGTAGTTTTAGGTACCTGACCGTATACATATTTTTTAGATTTTACGTTGAGTTCAGCATATTAATTTGTTTCCTTAATATGCCGAAATTAACGTAAAATCTAAAAAGGAATGTACCCTTGCAATTAAAGGAAATAAAATAATAACACGGAGTATGCGATCGGGACTAATACGATTTATTAGATGTATGTAGGAACACAAAAGAGAAAAAGCTATTTGTAAGTTACCTAACACGCTCAAAGACTATTTAAATAATGGATATGAATGTGTACTAAGATTTATAAAATTGATTAATTTGTACAATAAACTGTAATTCTCCTGTGGTCGCTAATGACCTTGATGTTAAAAAGCGACCTTAAATAAACTAATTTAAAAAAAAGATTGGAACACTGCATTCTAGATAATATTTAGAGGCGAAAATGCCATACAAACTTTTAGGAATTAACCTAGCTTCCGAGTTAATAGGTACCAATTAAAATAAATTAATCATTAGTCATTCAATCATAAAATGTAACCTGGGCAACTCCTGCAGTATACTCTCTGCTCAATAAATCCACCACCTGTCCGTACGCCAATTATTAGAGTATATAGGTTGTATTTTATTTATAGTCTCTGCTAGTACGAATATAGTACCTACATGTTTTTTCACTCAGTACAAAAAGCAAATATTGTGCGCATCGAGGTAAACTTATGAATTTTTAATCATGGATGAAGTGCCCCACGATGCCTATTTTTAATTTTGGAGATCCGTAAAATTTTAAGCCAAACATCTAGATAAGGTATCATTTTCGTAAATGTGGATATTAAAGTAATACTGATATGACGTTCTAAATATAAATAAAAAAGTTATTGTAAAGAATTGTTTTTTTCTCACCGCAGATATTTTTTTTTAATATGTACCTATCTCTGTTTTATACGAAAATGGTACTAACCAGAGAGTGTTCTAACATATTTGACGGGACCCCTCATTAATATATGTAAAGGTAAAAAATAAATAACGGACCTCCTAAACTAAAAATAGTCATCGTATCGTGGGGCACTCTATCCATGGTGAAAAAATTCACAACTTTAACCCGATGCGAAATTTTTTTCGTTTTCAATTTTCAACCTCTGCTAATAAAGAAGTTGAGATACTCGCGATAAAATCCAATTTTTATGCCATATTTTCGGCGACAATTTGTTTGTGTCTTTTGTGTATCAGTCAGAATATTACTTATGCATGACATTGCCTTGTTCCACAAGATCATAAATATATGTATATGACAGGATCAATATAAAACAAAACAATAAAAGTAGAACAGCTGCATTCGGGCCTCACAATATCCCTCTTTAACACGGGTACCTACGCCAATTCATTTTCATACCGGCTGACTTTGACGTGGGATTCCATTAGAATTTCATATTCACAAACGGATTTAGCTGCCTGCCACAAATATGTCTATCTTTTAGGATCAGTTATGAAATTATATGGAGTACCTATGCACAATAATTTAAGTGATATGTAGGTATGCAATAATATTAAAATCTATTTTATATCGTCACTCTTCAGCATCAAAATTCATTTCACCGTCAATTTTTTACAAGAGAATGACAATATATATGTATATATTTTATTTTTGTGGTGATATATACAGAGTTTTAATAAAATAAAGCCGTGAAAGAAAACCAGTAGGTAAATAGCATACACAGGTTTTGCTCTATGGAACCACGAGGCAGATAGATTTTGGAAAAAATATTTAGATTTTCAAAATAGATGTTTAGTAACTATTTACCTATGCAAGTATTGCGACCGTTTTGGGATTTTGCTACACAAAATGGAATTCACTTCTCGTAGATACATGATTCTATACTAAAGCTTGTTTCGCATTGTTTAGTTAGGTTAGGCTATTCATTTCCACAAGGCGGTAAATTTTACAGATTTTCGCGGCTTTAATTCTTGGCTGGTTTATACGAGTATAACGTACCTAAACTGTCAGTAGGTAAGTTGTTTTACAGACATTATACGAAGCCTTAGGCCTCAAAAGTGTACTTATATGAATATATCTACACTTGTAGCTTGTAGCTAAGTCCGTCGTCGCCAAGTAATTGCCTTTTCCAAGAGTGGCAGATTGAGGTTGCATCAATATTGGATACGTAATAGATTTGCAAGGACTTGGTGTTTTATGTTGTTAGCATTTCAAATTTAAAATGTTGCTGCTGTTTTGGTGGTAGTTAACTACTAATAATTGTATTAATAATTGTATTAATAATTGCGCATAAAAATCAGCGTTACAGCTTGTAACGCGCGACTTGCAAAAGGCAGGCTTAAATATTTGAGGCGATGGAATAAAAGTGTCACTTAAAAAAACAATAAATTTTAGGTAAGAAAAGGAAGAGATTTATATTTTGTTGTTAAGGTCTCCGCGGAAAAGCACTGACACTGACTGTCTATGACATTCCTACTATTTTACCTTATAGAAGCCTTACCTTTTTCCATGTCCACCCGTTGCTTGCAACAAAAGTTTTACATTTCACTATACAGGGAATATGAGTAAAATATTTATTAGGCACCGTGCGATGAGTTAGCTAAGCTCACATGCTCGAAAAAAAAAAGAATTCGAAAGTGCCTAATGAACCCATAATGAAATTACCTATAAACTTGAATTTGGATAAATCTCAAATCTACGCTGCGGATAACTTAATATTTTTACTGTAAAAACTATTTAAACTCTATTTAAAAAAACAAGGCCAAGTGCGTGTCGGACCACGCATAATGGAGGGTTCCGTACTTACTACTGCTATACTAGCGAAAATAGAAAAGATTAATTAGGTTATTGTGGTCGTTTCAGAGTAAAAAATAATTTTGTTGAATAATTTCGATAAAATATGAAAAATAAAACCGGCTAAGTGCGTGTCGGACCACGCACAATAAAGGGTTCTATAGCCACTATAAAAAAACTTATACAGTTACTAGCGAAAATATTACTATCGCAAGGTTCAACAGTTAGAACAATTTTTTAGACTTTCGGAGCGACTATTTCTGAAAATATCCACCTTTAAAAAATATTCAAAGAAACCTCAATGTTTTTTGTTATGACCTATTGATTTAAGTACCTACATCATGTTGGTACAGTCAGCGTCAAATATATTGTAACAGCTAGAGTAGCCAAATATTTTGTCACACCATACAAATTATATGGTGTGACGAACTATTTGATCACTTTGGCTGTTACAATATATTTGACGCTGACTGTACCTACATGACAAAACTATAAGGGTTCCGTTTTTTCCATTTGGTTACGGAACAAAAAATTAACCCGCCACTTCATGTCTACGGTTGGTACTCTAATAAAAAAACATTTATTCAGTATTTATTCTACCACTTTATCGGCGTTATTAATGTACATACCCCTACCAAGCTTTCTAGTGCTAACGGTAACAGAGCTAGACCGCGGACAGACAGACGGACAGACGGACAGGGGTTCCTAGTTGACTACGGAACCCTAAAAAGGAGGTAAGGTTTAATAAATCCGTCAAGTAAAACCTACATTACGTAGGTACTTGACCACTGGACCTTTCCGAGTATGCTCTTTTAATAATTATTTACATGCATTATTAACTGAAATTCGTAATACAAAAGCTATTACTTATTTCAATGCACGTTTCTTGCTCGAAAAAAACTTACCAGGCATTTAAAATATCCAAACACATATGATTACATCACTTCAAATGCACTTTTATAAATGTTTCACAATAATTCACATCCACATTTACAATAATTTTCACTAATTATTAAGTAATTGCTAAACTACTAACTTATTAGAAATTAGTAAAGTACAAAATCGAATTTTATTTTCCTAATCCGATCGAAAAGTTGCTTCGGTGGGAAAGCGGGCGAGGTAAGCGTCCGCCCCCTTTTCCGGCCAGAGCTTGACTGAAGTCTAGAGCTTCGGCGCTGAATACGAGTACTTTAGGTATAACAAGTTTTAAAGAAAGTTTATCAATATTATACGTACTTATTTGCATAAAAACCTATCTGTCTATGATTGACTTTATTGATAAAGAATGTAATTTATAATTAACACCGTAATTTAAATGAAATAGAACCATTTTTTTGGTTTTAGATAGTCATAAAGACTGCGTTATGGATTTCTATTTAGTGTGTTAAAAGTACATAATTAGGTTAGGTAGAATTGCATATAAGAATAAAAAAAATTATACCTAACTTATTAATAACTTCAAATAAAAAATAATTTCTCTTATCTTTAATCAAGAACCGCAAAATTAGGATTTCAATTAATTTGGGAGAGGTTGAACATTGTAGGTTAATTAACAGGCATGTTACTGAATAGAACTTAAACATAATTTAAACTTTTTTTTCTTATATTATTTTCTTGAAATGAAGATTGTATTTTATACGATTATATACAAAAAACTGTTACTGATAAGTAAAAATACACATTAATAGTTTTAGTAGGTGCCGATTTGTACATACATATATCTATTTCAATTAATTACTTCGGTTATCTGTCATATTCAAAGCTTTGCCGGACGCGTCCTAGTAACCAAGCTTTTATTAACTATTTATTCAATTAAACTTTCTAGCACAAATAAAAAAGTGTAGAAGAGGCGGACTTAATGCCTTAAGGCATTCTCTACCAGTGAACCTTTGGATCAACTGAGAGATCAAAGATATTGATGAAGATGATATTGAGAAACAAAAATCACATTTAGAGGTTTTAAACTTTTAAAAGTTTTAGGCTCAGGCCAGTTTAAGGGAAAGTGAGAAAATAAGAGCCACGCGAGCAATATGGTTCTTAAAAAATGCTTTGGCATAACCTGGACACAGTTCCCAAATTATATCTCCATCCTGTTAGTAGTAGTGAAAATGTCCGTGACATTTTTCTTAAAAGTTAACTAATTTTATAACCAAAAAGAGTTGAAATATTTTACAGTAATGGAAACGTACAATATACCTATTTCTGAAATTGCACATCACTAGCTTCAACGATTAATTTATTGCCATTCTATTTTGGTATATTGGTTGTTCTCTACTGCAAACGTTAGAATGCGATATATACTGACGAACACGTTTAATTGTAAATATTTAGGAATACGATAACGTCATCGAATGACCTGACTACCGTTCTGCTAGTTATAACGATGTTTCACACTTCAAAAATGTTCTTTTACGAAGCTACTTTTGCCGGAACAGCTACAGTCCGTGAGCTCTAAAAAGAACCTTCGGGTTTTAGAAAGAAACGTCGGGTATTAATTAACAGTGACACATGAAAAAGCAGAACAGCAATATTACCTTCGTGTGTCATCGCCGATTCTCGAAGGTTCTTTTTAAAGCTCACGGACTGTAAGTTCTTTGCAGGTAGGGTTAGATGTCAGGGTAGAGCGGCTCGCATACTATTGCTATATAGTTACTATTTAAGTAGCTAGGTATTTGTGCGCTTTAAGTTGGCAAGTATAAAAAATGTAATAAACGAGATACCTACTTTTATTTAGAAATATTGCGGATAAACAAATTTTGATACAAGTGAGTGAACAATTAAAATCATATTATTATAGCAGGTAGGTTTATACCTATTTTTTTATCATCTCTGATTTATTCAATACAATGTTTAAGTAATACGCCTTTTTCAATGCGACATTCCCTCAGGCGTTTCATTTCGGGGTCCCTGTACAGTCAGCAGTAGTTAGGCGGTAAAAGTAGCTAAGCGGGTAGGGTGTTCAAAATGAGCTAGACACGACTTTATTGTTAAGAGAATAAAAGCTTGTGAAGGTGAACACCCTACCTGCTTAGCTACTTCTGGTGCTGACTGTACACTATCATCAAAGGGTTCTTTTTTTTTTTTTAATCTTTATTTAACGAGCTTAGTCTAAAAGACAATGTCGCTCAATAATACATTTCAAATATAACATTATCAATAAGATAGGTACTAAGATGCTTAACTATTACTTCCGTCTTCGGATACCAACTAGCACCATGCTGTACAGAGCTCTAGCTTCTCTCGATTGAGGGAATGCCAGAATCCTGTTACAGCCGTCCAGTTCCTTAATATTAATACCTTGAGACAAAAGTTCACTTCTCTTATCCTCGTTGCGGGCACACTCCACCATAATATGATAAGCATCCTCCAATTTACCACATTCTGTACATTCTGGCGTCTGGACTTTTTTCATTAAGAAAGCAAATTTATTAAGCGGAATGTGTCCGGAGCGAAGTCTAAGGGCTGTTACAATTTGGGATCTACTTAAATTGCTACTGTCAAACCATGGGGATTTCCATGGTTCGGGTTGCATGGTTTTATACCATATCCCTTTTTCTGCGGATCTTTGATCAAAATGCTCCTTCCATAAGGCATGGCAGTTGATCTTTACTAAATGTATATACTCTGTGAAGTATGGTTGAACAGCCAGAGGCACTCCATCAGATGATGCTTCTTTAGCTAAAATGTCTACTATATCATTTCCTGAAAGATCTATATGTGATGGTATCCACTGAAGGACCACAAGTTTTAATTTGACACGGAGTTTAAAAATTGCGTCAATAATAGCATATGCTGTTGGAGTACCTCTTATACCAACTGTACATTTTAGTAAATGCTGGAGAGAACTTCTAGAGTCAGTGAATATAACAAATTTTTCTTGGTCTACTGATTCTATATAACATATGGCCTCCAAAATAGCAATAAGTTCTATGTTCATTATGGATAAGTCACCATCAATTTTCAATTTCATGCTACTTAATTTCTGGGGGTCATAAAAGGCCGCCCCTCTATTGTTGCCTTCCTTTGATCCATCAGTATAGATCTTATAAAACCCGTCATATTTATCATTTAACATTCGTGTACACGTATTTCTAAGGCTGTGCCTCTCGTAATTACGTTTGGCGTTTGTGATACCTACTATATTACACATAACAATGCTAGATAAATCAAAACCGCTCATCCATAGGTCCAATTCAAACATTCCTAGATGTTTGCTTGAATATATATTGACATCTTTTAGCAAATCATAAATGGTCAACAAAAGAGGAACTGGTCTTTTCCAGGTTCTTCTAGAAATCGTTGATTTTAATTGTTGTAGAAGCTCTAAAATCACATTACCTAACTGCGATTTTGATTTTAACAAAAACTTTCCGGCAAGATATCTACGTCGGATATGTAACGGTTGCATACAGAGTTCGCTTTCCATCACATGAATGGGTGTACTCTTTACGAATCCTCCTATGGTCCGCATTGCCTGGTTCTGAATTTTTACAAGTTTATAGAGGTTAGATTTACAACTGTCATCAAATAGAAAACTGGCATAGTCCAAGCGACTCCTGATAATTGAAATATATAATCGTCTCAAGTGTTTAGGGTGAATGCCCCACCCCGGACCAGTTAGGACTTTGAAAACATTTAAAAATTTTAATAGTTTTTGTGAAATTTCTAATATATGTTTATTCCAACGTAGTGATCTATCCATCCATAAGCCTAAATATTTGTAACAAAAAACTTCTTGCAGAATTAATTCGTCTACTTTTATATTGATATGAACCTTATTGGCGCCTTTTTTAAAAACACAAACTCTACTTTTTGCAGCTGAAACTTGTAGTCCCAGATCTGACAATTCTTCAACCAAAGTATTGAGAGCCATTTGTAATCGCAACACAGCACTATCCATATCGCTGTCGGGAGTATACAGAACAAAATCATCAGCGTATTGTGAAATATAAACATGGTCGCTATTTTGGACACGTTTACATATATTATGTGTGGCTACGTTAAATAAAAGCGGGGATAACGTGTCACCTTGAGCCAAACCACGTCCAGTACTTCTGACTATTTTACCTTTATCAGTAATGACTTGCAATGTTCTTTGCCTTAAAAATGACCACAAGTATTTACAAATCTTAGGTCCTACGCCGAGCTGGTCTAGCTTTGTTAATAAGCGATCTATTTGCACATTATTGTACGCGTTATCTATATCTAAAAACACAGCTACGGTAAATTGATTTTTCATAAAACCTAGTTGTATATTTGACACTAGTTTGCTGAGGCTGTCGAGGCATGATTTTGATTTACGAAATCCTACGGTATCCTCAGAAAAAACGTTGTTTTTTTCCAAAAACCATTCCAGTCTTTTAGTTATAATATTGTGGTATATTTTACAAATACATGACATTAGTGAAATGGGTCTCAAAGAACTCACAGAAGCCGGCTCACGACCTGGTTTGGGGATTGGAATAACACGAATATCTCGCCACTGTTCAGGTACAAAAGCAATAGAAAAGAACCAATCAATTAAAGTTAGCAGTATTAGCTTACCATTATGTGGGAGGCGTTTAATCATGGAATACGATATATCATCAGACCCTGGTGCAGTATCCTTAGCTTTCGTGCATATTTCGAGTTCATTTAGTGTTATGGGAGATCCTAAAATTGAATCGTCCTGGGAATGAAACTCCGGATGTGGTGGTATCACAAACGGAGGACACAAGTCACATAATAGCAGTTCAGCTACTTTAGGATCAACGTAACAACTTTCAGATCTGTATCCCTTTAGCCACTTCATCCTCCTCCACATTTCACCACACGATGACACTTCATCAAGAGAGTTACAAAATGAGTGCCAGTTATCCGTCGATGCTTTTCTTATGAGCCTTTGTGATTCACTCATTCTTTGTTTAAGAATAGCAAGATTTGCAGGTGTAGGGTTTTTCCTAAAATTTGAAAGGGCCAGTCTCCGTATTGCAACCGATTTAGATAAAGTTGTGTTCCAATAAGGTTTTGGTATAAATTTGCTTGACGGATTTGAGGACCATTTAGTATCTATAAAAAGATTGTATGCAATTTGTGGGTTATCCGGGACAGTGAAAAGGGAAAACTCATTCTCTAAATATTTTTGGTAACCATCCCAGTTTGCCTTTTTAAAATTTCTTTTTTTAAATAGGTTGCCCGAGAATATCATTGGGGGTGTTGAAATCTTAATAGCCAAGTGATCGCTTCCTAATGATTCATTTATTACTTTCCAATCAAAATTGAACGAAATATCAGCCGTCGCAAGTGTAATGTCAGGGGAACTGCGTTGACAATTATCGAGGACTAGTCTTATGCGGGTGAAACTACCATCATTTAACGTGACATAATTGAACTCATCGCATGATTCGTATATTTGTTTCCCTCTGGAGTCCGTTTTGTACGACCAATTAGAGTGATGAGCGTTAAAATCCCCTAAAATTAACGTCTTACCTACATATTGCGAAAATAAGAAGTCCCAGTCCCCCCCGGTTAGTATGAACGGCCGGTGGGCAATAAACGCCGATAACGTTCTCGACATGCCAACAATTAAAAACTTTAACATGAATAATCTCAATTCCCGTGTTATTGTTTCTGCATAACCCTAATTGCGCTTTAATAGACTTGTGAGTTAAGATAGCAACTCCTCCATAATTATCAACTCGGTCATTCCTAAACACTCTGTAGTTGCTTACATTTAACCTACTATTTGGTTCCAGCCAGGTTTCAGTAACGACAGCGATATGGATTTTCTCTTGATTTAATAATTGTTGAAATTCCAATAATTTTGGCCTCAAACTTTGTGCGTTCCACTGCAAAAAATTAAGTTTTATGGGTTTATTATTAGTACCACTATCCATTCTGTGCATTTGACGAATTAGTAAACCACTTCGATAGAACTGATACATCAGATAACTTATTTAAGATCGCCGATATAATCCAGTCTAGTAAACATTGTACGCACTTACGAATTTTAACACTCCATTTTGACTTACAGAAATATATCTCTTTTAACTTCCGTACTACATTCTCAAACGAAAAACTATCCGATGGGTTAGATTCAACTGTATCCCTGTTCTGCCTACTACGACGATGTTTCACGCCCTCATTGTTATCCGTGTTCGCCGCGGCAGCGGCGGGGCCAGCGGCGGCGGCGCCTGCAGCGGCGGCGCCAGCGGCGGCGGCGCCTGCATCGGCGGCGCCAGCGGCGGCGGTCTCGCGCTCGTCAGCGGTCGACTCAGGGTCCGGCTCCGACACATCTATACACATATTATTCTCAGATGACTGTGATGACACATCCCAGTCGAGTATTGATTGATCCGATGAAAATCGTTGCTTTCTTTTTTCGCACTCTTTTTTCCTTTTCGTTGTTCTTGTTGTTGTTGTTGTTGTTGTTGTTGTTTAGGTATAGATGTTACAGTAGCATATGTAGGCGCCTGAGAGGTATTAGCAACACGAACCGGGCTCGAACCTCGTAAAGTCATTAGTGAGTTACCATGGCGTCCGTTCGAGTATATGTTGTGTTCGCGTGATTGGGCAGGGGCAACAAATGGTTCCACATGCATTGTTGTAGCCTTACGATACGTACAATTGTAATCAGACATAATTTTCCTTATACTCCGTTCTTTAAGGTATACAGGGCAGGACTTGGATAACGCCATATGATTCCCGCTACAGTTTACACATTTGAATGTGGTAGTTTCACAGTTTGCGTGGAATTTTGTACACTTGGGGCAGATTATTTTGTTTGACACACACATCTTGCCGGAATGACCAAAACGCCAGCAACGTGAACATTGTGTAACAGGGAACAAATATGGTTCGACTTTCACCCTCATCTCAAATAAATATATGTACTTAGGAAGAATGCTACCTTTAAACCCGATGCGCACCCTCTCACTATCTACCAGTGGCGAGCCTTGTTCTGACGATATTCTTTTTAACCTCTTAATGTCAAGCATCTGAGCCTCTTTAGAAGAAGATTTAATATTTTGTTTCAAATCTTCAATTGATAAGTCAGTTTCCATATTTTTTATAACTCCAAAGGAAATATTCACTTCCCACGACTTATGCATCTTCCAATTACGTCCCTGGAATGCTTCACAGGATAATAAAATCTCTGAATTAGGTATGTTGTCAAACGACACTATCACTTTGTAAGCATTCATATACTTTACCCGTATAATCCCAGGGATACGATTTTGATGAAACAATTTCGCTAATGCGAACTGTTTGGGTAATATTTCTGAACTTGTTATGCAAATATCAATAGTTTCAATCTTTTTCCGCTTGTTTTTCTGAACCAGTATGAACGACCTATTGTCTTCCTCTTCTTCTTCTGTGCTATATGGCTCATGGTTAACTATCTGCATCTGTCCTCTATCACCATCTTGTTGTATCTCTGTCCCTTCGCATTTTCTGACTTCTTTTTCCTCCCCTGATTCATCGTCCGTCTTTTTCTCTTCTACTGGGTCGTCGGTCATAGTGCATAGGGTGCGCTTTCGCGCACCTCAGCACCTAATGTAATTGTGTCGCTCCGGTACGCTTATCTCGACTCAGTGCGCACAAAGTCGGTTGGGTCAGACCACAATCACTATGCACGTACATTTATGGTGATGAAATTTACCTTCATGCGGTTTCAGTGAGCTTACGTCCTAAAATTAAACTAGAAAACCTAGCTCAACCCTAAATTACCATGCATCAAAGAGCGGTTAGATGGAAAACCACTTAAGAAAATGCTATTTAAGTAGCCTCCTAAAAACATTTATTACGCATATTTGCTTAGAAGCTTTGTTTATTTGCTCTTTTGAACCCTATTGAAGAATACGTCAAATGGCCCAACTTTGCCCGCTTTTTTCGGAAAAACACGAATTTCTCAAAAAAATTGTATGATAACATATTCTTTTTATTAGATCACTAAGTCCATAGTGATCAAATACATCCGTTTTTTTGGCAAAATAATTTTTTAATCATCATTTTACCCACTTTTTTGACGATTTTGAAGGCGGGTAAAGTCGGGTTGCGCCCAACATTGCCCACGTTGATTTTGCACTTAAATACAGCTCTAATGGTATTATAATATAAGAATCACAGCGAGGTTTTGAGTAATCCTATCGTTCCCTGTCAATAACTACGCGATAAGTACATAAACTTTTGTACAAATCGGGTGGGCAATGTTAGGTACCTGTTTTCACTCTTTTCCATACAAGGGGCACCCAAGCATTTCCAAAGTACTAGGGTTGTCACTTTTGAGAAAATTTCGTCAATTTAGTCATGCCATTTTTTGCAAGGCATCTGTGTAATTATTAAATGAAACATAGTTTAATAAGTTAATTCTTAATATTTCGAATATAAAAAAATGATAACGAGCCAATCATAGTAATGCCAATTTCCATGTTATCATTTGTAATAATGGATAGATTGAAAACTACTAAAAAACAATAACCTCCTTTTTTCGCGCCGAGTGGTTAAAACACAAAGGTGACAACTCTAAGCCTTTTTTGGTCGTGGGCAAAGTTGGGCGTCACTGGTTGCTACATTTCTACTTAACATTGCCCAACGCCACAACTCCTCCATTTATTATATTTTTTAATTGAAATACAGATATAAACAATCTACAGATATTGCCTTATTACAAGTCATAGGTGTTACTCACCATCGGTTTCCCTATTTTGTGATATGAACTTAAACTTTTCATAAAAAATTGGCCCGCTAAATAATGCCCCGAACTCAACGAGTTCTGACAAGCAACTGAATTAAGTTAGATACAAAAGCCTATAACCTATTTTCTGCTAAAAATAGTGGTGTTGCCAGAAAGCTATTACACTTTCTACAGTAACAGATTTTCTTTAAAATTGTCATTTTGGGCAAAGTTTGGTATGGGGGCAAAGATGGGCTATTTGACGGTATCTAAAGTAAAACCATGCTAACTCTGTGTGAGCTTTAAAGGTTCCGTACCCAAAGGGTAAAAGGTATTACTGAGGCTTCGCTGTCCGTCAGTCTGTCCGTCTGTCACCAGACTGTATCTAATGAACCGTGATAGCCAGACAGTTGAAATTTTCACAGATGATGTGTTTTATAAAAATATATACTAATAAAATAGAATAAAATAAATGTAATATTGGCTCCCATACAAAATACATGATGTTTTGCAATTTTTGTTTATTACCAGGCTGTATCTCATTAACTGTGATAATTAGATGGTTAAATATATCACAGATGATGTATTTCTGTCGTAGCTACAACAACAAATACTAAAAAACAGACATATTTCTTGCCGTTTTATAGATAATGGCACGGAGCCCTTCGTGCGCGAGTCTAACTCGCACTTGGCCAGTTTTTTATAATTGCAACTTCCGCACTTAGTGACTGTAAAGTCGGTAGAGGGTTAAAGTGGGGTAGATAATCGAAATTATTATTTGAGTCATAGCATTGAATCACGTTTCTGTAGATTGTGGCCCTGTCGACATGGCGTCAAAGTACACGCGAGAGCAAAAATTTCGGGTCAGTAACAAACTTTAATATCTTTTGAGATACTTATTCAAGAAAACGCTAGTGACCCGAAACTTTTGCTCTCGAGTGTAGTAATACGAGTATCTGCGGATCTCCGACTAGATGTAGATTGTGACGCCCCGAATGGGTTCGTCCGTGACCAATGTAGATAAACGAAGCATAGGGATTTGTTTTACCGAGATTTTTCCCCGAGAATACAATTTTTAGCGCTCAACCACAATCAGTTTTGTAATTTGATTCAAAAGATTGTTCTACTGTGTTTATTTACACTGACCGTTGACACTAATAAATGCTACAAAATAGATAGAGAAGCGATGGTAGTCTGGCGGAAAAGAGGCCGACACTCAATACGGAGGTCTCCGGTTCAAACCACGGCTCGTACCACTGATTTTTCCGAAGTCATGCAATAACTATCGTTATGATATTTATCCTTCGTTTCTTGGTGAAAGAAAACATCGTGAGTAAACCGGACCTAATCTCAATAATAGTATAAGAGCCCATGACACTGAACCTAGTTCGATAAGTCTCCCAGATGATATATATATATATACATAATTAGTCACGTCTTTAATAGGGGAACATGAAATGCCTATGCTGCAATGCAAAAAAAGTGGCGGCATAATAATAATTTAAAAAAAAAAATTAAAATAAAACGGTTTCTAAGTACCATAAGTCTCCCAGGTCTCCTTTGTTCCTTAAATCAGAAGAGAGTTAGAACTATACGATAATGCGGTGCTGCAAGCCCCCATGACTGGCCTTGTCAGTTGCTGCAGCATCATAAGATTGTAGATGTACGTAAAAAAAAGCGCCTACTTATTGATAATAGCAAAGTATAAAGTTATACGCCTATTGCAAAATGCGGTGATGTGCGCTCTTTGTCACGTTGCTTATCGGAGACTTATCGAACTAGGTTCAGAGTCATGGGCTCTTCTACTATAAGGCCTAGTTTCCCCTCTGGCTTGGCTTGCAAGGTCAGAAGGCGTCGCTTTCGTAAAAATTCGAGCCCACTGGTATCCACCAGGCTCAAATTGAGCTGTGTGAAAAAGCCACTACTTACATACAAACGCTACGAAGATGATGCTGTAAAATCTACAGAGATAAATAGAGAGAGCGTTATAGAGAGAGCTACGTGTGGGCTAAGGAGGTAATGACGTCATTAGACAATAATGTCAACATGACAACCAGTCAAAATGTTAATTTTGTAACGTCAGTGAGACACCTCCTCTTATATTTATTATTTATTTATTTAATCTTTATTGCACATAAGAAAAACTTAACGTACAAAAGGCGAACTTAATGCCATAAGACATTCTCTATATTATTCTCTCTATCGAATCGCTTTTTCTAGTCACCTATAACTATAAACGACTGTTTTGCTGGGTAATAAGGTTCAACTGTGGTTAGGAAAATAGACCAATTTCCGGTGCTCAAGTGGTTCGTGACACGCACACGAGCGCACAGTCCCGATGACGTATTTTGACCTGACGTTAGGTGTGGTTAGGTTTAAAACCGTGATCAGTTGATCACATCACCCCTACAAACGACAAGTTCGCCAATTTGGAATACGCGCGATATAAAGCGAGGTTTAGACTAGCAAGTTTACTTGTGGCAAGTAGGGACGCAGCTATAGTTCAGAATGTGACATGAATATAACTATTTCATTCTAGCATATAGCTGCGTCCCTACTTGCCGTGAGTAAACTTGCTAGTCTAAACCTCGCTTAATGTTTTGCAATCAATAGGCCACGGGGGATGAGATTTCATAGGACAGCTTGAAGGATAGTACGAGAGGCAATTGGACATGTCGCAAATCAGATCATACAAAACTGAAAAGTAAGTGCATTTTTCCTAAGTTCTCGTCCATCAAACGAAAAATGTAATATCTGTCCTGCTTCCAACTCTGATAGTTCGATAACTATCCGGCCTATGGCCTCCGCGGTAACTATGTGATGAACAACAAAGATGCTAATTTTCAAGCGGTTGCCTGCCAACTGTTTTTGATTTTTTTCTTCGGTCTCGTACAGGGCGCCTATGTTTATAATTTTTATCCAGCGTACACACTTTCAGGCAACCGCTGTTTTAATCGGTTGCCTCGTGATCAATAGTTATTTGTGCAACAAGCCAACAAGAGAGGAAAGTTGGTTTTACTTACGAGTGTTGATTTTGAGTCCCGAGTAAGCGAAAGACTCTATAATTGAATCACGAGCGAAGCGAGTGATTCTAAGTTTGAATCTTGAGCGTAGCGAGGGGTCTCAAGAACACGAGATGTAAAAAAACTTTCCTCTCGTGTGACACATACAACTTTTCAGCTCAGTAGTGAGAACATATTAATGTTAAAAAAACACATTTATTTACATTTCTGAATGAAAGGCATCATAATTATAAGAAAAGCTTCTAGAAACAAAATTTCACTCCCTGGAGTGAGGAAAGTCGCAACTTTCGTCACTCCCTGGAGTGATGAAAGTCGCACTTTCGACACTCCAGGGAGTGAGGAAGTAGGCTTGTTCGAACTGCTGAGGTGAAAAGAAATTAAACACTCTATTTCCGCCCCAGTCCAAGTTGGGTCAGTTTGGATTGCACAGGGCGGTTTCTCATAACTTCAGGAACTTAAATACCGCGAGCCATCCGGTTGCCTCTCGGTCGCCTGACTATGCGTCATTGCTTTAATTAGCGTTGCTAGCGTCATTATGGATATGACGTACACGTACACATATGGATACACGTAAGGATTTACTATATTCTGATTTTCTTTGTATGTGACTTACTAATTGTCGTAAAAAGGTCGTAAGCCCATAGACATTAGCACAGAGTAAATAATAGTATAATCACGTATAATACAGAGAGACCTCTGTAATGTCACGTAACGTCACGAATCATGTTGTCCCTTCTTAACGCATGACAAGTTCTCTTTCGCACTTATGCAAACGTATCGGATACGTCGTGTCAAACTCAAATTTTTTGACAGATTTACTTTGAGTTGTACCCCCCTGACATTAGTCTGAGCGTAAAAGAGGTGGTAAAACCACGTAAAACACGCCACGGCCAGTTAGATAAAATGTATAAAATAAATAATTTTAAACGTCAGTCGTGTATGTCAGTGTTACTTATTTGAATTATCAAATGTAACTTGAATAGTTTTAAGCAGTATCATTAAGTGATGTTTGTATATTGACCAAATGGAATTAAATGAAATAAAAAGAGATCCATCACGGCCGCTGAACGATGTCCGTATTACGACGAACCCTGAGGGTTCTAGGCCGGCAGAGTTCAGCCCCCCTCCTCCTCTTCAGGAAGAACGACGAAAACGAAAATGGTACCAATTCTGCTACGATAAGCAAAAGAAAACGGTTTGCGACAGATCTTTCAAGAGTTGGGTCTTAATTCTGGCCTATTCTATTATGTACATCATATTTTTGTGCACGTATACTTTGATTTTATTATACGTGGCCCTAAGTGTAATTAAAAGTAAGAGAACTTACGCTTACGGCAATTACATGAGCTCTGCAGATGAAATCTTGTACAACGGAGAAAGATATAGTGTAGGCTTAACTGCCACACCGGCTGCTGTGAATAAAATGTCACTAATTTCGTACAAAGATGCTAGTGATTACGTGAAATATGTGACCGCTCTGGAAAACGTCCTCACAAACAGACATTCCGAAGTTACCAAGCAGTTAGGACCTTGTGGCGCAGCACCTTTCGGGTACGGAGACGCCCCTTGTGTTATTGTAAGAATAAACAGACATTACGGATCCAATGCACTGCCTCTAAAACCAGAAAGTCTTAATTCTAGCGCCATTCCAATTAAAATTCAGAATTTGGGAAGCGGAGCTTCTAAACTGTGGTTACAGTGTAGCGGCAACAGTCCTTCTGACACTGAACATATTGGCAAAATTAAGTACTACCCTGATCCTCCAGGGTTCGACCCCGGAATCTACGCTCCGGGCAACGCCTCTAACTCGGGTTTGATAGGAGTCCAGTTCTCCAATTTTACTAAAGGAATGGCTTTAGCGGTTGAGTGTAGTTTGTATTATGAAGGTGGTAAATCCACAGTGGACTTTGTGCTTTACGTTCGAAAAAAGGCATAGCTTAACAGTATATACCTCCATCAAGTGTAACTCTGACACTTTTATTAAATCTAGAATCCGTCTACGCTAAGTTATCTCTTTCAGTACTTTCTTCGTCCAATATAGCGCTCCAATACATGAGCCCTGCCAAGTTTGTAAAACTTAGCGCAGATGGATTCTACAGAATTGTAATTTAAACAAATAACGTAAGATAAGTTATTGTAACTCCAAGCAGTAACTGTTATAGCATAAATAAAGAGATGTGCGATATGGTTGTTTATTTTGACGAGGGTTACAGCATTCTGTATCATATTTTGTCGATTGATCTGCTGATATCGTGTTGGCTGATCCAATTTGTTTCACTCCGGGGTGCACAATTTCAGCCACGCATTTGATAATAACAACATACCTAACTTAACTATTTGTGACATTCCGAAAAGTACCTTATGGCGGTTGATGATTCGCGAAGAATCGCATTAGTATTGGAGCTTCGTCGTTAGCACTTAGCAATAGCGTAAGCGCCATCCGCCATAAGGTACCTTTACCCGTGGAAGGTCACATTTACAGGCTCGGAATAAGTTTCGATTATTGTGGGAGTGTTATAGAGCCATCAAGTAAAATGAAAAGAGATATTGGTAGACGACTTTTACTACTTTGCAATAATGATTACGTACAAATAAAACAAACAACTTTCGCAATAATTTATTGATACTCTAATAATTCAATAATTTATTTATTTCACACTATTATAGACTCGTAAGTAGTGAAGACAATAACTTTCCCTTGTTCTAAATAGTATCCACATTAAATAAATACATTTTACAAAATGTACCTAAAACAGGAAATAATAATAATCTTTTATAATAAGTATATTAATAAATGGATCAATCACAGAACTTTTGTACCGTTATCTAATCTGTCCTTAATTTTCTCAGTTTCATTCAGATAATTAATCATAGTAAGTAATTAGAATTAGCCATTAGTATGGATAATTTTCGTAAAGAAACTGAGAAATTTAAGAAAAGACGGGACAAAGGTACAAAATATTTGCGATTGACCCTAATTTGAGAATTTTATTTACAGCACTTCTTTTCTGTTATTCGTTCCACAAAATGAGGCATTTTGTAGTCCTTTCTGTGATTGGAATAATTAAGTATTGTTCAATTGATAACGTCTAAACTATGACATGAAATAGTAACTCTTATATGTAACGCGAATCTTAAAATGTACAACCTTATACGCCGAAAGACTTTGAAAAATTAACTTTCTTTATTCCAATCCCATAAAGAAAGCCTGAGCTTAAATAATATCTACGATGAATATCTTGCTCTTTATTTGTATTCTATAATCAATTGGCACTAGCTATTATATCTATCACATTATGACCTTGCAAAGTGATTGAAATAGAAATTATTAATTTTATCATAGAGTAACTTATATAGAAGAGTAACAAATAGCGTACTAGTAGTACACTAGTAGCTACTAGGTGGAGTAGCAGTGCAGGTGACATTTCCTCTTACATTTTGGGTATCTTTAGGGGGCTTTCGGACAGAGGGCGCAATTGACTTGAGGTTCAAAAAGTTCTTAGGCTGTGCTGGTCTACTATATAAGTTACTCTATGATTTTATAGTTATAATGCAAAATATATTTCGAAGCGTTTCATTGTCAAGATACACAGATTGTTTATTTAAAGGTTACAAATAATAAATGTACTCACACGCTTATTTAAAATTTATACCATGACAAGTTCAGTGTAAACATAATACAATAAAAATAATAGCTCTGTTAAATATTTTTATCAAAGTAATATTCAGATTATGTTAGGTATGTAGGTAGATAAAGTACAGTTGCCATCAAATATATCGGAGCGGCCAAGGTACTAAAAAATATCTGAATATGCACTTTATCGCCTTGATCGCCTGGATCGTTTTTATTCTGTAATAAGTATTTGTTCCTTCTGTGTGATATAAAATAATTGTCAATCACTGAAATTTAAAATATGTAAAATTAATATATTTTGAAATAATATTTAAATGTGTAAATATGTAAATATTATTTTATAACTGTATATTTGCATGTATACTTGTATACTTCTAGCAAATAAATTATTTTGATTTGATTTGATTATTTGATTTGAAAATAAAGGTGTTTTTCAGATAATTGTGACCACCTTGGCGGCTCTGATATATCTGATGGCGACTGTGCAATAGGTATATTTACGTAAGATGCCAAGCATATAGCCATTATCTGTAAATGGGCTAAGTAAAAGTCTCAAGTTTTGGAAATAACAACTAAGTCAAAAAAATATAATTTGGTTTACACTCTAGCTAACAAGAATCATTACAAGCGGCATTAGAATATATAATATATTCGATCAAAGAACATGCATTAACAATTGACATCCTGACCTACCTTACCTATAAAAGAAGCTTTATATTTACGAGTAGGTATTATTTAAATTCAGCTACCATTCCCAATTAGTTCAGCAATATCCATCATAGGCATTATCAAAAATAGAATATAGCAATATATATCACAAAATATATTCATTGTTATAACGATATCCATTTGTTTTCAATGCCGAAATCTTTTTCTAACAAACGTTTTAAAATTCTGCTGATCACATAACCTATATGTATTGCACTATAACTGCGTAGTCATGAATTTATCATGTAATTACCTTTGACCTGTCTTTTTTTAATATCTTAATACTTTGTTTACCTTTGCCAAATATATCAGAGCGGCCAAGGTACTCAATAATATCTGAACATGCACTTTATCGCTTTGACAATAGAAGCGTTGTCGTTCAGATATTTGAGACCACCTTCGCCGCTTCGATATATCTGATGGCGGCTGTACTAGAGCTTGCAACTCCGGAATAATTTGTATGGGCTAACTCCGGAACTCCGGAATTGGCCATACAAACAATTCCGTAGTTGCAAGGCCTAGGCTGTACACCTATTTTCATTTTTTACTCATTATTCGAGCTATTTGTGTGTATCAAAATTGCAAGAACACCATAATGTACGATTCATATTATCAATGGTCGACGTTGGCGGCGTGCATCTGACTTGAGTCAAAAGAATTAGAACCTTATCTACAGTAGTTACATTCCATATTCAAATTAGCAAGAGGTCGCAAGTAGCCACAAGCACACGGTGCCTTCATTTAAATAAATGTGAGTACTAACTACTGGATTAACACCCACTTGCATAAGCATTCACTACTGGATAAGCATTCACTTGGCTCATATCAAAGTCGGTAGTTATTTTACCTGTCGTAGTGTGCGCTACGCCTTACCCACACATGCTTAGCCACATAGTATATAAGGTCATGTAAGAGTCATTTAATCCAGAATATATTCGACATTGATCCTAAATAGTTGTTTCACTACGCCACACACTACATGGCGACCCTGCCAGTGCGGCCTCGCGCTGCACTGGCGGCGCGCTGCGCCAGCCAGAGAAGAATATTTTTGAACAAAGCTAAAAGTGACAATCTTGGTTATAAGAACCAAATATTAAGTTAATTTGATCAGTGTGTTAGAAAAGGCATTGAAAGCAAAGGTCGACTTGTAGGCCTGAAACTCCACTGGACCACTGACGAAGAGGTATACGATTGAAATCACTCCCGAAGGTTAACGCTATGTAGGAATTGCAAGAAAACATTTACTTCGTTTTTAATACAAAACTGATATTATGTGAAACATATTAATATTAGTCAACAAAGTTCAGTGCGTAATAGTTGCAAATCATCCCCAGAAGGTCTCAATTTAGTAGCTGACTCTATGTAAAGGGGGCTGTTATGATTTTTTATAAAAAAATACTATTTAAAACTGTAATAGTACATACATAACTGTAATCCTTACAATAAAGATAAAGGTATACAGTCAGCATCAAATATATTGTAACAGCTAAAGTGATCATATAGTTCTTCACACCATATATTTTGTATAGTGTGACGAACTATTTGGCTACTCTAGCTGTTACAATATATTTGATGTTGACTGTACTAGTTATTGAATTAAAATGGAGCCTACAAGTAATTCACAAAAACCTGATACGTTTTTAAACGAATTTTTGAAATGAATTAAGTTTGTTTAAAATATACTTTAAGGTACAATCGAAAAACGAGGTACTACCTACCCTAAAGTCGGGTTACTTTGACTGGCCAGACGAATACTTTGTTCCACGTAAAAATCATATACAGGAAACATGAGAATATGGACGACTAGCTAAATAAAACCAATCGCATGGCGATGATAATTTTAATGTAATAACGAAAACTAGACAACGTTGATCTCAAATTTAAAAGTAACTCGTCAACGACAAAGTGACCTGGTTTTACGGTAACTTCGTTTTATAATATGTATATTCACGTCACTATTGGAACGGCCTGTAATGGCACCGACATTTTTGGCCTTTTGTCAATTTAATCATGTTGCCATTTCTTATTCCTTAGTAAAGAAACAAAAATATTTGGAAAAATAAAATAGATGTGTAGTCGCTCAACGTACGAAGTACTTACCTGTGTCCAAGTTTTACGAGTTTGATTGACAACATTCACATCTGTAATCATTGCATGCGGCTGTACTCACTTGTGTTTAGTCACTACGCGCGACATGTTTCGGAGAGCTTAGGTCTCCATTCTCAAGCACTAAGACTAGAGTGATAATAGTGTTAATATGTCTCACGAAAGTTTAAATTCAATAATTCACATCTGTACTTGAAATATTTTGTATAAATTAAAAAGAGAAGTATATTGAACTGTCAATGAACTAGGTGCTATATGAAAGAATTCGTACCTATCACAAGATCTTGCCAGCCGTTCTAAAATATTCAAATCAGTCGTTAATATCCACTTAATATCCTACCTTATCCATATGCTAACTAACCAAGAACATGCTGCGTAATAGATACTGTTAGAGCTACTGATCTTGAATATGTCATAAACTTTGTTTTAACAGTTAACCTGATAGACTTTGTACACAGCTAAACAATGATCATAAACAGTGTAAAGATGAAACACCCTCTAAACCTGTATTCATTAAATAAATACAAGGTGTTACATTAATTCTAGTGTTTCATTTAAAGGCATTTAAGGGCCTTAAGGCGATTATCACACTGGCGACGAATCCGCATGCGGCGCCGGCGCGCGAACGAGATAGCGCTATACACATACAGAGCGCTATCTCGTTCGCGCACCGGCGCCGCATGCGGATCCGTCGCCAGTGTGATAATCGCCTAAACCACATCACTACCATTTTTGTAACGCCTTGAATATTCCTTCCACAGGTTCTTAAATTAGTAAATAAAGCATAAAGCTTTTATGCTCATAAAATACATGATTGCATTGAATAAAGTATTATCCATTTAAACTTTAAGATGGAGATTGTGAAATAAGCTATAAACTATGTTGTTTGTAGTTTATTTTTGTACAAATATTGAAGAGCACAGTCAATATCCAATATGTAAGTAGTTAGGTAAGTTGACCTACATTCAATCATAAGGTTCCTATTGAAGAACCTACATCTAAAGGTTACTAATACACAAACCATACACCTAAAATAATATTATAAACCTTACAATGGACGAACACATGTCATTCCAACGAATGCAGTCTACTCATACATCAAACATTAAGTCATTGCTTTCCTGCGAACAAATCTTAAACCGACGTAAATGCAACTCCTAGACGCATTAAGTGCACTTCCACACATAAACGATTAAAATGTTTTAATCTTCTGATTTCGATATCATTATAAGCGCACCTGTGTTGGACTTTTCTCCGGACAAAAATCGCAGAGATTTTTTGTAAGGCAGTGCACGAAATGTGTGAAATCTAAAAAAATATAATCTTAATTCTACACACGCTCAAAAACAGGTTTCAACTTTGTATACCTTTAGTATAAGTAAGAGAAACAAGTACATTTCAGGTGGTTACGTTTAATCCCTTGAGATCACATATGTTGCCCTTTCATTAAAACGGCAATTATTCGCGCACAGAAGGCAACACTACCTACTCGTATGCCATCAATTACAAAAATCCTTTATACAACTAATCACGTCTCTCACTCCGCATTTCTTAGACCCCGAAGTGTCTATTTCACTTGATTTCACTAAGACTATCTAAATTTGGCCATTTGGGAGCACATTTTGAGATAATCTGTGGGTAACTGGTGTAGGCCATTCGTACGGGTACACCGAAAGTTAACATCTCACTCTTATGGTTATAACGGTATCGGACAATCCAAAATAATATTCCCTTAAAACTTTCCAGTTGAGCAATTAAACAATTACCCAAATATGATGGCACGTTACCGCCTTGATAGTTATATGCCATATATTCGTGCCAGGATGAGGTGAAATTCTTCATATACCCCAAGGAGCCTATATAGTCCTCATACATAAAGACAGGTTAGCAGCAACATGCCCGCAATGATGAACAAATTAGGCATGCTTCGGATTCCGCTACTCCAGCCACAGTCTAAATCTCGAGACAATACCTGAAAAAATAGAAATATACATTTTTTACAAACTCCTCATTACCAAATGTTTCCTGAAAAAAAAAACACTTACGTCGCTAAAGGTTCGGTTGTCATAGTATGCACATCTCGCAAATCTAACATCATCTCGTGTTGCCACGCACTTCGAGGGGTTCTCGCAAAGGTATTGTCTCCTCTTACGGTCCCAATCTTCTATCCACCTGTAAAAAATCTCTCTCTGAATTTTTTCTATCACGTTTAAAAACAAGGTTGATTACTTTGATTTTGATGTATATGCATATGCGCCTTATATCATCGTCATCACACCACTTACCCGATTGCACAATCACAGTAAATTGGATTGTCTGCTATTAAAATGTCTTGAAGAAACACACTGTTCGGAACTCCTGGCCATGCTTTCGTGCCTGGATTAGGAGCCCTCATCAGATAATTTGACCTCAGATCAAGCGTTATATTCTTTATTCGTCCGGGGCCCCAGAACACCTCAGGAGGTATCTCTTCTATGCTTGTATTAAAAATAGTAAGCTTCAGGACTTTCGAGTGTACGCCCTAAAAATGTAAATACATTAAATACCGTTAATAAAATAAAAAAAAGTTCATTAAGTATAAAAATTAACAAGAATAAGGTGTACATACGCTTAGCAAATATGGTGATAGATACTTCATTCCCCTTCCTGTTATAGTAATGTTATTAAGTTTACACGGCAACTGGCCGCTTAATTCTTTGCCAAGCTCCACAGATGGACTTTCAACTTCCAGTAAAAGATTTTCTAAACCAGCATTTTGCGTCAACATTTTTGGAATACTAAAGTCTCTGACATTATCGTATACGGTAATTTTTAAGGTTCTGAGTCCATACATTTTGTTAAAGACGCCGTGCTGGAAAATAAAATTGTTTATTTGAAAGGCCTGGTCACAATATATGTACAACATTCAACAATGTGTTGTTATTTTTATCATACCTCAAGTATTTTCAATCGAAGATGAGTAAGGTCAATATATTCCAGCCTCGGAGATAACCCATAAAGACTGGTATTCATCAATGCCGTGATAGGATTCCCAGATAAAGAAAGCCAGCGTAGCTCGTTTAAGGAGTGAGTAGCCTGAAGTAAATATGAAAAGAACACTTATTAATTAATTAATTAATTAACTCGTAATTCACGTCTGAAAGTTTGGATATCCATTTCCCAAGATCCTAGCTCATATTTTTCGCTTCCTGGTCTATCTGTCGCTTAGGTTACTCTTGACTTGAATATGTACTTTCCTTATAAGATCCTCTACTTCCAACTGCCTTTTCCTGTTTTCTCCCATATATAATTTTGCCTGCTTGTCCATACCCTTCTCAATTACAGTTATCAAATCTTCACTAAAGTTACAAATACAATAAAACCTTACCACTGGCACGGTGCTCAGGTCATTGTAGGAAAGATCCAGCTTTCTCAAATGAGTTAATTTCGTAATCGCGTCTGGAGCTATAGATGGGAGGTTGTTATATGAGAGATCCAAACTCTTCAGTTTTGGTAACTGCAACGTGGGAACCTAAAATATGTATTGAAAGTGTTTAAAAAAAACTTGCTTCATTAAATAAAATGAGTACAGCATTTAAATAGTTACATACCTGTAACAGGGTGACATTCCTTAATGCCAAATACAGCAGTTTCCTTTCCAAGCCTTTAAAGGCATTGCTCTCTCGGTCTCCAGAATTAAATGGGTTATGGCTTAGGTCCAACCATCTTAGCTTAGGTAATGCAGTGAATGTACCTTCTTCTATACGAACTAGGAAGTTGTCGGACAAATCCAACCAGGCCAAGGACTGGAAATACACAATTGTAATTACGTTTAAAGTAAAGAAGATACATAAGAAAAAAAAACAATTTTCTTAGAAGAACGAGATTTATAATGAAATGACCTTAGCAAACAAACAATGGATCCATTAGAAATTATGATCTCGAAAGCGATGAGGTGATATGAACACGGTGGTGGAAAATCCAATTCACTATCATTTGGGTAGGTTATCTACCATAGAAATAAAATTTTGAAAATCTTATCGCTCTACCTTATACAGAATATTCTGCGGATATTGTTTTTTTTGGTGGTACACTCTCTGATGGTCTCGTCTAGCCGTGTGGTACATGTACTCATCGCTGTAGTCCTGTTCGTCGGGCCAGTACTCGCTCACTTGGTCGGGGCTCTGGCGACACATGCAGGGGTAGGACAACACATTAGCAACTACGCACACGCTGGCAGTAACTACGGAGCTCGTTAGTCGCCAATCACACAGGGTTGCGGTTATTTTATGCGATCAAACCAAACTTGTTAATCAGACACCAACTAAGGTTTTACGGCATAAAGGAAATCTTCAAAACGGTTATTATACTTATAATAGATAATAATGACTCAGCCTCGTAAGTCCCAGAGCATTTTTTAATACGTTATCTTATGGCTGCTCTACATGATGGGCCATCATAGGGACGCAGCTATACGTCGGAGCGAGATCGCAATAGCGTTAGCTCTCTCTAACGCATAGCTGCGTCCCTATGATGGCCCATCATGTAGAGGAGCCATTACATAAATCAATTATTATTCATATCGCGTTATATAAGAGTGGTTGTAACCACGGATGATTTGCAGTCTAGAGCATAGGTTTGAATCCCATGTAGGTACTTAAAGGACGTACAGTCAACGCCTCACTAGGTATACACTTTTGAACCTTATTCCGCTGTAATAACGTTCAAAAGAGTATACCTAGTGAGGCGTTGTGTGTACAAGTGTTGATACCAGTTGCTAATTTTGCATTCTCGCGATAAAGAGAGTTAGGTATAGGTAATAGGCACCTACGATAGTTTTACGATACATTTGAGAAGTTTGTAAAATTAGCCCTCAATATGACTATGAATCCAAAAGTAAATACTTATGCAATCCATTGAATAAAACTTTCATTATTATTCAAGCTGTTAGTTTGTAAACTACTTCAAATCGTTCAAACCAATCTTTACTACAATGCGAAATTAACGATAGAAATGTGTACCTTAAATCTCTGAACTAAGTCAGATATCGCGATCGAGGGAATAGTGTTACTGCTGAGGTCGTACTCGACCAGGTTGGCTGCGGCTGCAGACGATAGAGAAGAGGTTGGGACCCTTGAAAACTGGTTTCCGGATAAGTCAAACCTGAAAATTTATTAAATATTTCTATAACGATGTTTCGGTAGACATGTTTTCCAAATTACGAGTAATTAAACCAAGAATTAAATCTATCGCAATATTCAAAACAGATTTATCTATTTACGTAACTTTTACAGTCGGTTACAAGAGCGACGTTTTATTGACCTGATCCTTGCACTCCACAAAAGCGTTAATTTTGAACTTTATCATTCTAATATCAAAGATTGGAGGTGAACCCAATCGTCAAGTGTCCGAATACGAAATGTTGAAGCCGTTATAGTACTGCGCAGCATTGGATGTGAGGTGTATTAAACTTGAATCGTTTCTAAATGTGTTTTAAAGTTCGAATACGGCCCAAGACTCGTGGGTGAATTTTTAATACCTTTCCAATGCGGGAGAAATGATTAAGTTGTCAGGCAGATTTCTGAGGCGGTTGTGGGACAAGTCGACGGACGTCAGGTAATGCATGTCGTGGAATATCTCAATCGGTATCTCCACTAGATGGTTATGGGATAAATCCAATATCTGAAAACGTAACATTCATTACAATTCGATATCTACGTACTTAATTATAAAAATAAAATGTATGTACATGTACGGTCGACCTCAAAAATATGTTCACACTTTTTCACCTTATTACAAAGGAGTAAGGTGCAATAGTGTAAACATATCTTTGACGTCGACTGTACAAATCAACCTTGGTAATTTTGGTGAACCATCATGAATTAATTTAGAAAAGTTTTGAATAATGCGACAACCTGTAGATTTTTGACTTTTTTGAAGCAATCGTACTCCAAATCATATATTTCGTTATACGACAAATCTAAATACTGCAGCATGGTCATAGATCCGAACACATCGCGGGTGACATTTCGTATTCTGTTGTGTGAAAGTCGGAGTTCTGACAAAGTTAAGTCCGCATGTCTGTAAAAAAATGATATGTCAATTTTAAATAATTTTCATAATACCACACATTATGTAGCTTACTGGTATACATGTTTACTGTTGATAATGTTTTAAATGTATTAAGTAATAAAATGTGTACCTAAAGTAGTAAGGAGCGATGTACGAAATATTGTTGTGAGAGAAATCCAATACTCTGATATTTACAGACACAGTTCCAAGATCTGAAAGTTAGAATCAATATAGTAGGTATTATAACACTAAAATAGAGCTAAATAAACACATAAGACTTGCTACTAATTAGGAACAACTATGCGCCTGTTCTGATATCTCCATATTAACAGAAAATTTTGGTTTAGATTTTAGACAGTTGTATGCAACCTGTTCGGAAGTTTAGCATCTAAGTAATAAATAAATTGTTGATGTTCGTTAATCGTAATTGACATAGTTCTCAGGTTATACAATTAGTAGAAAATATCATAGAGATAAATCGAATAGAGCACCTTCTTTGATGGTAGACAGAGACAGATAGTAAAAAGAGGTGAAATCAGAGATAAGATTCTCAATGGGTGAAATGCATAATAGCTGATGTACCTACTACACATGTATGGTGTCATGATAATTCGCATTTGCACATTTATGTTTAGCTCAATGATTAACTGGTCTACTAAATAAATGCCTTATAGTATTATCCCATTTGTACCTCCTTGTTTTAATAAAGATTAATACACAAAACTTATAAATAAAAATATTATTGTAGGGACAACCAGGGGACAGCACATTATATTTGAATATAGCGTATTCATCTTTACTTGGCTTATCTTGTAAACAACCATTTATTAAGGACATTATCACACTTTTCTCTGGTATTATCACTTAATATGTTGTTATATACTCAAAGAACCTCACCTTTTATTGAATTTTACCCAATAACGTTACACATGAAAAATATAATTTCTAATACAATTTTGCTCAATAATCGGAGTAAAGAACAAATAACAACAAAAATAAATGACATTGCGACTTCTACATTGACAGACATTTGTTTACATGATAAGGCAAGTAAGGACGGATACGGTATAGAACTTAGTATCACCTTGCTGGGAAGGAAATCCTTCATCGGAAATAAGTCCTGGATGCAAATCAAAAGATAAAAACGTGCGCAATAAAGCTTTAGTTAATGAGGCAATATAATACACGAAAGCTTGCAATACAGTTTAACTTATTTTGAAAGTATATACTTTGAAAATCAAATTGATAAATAAAAAAATGTAAAATAATAAGAAAGAAGACACAGTGACAAGAACAGTGCAATGCTCCAATGTTACCTATGTACTGTTAGAAATCGACAACATTACAAATGAAATGTAAACTTCATGCAACTAAATATTTATGTTATTGAATATTTACGATGACTTTAAATGATTTTCATTATAATTATAAAAGACGGAGGAATTACTCACTTAGCACTTTAGGAGGCGCATAGAAATTGGACGTGAAGAAACTAGGCGCATTAGAATCAGCCAGTGAAATGATTTCATTGTATGACGCATTTACTTTCAATGCAGTTGCAGATCCTACTTGGTCAAATATTGAAAACTTGAATATGAACAACTTGTTGAAGGACAAATCCAACCTAGAAAGAAAAATAATAGTATTAAATTTACACAGTCATCTGAAGGGTTTTTGTGCCAGCATTTTTGCCAGAGTAAACAGAACATGGAACACATTTTGAGTATCGAGAAAATCGTTAGTATAACAAGCTGCTCGAGGTTCGAATCCACGACCTTCAGTTTCAGAATCACATGCCTCTTTACCTCTTTAGGCTTACAAAACATAACCTAAGTAAGCTGTATGTTTTGCACATACAATGTAAACTTTACACTGAAAAAAAAGGATAACCGAACTACTTCGGCTATTTCATCAATAGGTAATCATAATTCGGTAAGAAGTTAATAAAGTAAATTTGCAGAGAAATCAAAGTGTATGTATAAAGAACAAAACATTTTGGTAAGAAATAAGCCTTAGTTTTGAAGCCCCAATTCTTAAGTTACTGGTAGACGAAGTTTGGTTGCTGGTAACAAATTATTATTTTCAGTGTAATGTAACTTACTCAGCAAGGGCAGGTAAATTCTGGAATGCTTCCTCAGTGATGTCGTTGATTATATTTCCTTTAAGTTTGATAACTTTCAGGTTATCTAAACCAGTAAATGCTCTTCTTTGGATTATTTCAATTAAGTTATCCTCAATGAAAATTTGTTGGAGTTCTCTCAGATCTACAAACGTGTGCTGTACTATTTGTCTCATTTGATTATGTGATAGGTATACAGACTCCAATTGTTTGTGAATGTCACCCTAAAAAAATAATTACAAGATTACTTGCCATATATAAATATGATCTCCTCGTATTTAATTCAATTGTCTATTTGTGAAAAAAAATGCATTTTAACACCAAATTATTTGAACGGGTACTAACTATAATATAATCCGCATATGTCTTATTTTACTAACCTGCAGTGTTCCTTTCGAAAAGTGGTCAATGTAGTTGTCTTGTAAATTCAATGATCTCAATTTATACAAGAAATGGAAACACGTGTCAGGCACATTCTTTAGTTTATTATTACTGAAATCCAGATACTGAAGCTCAATAAGAGCTTTAAGTGGTTCAAATGGCAGAACCTTCACGTTGTCCGCCAAGCCGTTGACAAGTTTTAACGTAGTCAAACTGTGCAACTAGAAAATTAAAAACATAAAAATATTTTTTCACACATTTTAAAGTACATATATTATATCTAGAATCCGACCAAGCTAGGTCGCCCGCCAAGTTATATAAGAAACATGGCGCCCTTTGGCAATGTCAATAGATGTATATCTATTGTCATTGCCAAAGAGTGTCAAGTCGATGCAATCTTGGATGGACTCTAAACTATTTACAACTAAGTTACCTCAGCAAAAGCGAAGGGGTCAATAAAATCGATATCGTTTTCAGAAAGGTCCAAAGTCTTGATAGACCGCACGTGTTCGAAGGCGCTTGATTCGATTCTGTTGATCGTGCTTCCGTAGATCTTCAGGTCTTCCAACTCCACTCCGAACTCCAAAAAGTCCTCTGACCTTATGCTGCGTCTGATAAGTTTACCAACAGCAAGATATCGTAAGGATCTCATTCTGAAACATGAAATTTATTTTTGGTTAATTTTGTCAGAATATAAATAGACGCATATATATCTGCGGACTGCAGTACTTAATTATTATAATATATAATTGATACAATTTAATAAAAAAATATGAACTAACCTTCTCACGTCTTGCAAACTCATTTCAATGGAAGATGCCCCACTAACATCCAAGAAGAACAGCTTGTACTGGAAATTGTTGAAATTGCCTTGCGAAAACTCGGAGGGCGTGTTTGTGGCTATCAAGTTTATGTCCACCTGTAACGTAAATAAGGCGGATGTGTAAAGCGTGATTCATGGACAATCAGGGCACACTAGTAGTCATTATTATAAAAGGTGTCCTGTATTGGGTATAACGGTACATTCATTGAATGTCCTAATTTACGTTTACTTGGTATAAGTTATAACACAGATTAAATAAATGTGTAAGTAGTCAGCAGCAAAAGTATTAGATAAGCAATGTAGATATTCTAATTATCTTGGCACGACTTTATAATTTAAGTAATAAGAGAGCTTCCATTTTCACCTCATTTGGCATACCTCACCTCACGCTTCTGCTGATAACTGTACTGACTTTTAAAGTGTGTAAGTATGTAATGTGTATCGTGTATAATGACTGTATAATTTCATGAAAATCATAGTTGTTATTTTTACCTTATTCTCCTTAAGGTTCAAGAATCGCAGTGCATCGAGCTTGTTGAGCATGAACTTGGAGATCATGGTGAGGTTGTTCTCGGCCAGGTCGAGGGTCTGCAGGCTGTTCTCCAGCCCTGCGAAGGCGGCTGGGGAGAGCTCCGAGATGCCGCAGTCGCGGAGGGAGAGGGTCCGTATCTTCGCGTTGCGGAACGCGTCTTCCTGTAATAAAATTATATGCAGCGAAATTGAGGAAATTTAGGAAACAAAAAGAACAAAAATATCGAAGTTTATACGCAATTTCATTTGAATTGATATTTTTTCAGGCTTCGTGCAATCACATTCAATAAGTTGTTGGAATATTATTAAAATATTTCCCAGCTGAGCAAAAAAACAGGTACAAATATCAGAAACTTGATGATGATTGATAACAGAGTCACCGGTTGATAACTCAAATAGGGATAATTATAGCCATAACTCGAGTAAATAAGAATAAAAATACTGACTATGTTTTGGTTTTAAGAACTAATTAACAAACTGACTTAGTCAAGACTTACCCTAAGGGAATAAATGGGATTTCCATCAAGTGATGTTTGGTTCAAAACGTAGAAATTCTTGAACGACCCGGGATACAGCATCTTGATGACGTTATTGTCTAACCTGAAACATTTAGAAACAATTTCACATTTTATAAATAAGAATTCGATAGACAAAAACCGCTTTTAAGGATCTCCATAAATACTAGTGGTCCACTGCTTTTGTACGCTCGGTTCAACTTATTGGAGGTCGCTCTCCTGCAGACAAGGACTGATATTTTTAGCCAAACTTTTAAAATTCTAAATATTGAATTTATAAAGTTCTTACTTTAAGACATCCAGAGAAAGTCTGACGCCATTGAGGTCGTGCAGCGGTGGAACTTGCTTGATGACGTTGTTGGACAGATCCAAGACTCTCAGTTGTCGTAGGGGTGCCAACTCTTCGTACGGGATATAGGTCAGTTGGTTGTCGCCGAGTAATAACTGAAAGTGAGAAAACACAATCTGTAATCACTTGGACGTCTATTAAAAGCAACAATATATTTTTTTATTGGTAATTAAAATGGTGGTGAGGGTCTGATGGTGGCCTGTCCATCAGTCTAGAATCAGCAGATTTATATATTTTGGCGTGTTAAGAATTCGTTTTGGGATTTTAAGAGTAAAATTTTAGTTATCTGTTAATATATAAGTGCGTAATTTATAAATTAAAAGTATGGTTTCGTTAAGTGTATTTAAAGTTACGACTACTACTCTTGTTACCTTGTTGAGCCTGCTCATGCCATCTCTAAAGACGCCCGCCTCAATGATAGCGAGGTGGTTTCCCCGAAGGTCCAGGGTCTCGAGCATGGGGAGCCCAGCGAACGCGTCCACGGGCAAGTTGGCGATGGAGTTGTCTGCCAACACGAGGGTCTGCAGCGTGTTCTCCAAACCTCGCCAGTTGTCGCCTGATATGTCTGTGATTTCATTTCCTGGAATGGCAAAGTGACTTGTTACTTGGTGCTGTACAATAAGAATTTTTAACAAGATTTCATACACCTTTCTCTATTAATTGCTTTTCCATCCAAGCGACATGATATGAGTTACGATTTACCAGTCACTAAGTTTTATATGAGAATACGACAACGATATGAGATGGAAATACATAGACATGGGATAGGAAAGTAATGTACGAAAGACTAATAAAAACATGTTATTAAAATATTTTCCTTCACTTCCTGACTTCTATTATAATGGTAGAGGAGCCCAAGAGGGGATTAGTTACTCGAGCGTGTCAGATTAAGATATGGTCACAACCTTTTTTCTGCAGGTAGCGCAGGGAGCGGCTCGGAACGGCAGTCAGCTCCAGCTCTCACAGCGTGTTGTCCAGCCCGTAGAACGCCTCCTCCTGGATCGTCTCCAGCGGGTTCTGGTTTAAATAATATAAAAAAAAGTTGTTTTACCAGTAAGGTCAAGCAGCCTCAGCTTCTGCAGGTAGCACAGGGAGCGGCTCGGGACGGCAGTCAGCTCGTCATGCTTGAGCTCCAGCTCTCACAGCGTGTTGTCCAGCCCGTAGAACGCCTCCTCCTGGATCGTCTCCAGCGGGTTCTGGTTTAAATAATATAAAAAAAAGTTGTTGTACCAGTAAGGTCAAGCAGCCTCAGCTTCTGCAGGTACCGCAGGGAACGGCTCGGAACGGCAGTCAGCCCGTCCTGCTTGAGCTCCAGCTCCCACAGCGTGTTGTCTAGCCCGTAGAACGCCTCCTCCTGAATCGTCTCCAGCGGGTTCTGGTTTATCGCCAGTCTATATAGACCTGTAAGTCATCAAAATGGTCTATTATTAGCTTGTCTTTGTCTGTTTGTTGTTTATTGGTTTTGTTACGCGTTCCCTGTAGGTACGCCGTACCTATGTGTATGGGAGTGGTATATGGAAAATAGATTTGTATCCATTAGATACATGTAGGTATCAGTGGCGGTGGGTAAATTTTTTCTTAGGCAAGCCGGTGCTGATTTTGGCCTAAAATTTCTTCATGAGCTGTAGGAAAACTGCTCAGGCGCCTGAAACTTAGGCAAGCCGGCGGGAATCGTGTTCTATGGACGTGCCGCCACTGGAAAGTATATAGAAAACGCAAAATCGCGCTACGTTTATGTTAGAAGGTCTCTCATACATTGCCGGTTGTGGCAACATTTACTTAAGGGCGATATTATTCCGAATCAAATCAAAATTATTCATGTAAATTTAGTTTTTTTTTGCTGCACCTTTAAATACTAGTCTTTCTGCTGGTTAGCAGAAGTAGATAATGCGGGAGATGTGTTCAAAATAATCATGACACACACCGCGGCGTACCAAGATAATTTTGAACAACTTGCCTGCTTTGCTACTTCTGTTGCTGACTGTAGTATTTCGTATGAGTAGCTTAACTTCAAACTCAGATAAATCCATCTGCCAGATTATACGATTTAGGTATTAAGAAAAGATAATAGGGCAGATATTTGCTGAGAGGGTCGATTGGATTTATCTGAGTTTGAAGTTAAGCGATACGTATCGTCTTTATGTGTATATTGTAGAATCGTAAATAATAATATAACCATAAGAGTACGAGAATATGAATTCACACATACCAGTAGCCTGGAAAAAATGCGGTTCCAGGTCTCTAATCCTGTTCCCAGTCAGCTGCAACGTGAACACCTTGGAGCTGTTGACGGCGGCGGGCACGCGCAGGATGGGCACGTTCTTGCACGTCACGATGCCCAGATCCCCGGCCGGTTTCGAGCACGTGCAGAGAGCTTGGAACAGGCATGGCGGGTGCCCGGTGTCCACGTGGATCTGGGGATATTAATATGCTGGTTAACATTGCGAGGCATATTTAGTAGTGACAAACTATTTCTGTATATTTTTAATGACAACAAATTCAGTTGTAAACAAAGTATGTTTATTGTGTTTGACAGGTTTGACACACAGTATTGACATTAACAAGATTTTGACTTATGACGGCAACAAGGCAACAAGCTTATTTTAAAGTCCGTATACGTCTAAGTTTATATCATAGACGTATGATGAAATAAAAGTTTAAAGTTAAGGCTGCGTTCCCAGAGATGAGCGAAGATGCGTTGTGAGCTTAGACTAAGGAATGTGTTTGTTAAGAACCTATCGTAGAGCTGAGTTGTGCGAGGAAAAACAAATGAAATGGTTCTATTATTTTTCAAAAACACATTACTCGCAACACATCCTCACTCATCTTTGGTGGAAACGCAACCCGACGCAACCTCACTCAAACATGGCAGTGAAAATGAATGGGATGGCCACTTGAGGTATCATTTTACTCGCAAACATAGCGGTACCTGCCCATTGCGTAGACGAGTACTCATATATTATTTTACCTAGTACTTTGTGAACATACAGTCTTCAAATTTACATGTTGTGTTGGTTTAAAAATACAAAAAAAATGTTAAAAAAATATTAGTTTTACAGGTCGATAACACGCCATAAAATTACAAAAAAAATTGTAACTTCCTCGAAGCAAGGTTTATGAGTGTTGAGTAGGTAACAGAATCTGTGTCAATGAGGGTAGAAACACGACCGAGTGCAAGGTCAGTGCATTCATTACCCGTGAAATGTGAAACTTTTGCGTGAATATTAAACTGGTACTACGGTAATAGGTATTATCACTTGACCAAAGCACAATTTCCGGTTCAAATGAAGCACGCAGGGGGGTGATTTTTGAGATTCGAGTACTCGAAAGTGACATTTATAACTCAGAATAAAACGATGAAATTATGTTTTAAAAATAACAGCGATAGGAATTTAAAATCATGAGTATTTAAACTATTAATTTCATGCGAATTAATTGGCGGTAAGCTTGTGTGTGCGATTATTTTCGAGCTTAAACTTTTTGAATTCGGGCGCTCGAAAGTCAAAAATTGCCCCCCAGGTTTCTCAATTTATTTTGAATTATTAATTACTTATCTTACCTCTAATGCTCTGGATAGTGAAGCCCATATCATCAGCAGAAGTGTGACCACCACTAGGGTGTACCCAAACTTGATGACTGTCATCAAACTCTGCAACAAACATATCAATATGTTACATAAGATAAAATAAGTCTCATTAGCTATACAGGGTGTTTTATCGCCCCTTTTATATTATGAGAAGATTAGGTAGATCATGCTGAATACCAATTACTATAGGATCAACCTGGCAGTCGTAAAATAATGTTTAGAAGCCCCATAGAAATAAGAAAATGCATGAAACAACCAAGATTTATTTCTTAATTATACCTATGCTAACTACCTACAGTTAAGATTTAGAAAAGACATCCTGATAATGATAGTTAATTGCGGACTTTTTTGTAGACCTTTTTAAGGTGTACAATACTGTACCTGTACCTTATGTCACTCGATATCTCCGTGAATCGTGAAACGATTTTCAAATTTTTTTTTAATCGACCGGGTATAACCTCTAGATGGTCCCATTGTCACCAAGTCGGGGTCTGGGATGGATGGGATCCTGGAGAAATCGAGGGAACTCTTCAACTATTATAGGCACACCTATAGTGATTTCACCATTTTTTACAGCAACTCGGCCACTTCCTCTTGGAATAGCGGATGCTAAGTGAAGTCGGTTCTTTTTTGTTTAAAATTATTATTACAATATTAATTAATATAAATATATTTGTTCGATAGTTGTAAGAACATAATAAATAAAATATGTGATTTTAGGGAATTAGGTATAAAAAGAAACAATACTACTACGCGCTACGACGTAGCGCACGCACGTAGCATTTTAAAGACTGCAGGAGACGGCACTTCAGGGACAAACCAATCGATTACTTATACATACTTACTCTCACGCATTATAGCTGCCACTCTATTCCTAAAATATGTATAAAATAAGTATAATTTTGGCATTAGCAGAGCATTAGATATTCCTTTTGAGAATAATAAATATCTTCAAACCGAAATATGTTGTGAAATGTGAATATAGTACTAGTAGTCCGCCTCGAACTGAGAACTCGCGATTACCTGCAAACGAGTTGACCAATATAACAAGACCCTAAGGAGGATTTTTTTTTCTCCTTCTAGCTCCATAACCACTTGATCGATCCTGCTCATAATAATGCAGCCCCAAGAAATTTCATAAAGATCAGAAAAACGTTACTAAAGTTATCGTCGGACAAACTATCGAAATCAAAAAGCCATCCAAATGGGGAAGCCAGGTGACAGTTCGGTCTGGAGTTGTTTGTAAGAATTCACTTCGCTTACGCTCCGCGAGTTCGAAAATATTTAAGGGTGTAAATTTTGCACGTCCCTATGCAGAAGTTCACGGAGCACCTATTTGGTCAAGGTCAATGCAACCTGCGCGCGCCTCCACTTGGACTTAGTGAGAAGGACATTCAGAATTTAACGTGTATGCGGGTAATTCCGAACTGAAACGAAAAACACTAAAAGGGTGGCGGGGAATTCCAAAACTGGAATCATTCATTAATTTCATTATACATTTTCGATTTCTGGGTTTACTCAAATTTTATCTGACTTATAAAAGTTTGCGACTATATCGTAGGAATATGATAGCAAACTAGATGCACTAAGATTGATACAAAACCTATATAATTTTTAATTTGTAAATTTATCTCAGAAACACGGTACGCATTTCTGGGTGCCGGTTACGCCGATCCGCATACTTTGAATTAATAAAATCTAGTAACTATACAGGGCGGTCCAAAGCTTGACGTTCAAAAATTTTTTTTAGACTCTCCACATCAAGGACTATCAGAATATACCCCATGTATGTTAGCCGATTTTTTATAGTTCAGGAGCTATGATTTTTTTTTGTCAAAAATTCTGGTATGATGCTTTTTAACTATACCAAAAGATTTCTTTTGTAACATTAAGCTTGCCTAAGGAGCAGCCGTCAGTAAAAAAATCATCATCATCATCAGCCGGAATAAGTTGCGAAATTGATAAGTAAATAAATAAAATGTATTCTAATGCTAAAATGAGATGGAATAACCTTGTTTTTTTTATTAATTTCTTTTGTAACAAGACGCCTATGAAAATCAGACCTAGATTTCGGGTTATAAGATAAGAGATATGATGTGCAATAATATCGCTTATTGCTACTATTTGATGACAATGCGATTACTCCTGAATGCAACCGTTTAGTTTTTACCTACAATGGTCATAGTATTTGCACTGATAACAATTTGCGCTAACGATAATGAGCCCTTTGTTGATAACACGTCGCCGCCGCCGGGGCCGTTTGTTTGATTGAGTTGCAGGTATGCAAATGATGTTTCGGTGGTGACAACACAACACTCAGTCTTCTTGGTTTATTCTGTGTCATTTTAAAGTTAAAATACATTTTCTTTACTTACTTATCAATTTCGCAACTTATTCCGGCTGATGATGATGATGATTTTTTTACTGACGGCTGCTCCTTAGGCAAGCTTAATGTTACAAAAGAAATCTCTTGAAGAATACGATTAGTTTTTTTTTTATAAATAAAAAGCATCATACCAGAATTTTTGACAAAAAAAAAATCATAGCTCCTGAACTATAAAAAATCGGCTAACATACATGGGGTATATTCTGATAGTCCTTGATGTGGAGAATCTAAAAAAAATTTTTGAACGTCAAGCTTTGGACCGCCCTGTATAATAAGCATATCAATAGATCGTAGATAACAAACAGGTCACATTCATCTCCCTGCAGTCTACAGTAATTAATATACTTAATATTTATGTTTATTTATTAAAAAAGTCAGTAGCAGGAAGTAGCTAAGCAGGGTGAGGTGTTCCAAATGACCTTGACACGCTCTTCTCTTAACAATAAAGTATTTTCAAGCTCGTTTTGAACACCTCACCCGCTTAGCTACTTCTGCTGCTGACTGTACAAAATACGACACGTCGCCTAAGTATTTCAAATTGTAACACGTTTTATACAGGTGAAACAAAAATACTGGTGATCCTTAATTGGTTACGTATTCTATTTATAAAAAAGGAAGAAAAAATATCCACCGAAAAAAAAATTGGTTGACGACGTGTCCCATACAAAAAAAAATTTCGCGCCCAAAAAATCTTTCTTCTTGCTGCATCGGCCACAGCCCCTAAAAATGATGAATTTGTGATATACAGTGTATGTCTTTCATAACGACATTGGTTTTAAGTAACGATAGCTTAAAGTGCTGTTAACAGTTTTATCAAAAGAATATAACGATTACCTTTTATAAATAAGAGTAATTAATTTAAAATAAATTCTCGAGCAGCAATGTTTCGCTAAGTGTTTCGCGATAGCAGGGCGATTAAGTCCTTTTATTACGAACAAGGTCACTTGTCATGATTTTTGATGGTCTTGTCAGGATGACACTATAAGAGCGAAATTTCAATGGAATCACATGTCAATTGTTAAGTTTAATTTATTACTGATTCATTGCGTGCCCAATTAATTTGTATGAAATTTTTTACTTTTTATTTTTTATCTAAATTATGCTAATTTCAGTTCACTAGGAGTTATACTTTCAGCCCTTAATATTAGTGTCGTTATGAAAGACACACACTGTATTATCATTATATTTCAAGCCACGGTGATTACAATCTATTATACATAATTTAATTAGTCACTGCCATAAACTTAAGTCTTGCTAGAAATTAAAATTAACACTCAAAATTGTATCAATGTAGGTCGCAAAATCAGTTTAAAATGTGAAATATTTTAATTGAGGACAGCGACAAAGCTTATTATGAAACGAATATGGAACGATAATGAATATTTAATTACGCTACGCCGCTCATATAATGCGGGTCTTTCGATGGCTCGATTCCGAGGTTGATTTAAATCTGAGCCGCGCTTCAAATTCAGAGTTTGACGTCGTTGGCTTTAATGAGCGGGTAATGAGTACGATTTTACACGCGTATAATCGTTTTTGGTAAGCGCGAATATTGGAATACTAACTTCAATTAAAAATCGAGGCCCTTTCAGAGCATTAGATATGTGATGTCTATAAGTAGCAATGTAAAACCTCAATGCTATGGAACTACGTGCGAACCTTATCAATAAGGCCTGTTAGTGGTTATGTTAGTTATCAAAAATTTACCGGTCTTAAAGAAATTTTATTATAACATCACATTGGCTGTCGTACAAAAACGCATAAAAATTATCTAGGTATGATTCGATAGCAAATAGAGCATCATCCTCTTGGGGTCCGCTTGGCAACCTAATCCCATGAAGTGGCGTAGTCACTAGTTTCTGCGAAAGCGACTGCTATCTAATCTTCCAACTCTGAGGGAATACTAGGCCTTATTGGATAAGCTCCAGTTTTCTCACGATGTTTTCCTTCTTCGAAAAGCGACCGGAAAATATCAAATTATATTTCATACATATTTAAGTTCCGAAAAGTCAGTGGTACGAGCCGGGTTTTGAACCCGAGACCTCTGGATTGAAAATCAGACCTTACCGCCAGGCCACCGGCGCTCGATTTTAAATTGATATCAAGATATGAATTGAAACAGCAAACAAACTATAAAAAATATATGAATAAGTATCATGTTTTCCATCTCTGCTGACCTCTACGATAAATGTTAGTCGTGGAGAGAATAAATTAGGAGAAGCTGTGAAAAGCTCGCGAAATGAATGAGACCCACCCGCCTTCTGCGGGCCGGTTTTTATTAGGCGGCAGATTTCCAAGCAACTTTTAGGGAAGAATTCGAATTAAAATTCTTAATTCCTACATTTTTATATGAATTACAAAAAGATCTAACTTTACAAGTACCTAAGAATAAAACACAGAATTTATTTAAATTAAAAATATAACATTTTAGGTCTTGTGGGACTTGGGCTCAAAATTAAGGATGCAATGAATATTGTTAATTAGGCATTAACATGAACTAAAAAAGCTTTAAAGATAAATGTTTTACTTGTCAAAATGTCTTTTAGTTTGGGTAACAAACATTCAGGATGCCTAATTTCATCTTCCTAACATGTTCAAAAGTTTTTGCTTGATATTCAACTCAACAAGCATCAATACGAATGATAATTATGTAGGGTGCCTACACATGGCCTACACTCACCTTTCAAATTCACTCGTAATGTGCGGTTTTGTTTTTTTCGCATTACGTTACTTTTCAATAATAATAAAAAAATCAGTCGAATTGAGAACCTCCTCCTTTTTTGAAGTCGGGTAAAAAGATCTGGGACCTGGACTTATTAATTATTTAAAAACCTAGACCGCACCTGTTCTTGTTCCACTCGTCCACCGAGGTATGTACTTATTTTAATATTAAAATCTAGGTACTACAGTTAAGGCCAGAAAAATATAAACAATTTTAAACCCTGAGTCCTTCACTGTACCTCTACTTATTTTCATTTAGAATTTACATTTCTATAACGTGGTTGGAATTGCTTAAATAGTATAGAAATGCTTGGTTGCCGGTTGAATCGAGGCTCAGTGCTCCGTTCCGTACATAATACTCGTAGGTAGGAAGAACACAATTAACAGACTTATCAATCTTAAATATGGCGACGGAGCTGCCATCTTATAGAAAACCAATCAAACTTTTCATATAAGGTTAAAGTTAATCTTGAAACGTTAAATTATTTATTCTTGCTTGTTATAGCTGCGATAAAAACAGATATTGGTAGGTACCTACTGTGTGTGTAGGTGCTCTTACACGGGCGATTTTTCGGGCAATTATTGCCCGGCGATACGTTGCCGAAACTAATGGAGCAATATGGAGCAATTCATTGAGCAATACGAGGCAATTTCTAGATATTGCGGCATTAATTTCGGCAATCATTTCCCGTATTGCTCCATTCATTTCCGTGTTGCTCTGTATTGCCGACTACAATTGCCGGTATATCCAGACGATTGGAAAATTCAAGGCAATTTGTATTTCTATCCTGTACGCACATATATGCATGTCCCATTCTTTTTATAGTAGGGCGAGCGCGGTCCAGGTGTAGGGGAGGGGAAACGGCCTGTTACAATAAATCCGTTCAAAAGGTCGTTTATTAAGGAATATTTTACGGCGCTTACGTCATTTTACTATGTGTTTTTGAGTTATAACTCAAAAACGACTCAACCGATTCTATTCAAAATAGTTTTCATTGAAAGTACTAATTAAGCCTCACATTCGTGAATTTTACGGATTTTTTGAACCCACTGTTCAAAAGTTAGATGGGAGGGACTGGGGGGAGGGGGGACGCCCTGTTTTAAACTTTAAACCCTAAGAACTTGATACCCATTTGGGTTTTATACTTATATTTCCACTGAAGATATGAACGCATCTATTTCTCTTTTTTTAAGTCACTATTTTAAATGCACTGCAAGCTTCAGCAGCTAGAATTACCTTGTCCATAGTTCAGAGAGATTCTGATTTTGGGGCGAGTGCGGTGCGGTCTGAGTGCAAGGGGGGGGGGGGACGACGCGGTCGTATTGCTCCACTGTATTTCTCGTGTATGAACGTATTGCCTAGTTTCCCGAGTTGCTGCTATATGGGGCAATTCGAATGGAGCCAGAATGGCGCCATACTGGAGCAATAATTGCCCCATATTGAGCAATATTTCGAATTGCTTGAAATTGCTCGAAATGGCCGTGACGTCAAAAATGCGACAATTCGGCAATTTATATCGCCCGTGTAAGAGCACCTTAACTTTGGTATTATGTATAAAACCGCTCGCATAAATTGTATTAACAGTAATGGTCTCACATAACACTCATGTTTGCCTCAATTGGCTGGAAAATTGGCCGACTATATTCTATTTGAATTAACATTTAAAACACGCACATTCCATTGACGACTCTATTCGTATGATATAAACTGTTCACAATTGAACTGTACCGCTGAAAATATAGGCCTTAATATGAGAAAACGTTCGATCAGGTTATAGTGCATTGCGGTTGAGAATAGATATGTTCACCCGCGGGATGCTGGGAAATATCAACATTATTGAATTTATCGCACAAGCAAAATATCAACACAATTTTTCTGGTGATTTTAAAAATCGCATCGGTGGGGAATATTTTTACGGGCGAAATACAAAATAAAAATAATAATGGTTGGATATTGTTATGTACCTACAGGGTGTAACAAAAATACTGGTAATCCGTTTAAGGGCATAATTGGTATCGTATTACGAGTTGGAAAAAGTAGGAGAAAATTTTTTGGAACGCGAAAAAAAATTTTTTTTGTATGGGCCGAGTCGTCCGGGTATACAGGGTTGGCCAACCCTCCATACAAAACCAAAAAAATTTTTCAAGAGAAATTTTTGTTTTCTTAGTTTTTCACAATAAGAATACGATGCCAATTATGCCCTAAAAAGGATCACCAGTATTTTTGTTACACCTTGTAACATAATTTCAACAAAAACAAAATGATATCTAGATGTCAAATACATTTTAATACATACATACATACTTTGTAACTAAATACACAAAGATTTAACATGTTAAAAGCTTTTAAAGCTTTTAACATTGTATGTATTTACCTACTTACTTGTAGAAATATACATCGAGTTTTACGATTTACGACCATTTTCAAGTATTCAAAAGGTGCAATTTCTACGAGTTTACATACTCAGAGCCTCAATTCTATAAAATAATTGTCTCATTACACGACACGACATATAATCTGGGTACCCACTCGTACATATGTCTGTACCTGGCTGGGTACACTGATTACGTATTCAGAACGCTGTATTTGATTGTTACGAATTATTAATACATCATTACTGGAGGACATGTGAAATGGAACCAAATACATTTGTTTTTTATTATTTTGTTGATATCATGTTCAGTCGACTACAAAGAGATGTATCCACTTTTGGACCTTATTACAACGTAATAAGGTGAAAAAGTGCATACATCTCTTTGTAGTCGACTGTACTTAGTGCTTAGACGGAATATACATTTAAATACATTATATACCAGCCAACCTAAAAGCCAACTTACCTTATTAACAAAACTAAACTTTTTAGATCCTCTATCAGGGAGCGTTCAAGTATTACGTAACGCAATTTTTGAAGATTATTGACCCCCCCCTTCCCCCTGTAACGCGTAATTTCGTTTATCTGTAACGCAATTTTTGAAATTGTTTGACTCCCCCCCCCCCCCCCTGATTGCGTTACGTAACACTTGAACGCCCCAGTGTTTGAAAAACTGTACGTTTTTAAACAATACATTTTCACACGGTCTAGTAAATGATAATTTCGTTAAATATTCCTTCTTTGATCTTTTGATTAGCTTTTAAAGTATCTATATGACAGAAGTACAAAAATAATTCGGTAATTTTTTACCAGTTTAACCAATGACTCGGCTCATCGCTAACTAGACTAAGAGTAAGCTGTAAACAGTCGAATGACGGCTCGTACATATTTCACTCATCGTAACATTTCCATAGCACTCACCATGATCCGTGATGTAAGTGCACTCCTCCATAAACCGCTACATTCGGGTCAATCGCTCCAAAGCTTAATGCGACCGGTCAGTTCTGCGAACAAAACAAATGAAACGATAAAATAATATATTTTTCAAACATCGCTGCTGGTTGGCCGGAAAGCCTATTTCGTCAAATAATTGCCTGGATTTATGATATACTAAATAAAAATTCATTCGTTCAAAAATAAACATGCCGCCATCGCCAGCATCCTAGGTACAATACCGCAAGGGCCTAGTTTAGATTTGAGCTAGTTATTAATTTAGTTTAATATTTGTACTGTAGTAAATTCATTAGGTACATAATATATTAATATCCATCATACAAAATATTAGTTTAAGAGGTAACATTTATCGTTAATTACGAATTAAAGAAATTAGGGTGCATTGGGGTAATTCCGCAAAGCGTGCAACAATAAAAATCAACCATCGGAATTATCCACCACTTTTTTCCTATCGGAATTACCCCAATGCACCTTATATAAAATAGGTAAGTAAGTAAGAAAAATATGTTTTACAACAACTAAACGGAGTTAAAAGCTTTGGTTAACAAAAAGTGTACAAACTAGTAATTGTGCTTAATGTCTAATACTCATGTACAATTATTTTAAACAAACTCAGGCTTAAAAAGACTTGAAATTAGAAAGCTTGTACTTAATGTAAAACCGCACGACTGAAATTGAGAGCTTGTGTCAGGAAAAATTGTATTACTTGTATCGAGTCCCGAGAAAATGTATTTGAGCTAAATTAAATGTGTACTCGGTCGGGTTGGAAAGGTTTCACGACAGGAATGTCATGGCGGGGTAATTTTTCCGGGCCCGGTTGGCAGGGTAGAATGGGCCGTGCTGTATAAAAGCTTATGGGGTAATTCTTAGTTCCGTGAATGACGAGGTGAACCTTATATTTTGTAATTTCCGACGGGATCCACATTGTAATATAATATAAGATATATATCATTTTCTCTATTTGAGAAGAAATATGAGTTGAATTTCGTTGAATCATTGGATAGTAGTTAGGTACTGTTTTCACATATAAATATGAATTTATTAGATGAGTTTTACAAAACTGACAATCATCAGGCATGAGTCATGACACTGATGATAAAAAATTTAGGTACTAACAATAAAACAATATAAGTCAATAACCATGAAAGAGGGTGGTAAAAATATGGTAAAAATGGCCCACACTGTCTACTTTTTTAATCAAAATTAGCTGAAAATTCAAAATATAATCTCCTATTTTTAGGACACTGGGTCGTTATTATTTCACTTTTCATAAAAATAGCATGGGCCTTACTAGGGTACGTAATGTATTGTATAATTCTGTAAATATTGTCGAACGACCCCATTTTATTCTCAAGTGTTGTAATTGTAACCTACAACTTAATTATTTTATGTCGAAACCGAATTTTCAAATGAAATTTCCGCATTTAATTACTCCTAACGAGTCTCATTTGTGAAGCTGTCACAGAAATGTCTGAAGAATGGAGTTCTTGATATTATTCTTTACTGGGTTCTTTAAAAGTATGAAATGCTTCACTTTCCCAGGATACAATTTCGTCGACCTACGACTGTGATGTTTACTTACATTTTAGACACAAAAAATATTCGTTTGCCTTTGTCGGCCATTTTTTAAGTATTTATGTTGAAGTTATATTTCAGTAGTTAGTACTAAATTTAGTTGAAACTATGACCTAACATTATACTCTAACAAAGTCTCGCATTACTAGGCATTTGTCATTATGATAAATTGCCAGTTGAATTAAAGTTTCTTTCGAATATAAACGTATTTCAAAATATATAAAGGATTTTTTGATGAAGAAGCGTGATTATTTATTACGCAGATGATGAATTCTTGACGCGTGTTTAGAATAATTTATGAACTAGGATTAAAATTAGGCTAATGAATTACATTATTAAAATACTAAAGTAGGTACCGTAAAATGGGGTGAGTAGGGTGAAAACTGACATTCAAACCTCGATAACATTTTATTTATATGCAAACTGAATAGTGTAGGTATATAATGTGTTCCGGACGTTTGTATTTTAGTTTCTATTTCATTTTGGGTAGTTCCATTTCATAACTTTGACGATAAACAGGAAATCCCACCTCATAGTCCCTCGTAATAGGAATAAGGTGGGGTGAGCTGGGCTTTCATACAAAGGTGATTTTGGAAGATTGTGGGATCGATTTTTTTTATTATGACTATTATGAGTATTACTAAGTATAGCTCTATTTTAAATTGGAATACATAATTTTTGAAGCAGTAGCGTTAAACTCTTTTGTTATAACTCATTTTGCATTTTTTTTCTTGTTAAGTTTAATGTTTATCAATTTTATTATGTTTATGCAAATTTCAAACAATGTATATTGTTAATTTAATAAATAATAAAAAAATACTTCTGTTTATATGTATACAAAGTGCTTATAATGTAATTACTAACGATGATGAGCAATGCTTTATTCATAAATACGTATCCGTAGCCTAGCTTTATGCTAGCTTCGCCCATGAATGCTAATCTCATAAGCACTATGCATTGCGTGTATGCAGCTGTGACCTCCCACCTCCCTGTTATGGTGTGATCACATATGCGTGCGAGTGAGGAACCGAATGACGAGGCGAAAAGCGCACGACTGTTTACAAATGCGTGTTGGCACTCGCGCATGTGCGCGCGCGCGTGCACTGCACGCGTCGAGGAGTTTTACGGGGAGACGAATATGTGAAAAACATTCGTGTTGGCACTCGCACTGTACGATTGATTACGAGTCGTACACGAATGATTTGTCGAACTATTCGACGAGCACCGACGTGAGTACGAAAACGGTAGTGTGAACGCCGTATTAGAGCGATGTCCATATAGCACAAAGCCACGAAGCCGTAACATATCGGCTCGTCTAACTTAACGTAATTAAACGCGACTGAAGCCAATGACGGGCTGAAGCCGGATTCGGTGTGGTGTAGTCCGCCAGGAAATAGCGCCGATTTCCGACCTGCGCACACTTCGTGCCAAATCATTAGGAATTTATGGGGACCGAGAAATATTATTAAGGTTACGATGAAAATTAGATACTTAATAGATTTTATGAATTCGCATTTTATGCACGGTAGTAAAAGTTTGCAATCACAGCAGCAGCACAAGTTGAAGGGATACGCGAAGCGTCAAATTCAACATCATATCAGTACGTGACCTGATTTGCTTAGTACTGTTTGAATCGGTATTTTTCTGTAATGTTTGGGTGTGTTTATTCATGCTTAAGAAGTTGATACCGACGATAGGGACATATTTGGCTAGACTACAGGCTGTTTAATAACACATTGACATTGTGAAAGATTCGTTTGATTATCTGTCGCAGGCACAAGATCTTCTGAAATCACCATCTGCTACAATGTAGGTATGGTTTACCCAAAGATACGAATGAAATTTTAAATACTACTTATTTACTTACTTTAATAGCTACGGATACACGGATATATCCGGCGGACAGAGCCGTCCAGGTATGGCGCGAATTGGACACGGATTTGTCTGCGGATACATCTGAATAGCGCCATACATGGACGGATCTGCCCACCGGACAAATCCGGCGTGTGTATCCCTAACTATTGTCTTAGTCGAAACATGGGTTAATTTTGGGTTAAAATTCAAACCGTACCAAATTATTTGACACGTTATTATTAAAATAAATAATGGAGGCAGACGCGACGCTCTATCATTGACGTGCTGTAGGCAATTCCGTACAGAAAATCTAAATAAAATTGTACAAGATTCTACCTATTACGGAACTAGAGCGGGCAGTAGACTACGTCACTAGAGTAACCGCATTAACTTTCAAGGGCCAAGGCGACAAAATTGCTTGCTCGACACGATTGCCATTTTGCTTCACGGTATTGATCTGTACCGTACCAGCAAACGTGTGGTATACCAAAACTTGTGTGTACGTATCGGTCAATTATAAGGAGATTATCGTGATATTCTGATTAAATTTAAACAATTAGAATGGGTGCACCAATACGACATACCACGGTCCAACTTACCTACCTAATACTGATCTTGACTGGAGTTGAAAATTTTGGGTGCCCTGCGGAAAACTCTGAGTAAAAATGTATCATTTCTGACTTTTATTTTAGTCTAATTCTAATGCAGTTACTGTGATATTCTCATCCTCACAAAGAAGATCCCTACTTGAGAACATTCTGATAATTGATGACTAATCATTAGTGCGACGGGGGCACAGGACTACAGCTAACCAACCACACTTGTTTGGTTCGACATGGCGCCTGCACAATCCTGCCTTTTGAAATCGTGCAGTCTCGAAATGATAATTGCTCTAAAGTAGATATAGGCGCCTATGGGTACATTTTATACAGGAATTTGCTTCTCGTCACACCTAAGTAAATTGTCTGCTACACGAAAGTTTCTGATACATAAGTTCTCAAAACATTCTAAGACGTATTACAGAGACGTTAAAGCTATTTTTCAATTGATGTTTATTTAGGCATGGTTACAGTGACTCGTGGTCTATAAATACCTACAACATAGTTACTATAAGGAAAATCGGACCGGTTTCCAATCTTGCATTTTCCTGGCATGGTTAAAATAAAACAACTTGAATGTCATATGTGTATCGACAATATCCTTTAAGTTTATCAGCTGTTAGAATACCATAAGCTTGTTTTGAAAACTTGTGACGCAGCAAACGGCTTTTGAGCAAATATTTTCGCTCAATTTGGCACCTATTTTAAATAATTGTGTCTGAGAATATGCACAATATGGTATAATCTGAATACCACTGAAAGAGTATTCACATCATTTGAGTTATTATTTATAGATATTAGGTAAACCACTTGTGCCATTTTCACCCTAAATAAGATTCAGATGACCATTATCAAAACCAGCTTTTTCTGGCTCTCTTAGAATAAATTTAGTTTGAATGCATTACAAACGTTTGAGTGACCTTTAAGAACTCGCTTTCTAGTGGGTAGTTTTGCTATTAACCATCCAAATTACGAAGTGGCGTGTTACCACTTACCACCCTGTTGGTGATTACCGGCGCAGGTCAAGGTTTAACTTTAAACTAAGAAGACTCATTCCAGAAATAAACTTTTAGTATGTAATAGGATGTAATAGACGACCACAGTCTAAGAAATTTTTGAGGCTCTAAGTCTTTAGCGCCATAGACGAAAGCAACCTAGAGATACCCAAAATATAAGAGGAAATGTTCTTAGACTGTAGTGGCTGTATATGTATTATCGAACTCGCGGAGCGTAAGCGAAGTGAGTTCATACAAACAACTCCAGACCGAACTGTCACCTGGCTACTGGGACGTCTCGGCATCTGGATGGCTTTTTGATTTCGATAGTTTGTCCGACGATAACTTTAGTAACGTTTTTCGGATCTTTATGAAATTTCTTGGGGCTGTAGCAGATATACATAAAATTTGTAAGTTCGCATATGAGCAGGATCGATCCAGTGGTTATGGAGCTAGGAGAAAATAAATCCTCCTTAGGGTCTTGTTATATTGGTCAACACGTTTGCAAGTAAATCGCGAGTTCTCAGTACGAGGCGGACTACTAGTATCTATAGTATAGTATCAGATACGACGTTGACACACAAGCACAAATTATACAAGTTATTACACTGATACAAGCACAAATTATACAAGTTATTACACTACAATTACACTGATATCTATCCCTCTACGAGTGATCTAGGTAGCTTAATATATAGGGAATAATTGTTGGTTAGTCTTAAAAACATATTAATAAAAAAATAGTTTGTAATCAAAATTGGTAATATTAATCCAGACTCAAGATGTAGAAGCCCTTTAGCTAAGAGATTATTATAATATTACGTATTCGTCTGCATATCAAATTAGCCGAAGGAGCGTAGGTAAATACCTGAAGTTCCAATCCGATTTCTGTTATTGGACTATCCAGTACGAAAACAATATTGAATTACTTACATGCAAATTGAATCTATTATGTTGAAGGAGCTCTTCGTGACGAGAGTTCGGTAGAGATCGTATAAGAGGTATATATGTGACATTGGGCTTTTACCTAGAATTTGATTTTCTATTTAAAAAGTACAAGGCACTCGAGTTTAAATAGGTAGGATTTTGCAAATCTTTCAAAACATGGGGTGGGGTAGCACGTTCAGACCATTTTACTGGCGATCGGCTTTCAGATTGCTCCGGGCGGTGACTCCAAATGATAATGTCAGTATGTGTAGGTAACCTTCATACCTATGTTTCATAAAGATTTATGTAGTCTTTTTGTTTTCCGGATCGATAACGCTGACAATGTCAAGTCTTTATGTAACTCGAAAAACATAGTGTTTAATAAAAGCAACCTCCCCTATGATGGCCCATCATATAGAGCAGCCATTAAAGTTTTTATAATTTGTTATTAGTTTGATTTAAATTTGATATTGCACATGTCAAAAGTGACGTTTACCTAATTAGATGATCCTTTTCTTGTTGTTAGTTATCAAGTCCATGTTAAAAATATCAAAATGAACTTTTACCCGTTTAGTGACATTAGTAGTCATAATAAAAAAATCATAAATTGAAATCATTTTGATGACAAATTCGTAACAAATCACGACTTTTGTAGTTAAAATATCGCTTAGAGAAGTAGGTAACTTCTTCTTCCTAGCGTTTATCCCGGCTTGGGGTCCGCTTGACAACCTAATCCCATGAATTGGCATAGACACTAGTTTTTACGAAAGCGTCTGCCATCAGACCTTCCAACCCAGAGGGGAAACTAGGCCTTTTTGGGATTAGGTCCGGTTTCCTTACGATGTTTTCCTTCACCGAAAAGCGACTGGTAAATATCAAATGATATTCCGTACATAAGTTCCGAAAAACTCAGTGGTACGAGCCGGGGTTTGAACCCGAGACCTCCGGATTGAAAGTCGGACTTCTTACCGCAAGGCTACCAGCGCTTTAGCTTAAAGAAGTAGGTAACATTCGCAGAAAATAGTTGCGGAAGTCATTCTTTTATTACATACCTAAATGAAATTACAAACTTCTAAAAGATAACAATCCCAATAATTGGTAAACAAGTCGGCTTAAAGAATGTCACCGCCTGTTTCCATCTTTGTCACAACGAAGTTAATTTGGGCTGGGTCGTTACTCACCGGAATCGCACTCTTTGTGGCCTGACCCGGAAATAATATTCCGACACAATTATTACGACTTACCAAGCGTCACAAAAATTATGGTGCCATTTGCAAACCTTGTCCTAGATTTCTTGCATTAGGTGCAATTTCTTTTTTAATTGCCTGACTACTTCATATTTTGCAAAGTCAGTTAGGTACAGATTATAGGTATTGATTATTTTTAAAGCGCACCAAGCTGATTATTTTGAGCTCAAACTTCTAAAAATCACACTGGCCAGTTTCTCTCTATGTATCATATACTTAGGCCTCGGCGTTACTTAAAATAATATTGCATTGTCAACTTGCACAATAATAATCGTGTCCTTTCCGATGCAAAATATTAGCAAAATGGTTAGTTACCAAACTATTACAAAATACATGGCTAAATCAACCTAAAAACACTAAATGGTAGACAAACTGGCACGTAAGTACCGACCTAGGTATAGAATGGGCAGAGGTAAGAAGTAACTAGCAAAGCTTGCAGTAATGTTGCAGTTCCCGTAAGGCCTGTACGTACACCCAGATTCAATATTGCATGGACAATAGCTAGTAATACACGTACAGATCTGCCCGCCGGATTCGTCCGGCGGATATACCCGGCGGACAGATCCGGCCATGTATGGCCGCTATTCAGATGTGTCCGCAGACAAATCCGTGTCCAATTCCCGCCATACATGGACGGATATGTGTACCGGGCATATCCGCCAGATAAATCCGGCGGGCAGATCTGTATGCGTGTATCCCTAGCTAATTCATACGTTGCCATTGTACTTAGGTACCCATGTACATTCTACGTGACAAGTGTTTATTTCGCAACAGCAAACTTGTCCGCAGCCTTACTTGCCGTCGTCAGCGTTAAACGCGTCCTTCGCCATACGCTTTGTGTTACCAAACTTTAAGGCTTCATTTAAACAGATTAGTTTCAATTTACACGGACTTTCGGTCTTCTGATTAAGTACATGTCGCGCGAGTAAACAGACGTCCAGTAAAACAACTTAGATTGTACATAAACTTAGCTAAATACGGGCCAGGGTTAGAATTAGAATGGAGTCGTTGATGGACTTTGTCCGAGACGTGACGTAAATAGTTGCACCGTTTAGACTTTAGATATGATATCCAGTTAAACATGAATATACATAGACTAACCAAATAGAACATTTTTGCTACGACGGAGTAAACTATAGTGTTTAAAAGGAAATATAAAGTAAGTTAGTGAGTCGGTGAGTCCCTAAGACATAAAACATATTACTAATATGTATAAGTAGGTACGTACCTAATCAAAAAGCATTTACTTTCATCGTCCATTAGATATTGGACCGTAAGCCAGAAACTTTCCTTAACCAATCGCGTCCCAGACCAACGCGCATGTGGCTCGGAGTCCATACATGTATGCACCTATTCCCTTAATGCAATTAATACTGGTAAAGTTTTTGGCTACGACCGATAAAGGAAAAAAGTTGAACAGATATTATTTAGCCTAAGTAACTAGGTATAACTACTAGGTATTTATTATTATTTTTTTTGTATGTCTTTCCCGACCACGGAACAATGGTGTTCCGGACCTTTGGGAGGCGTATGCGGAGCCGAAACCAACGCGCAGAGGCCCTTTCGACAATTTAATGAAAAGTGAGGGGTACACTAAGCGGATGCTGCCCCTGCCCGTGTCATGGGACGCACGCAGAGACAGCACCCGCCATGGTGTAAGGACTATTGAGAATTAATGGAGTCTAAAATGTACTAGGCTATTGGGTGAAAAGTATGGACTGTTGAATGGGCTATTGGATGAAGAACCGGACGCCTGCCTAATAAAACGGTATCCAATTTTATTTCCGGCAGACGGTGACTCGCCCTTCGCAAGATGGGCCCCCATAAAAAGCGAGATCAAAGATGGCTCAAGGGCAACACCGGTGCGGGGGCTGGGGGTAGAGAGGTGTCACTGGACTTTAAACATATAGCCAACTCGCCACTTAGGTTTCCACATCTACCCTCGAGAACACAGCTCTAACGACCCCACTCTGGACAGCCGGCTAAGGCAAGCCAGAGGCAGGGGATCTGTCCCACCATCCGACAGGGCACCCCAGGGGCACTCAGGTACGTGGAGTCGCTACTCTCCAACAGCTCGCCACAAGCTGCCCTGCGTTGACTGATTGCGCTGGTGAAAACCAGCGGGCGATGGGGTCGTCACATCCCTACGCCTAATTATTATTTATTATTATTATAAAACAGTTGCATTAAAAAGTAAAGATAAAAAAAGTTAGCTGTTATTATTGCAATATCAAAGAATAACAATTATAAAAATAACGCCGGGCCATGCTCGTCGACATCACCGTCATCATCGACATCAAGTCCAGCAAGTACCTAGACTTAGCTCACGAGGTAACCGCCATGTGGGAGGTTGATTCGGCGATCATTGTGCCGATAGTTGTTTCTGCGAACGGTCTCATAGCGAAGAGTCTCGACCAACATCTTGAGAGACTTTCGCTACGGGGTTGTGGTTGGATCAAGGGTCAGATACAGAAGGCGGTAATTCTGGACACGGCGCGCATAGTCCGAAGGTTCCTCACTCTGCGGCCCTAACCACCGGCAGCCTGGGCCTTGCTCCGTTGCCGGCGGCACCCTAGGATAGGTTTTTTATGTTTTTATTGTTTTTGTGTGTTTTTCATGTATTTTTGTATTTTACTTTTATAAAAATATTGTAAAAAACCTACTACTAAGATGAAAAATGAATAAAGAATACAAAAATAATAATCGATTTACAAAATTAATAAGTGCGACCACGAAATGGAAATACCACCATTAAATTAGATATTTAAATAGTTCATTTCAGCGAGAAAGTGAATGCGTTTTAGCATCATTTATTAATTAAACCGTTAAAACCACTTCACGAAAGTAGACTTTGGGTCATTGAATCAAGGTTGTCAGTTGTTCCAAAGTTAGAAAGAGTTCCCCTAATGACTTAACGAGCGAGATAACAATGATTTATTCGTAGGTAATTAAGGAGGTTCGGCAACTTTAACGATACTCGTTTGGCTGTTCGACGGCTGTCAATACTTTGGTTACCTTATTCACCTGGAACCAAGTATATCGCCTCAAGCAACCCTACATATTTGTGACTCATTTATTACCGTTGTTACGTATCATCAGGTCGAGATACAAAAGTATATTACCGCTGGATAAAAATGTTTTGTGAGTATCAATCTAGTTACTTTTAGCAGAAGCTACGTGTTGGGTTAAGGTGTGGTGACATTAGAACTTATTTAATACAGTTTTTTTTATTAAAAATACTTCGTGACAAGGCTTGATGTTCGAGAGCAAGTTACTGGAAATATACGTCACTTATTTTTTGCATAGTGTCACTAGTGTCGCGTTTCGAAATAGTGGACGTAGTGGACAAACAAAGGTAGTTTCATATATAATTTCAAAAATATAACATATACCTACGGCAGATGTGCATCAGGGTCGTAGACTTTATATTACAATATTAATTGAGAAATTGCAACTCAAAGTAATCTATTGAGCAAAAACTAGCAGAATTTCTTTATAAAAATAAAAAAAGTTTATGACTGCAAACACGTCTGCTGAACAATGTGGACTGTTAAGACTTAAGCTACAGGCAAAACTAAAAGAGAACATATAATCTAATTTCCATTCAGATATCCTAAATAAAACGTCACATGCCCAATATTGTCGGTTCCGCCAAAAATAACATGGCCGCTCTCTAATCAGGGCCTTAAATAAGCCATATTTCACGAAATCGCTGGCCCGGACAAGATTGCCTAATATAACATTTAACCTTTACCTTTCTGCCATAGCCGTAAATGTAATGAACCCTCTAAATTGACCTTAATTCGGCTAAGATCAGTTATGTTACTTCTCATACCTACTGATAGTATTAGGGTTTCATGCATTCGTAAAAGTAGGATTAGGTTACGATTGTTGGATTTTGCTTTAACTATGATTACTAGCTCTTCAGTAGGTACCTTAGGTAGGTAGGAGTCTTCGTGTAGGTAGGTCGAGGTTGTATCTATCATGCTATTGATTATGTTTTTTAGAGATAGGTAAGTACGTGCAAAATATCGTCATTTAGAGATGCCTATGATTTTTTTAAACGTAATGTTAATAAAAGATTTCAAACTAACATGGTAATTTACCTATATAGTAATATTCATAATTATAATAACTACATTAGAAATGGGCTATTGGCGCTTATGTCGGGAACTCATTAAGAAATGACTTATTAAATCCCTCGAATAATAATGGTGTTTAGTTCTAATGTATTACCTAATAAATTGAAAAATGTATTATCCAGTTGAACGTACATTGACAGGCTCTAGTTAATTGCAAAAAATACAATCGTGTATAACGTTCACTACCATACCCTCCCATCCTACAGATACGGGTAGATACCTAGGTACTAGCTGCACAATCTCTCAGATTATTATTTTAGTCATACTGTGCTATGAAAGCTCCGAAGCCTGGAGTTCGATTTTTGAATCTCACCGGTGACTTTTTTTGTATGCAGCCGATGACTATTTAGTATGAAATAAGTCACCCGGTGAGATTCAAAAATCGAACTCCTGTACATAACTCTACTTAGCTGAGATTTGCATTTACCACGCTGCAGCAGGTACAAATCCATTACAGCGGCCCCGCGAGTATTCACAGACTCTTTAGACGTCAGAGTATATTGTAACACAAATAACTAGGTGCGTCCATACAATATCCATTATGTGCTTTTTTGTTTACTCATTCAACCTGAACTGCAGTCGGGTAATACATTTTATATGACATTTATAACGAAAATGGTGTAATTTGAGTCTGGAGAAATTGCGCATAGTTTTATTGCACGAGATATGAAGAAAATTGCATTGGAGTTTGTGTATTTCGTATTATATTTATTAACATATAAATATGGTGGGACAATCTTACACAAATCAACCTAGTCTCACGGTAAGCTCAATAAGACTTGTGTTTTGGGTACTAAGCGACGATATAATAGATAGATAAATAAAAACTTAAATACATAGGAAACGCCCATATCTCAGGAACAAATATCCGTGATAAACACACAAATAAATGCCCTGACCCTGACCACTGACCAGGATTTGAACCCGGGCCCTGCTGCTTCATAGGCAGGGTCACTACCGACTAGGCTAGGAGGCCGTTAAGTAACAGCATCGGCCAAAGTCTAAAATAGAAAAAAAATGGTCAGCAGTTGCGATATCACGACCCGATAAAAACCACTAGAATATCACCCCGCTCACAGTGATCAATCGTCTTAATGGACATTCATTCTAAGTAACTTTTATTTACACCGAAAGCTAAAAGAAATTGATGGTAAATAAAGACCAAGAAAATCAACCTTTTTGCACCAACCATTAACCTCATTATTGTTCGCTTTGAACAATACACATAGCTACTAAACAGCAATATACAACATTATTCTTCCCATTCACGTTTCATGGACATGATACTTTATTGTGATCATAAAAAAGAACAATTGCACATGTGTCTAGATTAAATCAAAGTACATAGATTGTGTGCCATCCTGACGTGACTGGAACCCGTTCAGGGCCAGACACATGTCATTTGTTGGTCTTTATCTGAAAAAAAAACCACCCCTACTTATCAGCGATTGTGTCGTATTGCTAGGTTTCACACAATACAGACATTGGAACTACAGAGCAACCACAAAGACCCCTATTCGACATGGCAAAACTGACAGTCGCTAGTGAGACAACTTTTGCGACAGCCGAAATCTCTAATATGAATTTACAAAAGAGTGATATCCACTTACGTAAAAATCAATAAAAAGCTCTAGCGAGACCTACTGTAAAAGCGAGAATACGTTGCGAGCAATGTGTTTAAATAAGAACCAATCCTGGAGTTGCGCTGCTCGAGGAAAGGTATCATAATAAAGTGATTATATTGGTACTTAATAAACACATTCCTCTCAACACATCCTCTTTCATCTCTGCTAAAAACGCAGCTTAGTTCCTACTAATACCGTCTCAAATCTTAGAAATAAGATATAAACAGTTCGTTGTCTGGAGATCATCATGTTTAGAAACCAGTCAATGTTGAGCATGGTAGTCAATGTTGCAGCATTTGACAATAATGAGATTAGAATCTACAAAACATAGTTATCCAGTCCAGTAGTGAATCTTTGGTTTTGTTTAATAACAATACAGACTTCAAAATTGAATTTACTTTTGACACGTAAACCATAAGGTTTATTATATGTTCAGTTCGCCATTGTAAATAAAAATTTAATTTTATAGTAGATGTAAAAACCCTTGACACGACCCATAATATATGTCTGAAGCTATGGAAGCGTGAAAAGTGTCCTTTCCGGGACCTTTATTTCATTGGCTCGTAAATCATAACATAAGGTCATAACTAGATAGTTAAACAGCCACGTAACGCCAAAACGTGGTTTTGAAGCCATGTTACCTCTTCTATGCCGCTTATAAATCTGCATTACAGTTGTTGGTTGTTAACTCTCATAAATGTGTAAAAAGGTTAGGAACCTACACTGCTCAGTTCCTGTTTAAAACGTAAAATTTATTTAGTTTTACGAGTAGTTGGGGTATTATAATTTACATTCCTTGAATATGAGGATTTCATGTGGATGTTCATATTTTTGTGACGTTATGATATGCGCTACATCGCATTTAGTTCCCCTATTACGCAGTTCACACATATAAAACCTTTTCGTAGTTAGGGTTCCGTGTTCAAAAGATGGCAGTGGGATCCTATTAATGATGTTTGTTAAATATCCCTAGTCAGAAACAGCTACAGAGTGTAGCTTAAATGGAATACATATTAAAAGAAGATTATTAAGCTGAATCTGTATTAACTAGTAGTCCGCCTCGAGCGGAGAACTCGCGATTTACTTGCAAACGAGTTGACCAGTATAACAAGACCCGAAGGAGGATTTTTTTCTCCTTCTAGCTCCATAGCCACTTGATCGATCCTGCTCATATACGACCTTACAAATTTTATGTATCTCATACTTACAGCCCCAAGAAATATCATAAAGATCAGAAAAAAGTTACTAAAGTTATTGTCCGACAAACTATCGAAATCAAAAAGCTATCCAAATGCCGAGACGTCCCAGTAGCCAGGTGACATTTGGGTCTGGAGTTGTTTGTAAGAACTCACTTCGCTTACGCTCCGCGGTATTATAAATTACCGTAAAACGCAATGCTTGAGTTTTTAAGCAGGTATGTATATGATTTGTATTTTGCACGAGTGTACATCAAAGGCACACATATTAAATATACAATGCATGTTTTCATTTTTGCACAACTGATAACTACAAAGGATTAAGGTGCAAAAAAACAATCTGACGTCGACTTTAAGTGGAAATTTTCCTGTTAACTGTATAATAGGGTTAATTTAACCCGCTGGAAGTTATTAAATCAACTATATTGAATATTTATCAATTTTATCATTCAAGAATGGAATGACAACCGGTCACGTCGCAACACAGGTCCCCACGACCGGGCACTCCAGATAGCGGTGAATTTTAAACCTAATCCAGTATCATGCAAGGTCTAACTTCAAATGCACTTTTTGTCAAACGTTCTCACGATAGTGCTGACTGGATATTACGTAAGAATGTCTAAGGTCGACTGGTGCCTCTTTGTTTGTAGAAATCTTGATTTTGACGTGACTCGTATGTTTATTAGGCTAAGGTGCATATTCCGACAGGTATGGTTTTGTCGCGTTGTTGTTTATGTGAGTCATGGATTGGAGGTTACAATACAATTACTACGTGCAGTTTGCGCTGGTGCCACATAGCTTAGTCATAAAAACGCAGCGAATAAAATGGCCTACATTGGTACCAAACGTGATCTATCGGCCTTGGTGCTGTGCAGGTGATCCATGAATGAGCATGCTAATTTTAACAACAACAGGCTAGTTTCCTTAAGAGTTAAATTAGCTACTCTACTACTCATGAGCCATCAAAACACGTTGTTACTGTAAAGTTTGTTTTAAAAATAACAAGCTGAATGAATGGTGTGAATTTTTGATCCTAATCAGTAGTAATTCTTACGGCAGGTAATTAAGTATTTTTCCTCTCCAACGAAGAGCGAAACTCCTTAGATACCTACCATATCTTATCTGGCATTATATGTGACAGTCCTCATCAAAAGGTACCATTTGGAGGACGGCGCTTACGGGTTTATTGCTCGAATACAGTACAATACAACGTAATCGCTTTCCACCAAATGGTACCTTTTCATGCAGGTTCTCACATGTCATGGACGTCATGGTTAAAAGTTTCTAATTACCATATCAAGAAATTCTATTTTTTTGGGTACGATTTAATCGATCACCAAATAAATGCGAAGTGGATGACCTAATAAATAAGACTGGCCGCTAGAATAATTGATCTATTCTGCCACCAAAATTGTACCACCAATAACAAAATGATTATCAAAAAAAAAACTTTAAATTTCTGGAAAATTACATGTATCATCAAAATATTATGTCTAAATTGTATGAACAAACGGTAAAATAAAATAAAAAATCACCAAAAAATCATTTGTAAAATTAAATATGCATAGTATTCATTCTTTTCAAGTGCTTTGTAAATTCTTATTGAGAATAAAGCTCTTAAACCATACAACCTTAGAAATTAGATCAGGCATGGCGAAGCTTTACTCATTAAAAGAGTACGTGGCACCTGCTGGGGACGCCCACGTCGCCCACGGCCCTCATTACGCGTGGACCCTCAATTAAAGGCGCGACGATGCACTATGTCATTCACAATATTCACTGGAATTGAAAGTATAACATACGGACCAGTAGAAATGTGACATCCGATTTCGCATATTTGCATGAGTTCTCTTGTTCCTTTAGCCGTCAACACAGTGAATCCTCCTGTTTTTAAAGGGTCGGCAACACGCATGTGATACCTCTGGAGTTGCAAGCGTCCGTAGGCTACGGTAGCTGCTTACCATCAGGTGAGCCGTATGCTTGTTCGCCACCGACTTTGTATAAAAATAAAAGAGGTCAATGTGATCATATTTTATCTTTCTTTGCCCCTTGATTAGCTAGATTGTCTGATAGTTTCCGCATGTAGTGTGCAAAAACAATGTTTGTGTCGTGTACAGTCGACGTCAATATAATAGACCATCTCAAACAATTTAATGGCACGTAGAAAGAAGGATATCCAACATACATAAATATTGTTGAAGCACGCACACACATTCATCACACTTCACACACACAAACACACAAAACACACCCGGGAAACAACGTGTATACCGATAGCGCCGAGTTTCCCGATACAACACACACCTTTAAAAAAAAAAGATGTATAGTTCTACCTTTTATAACATAAAGTTATCGATATACTATAGCGATATTATACCGCTTATACCTCATCGTGTACAGTCGCCATCAGATATATCGGAGCTGTGGAGGTACTCACAAATATCGGAACATGCACTTGATTGCCTTGACAATAGAGGCGCTGTTCCGATATTTGTGACCAATATAATAAATTGTGTTTTCGTCGTGTTTCGTTGACTGGGATTGTGGTCAGCTTTAATTGGTTCCCCCGGCTCATTGTGCAGCGGTCCATCTATTGAGTGCAGTTAAGATGAATCACGGGTCAACTGCGTTGGATGATATGATACGTACAAACAATTATGGACTGCAATTACCTAGGTACTGAGCGAAACTTAAATTAGTATTTTTTAATTCCGGATTGGCGGTACAAGTTATTCCTGTTTTAGATTGAGTTAAATTTTTTGCGTATTAATAGAACAGAACACATAATATAATAATAGATAAAAATCAGACCAAACTAGTACCTGTCTCGTTGAGTATCATATGGCCAGTATTGAGCACCAAAAAGAGTGGGTTTATATCTGTTTGTAAATGAGTTCTCGGAAACCAAAACGAAAAAATTCGCACTGACATTGGTCGGTCAAACAGCTATTAACCTATATATATCTACTCGGGCCTGGCGTATAGACCTTATACTACTATAAATTCGGCCGCCGTCCCTACACTACATCTACATAGATCTATAATTATATATAGGTTACTTTATCTGCGTGGAATTACACTCGAGAACAAAAATTTCGGGTCAGTAACAATTTAAAATTAATATCTTTTGAAATATTTAAGAAAATGCTAGTGACCCGAAACTTCTGCTCTCGAGTGTACTAACTGCCCCTCCCTCCATTTACTCTCCTTAGGGATGATTTCGGGAATAAAAAACATCTTATGTCCTTCCCTAGGACTCACACTATCTTCATACAATCCCACCGAATATGTTATTAATAATATCAATATGATATCAATTTGATATCAGCCCATCTAGCCTGCTACCTATATCAATAAAATTAATTGTATACTAAAATTACGAACCAATATTTTAAATATGAATTTCACCGTTTTAGGATTACAGCAAGTGAAGGAGATCTTGTGCAATAAACTTTTCCAGACATTTGAAAGCATTACGGCAAAGAAACATCAGTAGCTCAGCTTAAGTCCCTTAGGAAATTACTTTGGCTTCGCCTACGTTTACCAGTAAATAGTAAATAATAGAAAATACTTAATAGTATTTATACGGCTCTCTAAAGTGAATACTTAACCATGAGATGTTGTGCAGAATTTGACCTACCCACACATACAAATACTATATAATAAGCACACGTAAACGAGTTGTTTCTGCGCATCAAAGGATTGAAATTAGTTCATCACATGGTGCACGGGGATATGAATATTTTATCCAGGTGACGTCATGTATTTTAGATGAAGCCTGTACCAGCAAGTGTAGCAACTTTCTATATATGTATATATTTTAAGAGTAAACATCTCTGACACTTTTAATAAAATAACGAGGATGCCAGCAACACAATTATTATCTTACACAGCGTACCTACTAGTGATGTGCCACAGGATTTTGTTCCCCCCACACAAAGGAAAATATATGATGATTAACATTACCTAAATGAAAAAAGTATAAAATTCGAAGTAGGTAATGAATAATCAATGTTTTTTTTTTATAATTATACAATAACATAACGAGTTTCGTAACTAAAGTTCGATCGATATTATGACTCGGATGGGAAGATATTAACAGCTAAAAAATTATGATGTAGATAACAGTGTTATTTATTAATTTATGTGTGAAAATAGTTCACCAATATAATCAGAATTTAGCTTACAACATGCAAACTTTAGGAAGGCGTACCATAAATTATAATCACTGTAAAAATGCACATAAATTTGGGGTTGGCTAGCTGTTCCTTAAAATGTTAATTTTAATAATTGATGAAATGAAAATAAGACGAGAATTTCTCCAGGAATGTTAACCATATCCCGTCTCTACCAACTACGTAGTGGTGTGAAAAATAAAATAGCCGGCCAGTTTATAATAGCGTGTCCAGTTTTAGCGCGAGGTGTGATATAAACCTTGTTAGCGGTATCGGGAACAATGGGCAGAAATTACCACTTAATCAGTGCACGCACAACCCAGATTCGCGCCGAAACGTGGCTTCTGGTGTTACCAGAATTAGCTTTTAACTAGGCACTCTTAATAGTTTTAACAGTTAACAGTTGACGCATGCCAACAGGTATTCGACGTCATAATAGCGTGCATAGGTACCAATAATACCCTAAGACATTAACGAATTGAGAAGAAAACTAGATATAATTACCATAAATAAAAAAGTTAGGATTTCACCAGATTTATTGAACTGAGAAATATTTTTTTTTTCTTTTTTTTAGGGTTCCGTAGCCAAAATGGCAAAAACGGAACCCTTATAGTTTCGCCATGTCCGTCCGTCCGCGGTCTAGCTCAGTGACCGTTAGCACTAGAAAGCTGAAATTTGGTTAGAATATGTGCATTAACCGAGCCGTCAAAACGGTAGAATAAAAACGAGAAAAATATATTTTGTTAGGGTACCTCCCGTACACGTGAAGTGGGGGGGCGAAATTTTTTTTCGTTCCAATCAAGTTGTGTGGGGTATCGTTGGATAGGCCTTTTAAAAAGAATTAGGTTCTTTTAAAACAGTTTTTGGTTAAAACTACTACCTACTCTCGGAAATAATAGCTCCGAAAGTTTAAAACAGGGCGTCCCCCCTCATCTAACTTTTGAATCGTGGGTCCTAAAATTTTGAAAAAAATCATGAAACTGAAGCCTAATGAGTACCTTCAATGAAAACTATATTGAAATAAATCGGTTGAGCCGTTTTTGAGTTATCATTCAAAAACCCATAGTGAAAGGACGTAAGTAAAAATGACGTAAGCGCCGCCAAATTTCCCTTAAGAAACGACCTTTTGAATTAATGGTCTCAGTTTACGGAACCCTACACTGAGCATGGCCCGACATGCTCTTGGCCGGTTTTTTAAGGATGATTCACGGTGTGTTCATGTTCCGGGTCCGATACGACACTTTCGACACTTCATTTTGTATACCTATAAAACATCATGTGACCTCCGAGTGTTGTAAGAGGCTCGTTACGTACCCGGAACGTCAACGGGACGGTTATGTTTTGTCGTTTGACGTCCGTTACTATCTACAAACGCTCGGACCTGGCTCGTCCCGTGCAAGGCCCGTCGACCACTCGGAGACTATATGACAAAAACTTTTTTTGAAATGAAATGAAATTGAAATGGAGTTATTAGCAAGTAACAATTTTTAATCAGTTTCACCGCTGTTAAATACTATTTTGTCATTTCTCAGCCGTCTCCGGCCAAGCAGCCAAGGTGCCTCTTGTTCAGATATATTTGAGTACCCTGGATACTCCGATATATTTGATGGCGACTGTACCTACTGTAGATAAGATAGTGACGGAAAATCACTATATTCTATCTATCTATTGGCAAGAATTCGTGGTAGTAGCAATGGAAACAAATTTCTTGTCCATCCTTCCTGCATGACAAAGATATTATGCTAGTCAGCAATATGGGCTAACGTCAAATTGGATGTTAACGTATCCATTATTCACTCGGCACCATCCCGGGCAAAGGTCATGAATAAATGGAAGTAGTTACGTATTATCAGGGTCAGAATATCGTAGAGGCAATGTAGCCAACTATCTAAGTGCTCAGAACTTAGTATGGCTTAGCAGTCTTAAAATAACACACTTAAAGCCTCAAGACCTCAATTCCCTAGAAAAAGCTTGTAATTTTGACTTGAGCTGGCTTTTTCATATGTGGATAGTAAAGAGCATGGTGTCTTAAGGTTATACTATGTGAAAGGAACCTATTATAAAATAAGACTTAGTAAACGAACATTTAAAAACATCGCGTAAGTTCGTCGATCTCCATCTGCATCTGGAACCTAACTAAAAAATAAAACCAGTATAATGTGTTTGATTGAACGCGTATCAAAAGTATTTGTATGATATTCAATAGATAAGTTAATCGTTGATAGTTGGATTAAAACGTTTTAATCGTCAAAAGAAAGTCAATCAGTTCCTTAAGTTGCGTTCAAAGTTAATAGCCGGCACTGTAGACACTAGACAGGGTCAAATGGGGTGTACAAGTACCGACGCCTCATGTCCTACTTCACTCCCCTCGATGCTGCAAACTAGGACGATAGTAGGTACAAGACAGTTACGAACTTTGCCATTTAAGTAGCCTTCACTCCCAATAAGAACAGTATTAGCTATACGAGAATTCAGAAACATAATCGCGAATTTACGATACCTAACCTGATCCGTTTTACAAAGATTAAGTAGCGCATAAAGATCACACTACTCTACCTTTTTTTTCTGAAATGGGTGCTTAGTTTCATGTTTACTTTCAGGTAGGCAAATTTTTAACCTTTTGTTGAGTTTGTTAATAAGCTAAGAACTCACATTTAAGTACATAGACATAAAATTACACTTATTACCATCATTACGTAACGCTGTCTCACCGCCGCATGACATTACTTCGCAAAACCTCTTGATACGTCACCGTCACGTACCGTGACGTGAGTAAAGGCGTGACGTCGTGCTGCAGTGGACTGTAAACAATAACGTTGCGATAGCGGCCTTGGGGCAACGGTGTGGTCGTTCTCGTGATCCAGTTTTTAGGCGTGCACAGCATCTTTATGGATATTTGTTATAATTTTTGAGTAACGAAATGTATACTTAGGGGAAAAATAAGCCTGATTCGATGGTCGGGTATAAAGAGCTATTTTCCTTCTGTATGATAGATTCTTTTACACATTGTATTATATACCTACGCTAATACAAATGCCGCTGGCAGACAGGGTAATAGGAGCTGATCTTCATGAGCTCGGTGCCGGTGAAACCTGGCGTGAAATAGCGCAGGACCGAGCAAATTGGCGTGCTCTTGTGTCGCAGGCCAAGCCAAGACTCATTTTGGGCCGTTGCGCCAAATAAGTAAGTAAGTAAGTAATACAAATGCCGCGTATCGTCACATCCTCAATAAAACCTAATTTCAAAATAAGAAAAGTAATCTATATTGAGTTTTTTTTTGAGTATATTTATATATCCAATAAAACGTTAAATATTAAACTCGGCTGAGAAAATATTCTTTCTGAATGAGAAACTTCACACGCTTTATTGTCAGTCTAATGAAATATAGGTATGTTTAAATATTGAATGCATGTTGACGTTTTACTGATTACAATACATTGCTGTCCAAGGAATACATTCAAACAAATGAGACTTAGAGATAAGTACGAATAAAATCCGAACTAAAATCAGAATCTGAATCTGATGAGAGTACCTACAGGGTAATTTGCAGAAAAAATGTACCTTTACTTTTTTTTATTTGATATATATTTTGAGTCTATCGCATGCAGAATCATGAGCTCTATCGAGTCTGATAGAATAAAAAAAATGACCCAACTGTCCCAAAATTTAAATACAACAAAAATTCGTTACGTTCATGAAAATAATGTAACGAAACTGATAATTTCTCAGTTTCGTTACACTTTTTTTATGAACGTAACAATTTTTTTTGTAAAGTAAAGGTACATTTTTTCTGCAAATTACCCTACAGCAAGAACATGCAGAATCAAATCTCAGTTCTGGTTAGTCTTTGCGACAGGCTGTAAAGTTACGTAAGGATCAAAACTTTTGTCGGGGAAAACCATACGAGAATAGATTTAAGTTTGTTAAGGTGATATCAGACGGTTCACTCGAATGAACGTTCACTGGAATTAATGCTTAATTCTTCTTTCATTCCATGTTCACACGCAAAGACAAAAATGAATATTCACTTGTTATTTCATTCACTATGTCGGGTTGTGCGTCTCGGAATAAGTTTAGTTTGCGATTACTTAATTAAATAATTAACGAAAAGGCAAGAAAAAAAGCGTAGAAGGTGGTGGGTGAGACCTTGGATTGCCAAGAAGAATAGATATTTATGCCACACCTGGCCATAATATATATATATTGCTGCGCGTACGGAAAAAGACGCTTTCTGGCCAAGTGCAGGCATAAAATGATGTACACAACACGGGAGGTAATAAAGAAAGCCCTCGATCGAATATTTACGATCTCGGCAAACTTCTGCGATCTCGGCCTTTCTTTGTTTTACCAATTATGCTACAAGTGCAGAAAGCAATTAATTTCCGAACGAGTGGCGGTGTGAAAGTGGCCAGTTGTGCAGAAAAGTACTATGGAAATCCTTTGCCGCAAGTGTGCGGCAAAGAATCGCTTTCTGTACACGACTTTACTCTGAAAAAGAGCACTTTCCGAGTTCATGCATTGTAAATATATTTGGAGCCTCAGATACATTGCTGAGAGAATTATTCTGTCTTTATACTTACTCGTCTAGTTTGCGGTTCCAAAGACACTGGTAATTTTTGAAATTCTCTAAAACAACAAAGTATTCTGATCGTTTCACTTGAACACCATTTTGATGCGGTTATATTTGTTATATTCGTCTTGATACTACTCACAGGATTCGAGAAAATGGGGAACCAAAGTCACTTTGCCAAAGTAAACGTTCACTTTGGCAAAGTGAACGTTCATTCCGTGTTCAGACTGATCATTTTTGGTTCATTCGGAGTGCGAATGAAAGGTGCCGAATGAAAATATCCAACACTGTTGGATATTTTCATTAATGAATTCATTTTTCATTTTTGTTTCATTTTGTGTTCAGACGTGTCACTTGGAGTGAAAGATGCTAAATGAAACACGAAAATGAACAATAAATGAACCGTCTGATATCACCTTTAGAGCCTTAATGAAGTTGTACCAGAAGTTTTTCATTTACAAATTAAACCTTAGACAGAAAATAAATTGCTGAACCAACTTCAGTACGTATACTTATGGTATCCAATTCTTTCTATATAAAGGTAGTAATTTAGTGACTTTAAAGCTCTTGTTACGAGTACGTAGGTGCAACCTACCTAATTAATATTCACGGGCTCATTGCACGGACGTTTCGCATTTTAGCAAAAAAATATTCTACACTGCATATTGCTTGTGAAGAAGTACTAATTAACTCCGCATTGAGTTAAAGTGAGGACCACAGTCCTAAACCGTCTAAATAAAAATAAAAGTTTGGGCCTAGCAACCTATATAAGCTGAGGTTGATTGTGATGCATACTTACCTTCAACCCTAATTAATACTCTCGTAGAGTGCTCTTGAGCTCCGTTCAGAGCCTCGTATAGCCTACTTGGGAAACCGCCTCTAGTTTGAGACCCTCGCTAGACTTGTTATTCAGCCTTGAACTTTGGGGGACAAATTCAGCTTGTTTAATGAAAGCTCGTGACATGGCAAGTACCTATATGGTCGGGAAATAAGCAATAGCTATTTGTCCGACGCGGATTTGTCCGACGGATGTGCCACCGGACAAATCCGTGCGTGTATGGCGCGAATTGGACACGGATTTGTCTGCGGACATCTAAATAGCGCCATACACGAACGGATCTGTCCGCCGGGCATATCCATCGGACAAATCCGGCGGGCACATCTGTGCGTGTATCCCTAGCTAATGTTATGCCCGAGTTCTGGGTGTTATGTATTTTTCCTATTGATCGCTATTTGAAATACATCATCTTTACATAAAGTTAATTAAAAAAAAAAGCATGCATAGTTTAATAAGTAGGTATAATTCATAGTCATAGCACCAAGTAGGGCAAATTTTGTAATATTGTTGCTTATTTTACATATAATAATTTATGACGTTATAAAGTCTTATAAAACAACGTGGAATTGCAGCCCTAACAAAACCTCCGACATTAAAACCTACCAAATGTAAAATGCTGAATAGTATGACTATACCTTCATAGGTAGCTAATAAATGAATAGTACCTACATTGTAAAAGGTTCTTTAGAGTTACATTGCACAACACAGTAGTTAGTGTCAAGCATTAAGAAAAATCACAACGTTACAGGATTACAATAATTAATGGTACATAGTTAGTAAATATAACACAAGTAAACATACATTTACAGCTCACAAACAAAATAAATACGTACTAACAAAACCTAGACTTGGAATAAAACCTAGTTAAAACCAATTGTAGCTTGTTCTCAAGGCTAACAACGGCACCCAGGTCTCAGTGCCAATATTGCCTAACACGTGTTGTTATGACACACCTTCGGCATTTGCATTCAAGACAAACGCCGGCGCTGTTAACAATGAGCATTGCAATGAGCAATGAATGCATCGCTTCAACAAAACCGGTATAACTATGACCTCTTAACCTGTAAAACTTATACGTATTGGAAAATAACACTTATACTGGCGCAGCTGAGACCATGCACTCGCTATAAAAATTCATTGCAAAGGTCTCCTTCCAAAAACTTACAGAGGACGTGCGATTCACAGGTGTTTCAACCAGCATAAGTGCGCTTTCTAATTACACATCGTTGCTATGAATCTGGAGAACGAGTTATACTAGGCTCTCATGGTTCACATAACCTGTGGAATGGACGTTATGTTTGTGGGTCAGCGCCTAGCGTTCCGCGTCACGGAGGAGCTAAGACCGTTTGATTGGATAACCGCTTGGATTGGAATGATTTCACTTTTACTTGTGTCGGTGAGGAGGTAATGCCTGAGATGACGTAAATAAGTACGGTCCAAGTTGCACTATTAGATATGGAACTGGTTTTATGGGCGACTTCTTAGAATAGTTTTTGTTTTTGGTTTAAGTAGGTATTGCAATAAATTATGAGGTAGATTATCTACTGTATGAGGTCATTTTCAAATAAGAATAACATCATGGTAGAGTTTACAATTTGTAACGTGTTAATTTGGCAATTCGCACTTTAAGCTCGTCGACACCTCTGGACCAGTAATAAATTAGAAAAAATACCTATTTACTAAAAAGCAATCGTTTTTTTTTCAATCTATTTATCGTAACTCGAATCCAATCCATACATTAAACAGGAATTGTTCAAAAAGTTAACAAAACAAAAAGGCTAATACCCGATATTTGATATTTACCTACCAATTTTCGACTCGCATGACAAGATAACTTCCATTTTGTCACTATACTAGTAGATGACAAAATGCCGGGCTCTATATAATTTCCGGCTTCATGAAAATTTGCTTTTTTAATGTTTTAATATTAAAAAATGTACTTGTATTTATCTCCAGATATATTTTGTTGCCTGCCTTTGTTGTCGTTAAAATAACGACGCCCTACGCCCTGCGCACTTTTACTATCAGTATTACAAACACACGCCTTTTACGCATTTACGAGTCGACATTAGTATGCTCGATTTCTTTTTGTTTGGTCGGAGCGGCGTGGGTCCAAACCCAAACGAAAGCTAGAGTCGGTTATAATATAAACAACCGTCAAAATATGTGGAAAACGGAAAACATTCGCCAAACCAGTTTCTGGCATGTGGTTTTGCTAAACTGAGTAGATTTTAGTGAATACCTTACTCATACAAAACTTATGAACGAGATAATGCACAGGTATTTTCATAATTAAGTAATATAATATTCATTTAAAATATTATTTATTGGCAGAAAACTAGATACATCGGTGGATAAAATACTGTATTACAAATTAATGGTAAAAAACTAATTTAGGGTCATAAAGTCATAATAATTTGAGATTTGATGAAAATTTCAATATACATAAGTTTAAAAACCTGGTCTAACTTCTAAATAACTCCAAGAATTGTAAACAAAACGTTATATTTGCTTCATTCAAACCAGAAAGTTACTACGTGTTATGGTAGGCCCCACCTTACCATCGAAACTGTGTCAAAGTACCTTACGCAACACAGACCTCGCGAAGAAATCTCTAGGTAGCATTAGACCAGACCCACTTGACCCACGATTGTCTTTATAACAACTAGATAACGTCTAATCTAGCTTGGCAGAAGAGCCTGTACTTGTGGCTATTGGAGGCTTTGCTAATGTTATTACAACATTATGGTAACTTGTATGGGAAGCTGTTTGAGCTTACTATTGAATTGGTACGGCGTGTAAAATTCCGACGCGTTTTTTAATGATATCTTACATGCTTTTACTTTCTTCCTGGCTATTATGAACTGTATTGCGAAGTGTTGTATATTAGAGGAAGTAGAGTAGTATATTTTTTGTGGTGTGTTTGAAATTCCCGTGTAATCTAAAATTATTAAAGAGTAGGTATAAGAAAATGTATTAAATAGTCAAATAGGAAAGAGATAGGTACACATGTACCTACGAGTATGTACGAGTACATACTTGTACTAAGTTTTAAATTAATATACTTAACCTGTTTTATATGCAGGTAGTTAACGCACAATTCATCACTTAATTATTTATCTATATTATAAAAAGAAACAAAAAATAAACAAAAGAAACAGAAAAGTTTCAAGTAATTTTAGTATTCATAGAACAGGTAATACCAGCATACCTAAGTTGCAACTGCAGCTGTCAAATAGCTGTTAGAAGGGTAAATTATTATCTCTGGTATATTAGAACCGCAGACTAGGATTTGTGAAAATAGCCCATATGGCATTGGTTATAGGTTATATTACTCGATAGAAGTTACTTCATTAGAAGCTTAAATCGGAGCTTTATTTGCTGCCACTGTAGCTGAAGTCTTGATTTATGGTTATACGTGGATAATTCAATAGGCCTTGATAGTATTAGCAGGTACTGTTGATCACTAACTAATTTAGTATTTACCAGTTCGTCAAAACTTTGCTGTGATAATATGAATGTACAAATCTAAAAGTAGGTATTAATCGGTAGATATATATTAGGGAGATAGAACCTTAAGGTGCTGGATATAAGGAAAACGTGTCACTCACTACATGTAAAAATTCCACGCATGGATCACCTTGTTTTCATTTTCCTTAAGTATAAGTTGAAGAGTTATTCATGTCCCAAATCAAGAGGCCTTTGCCCAGCAGTTGGACAGTAAAACAGAAAAAATCCGAGATACTAAAAGCAAAAAAGTTATAGGGTCTTTGAGGAGACCCTTGAACATTCAACTTGTCACTTTAGTTTGTCAAAATAGAAGATCATTAAAATATTATAATCATGCTGCTCCCTAGTTCCAATCTCACAAATTGCTTTTTACAATTTAATCTAAGTGACGTTTGTTTTATGAAAATTAGCGTGACAAAATGATAACGACAAACGCGAGCATTTTGACTCAGATACGAGTTCCAAGAAGATCGTAATAAAATGTTGTAGGCATAAGTGTAAAGGTATGAACACTTGGAAAAATTGACAGTTTAAGCTTGTATTGAATGTTGTGACCATACTGCAAAGTGGCAAGGCGCTCGTGCCGCTGCAAACGACAACAATAGTGGCACGTGGACGGAGTGCCAATTGAATTTTCCTCTTTCACATTGCGGCTTAGGAGTACTAAATGCGATGGTAATGGTATTTCCTGGTAACGGATACAGGAAGTGAGACAGAAAATATAATATTTTCTTTATTCGTCATCTAGGAGTGTAGAAGGGCTGGCTCTATTTTATTTACGAAGCCTATTGATATAATTAATTTGCTTTATGTTCTGTAGGTCCGATAATTTAGAAAAAAAAATACACATTGTAACTAGGCACACCCTAAACAGTTAAAGGTAGAACCGTAAAATTTGGAACAGAACTCTTCAAATTTCGTGGAACTCCCCTAGAATATATTATTATATTGAATTTCCTTCTGTAAGGAGGTGAAAAGAGGGTTGAAAGTTTTTGGGTCAATCGCAATGTTTTTGTAATGTCTTATATCATATAAAAAAGATAAGACAAAAGGTACAAAAAATTTCCCGTGCAGACTAAATCGCTGCCGTAGGCCTATTATCTATATATTATGGCGTGCACTTATTGGTTTACAACTAAATCCAGTGCTCGTTCCAGTTTAAATCGTCGACCTCCACTTGGCAGTATCGAAACAAAACGATTTGCCAAGTGGGCCGTCAAGTTAATGTTTTTAGTTTGCCCTGGCTATGTTTTCCCCAAGCTTATGAGAGCTATCGACTAACTCAGGAGGCCAGTGTAACTATGACCTTGGTAACCCGTGAATATTGTAAGTCATTACAGACCGCACTTATATCCTGGTTCACCTAAAGGCCCCAGTACACAGTGGTGAAGGATGGGCCATGCTCCGCCATGCTTTGCAATGCGCTACCAACACGTAGGTGTTTACACAATGGTGCATAAACATATACATGCATATACATATACAACAGCCAGCTGTCAAACTGACAGCGTATTTACGTCAGCTACATAGAAACTGCCAACTGTCAGTGTCAACATTGGCCACTGTGTACACACCACTGGCCACGGTACGCCACGATTCCTTTGAAGTGTGCCCAAAAAACCGACACCTTCCCGATTGCCCGCCACGCTCGACAACTGCCGGCCATCGTCCGCCATTGTCCACCATTACCCCCGTGTACACAGTGGCGTGGCGGAGCATGGGCCATCCTTCACCACTGTGTACTGGGGCCTTAAGAGTTTGACTTGCCTGCGTTTATAAACCGGCCTCCAAGCCGCTTCTAGAAAAACAAGTACCTATAACTACAAGTAATGGCCTCTACAATCGGCGCAATTTTGACACAAAAATCGCGCGCGATTTTGAAACGTTGCGTCTAGGCAGGTGCAACGAAATCAATCGATGGATCAAAAACCGCAAACTACACTACACTTTGCGGCACAATGTATTTAAAATCGCAGGTGACTAGTCGCTTACGTCTGTAGAGAGCCTAATGGCTTTCCTCGACCGGACTAGCTGGACAGATTTTAAAACCGGGTTTAACGTAATGTTTCGTAATGGTAATAGTAATTAATGGGCAGAGTACATCTACATATAGCGCATAGTTGCCATTTAAAAATATTATAAATATTCTTGGTTTTCTACAGCAAAATTGTTTATTGTAACAACAACTTGATTCTTGCAACAGGTAAACCTTTGTTTAGAAATTCGCAAATTAACTAATAATTCATGAACATCTTACAAGCCTCATTTAGTTTTTTTTCTGGTAAACACAACTGCTAAAGTGTCAGATAAGGACAAACGATTATTAATTAAATGAAGCTTGTTAGACGTTTATGAAAAAGAAGGGTCTCAATATTTGATAGGTGAGTCATTCTTGAAGGAATAGGAAAATAATTAGTAATGCAAATTGATACGTCATCGAAGTAATATCTAGTAGTAAACACGTATGAATCACGCCTAGTTCATTCATCAATTAAATTGAAGTATGAATCCCTTACCAAGTGACATGCTTATGAAAAACCTAATGTCAATAAAATTTTAATATAAAAATTACGTTATTGTTACTAAAATTTTTTTTTTTCAAATGTATATGAGATTGAAGAACATATTTTCCTTTTTTTAATGACAAAATTAAAAGAAATCTGGGTCATATCCATAGATGAAAAAACACTTAGTTAGTTATAGTTATAATGCTTAAGTTATAAGCATTTGATAGAGCTACAAATGGAATATAATTGAGTCAATCAACTTTTTATAACGCCTGGTTGCTATGGTTACGTCCCTTGGACAACCAAAGATTTTCTATGAAATAGTATGAGGATGTCCCTCGGACAACGGGGACAGAGTAAACAACATTAAAAAGTTGATTCGCCCAATTCATTTCTAACAAACTGTTGCTGTTTATTCCTGGCTCACAATAACTACATAACAAGCATAGCAAGAATTAGTTGTTCAGTCACTATCAAATGTATACGAGCAGCCAAGGTGGCCACAAATATCTGAACAACACCTCTATTGTCAAGTCGTGTTCAAATATTTTTGAGTACTCTAGCCGCTCCGATATATTTAACGGCGACGGATCATATTCAACCCATGTATTTATCTATGTCAGTTGTGTATCGATCTGCAAGAGATGTTGAAAAGGGGAAAAGCTTTTAGTGAAAAGCCTTTCAGTCCATGGTAAATCACGGTTCCTAAAAATTCATATATCATTTGCTTAGTTAATGCAATTAATTAAACACTAAATACGTACAACAATAAGTAAGTACTTACTCGTGTATTTATAAGCCAATTCCAAAAAAAATTGCGAATAGTATACAGTATTTTGCGAATATTATAGGATGGATTTTGGATTTATGTTCTATACAATACAATGCATAAGCTTTAAGGTAACAAAATATAATATGTTTCCTGTTAGATAACGTAAGTTAAATTTTTTCAAAGAGTAAAAATTCAGCTGAAAATCTGTTTCATCTCATCAACATGCCACGACCCGAATATTTAGACCTAATAAATTCTCGAACAAAGGGGGCCACGCGACCCTTAATAAATACGGTATTAAATTCCTTCCCATCAGGTACATGTGTGTGTAAGTAAACAAATTATAAAAATAACATTGTAACGTCGCTTAATTAGCAATTAATTGTCTACGTATTTAAAATGAACCTCAGTAACTTATAATTTATTTACCTTAAATCCTCAGTCGCTAGTCGGATGAAAATCGCAGAAACTTGTATTGAACGAAAATGCACCAACCCTGAACTTGACGTCATTCGTTGCTATAGCAATTCCCAGGGAGAGCGCTCGCTAGCATCCGAACACACAATTACTTAAAAAAAAAACAAAAATCACATAATTTTTTACATAGAACAGGCACTCGATTTTTTATTTTTTTCCAGCATTTGAATTTGGAACTTTTTATAATCGCTCGGTTTTGTTCGGCAGCGTTCGGTACGCGCTACGCGACGGCACGGGGCGCACTACGTAAATGTCAGCGCAATCGGCACATGTGCGAGCGAAGGTAAGGCCGCACTCTGATTGGTTCTTTCCAATTGTTTTTCTCTTAGTCGTAATTTAATTAAACATGTTTTACATGTTTTAATAATCTTTTGTCCTTTTTAAACAATGTTTTACTAAATTTGTATAAGTTGGTTCAATATGATTCAATATTAATGTGTGTAGGTACTACTAACACTAACCTAACGGAGATAATAAAATCAATATTAAACTTATATAGTTACAAATCTAACATGTAATCAATTATGTGCCCTAAAATAAAATCACCAAAATAACCATTGTCGTCTGTTTTTGAAATGCCACCGGATTTTTGGTTCCTTGTTTTTCACAATATCGTATGAAAATAGTAATAAAATCAATGTTGAATTAACCAATTATTCAAAAGTCCACGATCGAGTGCCTTCATCGCGTCATCGAAAGAAAATTGCCGTCAAGAAATATTAAAGGAAAACCTCACCAATCAGCACACACCTTTACCCAGTGCGAGCGAGAAGGCAAATAGCCGGGGTTGTACATCCGCTTTCCCCGCGTTATGTAAGTCGGGCGGCCCTGGAGCCTGCGCTCCCCGCCACGCACACCCCTAACCGAGGATTCTCATTGCTTCCCGACTGTCGATTGAAAAACATTTATGCAAACCAGCGTAACTATGAAGTCAACATCCATAAGAGATACGTGACATTGGAGAGCGCGTTTATATGGGTTAGAATGATATTCAACTTGCTCGTACATAGCAAGCTATTGTTATAACGTCCCTAGCCTGGCCATTTCTAACTTCAGCACAGAGCGAACACGCGAACTTTTGCGAAAACGTCAAACGAACGCGCGTTTGGGAAACTGAGGAAAATTTAAGAAGACATCGTGGCTTTTTTTGGTTTCTCACTATTGAGCGAGAACGTTTATATAGGTATCTTTAAAAAATTAAATATATTTTTTTTCTGAACATTAGGGTCCTTAGAATAGCTAGCTTACTAGAAAAAGTAATGTTGGTACTGTTAGTGTTGGTAGTTGGCAGGCCGATCACGTAAAATTTGTGAGAGAAATTTTAACACGGTTCGTTTGTTGGAAAACATTAGCTCCCGTTCCGGGCCTGGGCCCCGAATTTGGGTTACGGGAATTTAGACCTCATTGTCTGCGGAAATAAAACTCATCAAGTGCGTAATTTGTTTATCAATTTGGAGTGGTATCTTTTATTGTATTGCGTGTCGATGTTTTGTCTTTATTTCTGGAACGCGCGACTTGTTTGGGTTTGGATGTAGGAGTAGGTACGTGACTTTTAATGACGTAAAATTTTAGATTTTGATAAAAATTTGACTAAAATCAATAACAACTACTTGATATTATATCATCATGTAGCTCCTACGTGCTATATAAATCCTTATCGTATGTGTCGTATTAGTTAGTACGGTCACGTCTGAAAATATGGATACGTTTAATGTGCCAAAAATATGTATCCAAGACTTAACGCCTTGGCAATAGAGTCGTGGTGGTGGTGGTGGTGGTTTGGCTCATTAAACGTGTAATATCTATCAATTAAACGGCCATGGTGCTACAAATAGCTCCGAGAACAAATATTAGTAATATTACTAATGATGGGGACTGTTTTGTAAACTCATGTTGGAACTTTTACGATGTGATATCGTGTTCTTCCTTAAACACAACATGTTTTTTCCAACGAAAGTTGTTTGCAAAAATAAATTGATAACATATTATGTTAGACGTTAGAAGGCGGAGAGAACCCAGCTCAAGGGTTAGAATGTGTTTTAAAAAGGTGAAAAAGGTTTTATTAGAACAGTATTCCGAAATATAAGATAGGTGGTAACATTTACATTATTGCATATATTCACAAAATTAATCATTAATTTTGGAACTATATAGTCGGATGACTTGAACTTAAATGAGTTTCGGTTATAAAACTGGAACTTATGATCTTTCACTATACATTTTTAGAAAAAAACCTCGAATTTAATTAGCTCTTTTGTACCAATTCAACAGGAACATAAAAGAGGGTAAAGTGATAATTAAAGGTGCGGATAAAAACAAGGGCTAAGGCTAAAGTCCGTAAAAAGTAATGCCTCGGCTAAATTAATTGTGCTATACGAAATATAGACATACTCGTATATTACGCACAGGTATGTTAGGCTGGCTCTACATGATGGGCCATCATAGGGACGCAGCTATACGACGGAACGAGACCGCAATATCGTTAGCTCCCTCTAACGCATAGCTGCTTCCCTATGATGGGCCATCATGTAGAGGAGCCATTACTGCCATCGCTTTCCCAGCACGTCGCAGGTAACCAACATAGTGTGGTCTCCGATGGGCATACTTGCTATGGATTTCGATCATAATGTAGACTAGTCCTTATTTGATGGGCTTTGTATGCGAAGGGAATTGTATAGTATAGGAGTCATTTGTACCTCAGTTATACTCAAACACTGAGAGGCCACTTCTTTTTGTGGCTTTTTATGAAGCATAAAATCGCGTCTTGTATATTATAAAGGTTTGTAGGCTAAAAAAAAGAGTTTAATGCTGAAGAAAGCTTGTCACTTAATGCATATAAATACTTAAAGCTAGCTTTAATGTGATAACAATTCGTTAGTAGATCTTATTTTCTCACTCCCGACTTCACTCTTTTTGCCACGATCTGGTTTTTCTAATTGTTTGTCTTTCAGGACTTTGCACCGATTTTACAATTTCTACCAATAATTATATACGAAACTTTGACTTTGACTATGAAGTCTAGAGCAAAAGCTAAAGTATTCACTAAAGATATTCGAATATAGTAGGTAAGTTACTGCTTCTCATTATAATATCAATACACACGGGATTATGTTATCTTGCTCATAAGTTGATTAAGTTACGCGATTAAAATGTAAATCCTTCCACGGTTGCTTCCCCTCGGGCTCTGAAGATATCGAAATTAACCAAGACTGACGAAGGGGCAATGGGGATAATCATGGAAAACCACTCCGTGGTAAATATTGTTTCAGTAAGTAAACTTAGTTGAGTCTATTTATTTAGTCGCATGGCGCAAGTACATAAAATGTAGGCTATCAGTTAGAATTCAAAAAATTAAATTTAAAAATAAGATTCAGTGTGTTCCGTCATGCAGCTGCGTATGGGTTGTCAGATGTAGCAGGTCTTCTGGTGGTCCGGAGTATGAATGCAGAGGACAATGTGTTCCATGGTTTGGATTTCTTCACCACATTCACACAGTTCTGAATCCCTCCATCCCCACCTGTGCAAAAAGTAGTCGCATCGGCCGTGTCCCGGCCTAGTCTGTTAAGACAACACCATTACTGACTACGAAGATCAAATCTAGCAAGTTAATAAATTGAGTGAATAACACTGATCAAAATTAGATGTGGTACCGAATTGGTTAATTGTTAAGAGATACTGCACTCGTCAAGGACGACGCAGTGCCTCATCTTTTCACTCTTAAAATGTAAACACTGTAGGCGATTATCTTACTGGCGCCGCAACCGCATGCGGTGACGGTTTGCAAGCGCCGCAGCGCTATACACATGCAAAACACTATCTCGCTCGCGCACCGACGCAGCAGTGTGCAAGCAGCCTTAGGTTATGTTACTTCTCGCTCTCACGCATACGATAATGTCGACCGTAGAAAGCATGCAGTCAGTCAGGTGGTAAATTTTATGGCTCCTCTACATGATGGGCCATCATAGGGACGCAGCTATGCGTTAGAAAGAGCTAACGATATTGCGATCTCGTTCCGTCGTATAGCTGCGTCCCTATGATGGCCCATCATGTAGAGCCAGCCTTAGATACTTCCCGCTAGGTAATTCATAGACTTGTCAAGCCTAGCCTAGGGGTTGTTAAGTTATTAGTGTTGAAATATTGTAGGTACTACGAGTAACAAACTCTTTTAACTGCTCTCCGTTGTGTATTTTACTTTTGATTTAAACTTCCAACCCCATTTTTACTTACAAAATTGAGTTATTTGCTAACTAATAAATTTCTAAGTGTGTTTCAGAACCTGTTTTTACTGTACAAGTTTGCAAGTTTCAAAATACATTAATTCAGTTTGCGTTTTACTCTTTACCTACAAATTTCAACAAAACGCTGCTCGATTATTTCCAAGTTTCTATCTACTAAACTAACACTAAGTTTTAAGTTGGAGATCGATAGTTGCTGCCTCGAATTGGTTGCCAGTTACGGAATACCGTTCTTACTTCGAATTTACTTCTATGAAGTAATTGTACTTGTAAATCGAGGTACCTACTTACTCCTTTAAAGGAGTCATACTAAAACTAATTATTATCCCCGCCAACTGGGGGTCCAAGTTCGCTGGTTAAGTGTTCATTGTAAGTTTTTTTAACGGAAACACTTAAGAGTGGTAATGAAACTAACCCCTTTGGGCACATACTTGTGAGAATTTTTTACTTGATTTTGTTTCAAAAATGTGTCATAGAACGTTAAATCGACAAATTATTTTCCATAATGAAAGTATTTTATTCAAAATGCCATTTTGAGATAGAATGACCAAAACATACTATAACTAAAACAAAATATATAGGTATAAACACGATTATAAAATAGCTGTTACTGAATCATTGAGCTGCATTATGGGATCTGTCTTCAATTTCCAGTTACGTCAGATGAAACTAGGTTGTGATTAAGTAAGTAATTAGTTCAGACACGAATAAAGGATAATTCTGACAGAGAGTAGGTACGTACACAGAGAACCCTGATCTGTGAGTAAGTGCAAAAATTTCTAAGTGCAATGGCAATCTATGTTCAATTATGTACACACCTGTACCTAGGTGCCGTTAATCCCTTTTTGATCCAGGCTTCTTTGTTTAAATTTGTCTTTTCCGTTCCCTTTTAATCGAATATTTTCAAATCTCAAGCAGTTTTCCAGGAGTCAAGATTAAGTTGATTCAAGTTTTCTGGGCTTAATAGAACGTCGAATAAAGGCATAAGTTACCTCTGACAGTTTTCCGATATCTTGCACGGACTCATGCCATAGTAAAAATGTTTTAAACAGTGCATAAAGCCGTTCACAAAATTTTCCAAATATTTCTTGAGAACAATGTAAAATAATTTTAATAAATAAGTATTATGACATGACGTGTGTATTTTAAGTAGATACCAGTGGCGGCGCGTCCATATAATACGAATCCCGTCGACTTGCCTAATTTTGAGACATTTGGGCAGATTTCCTACAGCTCATAAACACATTTTAAGCGAATTAAAGCTCCGGTTTGTCTAGGAAAAATTGTTACCCACCGCCACTGGATACCCTATAATGGCCTATAATAATATAAAATATGTTCTCAATAGTTCTTACACCATGGTGGCGGGTCCTGTCTCTGCGTGCGTCCAATGACACGGCCAGGGGCAGCATCCGCTTAGTGTACCCCTCACTTTTCATTAAATTGTCGAAAGGGCCTCTGCGCGTTGGCTTCGGTTCCGCATACGCCTCCCAAAGGTCCGGAACACCATTGTTCCGTGGTCGGGAAAGATATAAAATATAATCTTAAATAGATGTATTATACAAAGGAGAAAGTGACTGAGGTCTTCGCTGCCCAGAGCTGGAATCCAACCAGCGTCTTCTGCAGCAGACGCTCTAATAACCTCTAGGCTATCTGGGACATATCGGCACCTGTAAATAAAATTTCCCGTGGATACATATGTAATCTATGTAAAAGATAAAAGTCATTTGGCCAATAATTTAAGTACCTCTTACCGGAACTACTTAGGATTTCTTATACATACACCCTAAGCTACCTAAACACACGCGGGCGAAGCCGGGGCCATAGCTAGTATCAGATATATTAACAAATTACAAAACAAATCATCTCCAAAAAGTAAGTGTTGCTTGCCTACTGTATCCGTTCCGGTTTGGCCGTTGTATATTTACCTAATTTAAATTTAAAGGCAAGACTACCGTTGCACGTCAATAAGGAGGGTTGGGGCTCCGAATTTAAATTTACAGTTGGCGAAGACAGTTTATTATTAAATTTCTGTGGTCGCTCGAAACTCGCTCTTGCCGGTAACTAGAACTTTAATTAAAACCTACCTACAGTTCAATAAATGAAGAACTAAGTAGATTGGCAACCATTGCCTAGTTGTAATGCTTGTAATGAGTGACCCTGCCTACCAAGCTGGGGATCTTGGGGTCGAATGATTGAGATTTTTTTTCCTATGGGATGTTTTACAATTTTAGGGTTTCATCACTTATACTGCTTCTGACACCTACATATGTGAGAAATAGATAATCTTTTAATACATGAACATTTTTGATTTGGATCAAAACGTTTATTCATTTGAAGGTACCAAGATGATACAGTTGCTAATATAGATATTTCATTAAAAAGACGCGTAGTTACAATGCTAGCTTAGATCATGTCACATAACCTGCCGACTCGCCGAGGGTATCGGCGACTGAAACCATACTAATTTGTGTTAGGTATAGCTCGCAAATCGAGTTAGCTGAAGCCACACTAGGAACGGAAGTCGCAAGGAATTATACATACATGGAAACGGACAATTTAACATACTATAATTTTAGACAAAAAAAGAACTGACTTCACTTAGGCTCCGCTTTTCCAAGAGGAAGCTCGAGTTGCTGTAAAAAATATTGAAATCAGTATAGATATGCGTATAATAGTTGAAGAGTTCCCTCGATTTCTCCAGGATCTTATCATCAGATCCAGACCTGGTGACATTAGCTAGGGATACCCGCCGGATTTGTCCGACGGATATGGTCGGCGGACAGATCCGTTCGTGTATGGCGCTATCCAGATGTGCCCGCAGACAAATCGGTGTCCAATTCGCACCATACACGCACGGATTTGTCCGCCGGGCGCATCCGTCGGGCACATCTGTACGTGTATCCCTAGCTAATGGGACCAAGTGTGAAGTATACTTACTAGATGTTTGCACAACCTCCATTGGATTCTAAAACCGTCATTTTTGGACTCAAAAGCAAAGTGTAATGCACTGGACTCATCTAGTAACATATGAACACGATATTACCATTGCCCCCGCCATGTTAGTTGCACAAGTTAAACAACACATGTCCTTATTACTAAACGCATCACGTACTCTTATTATAAAAAGCAACCTTAATACCTACGAAATAGAATATACAATTTGATTCACAACAGATAATCGCTTTTAGCGACGGAAAGGGTGTGTTATGGACTTATGGAATACATACAATATTGTAAGAGAATCCTTCGATTACGCGGTGCATTGTATAAGCTATAATACATTTCGCAACTTCGTATTATATGAAACTTTGTGTTATTCAAACTTGAACTTTAATTTAATTAGAAATAGGCTTGTTTTGCTGTATACTTGGTTATAGGATAGTTCGTTTTTTAAGTGAATTGACTAACTACGGAATAAGTTACATGGCAGATTGAAAAATTTTACGGCGTGTGTACCTACTGTGTAGTGCATTAGAAGGGCAGAGGTTTATTTATTTAATTAATAGAAAACATTAAGCAATTACTTATGGGCTTTTGAAGATATCAATACTACTTATTAGAATGACGTCTTGGTAAATAATATGTAAGTACCTACTTTCATATCCTAATGTGTTCTACCTACAAGCGTGTGCGTGTGCGTGTACGCAACTGTTCTTCAAAATGTATTTAATGTTTACTCGTTACATACTTAGTCTTCATTAGGGAGCAGCAGAGTTGTTTATTCTTTAGCAGGGTACCTAACTTCCTGTTCTCTCTCGGTCAGTTACCAAAATACCCAGACAATGTAGTACTTACCGCATCATCACGATCAGCTGCCTTGACCGCCGTGCGCCAGTGCAGCTGCTGTCCTCTTTTAACAAAATAATTGAATGTCTGTTAAGTGTTTAAATACCTAGTTGCAGAGATGTGTAATCCGTTACCAGCGTATAAAAGTCTTTCTAACACTTCGTTTTTTTACAGTACCTTTTGTTTACTTATTTATTTAAACCTTCGGAAAACTAACATGCAAATAAATAAATAGTTAATCAGTTGACACATTATCAAGTCAAATAGCTTCCACTAATAAATATTTATTTAGTACCATATTTGTTGGAAACATTATTGAATTAATATATACATGCATATGCAAATAAAATTACAAAAATGCAATTTATTTAAATAATAATTAATAAGGGCATTTTTTAAAACTGCATTAGATACCTAAATGTCACATGCATATTGGGGCTTTTGTGTCATTTTCTTTCCTTTATGACATTGATTAAATTTTACAAATGAGCGGTGTTTAGTTTGTGTGCACCCGGCGCTTGCGCATCTTCCTGTTATTCGTCAGTGCTCGTGCGCTATTATCCACTCGAGCGCAATTATAGGGTCGGAGGTGACGGTCGGTGCCCGTCTTAAGTGACGACGCCCGGTTCCTGTCTAATTGGGACCCTAACATTAATCTAATTTGGTGTTTTGCTTGTCCTCTTACGTCCTCTACAATAACTGCAAAAACAAAAAAATAACCTATTTTACTATTTAGGAAAAAGTTACACTAAGATTGATCAAAGATTTATATTATATTATATTTATACGAAAATATATTAAAACCAGCGCACGCTCTAGACTGTTTGGCTGGTTTAAGCGGAGGCTCGCGATTGCGTTCGCGGAGAAATCGCAAAAAACTCAATTTCATCCAATGAAAAGAAATCATTGAATCAGTATAGGCTATAGAGGTCCACTAAGACCTGGAGAAATAAGTAAGCATAGAGTGCTTGCAAACAACTGTCCCTATTAAAGTAACGATACGGTTGTAGGTATATATTTATATTATCAAACTCTTTTCTTTCGGACGTGGCTGTCTGAAATGGCGACACCCGGTTTCTCTCGTCTGTTCAACTTCCAAAATAAAGTACAGTCTCGCAAACGGATTTTGAGAATAAAAAAACTAAACCTGCACATATTTTTTTCCAGGATTATAATAATAGCGTAAGAAAAAGACGATGACTATGGGCATTTTCACTTATTAACTGTGTGCCATTAACGGCGGGTTAGCAGTTAGCAATCGTCACAAAACTGACGATCAATGTCAAATGCCATTTATTTCGTCAGGAATGTGACGGTTAGACGTTTTTTTTAAACTGAAAGACGACTTAAGTCATGCTTTAAATTACAAGTTAAAATAAAAATACCCCTATGTGTACTGTCTGTGTCTGTCCTCCACTAAGAGTAGCAACCGACTGCTGCCAATTTACTTCTATGTTTTCAGAAGGTTTACTTTACACACAACCTGTCAAGGTTAGGGATATGAAGCTATGAAAGTGTTAATCGGACAGTAATGAGCGATAAGTCTCGTTCTAGTAGGTATAAGTAGAACCTCACGTTACAAAGAATCAAAGAAATGCAATGTTTTTAAAGGTTTTTGCATTATTAAAACTCAGTGCATCGACCTCATACTTATTTGGATTCGTGCTAACAGAATCGGGGTTTTATGTATACGAAACAATATGATTTTATACATACCAAGGGTCGGTTCACGCACCATTAACGAAACTGGGCAATGTTAAATTCTATAGAAAACAGTGATGTTAACAAGTAACAGGCATTTTGGTGCAACTAACTCTAAATTTTCTCTAATAAATTAACTATAACAAGTTTTCTAACTCGAATCACAAAATACTGACCGACTCTTCGGAAACACTTAACCCATTGCCCGCCTGGGAAGACAGGTCACTTATTTAACCGTTTGCCCGCCTGATTCATGACTTAGCTTACATCCTGCGCGTGACATTGTCTTATGTAGATTCGACTGACACAATATTATGAGTTCTTTGCCTAGTCACTACTGTCGCTAGCCAGGGTAATTACCAAGTAGGAGGTCCTGGGTTGCAATTCTAGCAAGGGCATTTATTTATGTGTTGTGTTGTGTGTGTTTATAAGTGTTGCTGAGGTTATGGATTTTGTTTTATGTATTTTACGTACCTACCTATTTATCTGTATTTATTTTAAATTATTTAGGACTCACTAGGTAGAGCTCACTGTGGGACTAAAATATATATTTTGGCGTCCCCATATAAAAACGTCAACGTCTGATCGGCTGAAATGTATGAACAACCAAATTTGAGATTTCGGAGTTGGCCCCATATTAAAAGTTGTTACCAAATCACCTCGCACAGTATGGCTAGTTATTGAAAAAACAGCCTGTATATGTATAGGTCGATTTCCTCCAATTACTTATGAAGTTTTAATTTGATTTTATGACAAGATTTACACAATACCGACAGGTGAAATCATAACAGCTGGCGTGAGATTTGTAGTTGTTGTAGACGCGAAAGTGTGTGAAAATGGGTTGATATTTGCTTGAATGATCACGCAAAAAACGTTTGAACGACAAAACAAGTGATTAGTCTAGCAGTACAACCACACCGGCTTGTCCCAGGTTGAGGTCGTCTGAGTCACGCGCCAACTGGGGCTTCACCCTTCAACATTCAGACCCTTCAACATTGCGCCTTGTAAGGATTCTTCCACCACTTTACCATTCGATAGCAGTGCAAATGTTCTTAACATCATAAACTTCATGCCTAACTCCAGGAGCTGCTTTTTTGGAACTACCCTACCTAATTACATACATTAAATAATGTGAGGTTAAATCATAATTTTCAATTCACAATTTTTTAGAAATTTTCTACTACTTTTTAAAACTGTGCTTTCACATCGTTACTCTGAACTTATTCACGAGCTCGGTCGGTACGTTCTGTTGTTATGGATTACGAGGTCAAACTATACAAGAGGCAAGCGTACAGGATGAAGGGTTTTTATATGAAGTAGCCGAAACTGAGTAAGAGTGATGAGTACCTAATTCCCTAGAGAAGAGTTAAAATCTTGTTTAGCGTTGGAAGATATTCTGCGTATGTGCAACGTACTACAACAAATTTAGAAATTATTTGTTGTAGTACAGTCGCCATCAGATATATTGGAGCAGCCAAGTGGTCACAATATGAGAACAACGCCTCTATTGTTAAGGTGATAAAGTGCATGCTCAGATATTTCGCTCCGATATATTTGATGGCGACTGTACCTACGTTATACGTCGCTCAAATGTAGAATAATTATTGGTGTACGTAGGGTGAAGATCCAACGTTGTCGTAATACAATTTTATTATTCAAATAATTTACACAGCATTAAGGATGATTCACGGTGTCCATCCTCCGTCCGATCCGACACTTCCAATACTTCATTTTGTATAGAAAACATCACGTGATCTCCGAGTATCGTAATTGAGGCACGTTCCGTACCCGGAACGTCGACGGCACGACCTCAAGTTTTGTTGTTTGACGGCCGTTACTAGGTACAAACAACACTCGGACCTGGCTCGCCCCGTACACGGTCCGTCGACCACCCGGAGATGACCCGGAGACTATACGACAACACCTTTGCAACGATGTGTCGGAATATATTTGCCAAAATATGTAGATTGCAAAATGTCAATAAATTGTATGTCAAATATGAGGGCGTACCTTATTCGCTACTCGGTCAGTATATAATTACTAGAAACAAGAAGCTGTGACCACGTGACGATGTGTCGGGCCGAAAACAGCCCGGACTCGGCTCGCTTCGTGTCCGGAAGCTCGACGGAAGCTCTCATATATAACAGGGCGGTATCGGAAGGCTCGGGCCCGTAACCGCCCGGTCACTGATCGTGCAGTGCCCGGAATGCCCGGTATCGGCCCGTCGACGTGGCGGACCCGGGAATGGACACCGTGAATCATCCTTTACAGTAACTCTTACTCCTAATTTGTGTTTGGTCCTTACTCTAGTCTAGATGGACCTTAGTAGCTACTTACTACAGATTTTGCTCATACCGCAACCGTAGTATATCGAACAGGGCAATTCGCTGCACCCTTGGATGTCCTAGTCGAGTAAAATACGTCGTGTTTTTTAAGAAACCCTGCCAAATAGGTAATTGTAGGAACGGGAGCGGTACTCAGGCGTGCTTTTTGCATAAACGACTGCGACGTCGAGCTGGCCTCGGTAATTCTGCTAGTTTTTTTGCGACGAAAGTGGGCAACGAGTTTGATTTATGTAAACTTGGCTTGAATCTTGGTTCTTTTATTAGGTAACTGATTTCCTAACAAAATTAAAAGAAATGTTTAAAAAACTGGTTTAATTCGGCTATTAATCTAATAATAGAGCAGATAGGTTGTGGCCGTCGGAACTCTAATGTAGGTACAGGATGGCCAAAAAAGAACTAAATAATCCCATACAGCCATTTTAGTCGCATTTACCACATTTTGTCGACACTTTGTGTAAACACAAAAATATTTGTTACCATTTTTGGTCGCCGTTACGAAATTGTTCGGTTGAGGCGACTAAATTATTGTATGAGTTTTAAAAAGTGGGGACGAGTCGACACAGTCGCATTTTGGTTACTTTGTTATGTCGCCGTGTCGTAACATTGTTACCAGTTTGCAACCACTTATAGCGCAAATCATTCATTCATTCGTTCACTCATTTGCTGTCACTGTTATCAGTCCACAAAGTTGACGTAAATAAAATTGTTAAATATATTTGTGAACGCCATTGCTGTTATGGACGAAAATATTTATTTTAAGTTTTCGGTAATTTTTCGTGTTTACAGGATGTTAACATTATTGCGCAAAAAAGTACGCTGTGTTATTTTATTTAAAAATTTCAAATTTGCCAACGCGCCACTAAAATAATTGGAATTTAACGATTGTAAACAAATGTAATATTGATTTTACTAAACTTATTTTTATTTTCAGACTTAAACAGCCTCTCATAAGGTAGAGCAACGATTGCTAATAACAAAAAAAGCTATTGTGGTATTAAAAAACCATTTTACTATAAAATATTTAAAAAAGAAACTATTTTTAAGAACATACATAATTCAGTTACAATCGGTCACAAAGTTACCACATTATGTCGACACAGTGTCGACTTAAAACTCCAACATTATCAAATTTATAAAATGGTGGACCGTCCTTTTATGTTTCCAGCGATTCTCAAACTTCGGGAAGATATGGAAATACCATTTTGAATAGTTTCGACGATGGAAGGCACTTCTTGAAACACGTATGATATCGCTTGTTTAAAGCAAGTGGGTTGTTGATAATAATTTTAGTTATCTTTTTTTTTACCAATGGCTATAAAACAGCGAACTCAATTTTTATTTCATGTACACGATTCTCATAATCTACCCTAAGGTTATTGAATTTAAACTTTCGTGGGGACATATGAACATCCTACCAGTAATAAGTATAAGAGCCCATGACACTACTGACTGAACCTAGTTCGATAAGTCTCCCAGATGAGATATATATAATTAGTCACGTTTTTAATAGGGGAACACGAAATGCCTATGCTGCAATGCAAAAAAGTGGCGGCACAATATTTTTTTTGAAAATTAAATAAAAATCGGTTTCTAGTACGATAAGTCTCCCAGGTTTACTTTGTACCTCGAAGCAGAGGAGAGTTAGGACTATTCGATAATGCGGTGATGCAGCAGTGGTTTTTCTTACACAAAAATTTTAGATCTTTCTGATGAGCATTGGTTTAAGAGGAGACTGATCATACTAGACACCTAATAAAACCGATCCCTTATAATGCTGCAGCAACTGACAAGGCCAGTCACCGGGGCTTGCAGCACTGCATTATCGTATAGTCCTAACAGTCCTCTGCTACGAGGAACAAAGGAAACCTGGGGGACTTATCCAACTAAAAACCGAATTTTTGGTGATTAAAAAAATATATTATGCCACCACTTTTTTGCATTGCAGCATAGGTATTTCGTGTTCTCCTATTAAATACGTGACTAATTATATATATATCATCTGGGAGACTTATCAAACTAGGTTCAGTGTCATGGGCTCTTCTACTATAAAACTTTATGTTTTTGGACCACCCTACTGTGCAATAAATATAATTAATCTAATCTCATGATTTATGTAGCAGAGTGAGAGATGCCGATATGTGAACTGACAACAAAGTTTGGGAGACTTTGGAGTTTCTAGTGACGTTAACAATTATTTTAGTAACAAAGTGTAGGAACATTCACGTAACTTTACCACACCCTGTGTCGACTTTTAGTAACAAAGTGTCTACACAGTTACTAAACATTGTTTCTAAAGTGTACACTAGTCGCAATATACACGCAATGTGTATAAAATGTTTCGACGCAAAGTTACAGTAATGTGTGGACACAATGACCACACTTAATTACTAAAAATCACTCGGTCACATTGTGTGTACACTGCTACCACACATTGAAACCAAACCAAACACAGTTACATTGTGTCGTAACAGTTACGAAATATTTTGTACTTGCAACTACTTTCACAAATCTGCTACCGAAAATGGCTGTCTGGGAAAACAGGAATTTAGTTATTTTTTGGTCAACAACAATAGGTAACAAAGTACAAACTACTAAATTGTTCCTTGCACAAAAGAGCAAGGAGATAAACTATACTCAGATACCACCAATGTACGGTCACGGACTTTAATTGGTTAGCCATACAGGGTTCATTTTAAATTGGTTTCATAGAGTAAGTATGAAACAAAAGAAAATAGTTTGAACTGTAAATGGCTCAACAATAAAGTCCGTGATTGTACAGTCGCCATTAAATATATAGGAGCGGCTACAGAACTCAAAAATATCTGAACATGCACTTTGTCGCCTTAACAAAAGAGGCGTTCAGATATTTGAGATCACCATGGCCGCTCCGATATATCTGATGGCGACTGTACCTGTGTATGCGCTCAAGGAAGACGCAAAATTCTTCGTCCGCGATCTATGACTGAAGACCAGCAGTGCTGCTGTAAGTGGATAACTGGTAGTTCTCTTATTGTATCCACTAGCTGTGCCCGCGGCTTCGCCCGCGTGTGTTTAGGCGGTTTGGTAATTTCACTATTTCCAGCCCAATACTCTAAAACTTATGCTTTCTACACGTTAAATAGCACATTTTTGTTGCTAATTATTTATTTATCGTATGGCTACATGTCACTGGATATAGATAGGTATTTCTGCTCTCGGATAGTAGTAGTAGAAAAGCAGATGATGAATAAAATCCAATGAGTGCTGCGAGGTCCAGATGGGACAGTGCAGCTGCCAAGTTTGTTACTCTTTTAGCACCGTCCAGGGATCACGTGTAGGGTTGTCTAAGGTATTTCCTACGGACGTAGAGTAACATTGACTAATTATGTAAGGGAATGTATGAGAAGGCCAAATGCCATCAAGCACCGCATTATAGTGTCCATGCACGGAACGTCGTAGCGGGATTTTTTTCAGCAGCAGCATGACATAGCCGGATATAAACTCAAGTGTATTGGTAATATAATGTATGGAAAGGGTTTACTAATATTTCGACGAAAATTATTTAGCAAATTCTTAACTCCCCGAACTACGTATCCCATTTTTTTATTTGGTCAAATTATTTTTTTCCCAACTCAACGTTTCGCACTGATATCATTTCTGATTTTTTAAAGATGTCAATTATGTTTTCGTCAAACGTATTGATTGGCATACATTATTTTCATCTCGGCCAAATTATCTACGGATAAGAATCTCCTTTTAATTTTTATTAATGTATCCAATAAAACATGCCAAAATAAGCATGCTCCGTCTGTTTTTAGGGTCATAAAAAAAATAACCCTAACCGACCTATCTCTGGGAGCAGCTTCGTTTTTAGGGCCATAAAAAATAACCCTAACCTACCTATCTCTGGGAGCAGTTTTGTTTTTAGAGTCATTAAAAAAATTAACCTAACCTACCTATCTCTGGGAGCAGTTTTGTTTTTAGGGTCATCAAAAAAAATAACCTAAAATAACCTAACCTAACCTAACCTACCTATCTCTGGGAGCAGTTTTGTTTTTAGGGTCATAAAAAAATAACCCTAACCTACCTATCTCTGGGAGCAGTTTTGTTTATAGGCTCATAAAAAAAATAACCCTAACCTACCTATCTCTGGGAGCAGTTTTGTTTATAGGGTCATAAAAAAATAACCCTAACCTACCTATCTCTGGTAGCAGTTTTGTTTTTAGGGTCATCAAAAAAAATAACCCTAACCTACCTACCTATCTCTGGGAGCAGTTTTGTTTTTAGGGTCATCAAAAAAGATAACCCTAACCTACCTATCTCTGGGAGCAGTTTTGTTTTTAGGGTCATCAAAAAAAAATAACCCTAACCTACCTATCTCTGGGAGCAGTTTTGTTTTTAGAGTCATTAAAAAAATTACCCTAACCTACCTATCTCTGGGAGCAGTTTTGTTTTTAGGGTCATCAAAAAAAATAACCTAAAATAACCTAACCTAACCTAACCTACCTATCTCTGGGAGCAGTTTTGTTTTTAGGGTCATCTATACATATAATAAACGCGTAAGGAGAAAAAAAATGTACATTGAAGATATTTGAGAAAATCTAATTTAGGGGGTCTTAGAAACGTTGACTGAATACATTTTAGTGATTTTTGGAATTTTTGTCTGTCTGTCTGTGAGTTTGTTCGCGATGTACGCCAAAACTACTGCACAGAATTTCATGAAATTTTGTATTATAGTAGCTTATACCCCGAGGTAACATATAGGGTAGTTTTTGTTCCGCTTATTTAAAAACATTTTTTTCCAATTCAAGCAAGTCTGTTTGGAAAGAGAAGTGCCGTGGTTTATATGGAAGCTCATACATTCTACGACACTTCTCTTTTCGAATAAGTCAATTTCGTTGTGAATGTTGAAAGTAACCGGAAATATAATTGTCATCGAATAAAGGATGATGCACGGTGTTCCAGACCGTCTCCGACACGACAATTCCGAGACTTCGTTTTGTATAGAAAAGCGTCACATGATCCTAGGAGGTCACCTGTATGTGTAGTTAAGTGTCGGAAGTGTCGTGTCGGAGACGGTCCGGAACACCGTGCATAATTCTTAATATGTACCTTCAATTTGTGAGATATTTTATTTTATAAATTAAATTATCTACTTATCTGGTTCATTCCTATGGGGAGCTGAGGCCTAGGCCACTTTTTTCTTTATATATGACATCTATATAAGATCATAAATTCATAATTTATCATTGTAGTGTGGCAACATAAAATAAACAATTTATTCTTCATTCTTGACCGTTGAGTTTTGTCCGGTCCCGTCCATGCTGCTGAAGAAATTCTCGCTACGATGTTCCGTGCCTGAGCCCTATGCTGTACCTACCTGTCATTAGGCACTCGCATACATTGACAAGACACTTAAAGAATTAAGTTTTGTCCAGTCCCTTTCATGCTGCTGCTGAACCAGTTCTCGCTGCGACTTTCCGTGCCTGAGCCCTATACGAACTTAATTGGCATTTGGCCTTCCCATGGTGTACTGCCTTTTTGCCTAATAATGTTTCGTCAAACTTCATTTAGCAACCAACTTTTCATCGAAGTTTAATTTCGCAAACCAATCCTTGGCATAATTTTACTTCGTAATTTTTTTATTTCGCTAAATTTTTATATTGCAAAGTTTTATTAAGTCAAATTTTATATAGTAAATAATAATTAATAATAATTGTGTAGCAAATGATTTTCTAAGGCAAATAACATATTGTCAAAGTTTATGTGGTAAATAATTGTGTAGCAATTAGTGCTGTTAGAGATAGGTAGGTTAGGGTTTTTTTATGACCCTATAAACAAAACTGCTCCCAGAGATAGGTAGGTTAGGGTTTTTTTTTTGATGACCCTAAAAACAAAACTGCTCCCAGAGATAGGTAGGTTAGGGTTATTTTTTTTGATGACCCTAAAAACAAAACAGCTCCCAGAGATAGGTAGGTTAGGGTTTTTTTTTGATGACCCTAAAAACAAAACTGCTCCTAGAGATAGGTAGGTTAGGGTTATTTTTTTATGACCCTATAAACAAAACTGCTCCCAGAGATAGGTAGGTTAGGGTTTTTTTTGATGACCCTATAACCAAAACTGCTCCCAGAGATAGGTAGGTTAGGGTAATTTTTTTTGATGACCCTAAAAACAAAACTGCTCCCAGAGATAGGTAGGTTAGGGTTATTTTTTTTTGATGACCCTAAAAGCAAAACTGCTCCCAGACATAGGTAGGTTAGGGTTATTTTTTTTTTGATGACCCTAAAAACAAAACTGCTCCCAGAGATAGGTAGGTTAGGGTTATTTTTTTTTGATGACCCTAAAAACAAAACTGCTCCCAGAGATAGGTAGGTTAGGGTTATCTTTTTTGATGACCCTAAAAACAAAACTGCTCCCAGAGATAGGTAGGTAGGTTAGGGTTATTTTTTTTGATGACCCTAAAAACAAAACTGCTACCAGAGATAGGTAGGTTAGGGTTATTTTTTTATGACCCTATAAACAAAACTGCTCCCAGAGATAGGTAGGTTAGGGTTATTTTTTTTATGAGCCTATAAACAAAACTGCTCCCAGAGATAGGTAGGTTAGGGTTATTTTTTTATGACCCTAAAAACAAAACTGCTCCCAGAGATAGGTAGGTTAGGTTAGGTTAGGTTATTTTGGGTTATTTTTTTTGATGACCCTAAAAACAAAACTGCTCCCAGAGATAGGTAGGTTAGGGTAATTTTTTTAATGACTCTAAAAACAAAACTGCTCCCAGAGATAGGTAGGTTAGGGTTATTTTTTTTTGATGACCCTAAAAACAAAACTGCTTCCAGAGATAGGTAGGTTAGGGTTATCTTTTTTGATGACCCTAAAAACAAAACTGCTCCCAGAGATAGGTAGGTAGGTTAGGGTTATTTTTTTTGATGACCCTAAAAACAAAACTGCTACCAGAGATAGGTAGGTTAGGGTTATTTTTTTATGACCCTATAAACAAAACTGCTCCCAGAGATAGGTAGGTTAGGGTTATTTTTTTATGAGCCTATAAACAAAACTGCTCCCAGAGATAGGTAGGTTAGGGTTATTTTTTTATGACCCTAAAAACAAAACTGCTCCCAGAGATAGGTAGGTTAGGTTATTTTAGGTTATTTTTTTTGATGACCCTAAAAACAAAACTGCTCCCAGAGATATCATAGGTAGGTTAGGTTAATTTTTTTAATGACTCTAAAAACAAAACTGCTCCCAGAGATAGGTAGGTTAGGGTTATTTTTTATGGCCCTAAAAACGAAGCTGCTCCCAGAGATAGGTCGGTTAGGGTTATTTTTTTTATGACCCTAAAAACAGACGGAGCATGCTTATTTTGGCATGTTTTATTGGATACATTAATAAAAATTAAAAGGAGATTCTTATCCGTAGATAATTTGGCCGAGATGAAAATAATGTATGCCAATCAATACGTTTGACGAAAACATAATTGACATCTTTAAAAAATCAGAAATGATATCAGTGCGAAACGTTGAGTTGGGAAAAAAATAATTTGACCAAATAAAAAAATGGGATACGTAGTTCGGGGAGTTAAGAATTTGCTAAATAATTTTCGTCGAAATATTAGTAAACCCTTTCCATACATTATATTACCAATACACTTGAGTTTATATCCGGCTCTGTCATGCTGCTGCTGAAAAAAATCCCGCTACGACGTTCCGTGCATGGACACTATAATGCGGTGCTTGATGGCATTTGGCCTTCTCATACATTCCCTTACATAATTAGTCAATGTTACTCTACGTCCGTAGGAAATACCTTAGACAACCCTACACGTGATCCCTGGACGGTGCTAAAAGAGTAACAAACTTGGCAGCTGCACTGTCCCATCTGGACCTCGCAGCACTCATTGGATTTTATTCATCATCTGCTTTTCTACTACTACTATCCGAGAGCAGAAATACCTATCTATATCCAGTGACATGTAGCCATACGATAAATAAATAATTAGCAACAAAAATGTGCTATTTAACGTGTAGAAAGCATAAGTTTTAGAGTATTGGGCTGGAAATAGTGAAATTACCAAACCGCCTAAACACACGCGGGCGAAGCCGCGGGCACAGCTAGTAAAAAAATAACCCTAACCTACCTATCTCTGGGAGCAGTTTTGTTTATAGGCTCATAAAAAAAATAACCCTAACCTACCTATCTCTGGGAGCAGTTTTGTTTATAGGGTCATAAAAAAATAACCCTAACCTACCTATCTCTGGTAGCAGTTTTGTTTTTAGGGTCATCAAAAAAAATAACCCTAACCTACCTACCTATCTCTGGGAGCAGTTTTGTTTTTAGGGTCATCAAAAAAGATAACCCTAACCTACCTATCTCTGGGAGCAGTTTTGTTTTTAGGGTCATCAAAAAAAAATAACCCTAACCTACCTATCTCTGGGAGCAGTTTTGTTTTTAGGGTCATCAAAAAAAAAAATAACCCTAACCTACCTATGTCTGGGAGCAGTTTTGCTTTTAGGGTCATCAAAAAAAAATAACCCTAACCTACCTATCTCTGGGAGCAGTTTTGTTTTTAGGGTCATCAAAAAAAATTACCCTAACCTACCTATCTCTGGGAGCAGTTTTGGTTATAGGGTCATCAAAAAAAACCCTAACCTACCTATCTCTGGGAGCAGTTTTGTTTATAGGGTCATAAAAAAATAACCCTAACCTACCTATCTCTAGGAGCAGTTTTGTTTTTAGGGTCATCAAAAAAAAACCCTAACCTACCTATCTCTGGGAGCTGTTTTGTTTTTAGGGTCATCAAAAAAAATAACCCTAACCTACCTATCTCTGGGAGCAGTTTTGTTTTTAGGGTCATCAAAAAAAAAACCCTAACCTACCTATCTCTGGGAGCAGTTTTGTTTATAGGGTCATAAAAAAACCCTAACCTACCTATCTCTAACAGCACTAATTGCTACACAATTATTTACCACATAAACTTTGACAATATGTTATTTGCCTTAGAAAATCATTTGCTACACAATTATTATTAATTATTATTTACTATATAAAATTTGACTTAATAAAACTTTGCAATATAAAAATTTAGCGAAATAAAAAAATTACGAAGTAAAATTATGCCAAGGATTGGTTTGCGAAATTAAACTTCGATGAAAAGTTGGTTGCTAAATGAAGTTTGACGAAACATTATTAGGCAAAAAGGCAGTACACCATGGGAAGGCCAAATGCCAATTAAGTTCGTATAGGGCTCAGGCACGGAAAGTCGCAGCGAGAACTGGTTCAGCAGCAGCATGAAAGGGACTGGACAAAACTTAATTCTTTAAGTGTCTTGTCAATGTATGCGAGTGCCTAATGACAGGTAGGTACAGCATAGGGCTCAGGCACGGAACATCGTAGCGAGAATTTCTTCAGCAGCATGGACGGGACCGGACAAAACTCAACGGTCAAGAATGAAGAATAAATTGTTTATTTTATGTTGCCACACTACAATGATAAATTATGAATTTATGATCTTATATAGATGTCATATATAAAGAAAAAAGTGGCCTAGGCCTCAGCTCCCCATAGGAATGAACCAGATAAGTAGATAATTTAATTTATAAAATAAAATATCTCACAAATTGAAGGTACATATTAAGAATTATGCACGGTGTTCCGGACCGTCTCCGACACGACACTTCCGACACTTAACTACACATACAGGTGACCTCCTAGGATCATGTGACGCTTTTCTATACAAAACGAAGTCTCGGAATTGTCGTGTCGGAGACGGTCTGGAACACCGTGCATCATCCTTTATTCGATGACAATTATATTTCCGGTTACTTTCAACATTCACAACGAAATTGACTTATTCGAAAAGAGAAGTGTCGTAGAATGTATGAGCTTCCATATAAACCACGGCACTTCTCTTTCCAAACAGACTTGCTTGAATTGGAAAAAAATGTTTTTAAATAAGCGGAACAAAAACTACCCTATATGTTACCTCGGGGTATAAGCTACTATAATACAAAATTTCATGAAATTCTGTGCAGTAGTTTTGGCGTACATCGCGAACAAACTCACAGACAGACAGACAAAAATTCCAAAAATCACTAAAATGTATTCAGTCAACGTTTCTAAGACCCCCTAAATTAGATTTTCTCAAATATCTTCAATGTACATTTTTTTTCTCCTTACGCGTTTATTATATGTATAGATTACAATACTACACCATTATTCGCCATTTTTGCGAAACCGCGTAATAAATAATCGTCCAAACAGTATATAAGGTTTACTTCCGACCATGACAAGCACCCATACAAAGCTTGTAGGTATACATGTCACACAATTACCTAGTTCAGTAAGCAGGCAATTCATGTTAAATCCGGTTTGCCCTCCTTCCTGTTCGAAGAAGCGCTTGCATGGCTTCGCTTTGTTCTTTCGCTTTGTGCTAGGTACTTAATTAAATTTTAGCATGTCAATATAATCAGTGTTAATGAACGTTGATGGCAAAAATCCATTCATCCAATACCAGAGACTATAGAGATATCTAATACAAAAGTAAAACATGCAATTTACTCGTAAACTAAAATTTAAAGGTGTGAAAATAGACACAGATTATTAGCACAAAGAATAAATATCCCATTTAACTAGCCAATGCTTTCCAAAAGTGTTATTACACACGTACTACCTGACCTGACCTACCTCCTTAGATCGCAAACAAAAGGGACTATTAGGTAGCTTAGGTTTGAAAATTTGAGAGTAGGTACGAAAAGTGTCTTCGTAATCGCCATTAAACTGGTTTAGCTCCTATTAAATCACAGATTTAGCACCAGTAATTTATATCGTTTGAAATGTTAAAGTGGCCGTAAAACATTTGTACTGGGTAGTTGCAAAATTTTTTAATAGGCGCGTAAATAATTCCGGCTCTAACTTTTCTGTTACATTCACCACACAAGCGCGCGTACCGCGTTCTGGGATGAACCAGTGTAATTCTAACCTCGGACCGTAATAATGATAAATAAGCATAAGTACTCAATGTGTGACTCTTAACACAGCCTTAACACACATTTAGCTACCAGGTGTTAATGACATCCATCCTATCATCATCCATCTACATAGCTAGTGTCCCCGCTTTTTACTATGGCTCTATTTAAGCTTGGCACTAGTTTTTATGAAAGCGAATGCCATCTGACATCCAACCCAGAGGGTAAAATCAACCTTATTTTGATTAGGTCCGGCTTCCTTACGACGTTTTTCTGTAAACTGAGCGCTGCTAGTCGGAGTTTGAATTTGAGACCTCCGGATTAAAATTCGGACGACTTAGGTACAGCCAGGATACCAGCGCTTCCAGGCTACGAACGTTCAATATTAGTAAATAAGTAGTTATTAAGTAGTATGCCTGTCTAATAATAAATAGTATAGATATTGTGTCACATAGATACCTGAAAGTTTACATACCACGTCGTGCGATGTCTAAGCTTGCCTTTCCCCCATCACGCACATGACCAATATGCGAGCGCACATAGTACTGGTACGCGCAAGCCTTTTACTTTTCATTGCTCTGAAAGTGATTAGTAGGTATAGCACTATTTCAGTGGCGTTTCAATGTTATACCTATACATTATTAAACATGAATAACACCCAAACGATGTTGTTAGTCGTCTGTTTTACAATTTTTTGCGTAAGGCGTTAACCTTAGTAATAGTATATGGGCCAGATAACATTTCGGTTTACCTAATTTGCGAGTACCAATTTTTCTTGGCGGCCAATCCAAGACGGTACCACCAAATTATACCATTTTCGTATTTTTGGCTAGCTAGGCCACGGACTGTAAGTAGGTATAAATATTACAATAGTATCTACTTTTGAAGGAATGCTGATTAAGAGTCCTTATTCCTTTAGACTCGTTAGAGAATTAGTGCAACTTACACATTGCTTATTTACGCAGTAAGTTCTGGTTCGTGTTGCCAACATCACAATTTTCGTTTATTATTGGTTCCATTTTACACCAAGACAAGATACTATACTTACCAAATAATATAAGTATTATTAGTTGCTGGGCCTTTATTTTCCATTAAAAATGATGTAGCTGGGCATTTTCACTTAACTGTGTTCCATTAACGGCCGGTTAGCAATCGTCACATAACTGACGGTCTATGTCAAATCCCATACATTTTGTCAGGATGTGACGGTTAGACGTTACTTAAGTACACGACTTAAGTCGTACTTTAAAGTACAAGTTGAAATAAAAATGCGACATTGGAACTTAGTTCGTTAGTACACGCATCTCATAATGGCAAAGTGTGAGAATGTGAAATCGGAATTATGTATAAGTAGGTATACTTAAATAAGAGTCGGTATTGGATCTTAATTAATACAAGCCCGGAATGACTTATCCATAAAATGTAGGATAAAACATTAGGTTTCTGCAATCTAAATGTAAATTAGGAACAGTCCGTAAGATTAGTATAGTAGAAAAAATCACCTTTATAACTTTTGTAAGCCTCGCTAGACGAACCTTCTGTAGGCTTGTTTTTTAATAAGCCGGTCGGAGTTTTATTTTTTAGGGTTACGCTTGAAACTAATTTGCACTGTAAAATTATATAATGAAGTACCTACTTGGTCATTACTTGATTAGATTTTTATCCAAACACAATGTGTGTTTAATCTCTAATAATTAAATAAAATTCACCGAGTAGGTAGATTTTTGACCCGTATATAACATATTTAAGGTAAGGCTGATTCTGTCATATTACTATTCCGTCTATTGGCGTTTTTATCGAACACCGATCAAAATTGATACTTCATCGACAAAGCAGCGATTGTTTTTAGTGTCAACAATCAAAAGCAAATGGTTTATATTTCCTAGGATTGGAAATCAAAAAAATATTCGCTCGTAGACGGAATATGTAGTCCTTCTGACGAAATTAGACACATTGACCTTATTTACGGAATAGTATGCAAAAGAGTATCTTTGTATGTCGACTAGGTACAGCGAGCTCCAAAATTCACATGGAAATATTATAAATTATAATAATTAGGTATATTCATTGATAAATTGTTCATGTAATTTTGCAGCTGGGCTGGTTGCACCTGGAACATAAGGCTACAGTAAATTTATGAATGCAAATGTAGAACCGTGATGATATGTTTAGTTTTAGGCTGGGTCGATCTGTGCAAGATTTTCCTCAAATATTTTGATATTATATTCGTAGACCAAAGGTAGAGGCTAGCGCCCTATTCTTGTATTTCTATGATAGGTCGGCGTATGATCAGACTACCTAGGTACCTACCATGGCCTGACAACGGAACCCGCGTCTAATGCGTTAGGTATATGAATACCTGTGTAGGCACAGCTAGTATTTGTGAAATGCTAACTTGCACAAACAGAAGTCCGCAACGAGGTCGCGCAACGTCGAGATGCATTCAACTCGCTTGTTATTTAAACTATTGCTGCATTTCGCCATTTCATGTGTATACACTTCGTAGAATTTAAGGGAGTTACTTCCTTAGACTGTAACTGGGTTTTGTTAAATGGGACGCTAAAGGGCTTTTAAAAATATATAAGTACTAGCTGTGCCCGCGGCTTCGCCCGCGTGTGTTTAGGCGGTTTGGTAATTTCACTATTTCCAGCCCAATACTCTAAAACTTATGCTTTCTACACGTTAAATAGCACATTTTTGTTGCTAATTATTTATTTATCGTATGGCTACATGTCACTGGATATAGATAGGTATTTCTACTCTCGGATAGTAGTAGTAGAAAAGCAGATGATGAATAAAATCCAATGAGTGCTGCGAGGTCCAGATGGGACAGTGCAGCTGCCAAGTTTGTTACTCTTTTAGCACCGTCCAGGGATCACGTGTAGGGTTGTCTAAGGTATTTCCTACGGACGCAGAGTAACATTGACTAATTATGTAAGGGAATGTATGAGAAGGCCAAATGCCATAAAGCACCGCATTATAGTGTCCATGCACGGAACGTCGTAGCGGGATTTTTTTCAGCAGCAGCATGACAGAGCCGGATATAAACTCAAGTGTATTGGTAATATAATGTATGGAAAGTGTTTACTAATATTTCGACGAAAATTATTTAGCAAATTCTTAACTCCCCGAACTACGTATCCCATATTTTTATTTGGTCAAATTATTTTTTCCCAACTCAACGTTTCGCACTGACATAATTTCTGATTTTTTAAAGATGTCAATTATGTTTTCGTCAAACGTATTGATTGGCATAGGTACATTATTTTCATCTCGGCCAAATTATCTACGGATAAGAATCTCCTTTTAATTTTTATAAATGTATCCAATAAAACATGCCAAAATAAGCATGCTCCATCTGTTTTTAGGGTCATAAAAAAATGACCCTAACCGACCTATCTCTTTTGAACAGCTTCGTTTTTAGGGCCATAAAAAATAACCCTAACCTACCTGTCTCTGGGAGCAGTTTTGTTTTAGAGTCATTAAAAAAATTACCCTAACCTACCTATCTCTGGGAGCAGTTTTGTTTTCAGGGTCATCAAAAAAAATAACCCTAACCTACCTATCTCTGGGAGCAGTTTTGTTTTTAGGGTCATCAAAAAAAAATAACCCTAACCTACCTATCTCTGGGAGCAGTTTTGTTTATAGGGTCATAAAAAAATAACCCTAACCTACCTATCTCTGGGAGCAGTTTTGTTTATAGGGTCATAAAAAAAACCCTAACCTACCTATCTCTGGGAGCAGTTTTGTTTTTAGGGTCATCAAAAAAATAACCCTAACCTACCTATCTCTGGGAGCAGTTTTGTTTTTAGGGTCATCAAAAAAATAACCCTAACCTACCTATCTCTGGGAGCAGTTTTGTTTTTAGGGTCATCAAAAAAAATAACCCTTACCTACCTATCTCTGGGAGCAGTTTTGTTTTTAGGGTCATCAAAAAAAATAACCCTTACCTACCTATGTCTGGGAGCAGTTTTGTTTTTAGGGTCATCAAAAAAAAATAACCCTAACCTACCTATCTCTGGGAGCAGTTTTGTTTTTAGGGTCATCAAAAAAAATAACCCTAACCTACCTATCTCTGGGAGCAGTTTTGTTTATAGGGTCATAAAAAATAACCCTAACCTACCTGTCTCTGGGAGCAGTTTTGTTTTAGAGTCATTAAAAAAATTACCCTAACCTACCTATCTCTGGGAGCAGTTTTGTTTTTAGGGTCATCAAAAAAAATAACCCTAACCTACCTATCTCTGGGAGCAGTTTTGTTTTTAGGGTCATCAAAAAAAAAAACCCTAACCTACCTATCTCTGGGAGCAGTTTTGTTTATAGGGTCATAAAAAAATAACCCTAACCTACCTATCTCTGGGAGCAGTTTTGTTTATAGGGTCATAAAAAAATAACCCTAACCTACCTATCTCTGGGAGCAGTTTTGTTTATAGGATCATAAAAAACCCTAACCTACCTATCTCTGGGAGCAGTTTTGTTTTTAGGGTCATCAAAAAAATAACCCTAACCTACCTATCTCTGTGAGCAGTTTTGTTTTTAGGGTCATCAAAAAAATAACCCTATCCTACCTATCTCTGGGAGCAGTTTTGTTTTTAGGGTCATAAAAAAATAACCCTAACCTACCTATCTCTGGGAGCAGTTTTGTTTATAGGGTCATAAAAAAATAACCCTAACCTACCTATCTCTGGGAGCAGTTTTGTTTATAGGGTCATAAAAAACCCTAACCTACCTATCTCTGGGAGCAGTTTTGTTTTTAGGGTCATCAAAAAAATAACCCTTACCTACCTATCTCTGGGAGCAGTTTTGTTTTTAGGGTCATCAAAAAAAAATTACCCTAACCTACCTATGTCTGGGAGCAGTTTTGTTTTTAGGGTCATCAAAAAAAAATAACCCTAACCTACCTATCTCTGGGAGCAGTTTTGTTTTTAGGGTCATCAAAAAAAAAAATTACCCTAACCTACCTATCTCTGGGAGCAGTTTTGTTATAGGGTCATCAAAAAAAAATAACCCTAACCTACCTTTTCTGGGAGCAGTTTTGTTTTTAGGTCATCAAAAAAAAATTACCCTAACCTACCTATCTCTGGGAGCAGTTTTGTTTATAGGGTCATAAAAAAAATAACCCTAATCTACCTATCTTTGGGAGCAGTTTTGTTTTTAGGGTCATCAAAAAAATAACCCTAACCTACCTTTCTCTGGGAGCAGTTTTGTTTTTAGGGTCATCAAAAAAAATAACCCTAACCTACCTATCTCTGGGAGCAGTTTGGTTTTTAGGGTCATCAAAAAAAATAACCCTAACCTACCTATGTCTGGGAGCAGTTTTGTTTTTAGGGTCATCAAAAAAAAAATAACCCTAACCTACCTATCTCTGGGAGCAGTTTTGTTTTTAGGGTCATCAAAAAAAAAATTACCCTAACCTACCTATCTCTGGGAGCAGTTTTGTTTATAGGGTCATCAAAAAAAAAATAACCCTAACCTACCTATCTCTGGGAGCAGTTTTGTTTTTAGGGTCATCAAAAAAAAATTACCCTAACCTACCTATCTCTGGGAGCAGTTTTGTTTATAGGGTCATAAAAAAAATAACCCTAACCTACCTATCTCTGGGAGCAGTTTTGTTTTTAGGGTCATCAAAAAAAATAACCCTAACCTACCTATCTCTAGGAGCAGTTTTGTTTTTAGGGTCATCAAAAAAAAAATAACCCTAATCTACCTATCTCTGGGAGCAGTTTTGTTTTTAGGGTCATCAAAAAAAAATAACCCTAACCTACCTATCTCTGGGAGCAGTTTTGTTTATAGGGTCATAAAAAAACCCTAAGCTACCTATCTCTAACAGCACTAATTGCTACACAATTATTTACCACATAAACTTTGACAATAGGTATGTTATTTGCCTTAGAAAATCATTTGCTACACAAATATTATTAATTATTATTTACTATATAAAATTTGACGTAATAAAATTTTGCAATATAAAAATTATGCGAAATAAAAAAATTACGAAGTAAAATTATGCCAAGGATTGGTTTGCGAAATTAAACTTCGATGAAAAGTTGGTTGCTAAATGAAGTTTGACGAAACATTATTCCGCAAAAAGGCAGTACACCATGGGAAAGCCAAATGCCAATTAAGTTCGTATAGGGCTCAGGCACGGAAAGTCGCAGCGAGAACTGGTTCAGCAGCAGCATGAAAGGGACTGGACAAAACTTAATTCTTTAAGTCTTGTCAATGTATGCGAGTGCCTAATGCCAGGTAGGTACAGCATAGGGCTCAGGCACGGAACATCGTAGCGAGAATTTCTTCAGCAGCATGGACGGGACCGGACAAAACTCAACGGTCAAGAATGAAGAATAAATTGTTTATTTTATGTTGCCACACTACAATGATAAATTATGAATTTATGATCTTATATAGATGTCATATATAAAGAAAAAAGTGGCCTAGGCCTCCGCTGCCCAGGGCTAGGAATGAACCAGATAAGTAGATAATTTAATTTATAGAATAAAATATCTCACAAATTGAAGGTACATAATATTAAGAATTATGCACGGTGTTCCGGACCGTCTCCGACACGACACTTCCGACACTTAACTACACATACAGGTGACCTCCTAGGATCATGTGACGCTTTTCTATACAAAACGAAGTCTCGGAATTGTCGTGTCGGAGACGGTCTGGAACACCGTGCATCATCCTTTATTCGATGACAATTATATTTCCGGTTACTTTCAACATTCACAACGAAATTGACTTGTTCGAAAAGAGAAGTGTCGTAGAATGTATGAGCTTCCATATAAACCACGGCACTTCTCTTTCCAAACAGACTTGCTTGAATTGGAAAAAAATGTTTTTAAATAAGCGGAATAAAAACTACCCTATATGTTACCTCGGGGTATAAACTACTATAATGCAAAATTTCATGAAATTCTGTGCGGTAGTTTTGGCGTACATCGCGAACAAACTCACAGACAGACAGACAAAAATTCCAAAAATCACTAAAATGTATTCAGTCAACGTTTCTAAGACCCCCTAAATTAGATTTTCTCAAATATCTTCAATGTACATTTTTTTTCTCCTTACGCGTTTATTATATGTATAGATTAGGTAATCTCAATAAGGTAAATATATAATATAGGTAATCTCCCTTCTGTCTGGAAAGGTCAGATGGCAGTCTCTTTCGTAAAAAAGTATGTGTCTACGACATTCATGTGATTATTTTTTTCAAGTGAACCCCTGGTTCATTTGAGCGGCAGCAAAAAGCCATGAGGATGATGGGGTACTATTTGACTAGGCACTTACCTATTTCGCAGAAAAATAGCTACTTAGTTTTGAACAATGAAGCAAAAACTCGACATTTATATATGTACTTGTAAACGGAACGAATTAAACTTGCATTCGATCGCGTGCCGTCTAACAGAAATCGATGTTTTCATGACACCTCGTAACTGTTTACGACCTTGTGAACCAGTAAAATAAATATGTATGAGAATGTACATTTTATTTTCAGTTCAAGATATTTTTAAGGTTATAGGTAGGTAGATTAATTTGATAATATGAAGAAAGAACAAGAAACTCTTAAGCATAAAAGCGCTGGTAGCTTGGTGGTAAAAAAGAAATTCAAACCCCGGCTAGTACTTCAGGGCTACCTACGGCCCTGTAGCCGGCTGGCCTTGCCAAAGCAGGGGGGGGGGGGGGGGCATTATTGGGGCAGCTCGATAAACTATGAAAATAAAGTAAATGCCCTGCCTATAAATAGCACTGCCCTATCTTAACTCCAGGTACCTACGGCGCTATTCTCAGTACTAATAGTACTTTCCTCTGGGGTTTTCAGTAGGTAGGTGGTTAAATACTAAATCTGTTATTTAGTCGCTTCTCGGTTTATAAGTAGGAAAATATCGCGAAGAAACCGGGCCTAATTTCAATAACGCTTAGTTTTATCTATGTGTTGGAAAGTGTGATGGCCGTCGTTGTCATATAAGTAATCTAGTGCCTACGCCAATTCATGGGATTAGGTATGCTAGCTGACGCCAAGCTTAATTAAGCCGTGGCAAAAAGCTGGACCAACGCTAGCAGGATGATATGAGATTAATTTAATAACGTAGGTACCCACTACCTAACAAAACATCTAGGTAAGTGACCTTTACAAACGGGCTTAATTTTTGCAACAGTTGCCTGTTTCGATCTAAATAGCCACCGACGTAGGTGTTTTCATTACAACTCCAAAATTCGCAAGTATCAGTACTAGCGCCAGCAGACGATCCAAACAAGCCGAAATAGCTGCACAATATGATTGAGTAACAAGGGATAATTAGCGCACGTGGCTCATGGTGTAAACAACGCGGTTGTAAACTGAACGCATCAATGTGAAGGTATACGAAGAGAAAAGCTTTAGGCGAAGTCTTTTAATATTATTTGTAGGTAGATACCAAGGAACGAACAGTTTTCAGATTTAAATTAGAAACACCATCACTTAGGTACACTAAGGGTGGGTTGCACCACGCACAATTAACGGACTCATCAACGGTAAATATGGCGACGGAGCTGTCACCCCATAGAAGACTGTGAAACTTTTCATACAAGATTTTTTAAACGATGACGTTAACTTTGACGTTGACAGACTGTTTGGTACAACCTGCCCTTAGACCGATAAAATGTCACATGATGCAGACATTACGACGTCCACGCATCGACCACGTTAACATTACCGGAAAAAAACTATTTTTATCGTATGGCTATTATCGTATTAAAAAACAATGCAGACAAACTATTATGGTTTGATTTACATTAGTTACCTGTTTGTTTTTCTGTGGTTACCTGTTGGGTTACCTGTATAAAATAGCGACAATAAAAAAAACACCATTTAATACCTAATCTACCTAAGTACCTACCTAACAAAATAATGTTTACAAACTAAGGGTTAAGAAGGCGATTATCTATCCATATAATATAGTTAATTCGGTTAGGGTTATGATTGACATGATTGTTTTATGTTTTCGAACCAAAAACAAAAAAGAAATTGGTAGTACCTACCTACGGGTAGATATTGTATCTACCTATAAGAAACCATAAAGTTAGCGCGCACAGCCGTGGGATGAAAGGGTTAAGACAATTAATAATTATAGATATAGATCTCTGATCTGATGACCAAGTAACATTGATCCAACCCAAGCGATCCAAAAGACACATTTGTTAATTTAAAAAAAAAAACAAATTGTTGAATATTCTAACAGGAAAGTGTTTCACCAGAAGATCTTACAACCTAACATATTTAACAGTTTTAACACGATTGCAAGTGGCTGTACCTACATTTTGCAGAAAGTGTACATCGTCAAGTCAATGATCGATCATAACAGATATTGAGAAAAAGAGGGCACAGGAAGCGGGCCGAGTTATTAACGGCCGACTGTACTCATTGGCACACTGGTCTGAGTAAGTAGGTGCTTATTTTTAAGATAATTTCTAATTTCTACTGCAAGTTCTGCGTTGGTGTAGATTAGTACCTTCACATGTTCACACTGTTCTGACTTTGGGATGGGAAAAGTTTTTATATTTAAAATTGATTTACTATAAAAAAAATCTAATAAATCTTAGGTAACTTAGGTAGGTACATATTTATTGTAAAAGCATAAAATACTGTAATCAAGCAGGTAAAGTAAATAAGCGTACAAAACTGGGAAGGGAACTAGGTAATATACCTAATTAAATTTCCACGTGGACAATACCTACTGAATCTGAATTTCGAGATTTTACATAATACCTAAGCAGTTATAGGTACTTAAACAAAAAGTAACTTTCCTTTAAAACTCACAGGCACAAGTTGAAATAAATAACATTTCGCGTTTCGGCGTAACGAATCAGGACATAAACAAACGGAGGAATAAACTCGAAACTCTTTGATGTCGGGCTAAACGGACGTGTATCGGTTTATTTTATATTGATCGAGACTTTAATTATGGTATTCTAAGCCTGGGTCGTTACGTTGCGGTAAATCTTCTTTTTCTTTTGAAGATTGCTCAGAAAAGCTCGTCATCGTTGAGACGCGTTTATGCTAAATAATATTATTAAGTGTAATAATGCAAATTCAACTATTTTAATGACTACTTGTAACATGGCTACCACACTGCTATACAGCGAAAACCTCAAGCGCGTTTGGGAGCTTTTGATAGACTTTTTAGGATGTCGTCAGAACATGGCCACTTAATCTTCAAGACATTGATTGTTATCATTCGATATTGTGCCCTTTTTCATCAAGCAGGGATAATTAAAACCTATCTTTAAATTAAATCATATGGTCTATATCCATATGAATCTATACTCATTGTTCATCAATTTGGCAGCGGTAGCGGTAAGTGTATACATGATATTTATATATGAAGATAACGTTTATGGCACTTCTACACTTGTCACTTGCTAATTGCGAGCAAGTGGTAGCGTGGTCGGTCAGTAGTAAATGTAATGTTTGGATTTTTGTACGACCGAGTTACTTATTGCAAGGCTTTCTGAATGTATTTCTTTACATGCATCGAGAATTTACTAAAAAATAATGACCGAAAAGGTTGTGAACAATCCTTTATTGTGTCACAATGTTACAAATATTTACAATGTATTCTTAATAGTATTGTTTTTACTTAATGTAATGGTTGAAGGCGATTGCGTATAATATTACCATATTTAGGTTCATTTAAACAGGCAGTTTGACCTTGACCTTATTGCAAATGTATGTGTATTTCGTGATATGATATTTGAGCTCTTCCATTCCTATATTTGTGACTTCGCCGACTTCATCCGCTGGTGGCTCTGAAATATGAGACTCGATTCACACTTTGAACGCCATAAGTCCTATACAAAAACGCCACTCACACGCCAAGATCCCGAATACAAAGGAGCCATTATAAACCTTATTTAAAAGAATGAAGGTTAGTTTGACAGCGCTCGAAACCTTTAGGTGTTATTGGTGTTCAAAAGGTTAACATTATCATCGCTAACGACCGCTGTACATGACAACACGTACAGCTTAAAATGAACCTTCACACATTTTGATAAGGTTTACTGTTGTTAGTTACAGGCCCAGATCCAGATTTGCTAGTTAATGGCGTCGAAAGTCGTACTAATTTATATGGGAGCGTTTAAACTTCATTTTTAATATTTTTAGTTTTATATATTTAGTTTTATATAAAAAAAGTTATTGGTGTGATTTTACTTATTCGACTAGTCAAGGATATTTGCTTTGTGTCAATAATGACTACTTACCTAAATTCTGCCACACAGAAGGGGGAAATACCGGTAGCTGAGTGAAGGCATACACCCTTTTAGAATCTCTTTTCACTCCCATATCGGCTGCTTTTTGGTTTCTTTGCAAAACCATGCGGTACCAAAATGCAGATTTCCTGAAGAAAAAATATAAAGTTCCGCTATCTCTGTATGACACACAGCGTAAAAATAATACAACAAACATTTATTTAAAGACAACAGTGCATGAATTAAGTAGCAGCCATGAATAAAAACAATAATTTTGTTAATGAAAAGTTTTTTTACTGACGGCTTATAAGTGCATCGAGCGTCTAACGACGGACCAAGTTCTACTTGACCAGACTACACCAGACACCTGATCACTTGTCTGTTGTATGGTCACTTCGGGTCTAGTCAGCCGGACGCGAACTGACGAGTGATTACTGGTTTTATGTACTTTGTAGCACAGTGTACAGTAACAGAGGAAATGTGAACTTACTTCAAATGGTCTTGGACCACGTTGTTTGCGATGGGCATGGAAGTTCTCTGCACCGGGTCGCTGACCAGTTGCCCGACGGTCTTGACGGGGGACCGTTCCGATACGTAGTGTTCTAACAGACGGGCTGCAATCGGCTTTAGATTTGCTAAAAAACACTTAACGTTATGCTACGAGTAGAGTAAGGGAAACAAGCACACACAAAAATCAATTCGCATACATAATGTAACGCTCACATTTGTAGGGCTCACTAGGCTAAGCTGTGATAATTTTTACTTTCACACCAACAAAATAAAGTCCATATCAGTTCAGCCGCACCTTCGAGCAACAATTTATAGGAGGTAACAGACTCAAACAAGATTGAATGAAAATAGTGCTCGTGAAAGGGTCAGGCACGCACCGCACGAGTCGTTCTCGTGGTACTATTTGGGGCCATTTTTTGGGCTCTTCTGTATTCCCAGTATTATTTGACCGGTGAGCAGCACTTTACAAGCCCATACACGCTACGTTAGACAAGGAGCCTATTTCTCTAAAGCTTGTAATTTGTAAAACAAGCGAAGTCCATTTCTGATCAAATGTGTCAAAAGTGACTTCCGCTAGTATTACTCGTTACAAGCTTTTTAGTATTGGCCCCAGGTAAGAAATATGGTAGTAACTTACTGAAATCGGCTCGCAAGCAAACTTCTGCTCGGTACAAATGTTCCAAGCACACATGGACTTGGGCAAATTTCATTAACAGATTTTTCCATGGGCTGATATCGATTTCGTCGGATATTAAAGGTATCTGAAACAAATAATAGAAACCTTATTTTAGTCTATATGTTTCGTCAGCGAAGTGTATGATCAACAGAGTTTATGGATCATTATCGAGTCTGTTTCTCTATTCTGTAGACGATGTTGCCCATACCTAAGCAGGCAGTGAAATCAGGCAAGACTGAATTTAATATGACAAAAGTTTAAGGAAATTACATACTATTTAATTGAATTATTACAGTGACCGTCGTAGATAGAGCGAGAGAGGGCTGTTTTACTAGTTACATTGATTAGATTTTTCTATGTTTCTATGAATCCCTATTTCCCAGCCTATGCTGTAATGTGCATCATAGCCCTCAAACCTCGTATTCACCTCGTTAACGTCTTTCTTATCAGTGACGAGCCCGTGTTTCTTGAGCGAGGCGAAGTCGTCGACGGTGAGCTCGTGCGGGTCGTCCTCGTAAAAGGACTGCGAGTCCAGTCGGATGGAATGGTCGCCGGACGACAGCGCCTCGAACGGGTTTAGCGAGAACTCGCCGCACATCGTCATGTCCTGGATGGTTTGGTTTATTTGCTCTATGGATTCGTGGGTTCTGGAATGAAAGTTCAAAGGGTACGGAGTTTTATTATTCTGTTGACTAGCGACACTAATCCACACTTAATAAATAAATGAGCCGTGGAATGAAAAGATAAATATTATTAGTCTGCCCGGAAAGAGAAGTGTCGTAGAATGTATGAGCTCCCATATAAACCACGACACTTCTCTTTCCGAAAAAACCCTAGTCACTATTTCGTGGTTAAATGCCCAGTTGCCATGCTGTTTACTGACATATGAAAACAAATTTTAGTGAGAGACAAATCTACACTATATTTTTATGCCACTAATTTTGGCGCCCCATCGAAAAATAAGAAATTAAGTGCCTAAATGAAATTGAGAGGAAATTGGTGAATTCGAAAAATATGTACAGCTCGGATTAAATTCTGATCCCTAAAGTTAAATGTTAGTTAACTAGTTACCTGTTATCGCTCGTCCAGATGCCAGCGATGAAGAAGGAGTGCTCCAAGAGGCTCATGACCCTGGTGTACTCCCACATGGTCTTCTCGGTGCCGACCTGCGCCACCAGCGACAGCGCTTGCGGCGGGCTGGCGCGCAGTTTCTGCAGCACTTTAGACGCTTGCGAGTGACCGCGGGATAGTTTTAATACCAACTTTGATAGGTAAGTCTTGTTGTTTGCGTCTATCTGAAAAAAAAAAGGTTTTTTAACTAGTTAAAGATGGCATTTTACTTCACCCCCTTTCCCCAGCAGCAGAGGACTGGTTGAAAAACCTCACAGTCGAAATATAACGAAGATAGCAGTGAAATAGAGCCATACGATATGATGATGACACCGTAGCGAGAGGTCCTTTTGAGCAGCTGTCAAAATCCACCAATTTATTTTTATTAAACACAATTGGTGGATTCTCGCGACGGTGCTGCCATCTAGTAAAAATCTCGATCGTGGTACCCTCATTCTGAGGTAAAAGCTAAAGAAAATGTCTCAAGAAATACGTTAGCTCAGTAGCAAGGTGTTTTCATAAATAGATTTTTCAGTTATTCCTACTCAGAATCGTCGATACTGTCTATTGATCCTACTGGGACACAAAAGATGTCTTATTGTATTCAAAGCCACTAATTCTACTACTATTCAAAGGGCCCTTAAGAAGAAGTAGCGCCGTAATGGTAAACTAGGAATCAATTGGGACACAGTTTGTGTTGTATCTAGTAGAATCTATTCTGATCATGAATCTAAGTAGGAACAACCTTAGTTCCTCAGAATCCTAAAGGCCATTGCACACCGAGAGCGCGGGGCGGTAGCGGCGCGCCGCGGAGCGTGCGCGGCGCGCTGTATAGCATTGGATTAAATACGGTGATTCACAGCGCCGGCGGGCCCGCGCGCGCCCCGCGCCGCGCCCGCCCCGCTTTCCTCCCGCCCGATCACAACAGCGCGGTGGCGGGGCGCGCGCGGGAGCAGCGCGTGCGCGGAGCGGAGCGGCGCGGCGCGGAGCGGAGCGGGGCGTGCGCGGAGCGCCGCGTAAGCGGAGTGGCGCAAGGCCCTAGTAAATTTTTTGTGTGAATTGAAATCAATTGTAATTAACGTGTTAGTGCTTTGCGAGTAAATAATTAGAGAATTATTATTTAGCTTTTTCTCAAAAAAATATGTGTTAATATAATTTTTAGTGCAGATAGAATAGTTAAGTTATGGTTAAGTTTACTAACACATATTATGGATTGCAAAAATCGGAATTAAATGTTTTTGTTAAATAGATAATTGACATTAATAATTTACCTAACTATTAACTGAACGCGGAACTAGATAAAGCTACGTGGTTTTTGTTTGATTTTGACTCGACGTTCACGGTAGTATTTAAAGTAAAAACCGAAATATTTTTATGTACCTATTTGTTGTTATAGCGGCAACAGAAATCATCATCTGTGAAAATTTCAACTGTCTATCACGGTTCATTAGTTACAACCTGGTAACAGACGGACAGACAGACAATTAAAGACTTTAAATGCGTATTAGGTAGGTATGTGTGATAAACTTCACTTGCTTACACTTTGCTGATCACGACAGAAACGGCAAAAAAATCAAAATAGGTATAAACAAACGCAACACGGAGGCATCGTCCTAGCAGAACGCGAATGGGCGATCATCGTAAGTTTGCGGGAATCGCCGCGAAATGCCGGACACGGGACAAAACGACGTAACACACACACACACACACACACACGCCCTTTGCCATACAAAATCAGACCTTATTACGATGTGATAAGATACTTTCGATCGCAAGTGGCGGCGGCAAGGCGGCATATATCAAAGGTAGGCAAAGCGCCTGCCGCCCTTTGATATATGCCGCCTTGCCGCCGCGAGTAGTTTCATATTTTTCGGGAGTCACTTGTTTTTATCTCTTTCTTCTGAGGTCAAATCAGCTTCCGATATTGTGGCTGACTGTACTTTTCTTTAGAAAATCAAGGAGTACTCATCGGGACGATTCTAATAAACCCAAACTCAATCTGGTTGAGGTACTTTATGGCAGAGTTCTTATGGCCACCTCCTGTCTCCATCATCAGACCAGCTCGATGGTACCAAAATATTGTATTGTCATCCAAGTTACGCAAGTGTGCTAAATTTCAGTTCAATCGGACATCAAGAACTGGTTCAAATCTGCCTCGCAAGATTCTACCTAAACATCTAACAAACACACCAACATACCTATCTACAAACTGACAAACACTGTGAGTTGAATAAAAGCTTGTAATTACGACATTATTATAAATATAATAAAAGCTTGTAATAATAAAAAATATAAAAATAGCGCTCAAAGGTGCGCCGCGGTACCGCGACGGGCCCGCCGCGGGCCCGCGCGGGCCCGTCGCGGGCCCGCGGCGTGCGCGCCGCGGTGGTATGCAGGCGGTGTCGGTGTGTATCAGACCGCGCGTGTCACGCGCGCCGGGCGCGCGCACTCCGCGCTGCTGGCGTCCCGCTACCGCCCCGCGCTTCGGTGTGCAATGGCCTTAACACTTGAATTTACAACGACTCGTGAAAGCACACAGCTACATTAAAATTGCTAATACAATTAATATATAATAGTATAATTATTTTATAAATATTAAAATACTTACGAATGGTCTAATCTTCCCAGTGGATATGAATTTAAGGGCTTGTAACAGTAATGTGATGATTTCTTCAGCTGTTTCGCAATCTGGAATGTACATGGCTGTTTTGTAAATATAAATTTAGTGGGTGTCATGAGGTCATGACTAAGCAATAATGGGGTTGGCTGGGTTGAAAATATTTACAGATGGCGCTAGCGTAAGTTGTACCTGACTAACGTCCTGCCAATAGCGTTCTTGTTTTTTTTTTTGACCATCCAAGCCCTTTAAACCAAATTCTAGTGACATGTATAAATCTATGCTGGCGCCATCTGGCCAAATCATTTCCATCATCAAACAATTGCGTCGCGTCGCCGTTACGTCATGCAGCAACCATAGCCTTGATTAGACGCCGACGCGACGCCCGGGAGACGCTAGTGAGTCTTAGGCCATTATCACACTAGCGCCGCATGCGGATCCGTCGCCAGTGTAATAATCGCCTTAGGGTGCTTGGTGAAAACTCTCATACTTTTCATGCAAGATATTTTTAACGATGACGTTGACGTTAACAGACTGTTGGTGCAACCGGCCCTTAGTGTCGTGTACCTCTCAATATATCCCACAGTTTGTATATGAAGTCGTTGCTGGAGCCCTCAGCGTTCATGACAGAGAGGCACTGCTTGAGCGTGGTGGTGTTCTCTGTCACACACACGCAGCCGCCCTCCGGGTACTGCGCGGTGTACGCGTAGGCCTCCGTCTCGTTTAGTAGCCGGTTCAGTCGCTTGGAGTTGTTCGGGTATTTCAGACTTGGGTTGGATAATCTGAAGTATAGTAGAAGGTTTCTTATGAAGTTTAAAAGTAGATGTAAAACAGCCGAACAGATGTCACTTAGCCGCTTGATATTTGCTAACAACTTAGGATATGTGGATAAACAAAATTAGAGACGCGGAATGTGTCCATTAATCCATTCGACGTCAAAGAAAATTATCGCACGCACGCACCATACACTGCTATGGAAGTGCATGATTATGGTTTGAAATGGACCTTCCTGCAATTTTTTTCTCTTTAGACAAAGCATAGTATTGTTTAATCAATTTATCTTCAACTATGTAAATGCGATTCATCATCCATAGAGTGTAATATCATAGGTCTTTGCTCCACAGTGGTGAGAGGTCACTCATTTGAATCGTTTGACAGGAGATAGCTAAGGCCATAGGCCGGCACACAGAAAATGGCCTGTGCCCAGTACCAAGCTTTTTTTGCATTGGTGCCTAAAATGTAACTTAATCTATTTTTTTTTTACCTAATTTGTGCAGTCTCTAAGTTGACAGAAGAGCTGCCAGCAGCAGTCATGTCAACCAGGATCTGGTTGATATTGTGCAGTGCGTACACAGACTTCCAGATAGCATTGCATGGGCTTGCTAAATGCCCTACTACCACTTCTTGCTCCTGAAATAGAAAATTAAATAATGTTTTAGATTTAGAAATTGACTTAACTAAAAGTTTTAAATGTGGTGAACAACCAATACTATATTAAGAAGAATAAGTTTTGACCAAGTGCTTTTAATTCAGATTGAACATGATGTCTTGCAGGAGCAAACACAGAATTATATCATTTTTGCTTTTTGAGGCTCCAAGTCTGAACTCTGAAGCGCCATCGCAAACAAAATTAGGTACCGTAGTAATACCATAGTAATAGTGGAATCTTCATTGATTTCTGCTGGCAGTCTAATATGAGAAATACTAACTTTTGAATTGTTTAAAAAACTGGCTAAGATCAAAATTGTTATCTTTTGATTATAAAAGAAAACACAATCAATTTTCACTTGTTCGCTTTTGCAAATCTGTTATTACTGAATCGCAATGAGAATGGGATTGAGTTAGCTGTCAACCAATACAAATTTTGACATAAGCATATGGAAAATTTGTCAACTCTATTCCCATTTGCGGTCCAGTAATAAGACACATCAAACAATAAAATTAATTTTGTTAATAATTGTAACTTACAAAATTAACTTTGCAGCTTATAAAGGGAGTGATTAGTGTGTTTGATGTCCATTCACAGTGTAGCTCCGTGACTCCTCCGTGAGGTGCATTCAACAACTCATCTGTGTTGCGGGAGCTGTACGACATGCCTGACAATATGTATTTGCAATCCACCAACATTTCTATCTGGAATTGATTAAAATTATACATTAATTAATTGACATATTATTTGGCAGTTTTGTGGGTACTAGCTGAACAACATGTACAACATAAAGACAGTCTACTCAGTAGACTATTATCATTGTATATATGTAAGCGGCAGCTTAGAGACGGTGAGTATAGCAGATAAAGTACTACCTTACAAACTGTGTATGAGTGGCATTAGTATACCTACAAACAAGAGTTATGGCCAGCCTTTATGTTGGTCTTTCTAACCTATATATATTTGATACGGGTAACATTTAATCCATTGTGTGGATTACGGGTAACATTTAATCCACAATGGAAGATGTTGGAGGAGGCCTATGCCAAGAGGCACACTGAACTATGAAACATTATATAACAATACAACAACAACTATGTAAACACAGAACTTGTAGTACAGGATAAAGAGACTTATTATATTATTAACATTTAATCCATATTTTATAATAAGAAATCAAATATGGGAAAAACAGCTAAGTTGAAAACCTCATACTTGACACTAATAAGAACTTATTCATGCTTACCAAATCTTCACTTATTTTTTCTTCCTTTGAAAATTTCAGCATTAAATCTTCAACATCTACTTCTTCCAAGCACATAGCTCCATCATAAGTCACAATGCCTCTGGCAAAATATTCTGTATTTGATTGTACAGTAAGCAACAACGGTCTTCCCACAGATTCCGGATTACAGAGTATCCATATAGGAATGCTGTCGTCAGAAGGTAATTTGGTAATACCCATATTGTACAGGTTGGCTATTTCTCTGCATAAGAAAAAAATGGCTAAATAAGTAAAATCAGCTTTGTATACAATTAATACAATTTAATACAATTTCACGTAAATTAAGCCATTTTATATCAGTCCCTGCCACTTGAGGGCCTTCAGGACAGTCCCACATAATACGTTTTCCCGCTTAAGACGCGTTATTGGCTGGCTGCCTCCAAAATAGACTTAAGTAAGTTTTACTGCATAATCAATAATTTTCCCAAGTTTTAATACTGCAGTTTGGATCTGCTAAAATCACTGACCTAGCTTTGTCAATTCCAATTGGTACATGACTGACTTCCTCCTTATTCCACAATTGAGGTTCTTCAGATATCAGTGTGTCATCCAAAATTGTGTGCAAACTCAAGTCCAGTTTAAGCGGTGACCCAGTTAAATCTAATTCTTCTAAAATTTCAAAAAGAAACAATCGTGTTAGGTAACTAATAATAAAATATGCACTGGCCACGGCAAAGTTACGAGCAATATGTGTATTAACATTATATTATTATTACCTTTGGGATTTTGAGTTGCTTTTCCAGGGGTATCAGCAGGCAGAACATATTGTTTTGTCTGTGAAAGTGAGAAGTACAAGTTCAAAGTAGTCAGTTGTTTTTGTAAATTGGGTAAAATTAATAAGACAAGTACCTTTAAATACACCATAACAACATCTTGAGTAGTCTTTGTATACATTTCAACGTAGCTCGGACATTTTTGCCTCTCTATACAATATTTTGGATACAAATCTAAAAGTGGCTGGAGAGCAGCGTTCATTTTGTCAATTTAACAAATTATTTTGTTTTTAAATACGATACACAGCGTTATTTTAATTATCTTGGTCGTAACGATTAATTCAATTTTGAAATTAGAATACTGTGTGTTTTTTTTTAACAAATGACAGTCCGGAAAAAATTTGTGCATCGGATTCCTATATATTGAGCCACAACGTTTAAGATATATTTAAAAACGTGGTTTGGTATATAATGCTCGGTTATTACTTAGGGTGACAACACACCTAGCGGAATTCCTCGCGGAATTAGCGGAAGTAGCGGAAATTTGTCTATGGTAGCGGAAATTTGTCTATGGTAGCAGATTTTTTGTATGGAAGCCATAGACAAATTTCCGCTACCATAGACAAATTTCCGCTACCATAGACAAATTTCCGCTACTTCCGCTAATTCCGCGAGGAAATCCGCTAGGTATGTGGTGACCCTTATTTAGGTTTCTTAGGTTGGCAATAATTTAATTTCTTCAACGGCTATTACACATTGCAACCTGCAGGGCCCAGTCTGTTGTGTACCTTGCCTCTTCCTTCCCTCCTTCAGCTCCCTACGGGCCCTACCTTCAATTACACCTTCCAACCTGACAGATTGGGCCCTGCAGGTTGCAATGTGTAATACCGCTTTTCTAAAGTCATGACAGCAAGCAGTTCTATTTTGGCGCTTTTATAGAACAAGTGCTATTTTGGGGAATAGACTAGATCATAGATATAGCACCCATAGATCTGACGCGGAACTAATAATACCAAGATTGAACGGGATAGTCTTATTACACTTTCCATAGATATGACAGAGAAGGCGCTATTATCGTTAGTCCTTATCATAGACTCACCCTTGTGATTATTGCTTACTTCCATAAGGGCCTAAGTACAATAGAAACGTTTATCACCCTCCACCGCTCTTTGAAGGGTAACAATGAAATCGACTAAATTATGTAGGCTAGCTACAGTATGCTATCAGCCATCTTGAAATGCGTTTCCAAATTAGTCGCGTTGTGTGTGTTCTGTCCCTTACGGTGATACGGGTGTTTCAGCTCTATGAGATACTTGCTTTTTGGACTAAATAGACTTTTCTTCGAGTATATTATCTATGTTGTTATAAAAGCGGTATTACACATTGCAACCTGCAGGGCCCAATCTGTTGTGTACCCTGCCTCTTCCTACCCCTCCTTCAGCTTCCTACGGGCCCTACCTTCAATTACACCTTCCAACCTGACAGATTGGGCCCTGCAGGTTGCAATGTGTAATACCGCTTTAAAGGTGATGACGAATGTATAAATGACAGATAAAACTACGGGAGTAGAAAAAATATTAAAAAGAAGATTTAATATAGTTATAATTAAATTAAATCTATTAATTAGTAACTTCACAAAAATAACGCTTACTAAAATAGTTTTGTTTATTCATTTCACAATTTTTCAACAGATGGCAGTGTAAAGGCCTCTATAAACGTAAGCGACTAGTTACCTAGTCACCTGCGATTTTGAATACATTGCGGTTTTTGATCCATCGATTGATTTCGTTGCACCTACCTACGCTACCCAGACAGCAATGTCTCGAAATCGCGCGCGAGTTTTGTGACAAAATTGCGGCGATTTTAGAGGCCATAAGGTATAGTGGGGTAAGGTAAGGTAAGGTAAGGGGTATAAGACATAGTGGGGGATGAATATTTTTTCGCTTCAACCCTGTCGTGTGGGATATCGTTGGATAGGTATTTCAAAAATAGTAAAGGTTTTTTAGCGACATCTTTTTAGATAAACCAATAGTTTCGTAAATAATCTCTGAAAGTTCAAAAAAGGGCATCCCCCATCTAACTTATGAAAGTGAGGCTGGATCAGTTTCTGTGGCTCACGTTATCCATAACTTCTAAATTCCTAATGTGACGGATTTTCATTATGACTATTAAGAGAGTAGTATCTAGTAAACAAATATAACCCTGCTAGCATCTATGAAATACCTAATAATTAGTACGTATTTAACTTGGTTCCGAAATTGGCCACACGATGAGATAATCATGTAATAAGTAGGTATTTCCCCAGTTGCGACATTGACATAACATGCGTGTATAAGTTTGACAGTTTGACGTGTTAATACAGAAACAAAGTTTAAATTAAATTTTCATATTTGGGCCCTTTGTCAAATTGTAGATTAAAGGTTTGATACTAAAATATTATAACACATCACTCACGTATAGATGGAAAAAAGCGCTGGTAGCCTTGCGGTAAGACGTCCGACTTTCAATCCGGAGGTCTCGGGTTCAAACCCCGGCTCGTACCACTGAGTTTTTCGGAACTTATGTACGGAATATCATTTGATATTTACCAGTCGCTTTTCGGTGAAGGAAAACATCGTAAGGAAACCGGACCTAATCCCAAAAAGGCCTAGTTTCCCCTCTGGGTTGGAAGGTCAGATGGCAGTCGCTTTCGTAAAAACTAGTGTCTACGCCAATTCATGGGATTAGGTTGTCAAGCGGACCCCAAGCCGGGATAAACGCTAGGAGGAAGAAGAAGACTCACGTATAGATGGAATGCGCCGAATGAAGGTTTTCACACATCACGCATGGACTGAGATTGATACCTAGGGTAATAAATTGTAATCAAATAATTGCCCTACGTATTCATCCGACTAGAGACTTTTAGTAATGACATGTTTCATGAATGGTGAAGATATGGATGGTATAAGGACGATGAGTCGTATCTCTTATAGGAGAATGGTCGAAAAAGTGTCCAGCTGTAAACGTAAGTAAACAATACATAATAGTTCCAAATATCTCCGAGTGGCGCTATTATAGCTATAGCAACTTAGCAGTTATTGACCATTGACTTAGTATGTATTCTACTAGACAAGCTATATAGAACTAAGTTTGTGCGCCACGTTTGGCGGTTGACAGCTGTCGTTGAATCAAAGATTAGCTTTAGCAAAGCAGTCGTGACACTATTATGACAATATTCATATTCTGCCTAAACACATTTTGTAATGAAACCTGATTAAATAATTTTAAGAGAAACTGATTGTTTTATTTGTAACTAGCAGTTGCCCGCGGCTTCGCCCGCGTACTAAAAGTACTAAAAAGGAGATTATCAGTTTGACCCTCATTTCTGTATTGTATGTATGTTTGTCCGCGATTATCTCGCGTTTGGCTGAACCGATTTAGATGCGCTTTTCGGAAAAGTATTTGTTACTTTCTGGAGGTTTCGGTATATGACATTTTGATGAAGGCTTTCCCTTATTTTTTTTTAATGAAATGGTTGCAATATTTCTTTTATTGTTACGCCATCGCCAGCAACGACTTGCTTGTAGTAACTTATTTACTAAGAGATTATGATTAATGCAGATTTCTACTCTAATGAATAAAAGTTTTTCCCCGCAACTTCCTCTGCGTGGAATTAGTAATAGATCCCCCTTTTTACCCTCTTAGGGAATGACTTCTGGGATAACAACTATTATGTATCCTTCCCCAGAACTCAAACTACCTCCATACCAAATCATCTAAATAGGTTAAGCGGTTATCAATTCCCGATACATACATTCAACCTCCTTTTCACCTCTAAAAAGGTTGATTTTCCGGATAAAAGTGTCCTATGTCGTTTTCCAAAACTCAAACTATGTCTATACCAAATTTCATCTAAATCGGTTCAGCTGTAAATAATTCTCTATAAAACTTCCAACCCCTTTACTTTGCACCCCGTAAGAGTTGTTTTTCGGAATAAATACTATTTTGTCGCTTCTCGGGACACAAACTATCTCTATACCAAGTTTCATCTCAATCGGTTCAACGTTTAAAAAAGCCCCATTAAATCTTTCAACCCCCATTTCACCCCCTTAAGTAATGATTTTAGGAAATAAAAAAAACCCGGCAAGTGTGGGTCTTACTTGCGCCTCAAGAGTTTTTCTCAAGAGAACATTTTTTTTATTCCATTTTTTTAAAAGACGCTTTCAGCATGATATATTTTGTTTATATATTTTTTTATTATATATTTTGGTTTGTAGTTCGCAGTGCCTTGGTTTTTACTGTAATGCTGTGTAACGAATAATTTGAATAAATAAATAAATGATTTCATGAGAATTTATCGCGACTGAGTGCGAATCGGAGTCGGTACCCCGATTTCAACAAATCCCATAGAAACTTCCAAACCTCTTTTCACCCCTTTAAGGGTTACTTTTTTTTCAATGAAAACTACCCTTAGTCGTTTCCCGAAATTTAAACTATCTATTATACCATGTTTCATTTAAATCAGTTCAACGGTTAAAAATTATCCATACAACATTCCATTCCAATCACCTTTTCAGCCCCTTAAGGGCTGCCCTAATCTATGTCTTTTCCCGGGATTAAAACTATTTCTATACCAAAATTTCAAAATCGATGCCATTTTCGTAATTAACGTCCCAAAATACCATAAATCGACACCCATATTGATATTTAGCCATTTCAACCCTATCGCACCCTAACAGGGGGATGATATTTCACGCCCACCACGATGTATTATAAAATCATTGTTTTTTTCGTAATCAGCTACCCAATAAACCATAGAAACGATACCCATGTTGATTTTCAGACTTTGTCACCCCCATTTCCCCCTTTATGGGGTTGAATTTTAAAAAACCTGTAACACGTGTTTACGCATTTATTGTTAGGAATAATCCTGTGAAGTTTCAAATAAAACAGTCTAACTAATCTTGTTTCCCCATACAAACTTTGGACCCCCATTTCACCCCCTGGGGGATAATATTTCACGCCTGCCACATTGTATAATAAAATGGTTGTTGTTTTCTTAATCAGCGACCCGATAAACCATAGAAACGATACCCATATTGATTTTATATTTTTTCACCCCCATTTCCCCCTTAAAGAGGTTGAATTTTCAAAAAAGCTGAAACACGTGTTTACTCATTTATTGTTAGGAATATTTCGGTGAAGTTTCAAATTAGATGGTCAAACTAATCTTGTTTCCCTATACAAACTTTGGACCCCCATTTCAACCCCTGGGGGATGATATTTCACGCCTGCCACGTTGTATAATAAAATGGTTGTTGTGTTCTTAATCAGCGACCCAATAAACCATAGAAACGATACCCATATTGATTTATTGATTTTTTCACCCCCATTTCCCCCTTAAAGGGGTTGAATTTTCAAAAAAGCTGAAACACGTTTTTACTCATTTATTGTTAGGAATACTTCGGTGAAGTTTCAAATACGATAGTCAAACTAATCTTGTTTCCCCATACAAACTTTGGACCCCTATTTCATCCCCTGGGGGATGATATTTCACGCCTGCCACGTTGTACAATAAAATGGTTGTTGTTTTCTTAATCAGCGACCCGATAAACCATAGAAACGATACCCATATTGATTTTCAGATTTTTTCACCCCCATTTCCTCCTTAAAGGGGTTGAATTTTCAAAAAAGCTGACACACGTGTTTACTCATTTATTGTTAGGAATAATTCGGTGAAGTTTCAAATAATATAGTCAAACTAATCTTGTTTCTCCATACAAACTTTGGACCCCCATTTTACCCCCTTACGGGGTGAATTTTGAAAAATCCTTTCTTAGTGCACCCCTAGACCTTATAAGGCACCTACGTGCCAAATTTGGAATCTCTAGAACCAGCGGTTTGGGCTGTGCGTTGATATGTCAGTCAGTCAGTCAGTCAGTCAGCTTCTTCTTTTATATATATAGATATTTATTTTCAATCTTATATCATGTGGTACTTAAGAAAAAAACGACCGAGCGATGTGTTCATTTGGAATGTAATTATTTATTCATACTTATAATCTAATTACTTACCCTTCATATTTATTTAAAATCATATAAATATTTAGTCACTATAATGTGAGCGATATTTCGATATTTCAGTTTTAAATTCAAATCATAAATACCATTTTTAAATAATTAAGTCGCGCTTACAATACAATAATCATAATATATTATGTGTTATGAAATAAACATTATAAAATTTACCTATCTGGAAAAAAATTGGTATACCCACGTTAATATTTTTATGCAATATAAGAATCTAATAAATAATGTAGGTACATCATAAGTGTAGGCACATGTGTTACTTCTGCGGCATTAATCTATGCGCCGAGGAACATTGGCAACATGGCGTCGCACCGCGAACAACAATTATTTTAATTTAGTGTTACATCAAACTTTGCACTTCTTTACCGATGGAATGTAATTCCGTGGCTTCTATTACTTTATCTAGAATTATTAGTGCAGTTTTATACTACGCACGAAGCCATTATTTTTAATAATATATTTTTTTAATTTTTGACGCTTGCGTGGCATCACGTCTGTGGTCCAAGACAGAATGTCAGGCTCATCACTTAAAGTCGTGTCAATCACTTAAACTCATGGCTGAATTTTTTTCTTAGGGATGTCATCTCCTGTTACTCAATGTTATTGACGGAGTGAAGTGCGCTGCATATGCGCTACCATAATTAGTGCCCCTTGTATACAAAAAGAAACCGCAAATCGATGTACAGTTTAGCCGTTTGGCACACGCATACTAGAGGTCAAAACAAAATTTTTCATCCGCAGTTCTTAAAAAAATTTCCCTTAGGAGGGGGGTGCTGATTTATCATTTTTTTTGTATGGGAAAAAAAAATTTTTTTTTCAAAAACCTATCGTGTGTGGTATCATATGAAAGGGCTAATAGAGGCGGTTCTAATAATATACCACATCATTATATTTCAGCCATTTTTTAAAAATTAAAACAAAAATAATTTTCAAAACATACCAAGTTTGGGCTCCCCCAGATACGATATGGCTGGTTTTTTTTTTGTACTGTATATCAACAATGATACTAGATATGCTCATATCTAACCCCAAGAAAGCAATTTTGAAAATAATTTCATTTAGTATTTTTTTTTAATTTTTCAATACTATCAAGTAACGCAGTACAAAATGTACTGGGGTAGGACTATAGTAGCACTCTACTTCAGTACATTTTGTACTGCGTTATTTTGTAATATTGAAAAATAAAAAATAAATACTTAATGAAATTATTTTCAAAATTGCTTTCTTGAGGTTAGATATGAGGATATCTTTTATCATTTTTCATATAAAGTACCAAAAAAAAACCAGCCATATCGTATCTGGGGGAGCCCAAACTTGGTATGTTTTGAAAATTATTTTTGTTTTAATTTAAAAAAAATGGCTGAAATATAATGATGTGGTATATTATTAGAACCGCCTCTATTAGCCTTTTCATATGATACCACACACGATAGGTTTTTGAAAAACCAAAAATTTTTTTTCCCATACAAAAAAAATGATGAATCAGCACCCCCCTCCTAAGGGAAATTTTTTTAAGAACTGCGGATGAAAATTTTTGTTTTGACCTCTAGTATGCGTGTGCCAAACGGCTAAACTGTACATCGATTTGCGGTATTACTGTAAAATTAGACTCGTACACCGTGCACTAAATTGAAACGTCTCCGTTTTCACTGGTACGACGATTTGGCATTTTGATGTGTGTGTATTGGTTGGTTGGTTGGTCAGTGTCGGTCTAGAGGTCGCATTTTTCACCCGATTTCGATGAAACTTGGCATGTACGTTCCTTGATTTATTTGCCAAAAATTGTCGAGCCATTTTTTTGATTGGGGGGAAAGGGGGAAGTTTGCTGTCGCGTTATTTATGTTATCCGAAGTCTACGGTTCACAGAACCACTAGTATATACTTATTCTATAGCTATTGTGGCGCTACCAATTTAATGCCTTTTGACGAACACTTTTGTAACTTAGAGATTGTCATTCTAACATTCTACCATCCATAGGTGAAGATATACAATTAAGTAGTCTTGAGTAGGGCTTGCAAAGGAATGTTTGTATGGGCCAACTCTGGAATTCCGGAAACGGCCATTCAAAAAATAACAGAGTGCAAGCCCTAGTCTTGAGATTTCCAGCGCTTACATACTTTTTCTTCTCGCATCTATATTATAGTTCTTTCTGACTTTGTTGCCCTGTCATCTGTCATGTCATGTCGCTCTCGTCTGTAGTAGAGGCACAGAGTAAATAATAGTATAACAGAGAGACCTCTGTAATGTCACGTAACGTCACGAATCATGTTGTCCCTTCTTAACGCATGACAAGTTCTTTTTCGCACTTATGCAAACGTATCGGATACGTCGTGTCAAACTCAAATTTTTTGACAGATTTACTTTGAGTTGTACCCCCCTGGTAGAGGCCTGATAAATTGTAACGTCTGTAGAGCCTGCTTCTCGATGTCGGTCAGACATTATCGGATGTAGGATATCGGATATCGGATGTCAGTCCTACATCCTACATCCGATACCGGATCGGATAATGTGAGAACGCTCAAAGCTTTCGTGAAATTAATCAATATTTTTATATTGGTATTTACCTGCCTAATGCTAATCCAACTAATGAGACTGTTAATGAAACGAAGGTTAAGTATACAGAGATTTTGTTTACGAAATTCGAAATTAGGTTTTTAACCAAATTATCCGCGCAAACGCATTCGCTTCGTTACCTAACCACAGATTAACATAAACGTAGTTATTATTGCAGATACACCATACTCAAAAGTAGCCTCTTAAAGTATTTAGTCTTTTTTTGATGTATATTGAAATTCCTTGCTTTTCACCGAATAAATGTTTCCACGAACATGGTTGTAATTTGATTCGCTTGTAAGCTATTTAGCTATGAGTAGTTAGATAATGGGAGTTGAACCCCACTCCAGGGCTAAGGGACGCTCCGCTGACGCTCCGCTTACCCTAAGCGGTCGTGGGGTAGCAACTCCCATTATCTAAAAATAACTCCAGAGCAATGGGGCAGAATCCAACCTATTTAGTTAGTTTGCGATGCGAAAGTTTGATCGCCTGCAGCCTTTTATCCTGGCGGTGTTCCGATATGTTCCGTTACTGTGCCTAGTAAAGTAAGAATCTTAAAATCCCTAAAGTAAAGATCGAATTAATTAATATATACTCTAAAGCTCTTAAAATATACTATTTACATATTGTCTTTCAAATTCGTTGCACGTGTCAATTCGTAAAACATGAAATTCATAAAACAGCCTCAAAAATTGCAGTTGGATGTTGTTTGTGCCTCACACAATGAACGCCATTTCCGCCATGGATTACTTTTACCCGACACTATTCGCTGTATAATATGCGGTCCTTCTAACTGTGGGAAAACTAATTTAGTTGTTGGTTTACTGCTACATGAACAAGGACTACGCTTCCAAAATGTATATGTATATTCGAAAACCTTGTTCCAACCCATGTACCAATTTCTGGAGCAAGTTTTAAATTTGGTTCCATCAGTTTCTTTTCAAAAATATAGTGAAAATGATGAGGTTCTAAGTCCTCATGCAGCTATCAAGAATTCAATAATGATATTTGACGATGTTGCGTGCGAAAACCAAAATAATATACGGGATTACTTTGCAATGGGAAGACATAAAAATATAGATAGCTTCTATTTGAATCAAACGTATAGTAAAATACCTAAACAACTGATAAGAGATAACGCAAATTTAATCATTCTTTTTAAGCAAGATGATGTTAACTTACGCCATGTTTATGATGAACATGTAGGAAGTGATATGTCGTGGTCTCAATTCCGCGAAATGTGTGGTCAAGTATGGAACGAACCATTCAACTACTTAGTTATAAATAAAGACTGTAATAGAAACTCTGGATGTTACAGGAAAGGTTTTGATACATTCATTATAGTGGATTAACTATAGTACATAAATAAAATATTTATATAACAATCTTATTACTTAAAATGAAACCACCTAGATCGGACATGGATCTTAAAATGGACAACGAGAAAATATTTAAACAAAAGGTACTTCGATCTGCTGAAGCAGTAAGAAAAAAAGTCAAGCTTCTTCGTGATGTTAAATCTAGCAATAATATGATGTTGGAAACAATGCTAAAACCAGTCACAGATCCTCTAAATGAAATGTTAAAAAATAATGATAACAACTTGATTAATAGCGACACAGATTTTGATAACAATAGATTTAAGTGGAATAATTCAGTAAAAAAATTAAAATATAGTCCTTCTGAAGATGAAAAGAGGGAAAGCCTAGCCAATAAAACGTTACTGAGAAAAACATTGGAATCTGATGGTAATAGTAGTGACTATGTATTAAATGATGGTGATTCTATAACAGATGAGGATGTCAACCAAAACGATTCTGATACAACAAATAATGATTCATTTAGAACATTAGATTCATATGCTTCTCCTCGCGAAGATCCTGCGTGGCAAAAGCAATATTCAAACATATACATCCCTTTTGGTGTACGAACTTAGCGTGGTAAGCTAATGCTGGGATCTCATTCAATTACTGTAAATGATAAAACACTAATAATAGGCGGAAAAACTTATTGCTTAACACAAGGTTTAAACGATTTGTTGTTTAAGAAAATACCCGACTTTGATGTGGTTACCGAAGACGATAAACGGGTGTATAAAACCTTGTTATTAAAAACAAATGCTCATAGACGTGATTTTGATCCAAATAAGCCTATAAAAAGTAATAAGGGTATGAAATATTTATACATCATAAAACCACTTTTTAAATTATCCAAACAACGCTCATTTAGTGAAGAGATGCATGTATCCGGCGATGGTTTGCCAACAATGAAGAAAGTGAAAGCAGACGTTTCTTATGTGTATTGGGACGATCCAAACGAACTAGTTGAAAGATTGAAACTGCTAATAGCTTCGCGTGACGCTGGCAATACAGGATTAGATAACGAAATCATATCTGTCATTGAAGAATTACGCGAAGCAGGCTTAGTTAATAATATATAAATAAAATAATCTCGATTCTTATCAGTTTTAGTTTGACTCTCAGCAAAACACAATAAAAATGAACATTGACAAATTTGGTCACCATGTTCATAAACGCTTGCGTTCTAGTGCGATTTCTGATCTTAAGTATAAGGCTTTGCTTCGAACAGATGCAGGACATTATTTTGAAGGGAGTTTACAATTGAAGGGAGTTGCGAAACCTTTATCACCTGATGATGCAGTAAACAAGGAGTACGTCGACCAATATGTTCAAAACATGTATGATAAGAAGTATATAGATTCTATGGTTGATACAATAAATAAGCAAATTCATCAACTTGTATCTCAGTTAAAACTAAACTTTTATACAAAGAAGGAGACAGATAATATTTTAAAAAATTTAAATAATGGCAAAACAACAAATAGTGAACGAGATCCATCGGTCAGCACGAAAAAATTTTAAGCGACGATCAGTTGTATTAAAAGGAATTGACGATTTATGGCAAGCTGATCTGATCGATTTACAGAAACTACACACGTTTAATAAAGGAAACAAATATATATTAACTGTTATTGATACATTTTCAAAGTATGCATGGTGCACACCTATTAAGTCTAAAACTAAAACGGAAGTCAAAGATGCGTTCAACCTCATTATAAACACAACTAAACGAAAACCTACAAACTTGCAGACAGACTTAGGAAAAGAATTCTATAATAATGAATTGGATTGGTATTTAAAATCTTTAAAAATAAATCATTACTCGACGTATTCAACTAAAAAGGCGTCTATTGTCGAAAGGCTGATAAAAACACTCAAGTCTAAACTTTACAAATATTTTAGTCTCGTTGGTAACTATAAATGGGTTGGTAAACCGTTGGACGATATTGTAAAATCGTATAATCAAACTGTACATCGCACAACAAAATTTAAACCAGTTGATGTAAGTTTAGATAATGAAAACATAGTTAAACAGAACATTGCAAACTCGCAACCTAATGTGCGTTATAAATTGAATAAATTTAAAATTGGAGATCATGTACGTATAAGCAAGTATAAAAGTGATTTTTGTAAAGGTTATACACCTAATTGGTCTACAGAACTTTTTACAATAAAACGTGTTAACCATACTCGTCCTGTAACATATTATATTGAAGACCAACGGAAAAACTTGATACTAGGCACATTTTATGAAGAAGAACTTCAAAAAACTAAGTATCCGGATGTTTATCTAATAGAGAAGGTGATCAAAAAAAAGGGTAAAAAGCTATACGTTAAGTGGTTGGGACTTAGTGATAGCGAAAATAGTTGGGTCGATAGAAAAGCTATTGTTTAATATATGTAATAAATTCGCTTTCCTAATATTAAATTTGTCATTATGATTCGATATACGAAAGGAAGAGGACTTTTAAACAGTGCTATTAATAACTTACCTTTCGAATTACACTTACCTGGTTATAATTATTGCGGTCCAGGCACAAAGTTGCACAAAAGGTTACAACGAGGTGATAAAGGAATTAATGCGCTGGATAACGCGTGCATGAAACACGATATAGCTTATGATAAATATTCTGATTTACCTAATAGACACCTTGCTGATTTAGAACTCTACAAAATGGCAAAACAAAGAACCAAGTCGAAACATGCAGGAATAGGAGAAAAGATAGGCTCATGGATAGTGAGTAAAGTAATGAAATCTAAAATAAAAGCTGGTGCAGGTATTAAATCATTCAAACGTTTTGTGTCCAAGATACGCACCGAATTAAAAAAGAACCCTAAAATAAAAGGTCATAATATAACGGATCGTGCACTTCTTGTCGCAAAAAAAGTTTTTGCCAACAACACTAAGGTACGGTTACCTCGCGTAATACCGATCCCGAAAACAGGAGGTTTCTTACCTCTGATACCTATTTTTGCTGGACTTTCGGCGTTAGGGTCATTAGCAGGAGGAGCTGCTGGAATTGCTAAAGCTGTAGGTGATTACAAAGCTGCAAAAAAGAACTTAGCTGAATCTGAGCGACATAACAAAATGATGGAATCTATTGCATTAGGCAAAGGATTACATATTATACCATATAAAAATGGTAAAGGATTATGCATAAAAACATCAAAAAACTAAATAAGAGGTTACCCAGACGTGCTCTTTCAAATATTGACATTCTAAATCACTCATCGGACATTCCACATTTTCGGGGAGTTTATATGAGAGATAGTTTACCAAAGCATCCTAAAAGATTAGAATGTGGAATTGTTAACTTGGACAGTTCTAAGAACAATGGAACTCACTGGGTAGCCTATGTCAAAGATAACAGCTATTGTGAATATTTTAATAGTTATGGCGACCTTCCCCCTCCTCTGGAATTAAAGAAGTATTTGAAGAACTATGATATTTACTATAATTATAACACGTACCAAAAATTTAACACTGTAAATTGTGGTCATTTATGTCTTAAATACTTAAAACAATATTGGTATAATCGTTTAAATACTTACGTTTAATAAACAGCTTATCATTCTTACAATGTCTTTCACTTTGTCTATAACTGGATCCTCTTCAACTCTTATTACAAACCTTTCACCAGCTCTACAATTGGATGGGGAATACGAGTGTGGTCTGTTGTATATATCGACTTTTAATTCAATACCCAATATAGACTACAGAAACAATAAGTTCTATTATGGTAATAACAAAGTTATTGAAATTCCTGAAGGGTCCTACGAACTTCAAGATATTGATGACTACCTAAAAGATCGCCTCCAAGGATGTTCGTTTTCACTAACTTGCAATAATAATACCTTAAAAACATCTATTTTATGTTCTGAAAGTATTCATTTTGATAAAGAGAGATCTGTTGCAAAATTACTTGGTTTCGGACCAGACTCTATTCAAGCTAATATATTAACAGAATCTCCTTATCCTGTTTCCATTCTGTCTACAACTATAGTCCGCATTGAATGTGACATAGTGAGCGGTTCATTTGTTAATGGAAAACCTAGCCATATAATTCACGAATTTGTGCCTAATGTACCCCCTGGTTATCGGATTATAGAAACACCAAAAAACGTTATCTATTTCCCGGTTACTCAAAACAGTTTAAGTTCAATTACAATAAGAATATTAGACGTTAACAATCATTTGGTTAATTTACGAGGCGAAGAGATTCAGATATATTTACACTTGAGAAAAAAATGATAGATTTCAATAAAACATCAGTCACAATCAAAAACAGTACTAGTACTCATCAGGCAATCAAGAAAAGAAGACCTAAAGTGCGACTTACGAAGCAAAACAAACAGTTCCTTCAAAGCATAGGGCTATTAAAATGAGTATATTAAATTTAACAGAATCCGTTACAGTCGACAACTCTATCGAGAGCTTTGAATACCATTCGTATAAGCCGTATGTAACGAGCTTTAATTTTAATGATGAAATACGTATACCTATAAACCAGCAAGATCTTTACGTACTACCATCAGCAAGTACTTTATACATAGAAGGTACTATAACCATATTCAATAGAGAAACGAAACAAGAAGTAAAGAGCGTTCTTTTCACCAATAACCCCATACTCCATTTATTTCAAGATATTCGTTACGAACTAAATGGAATCGAAATAGATAGAATTAAAAATGCGGGGGTGACAACAACTATGAAATCTCTGGTATCTATGAATGAACTCGAAGCATCGATGTCTAAGGCATGGGGTTGGGATATCAACGGTACAAAACAATCGCATAGTGCATTTTCTGCATCTATACCTTTAAACAAAATTCTTGGGTTTGCCGAGGATTATAACAAAATAATAATTAATTCCAAGCATGAACTTATACTTTTAAGATCGAACACAAATTTAAATAGCGTTAAATTAAATGCGCATGAATACATAGAAAATTTAACTATATCTAAAATTGTGTGGCGTATGCCTCATATTAAGGTGTCTGATCGAGAAAGATTGGCCTTACTCAAATGTTTAGAAAGAGATCGTGGTATTCTTGTACCATTTAGAAACTGGGATTTGTATGAATATCCGCTCTTGCCTGAAACCTCTAAACATTCTTGGACTATTAAAACTTCATCTCAAATTGAAAAGCCTCGTTACATTATAATTGGGTTACAAACAGAGCGAAAAAATGTCGCTGATAAAGACGTAACACACTTTGATCACTGTAATCTGAGAGATGTTAAGGTGTTTTTAAATTCAAACTACTTTCCGTACGAAAGTTTTGATGTTAGTTTTTCGGCACAAAGGTATGCTATATTATATGAGAAGTATGCAAAATTTCAACAGTCTTATTATAACCGTGTTCAGGCACCATTGCTAAGCCCGCAAGATTTTAAAAAGATTGCACCTTTATTTGTCATCGACTGTTCTCGTCAAAATGAAACTTTAAAAACCGGTTCGGTTGATGTGCGAGTTGAATTAGAGTGTGAATCATCAATACCTAAGCAAACCTCAGCTTACTGTTTGATTTTGAATGATAGTATAGTTCAATATAATCCACTAAGTAATATTACAAAAAAAATATCATAATGTCTGACTACATGTTCGTTGATCTTCAAGGATTTAAAACAGATAAAAACGAATTTATTGTCAAAGAATTTGCATACGCCACCTTAGAGTACACTCAATTGTTTTTAATTAAACCTCCTTTTCCATTTTCTAAATTAACCGAAAGTGAAAAAAGACGAACAAGGTGGTTAGAAATACATTTTGGTGTAATGTGGCATGAGGGGTACGTCGACTTTAGGGAATTTAGAAGGGTTATTGGTAACCACATAAAAGATAAAACAATCTATGTGAAGGGTATGGAAAAAATAAAATGGGTAAAAGAATTATATCCAAACTGTACTGTTATAGATTTGGGTGAAAAAAATGTACCTAATTTACGAGAGCTGTATCATAAATATTGTTCCAATGAATTTATGTTTAATTGTGTGTATCATAAAAAGTGTTGTGCATTAAAAAATGTTTTATGTATAAAAAAATGGTATTTAGACAATCAGCTATGCTTCTAATGTTAATATGATAATTTATTTTTTGGAATAAATGCTATTCAATAAATTTGATTATATTTTTATTTCCAACCTTTTGTAATGCATATTTCAATAAGTATGATTTAATAATTATAATGAATATTACGAAAATAATAAAACATCAAATAACTTACATAAAATTTATTCAACCATAATAATAATACAATAACTATAGTGCAAACAGTATTAAATTAGTAATAAAAACAATTTTATAAACTAACACTGTACCCACACAGTTTTTTTGAAATTTTATTTATGACACCTTCAGTACAGTCAATTATTTCATCATAATTGTCATTCGCCACATACTGAGCACTCAGAATCACCTTTTCATCAGGGTCGTTTAGTTCAGGAACGCCATCTCTGATGTCCATTATTTGAATTCTTACAAGTTTAGTACCTTTGCTTGCTTCGTTGTTAATAACAAAACTTGGCGGATGTCCCAGGTCTCGTTTTATGATCTTGTTGTTAACTTTTGCTGGACGTTTCTTCACTTTTGGGTTGTAGATAGCATTCCTGACTTTTTTATATAAATCGCTATCATCAAATTTTTCCGGAAGTTGGAACGGATCCTGTGCGTACTGAGACAAATCAATCGGTACATCTTCGGTATCAGCCATTTTTAGAAAATCTAAAACAACGAGAAAACACTAACTCAGATAAATATAGTAAAAATGACTTTTTTTGAAAATATAAGCACACATTTTAAATTTAATAATATGAGTCACTAGTTAAATTTAAATCAGAATCAGTTATGATAAACATAAATTATATACATAAGTGAAAAAGTGATTAGTCAAAAAGCAACTTACCAAGGTCTATTGTCGCGAGTAGATTATGAAGAAGCGTTTGTCGTAGTCGAATGTGAGTAAATACAACTTGATATGCGCTTATAAATGTTAGCTACTGCTTGTTCAGCAAAATGTAAGCACATAAGTGTTATACGATAACTTTACACGTGGACCAGTATATACCTAAAACAAGTCACAACGTGTTTCTAATTCACCACATCATGTAATTTAATCAGGATATGTATATGTAAACTATCAGCAAAATGTAAATGCACATAAGTGTTATATTATATCTTTACACGTGGACTAGAGTATAACTAAAACAAGTCACAACGTGTTTCTAATTCACCACATCATGTGATTTAATAAGAAAATGTTCATATTAATAGGGAAAAAGTTTAGGGTTAATCATAAGGAAAACAACCAAATAATAAGTTTATACATTTAATTATCATAAATCAGTTGTAAATACAATTATAACATAATACATATAAAAGAGAAAGAAATATTTAATTAATTTATAATATATAATTAGGACGTATAGTTGATACGTTAGTTCTGCTTTACTTGAATTTGTACTTTTTAAATCTAAATATCGTTTCAATTATATGTCCTGTAGATTTACTAACAATCAACCTCTAAAAGTTTAATCTATGCTTATGACAATCAATGATCAATTTAAACATTAAGTATTGAGGTATGTCCCCAAGCTTTTGTGGATTTTTGGTTATCCGATATCAGCCGCTTGTCATCTTTACCTGATAGAGCAACTTTATTTACACTTTGGGTAAATATTTCGTGTTTAATCGATTTAAATAATATGTTTTTTCTCTTAATTACATCTCCTCGAAATAATGATTTTGCATATTGCGAAAACTTTAAATTTAGTACAACGGATTTCTTCACTCCTTTAGCTTTTTTAATAACAGGTATTTTATCTCTGGTGGTTTTAATACAATAAACTTTTGAACGCAGTCCTACAAACTCTTTAACCATGTCTCCTTTCATTTCATCTTTAAAAAGCCCGGGAACTTTTTTATTTTGAACTGGTAACAAATGTTTATTACCAACATCGTAACAACTAGTATCGAAATAAGACAAAAAATGCATTCTTAAATCTTCAAAATAGTCTTTTGTTTGTATATGATAAACAAAACTATCTGTATCCGTGTAGCACATTTGAAGACGAGTATCATAAAAACGTTTAAATACCGAATAATGAAAATCATACATATGACTTTTAGATAATTCTAGTACGGTGAAACCGATGTAAATTGGTTTGTCTAAAATAATGAGATCTGGTTTCAATTGAACTGCTACCAAATTTTCCGTAAAAACTGATGCACTGTGAAAATTGGGTCTAGCTATTAATCTATCGGCTGTAATTCGCTTTTTTGTTTTGTTGTCATTGTCAGACCACTGATTAACCAAGCGCACATTGACCCTTTTCTCAGTATTTTCTAAAGTCTTACCAAAGATACTATTATTCATCAATTTACAAAAATCTTGTTCAAAGACAGACGTTGCTTCTTGACGTAGCCTCGTATTCATATCAATGTATTGTTTCAAGTAAGGAGACTGTTTGAATGTGATTACCCTATGTATCTTTTTTAATTGTAAACCATGTTTAAGACACGTTTTCAAATGTATATAATGAATCACATACGAGTATTTATCATATAGATTAGGCACAAGTTTATTATGCGTTCCACCTGGCGGAATAAATTTTTCAGGACAAAATGGTAAATCATTATGTTTAAAATGTAATTTTTTTGGGTAAGTAATATCCACTTCTAAAATAAATCCGTAATCCGAATCATCAGGGATTTTAGTGATATTTAAAGCATTTATTTCGTGGTTTTCTAGAAATCTAAAGCCAGATAGAGGCATATACTGACACATGCTGTAACCATATAAATTATTACAGTCGATATAAATTAGGAATGAGTCTATCTCGGATGGATCATAGTGAGGTAAGTATATATTATTAGCCTTAGCGTGCCGTAGAGAGGTCATACAGACCCCACCTCTAATTCCAGATTGGATCATTCTGTGCATGTTAAAGTCATCTATAAGCTCTAATTCAATACCAGTTTTCAAAAGCATGGCATCAAATGATAAGCTAGGTGCAGTTAAATAAAAAGCAGGATCCAAGTCATAGTGTCGTTTGCAAGTAGCGCGAAACTTTTCAAATATATCGGTTAATAGAAGAACATCAGTTTGCAAATAAAGGTCTGTGTATTCACCTAAATTACTTATTTTGAACTGTTTCCACACTGATTGCGCATGATCATAATCTGTTTCAGAAATTTCCTCATTAGTAAGCGAATTATAAAAATCGTTAATAGATGGAAGATATTTTTCTTCGAAACATTGCCATTTATTCATATACTCATAGGGAAACACTCCTTTTCGTGTAAGTAATTTAAACTCCGCATCGTTACAAAAATATTTACGTAAATGAACAAAGTCTGATTTTTGCATAGTTTTAGCAAGTTCCTCTAAACTTGTACCTAAAAATTTTAACGAATCTACGAAACGAAGCTGAAAATACTCGTTCTCAATTGGAATAAATTTAGTAAACGAGATGTAGTTTTCCTTGGTTTTAGGTATAACTTTCACGTTTCCAGGTGCTTCGCCTAGCTTTTTTATAAATAGATGGCAATCATAACCAGACAGGTTGTGAAAAAAAATAGGCACAAAACAAGGACGTTGATATTGCAAGTTGCACAGGCTATGTGCTGCTCCACGATAGCTTCCTGTAATGTGACAGTGATCCCGAACCCGATCAGAAAATAGAAAATGGTTGCAAATATGACAACGTTTAGCGTTCAAAAAGTTTAGCTCGTCATTCTTGTTGAATATGATTGGGGTGTTTCTTTTCAAAACTTTATAAATTTTAGCAACATCTTCATAAATTGCGTCAATAAATTTATCCACACAATCAGAACCGCGATAAGAGAAATAACGATTATGACTTGGATCCGCATTACAAACAATATAATAACCAAAGGCAGCTGGTATATGATGATGTAAAGTTGTAGTGTTAGGGACATAGCTGTCAGAAGTATCAGTAGTATTAGTAGCATCCGTATCAGAGTCACTAGTTTCAGTTGGTTGTAATAACGATTCAAAATCTGCATATATAACGAATGGAACATTTTGTTTACGATCGTAATGCTGGAATTTAATTACTGTCCCCTTTTCAGGTAAAACAGTAACTACTCCAGTACATAAGTGATTTGCAAGTTTCTCCTGTGTCGGAAAAAATACCAGACATGTTTCGCAAAAGTATATCTTACCATTATGTTTCGTTACTTGACTACGCACAAGACGACTCAAGTCTTTGATTAGAACATAATGCGGTGGGTGGCTGCCATCGTCTATTAAAAGTAATTTTATATTTATTTTACTTTTCTGATCACTAGATACTTCAGACTTGTAAAGGGGGCCCACAATGATTTTATTATTTTTTATACCAAAAATCGTAATCGAAATCGTTGGATTGTTTTTTTCGAATATTCTAATGTCATCAAATGTGACTGGAAAAGAAATTTGAGAAACATCTAAAACGTCACGAAAATTAGGATAAGATGATACTCTTTCAGGGTGTTTAATAGAAGGATGCAAAGCCGCAGTTACACACCACAAAAAACAGCATTGATCGGTGTTTTGTATATTTATACATGCTTTTTTGTTTTTTATGAACTTTGGAAGGTCAACATAACTTGAACCTCGTAATGGTTCATACTTGTTTATGTTAATCTCTATGTGTGAGTTACTGACAAAAGCCCATCCACTATCACGGTCTTGAAACTCTTCAATTTTTTTCTTTAGACAGTTTACGATCTCGCAAAACAGTGCCTCAAAATCATAGCTTAAGTATAAAATTTTATTTTTAGTTCCAAATGATTTTATTGATTGGCTATTATCTTTAAACATTAAAAACAATCCAAAGAGTTCGAAATTTACTTTAACGCATGTATGTTTCGTAAGAGAATTATCTAAAAGTCGTTTTATTTTGTCTCGGATAGAGTTCATAAATGCATCGATAGATCCCAGACTTTGATCGTTGCTTGCAGATATACGATAAGTGGCTATGCGCATACGAAATGCTGACTCTACTACTTCAACACCGTCACTCAATATGTTGTTAGAATTTACAATTGTTTTATGTGCAGTGCTTCGCAGATGACCTATCCATTTATTTTTTTCAACAGACGTACTGCACGGAACACAAAAAGGCATGATGACTTATTGTCATACAAAAAAATATACAAAACTTACTAGACTATTTTGAAACAGAATTTAATACGCTATTTACTAAACCACCGTTATATGTTTACTTTTAGAATACGTTGAATTAATCAAAACGGCTTACTCGGATAACCTTAATTAAGAATGCAACTGGTGGTGATATGATCACTATGCAAAGTATGGATACGTCTATAAATAAATATCAAATAAAGTCACGGAGTTCAATTGCTACATTTGAAATTATTCTTTAAACATACAACCGAAACCTTTATTTTATTAGGAATTTAATTAAAATATTTTATACGCTATACTTTTTTTGCACAAAAAATATACACAAACAAATAAAAATAAAAATACCTAAAAAGCCTACAATATTTATATATACTTCGGTAAACAAAATATTCAAAGAACGGTACTATGTATTATATTTAATGAAAAAACTATTTTCGAAATTTAATAATAGGCTTATCCATACTTTGCTGTCACAACTTGCTATTATGAACAACGTAAAAAATGCGAATGTATTGCAATAACAACTTTTGAGTAAAAACGAACAAAATCAAGTTTAAAAATATTAATAGAATTAAATGAATCAAATGTTAATAGTATTATTTTTTAAAATTATTAAAATAAACGGGTTCGCAATTTTCGAAAATATTAAAAGCTTGCGCTAAAAACTTTTGCATTTGATTCCACTCAGAGGAATTCTCTTTACACTGTAATTTGACGGATGCTAACGCTTTTTTATAACGTTCTTCAGGCTCAGTCTTCTGATAATCATCAACATTATACACTTTTAAATCAATAAAAAAGTTACCGTCTGTTATCAAGGAACGCCGAGTGGAACCCGTAGATAAGCGACTGGTAAACGATGATGGGGTCTTGACGGTTTTCAAATTGTGCTCGTCGGTGATTTTCTCTTCTTCTCTTATGATTTTGAAGATGTCCGTTTCAGCTGCTTTTTTTGAACAACTAGAAAAAATAAAAATAGAAACTTAGTATATATAACCTTAGTATTTCTATCGAGAGTATATTACATAAACTAAATAATTTTCATAAAAAAAACTAGTAAATTTGGTACCTTGAGCCCGAGTTCTTGTTTATACTGGTTGATGCACGCACTTTGGTGCTTGCTTTTTTCTTTTGCGTACAAGGTGCTGGTGATGGTGTACGCAACCGCTGATTTGCTGTTTCAAACTCAAGCCTGAAAAAATAAGAAAAAAATATTATATATTTAAATAAGGGTAAAATAAAATAATATTTGAAGCACTTTAAAGAGATTTATCTAGCACTTAACTAAAAAATGTTATTTATACGACTAGACTATGGGGGGCATTAAATATAATTATGAAAAGGATGATATAGTAATAATAAATAAAATACCTAGATGCTGAGGACGATTTTCTTTTCTTAATATTCTTCGTAGATTTCTTGACCTCGGGTGATGGTGTACGCGCATACGTTGAATATTCGGAGTCAGACCTTAAAAGAAAAATTAAAAAGATAAAATAAGAAAATAATGTTTTAAACAATGTTTCAAAGAAATTTCATAAATAAGGCACTTACTTACATTTCAAATGAAGATTGTAGTTGCAGGTGTTTCACTTAACAAAAATAACGAGCGGCTTCAAGACACAAAGCGGAATGGTAAAGAAATAGATCCAAAAATCCGCTATGTTTTATAGTAAAATATTTGATGAGTTGCTATTTAACCGAAATAAGAATATAAGACCAAACGACCAAGTTCGAGCATCCAACATTAAACCTAATTGGTATCACATTAGAAAACAATATATATCGCATTAGTAACAGTACCTAAATCGTATTCAAAATATGTTTATTTCCTGTTTGACTCAAAGCGCCGACAAAATAGGTATCGAATTATCAAAAAATACTGCCGATTGCAAACTCAGCTACACGTGTAAAACGCCTGTTACCACGATTGGTTGTCTATTTAAAAGATAAACATTATTATTTTTTCTCTATAGATTATCTTTAAACATATATAAAACAACTAAAAAACAAACCTTAGGAATCGATCAAAAGTTTAATTGAAAATCAAACCCTATATATTTTAACCATAGCATACATATTTTAACATACACAAATCTAAATTTATACATAAATGTATAAACTTCATCATATATTAAAGTCACAAAAGAAAACATCTTGTTTCAATAAACAACAAAATAGTACTAAAACATTGATGATGATGATGATGATGATGAAAGTTGGTTAAAATATATTTAATCCAAGTCTCATAGTACATGCTAAAAAACAGAAGTCAGCATTTATTGAATCCCACGGTCGTTCGGTCACGTAGGTAGCCTTTGTTATGAAATATGAACCAATATGCAGAGACCATAGAAAACAGAACCGACATTTCTACTACTAGTTGTTGCTATGCAGGAAAACATTTTTAACTCTTGTTATTGCTTGGAAATATAATTAAGTGGAATTCAGTGCAATCATACTCATACCCTTTCTGTAAATATTTTAAAAATATAGGGTTTGAGTCAAAATTTTAGTTGGTTTAGTAATTGAAATAATTCTAAAATAAAGGGTTTTAAGCAGATTTTTGGTTTAGTATTTGGAATAAAATGTCGTTTCTACACAACTCTACGCGAAAACATAAACAGAGCTTACGCACATACCATTGACAATTGTCCGCAGGAAAGATAATTTTAGTTTTCTATTAGTGTTACTCTGGATACATTAACATTATGATGCGAGATTAATTAGAGATCATATACATAAATTACATTAATATTTTAGAGGGTTCATCTAACATAGATATAAACTAACCGTCAGTCTATTATTAATTTTGGTCTTTGACTTGTTTCAAAACCAGAGTGTTAATACGTACGGTACTTCACATTTAGTACTTTGTCATAGGGGACTAAATGGGTTGGATTAACATTCCTTGACCGTAAGCACTGTTTTGTTTTGCGTTAACATATACCTATGATACTTTAGATTCAAATAAAATAGATCTTTATGTTCGATCAGTAAGACTGATGTTATTGTAACCTAAGTGAACATTTAGTCTGTTTTACTTTTATAATATCAAGTTTACACATGGCTTGAAATTGCATACTCTCACTTAATGTATTTTGAACTTTAATGCGAGCGGACTATGATCGAAATGGGTCGGGTGGGTGGGTCATCGAATGGGGTGGGATCGGAATGGGTGATAGACAAATCAAATATCATTAATCGTAAGTACTGTTTTATCTGACACTCACATGTACTCTATAAAACTTTAGATTCAAATAAAATAGATCTTTATGTTCGATCAGTAAGACTGATTTTATTGTAACCTAAGTGAACATTTAGTCTGTTTTACTTTTATAATATCAAGTTTACACATGGCTTGAAATTGCATACTCTTACATAATGTATTTTGAACTTTAATGCGAGCGGACTATGATCGAAATGGGTCGGGTGGGTGGGTGGATCGAATGGGGTGGGATCGGAATGGGTGATAGACAAATCAAATATCATTAATCGTAAGTACTGTTTTATCTGACACTCACATGTACCTATAAAACTTTAGATTCAAATAAAATAGATCTTTATGTTCGATCAGTAAGACTGATTTTATTGTAACCTAACTAAACGTTTAGGCTGTTTTATACCACGCTACAGAATTTATGTATGGTTCGACATTATACCTCACATATGAATATTAGTTTTAAACTTTAATACGTTTGGATATGCTCGAAATTGGATAATAATGCATATGCAAAACATAATGCGGTGTGTGGCTGCCATCGTCACATGAATTATCCAATCAAATCGTCGGGTCTGCATCGCGCTAATGAAGTTTTTAAGATCGGTTCATATATATAAAATTTACGTTGTTAAACTGCCGGAGCATCTGTACATACGCAGACCGGTATTTACTATGCTCTTTACCACTTAACGTTATCCAAGGGTCTGGCCATCCCTGCGATTTCGACTTGGTAAACGCGGTAGCGTATGCAGTATTAAATTCCTGCTTGGTTTTAATAATCCGACCCATGGACAGGGCAGGTACTGCATGATACAACGTGGTGACGGTTATACACAACGTGGTGACGGTTAAACACATTACGCGGTGGCGTGTACAGTATAAAATTCCTGCTTGGTTTTAATAATCCGACCCATGGACAGGGCAGGTACTGTATGACACACGAGTGAATCATTTACTATGCGGTCGATAGTAATTTGAGGATCCCATCCATACTCTTCACGTCAAAGTTTCTGGCCAATTCTGCGATGTGTTTAGTGTGACAAACACCGTGATAAACCTAGCCCGGCAAATCTCTATCCGTTGCAAATCTGGGCTATGGTGCGTTACGAGATCTGGTTCTCAAGCAGAACGAGATCTGGTGGGTGCAATGCTAGCTTGTACCCATTGTGTTAAGCCTTTTGCAGTTTAAAAAAACAAACTGTACCCAGCCTTTTGCACTTTAAAAAACAAACTTAAACGAAAGCCTTTAATGAAATATCCTGTTCGGATTACTCCACTATCGGGAACTAACCCAAATTGCGATTCGGATTCTAATAATTCGGTAAGATTGGAACACCATCAAGATAAAAGACAGCAGGAGATCAAAGTTTTGCATCGCAAACTAACCTAAATAGGTCGGATTCTGCCCCATTGCTCTGGAGTTATTTTTAGATAATGGGAGTTGCTACCCCACGACCGCTTAGGGTAAGCGGAGCGTCAGCGGAGCGTCCCTTAGCCCTGGAGTGGGGTTCAACTCCCATTATCTAACTACTGCTATGTATTATTTTATGTATGTGTGTACCAGTAACCCGCTACGCGGGCTCTCCGTACGTACTTCGTAGTCCCTTTCCTCTACATACCTACATCAAATATGCTAGGTTCGGCTACGAGAGTAGCGCGTAGCGAATTGTGGTGCGGAAAGTGTTTAAAACAGCCCAGTCGCTGGTTTAAAACGTTTAATTTACGCAGCTATGTAAACAAAAATAATCTTATTTTTTTATAAAATTTAGTGCTTATAACACTTAACATTATTAATTTCAATTTAAAGTTTTCTTGAGACATTAACACATTCAGCGCCAGAACCCGACTGTCGGGTTCTCTGTTCGTAGCTACTACGAGCTACATGCGACGAATACGTGGCTACGGGCTACACCCGTAGCGCGTAGCACTAGGTTGTTCTGAATGTGTCTCTATAAAAGTTTACAGTTTAATATTCGTGTATTTAGTCCGTATGCGCGACATATTTTGGAGAGCGTACCATCTTCAACTCACGTGAGTTAAACGTAGATGGAGACCTAGGCTCTCCGAAATATATCGCGCGTAGTGACTAAGTACATGAAAGTTGAACTGTTAACTTTTATAGTATATGTGAATATTCTGATATAAACGATTTTCACTCATTAATTTGACGAAATCCCGCGCGGCTAGGAGATGCTGATACAATTCCTCGCCTGCGACCACGAGCGTTACGATACGCTCGAAACGTCAGGAAAATAACAAAAGTAAGTGTACGCGATTAAGTCCCGTTTTTTTTAATAATATGTAGATATTAGTTGAATCTATGGCCCAACACCCACCTTCATTAACTGCTTGCGATCACATAAAATCTGACGGGATATATCCAATCAACGAAATGGATGCTCTTTCTCACCCCCTATAAAATGCTCGCCTTTGTTTTTTATCTTTTCCTTTCCAATGTTGTTAAGCAACAGTAAGTGCCGTACGCTGTTTTTGAGGTTAAATGCATTAGCAATGTTGCTGGTCGATGATTTCTTGGCATAATGCGCACTTTAAGGTTTTTCTTTTTTTTCAGTGAAGGTAACATAGTTACCTATTTGTTTAGGTATGTAGAAAGCAGAATTATAATAAATAATGAGAATAGTATTGTCACTATTTAGGTAAAGTACAGTATTTCAGAAAATCTGCGTTGTGGCTACCCTCAGGCACGACACAATTCTGAGTGGCAAGTATTATGATGTAGCAGTATTATTGTTTTTTACGAGTAGGTATGTTTTTCTTTGCGATTATTGCACTAATAATCATTTTTCCACATTATATAATGTTGTCACTTACCCTCGTAGTTGTCACGTTGAGTTTAAATATATATAATATATGTTGTTGAGATATTTTCTTAAATATGAGACTCCAGTTTTCATCCTTATTATTTCATTGTATAGTGAAAACTCATAGGCGTGCAATAAATCTACTTATGAAATGTACCTAATAAATTGAGATGTCCCAATATAAAATCCATAACTTACCCTAGACTAAACGTAGATGTACAACATGCAATTGTATTTATAGGCTGAGATACTATTACATGCATCAAGGTTTTTACATGGGTTTTTTTGGTAGGTATAGAAACCGACTAGGAAGCTGTTCCTTAAGACTATTATATAAAATAAAACAACTTTTAAACCATTATAAAGGGTAAATGGAGTTGTCCATTCTAAAGGCGGATTGAATTAACGCTAAATGAAAACACAATCAAATGCGTATAAAAGGAGCTTTTAAATCCCTGATAGTCGTGCTACAATAGCTTTTTGAACTCTCGGCCTACTCAATCTGTAGCGTCGTACTAATTGCAATAGCCGAGTATTTAGAATATGCGTCATCTATAAATTACACTCATTACTTCTTTTCTATGTAACACCAGAAATAGGTTTGGTTTAAAAGCAGCAATGAACATGTTGCACTATAAACAGCGTCGTTTGATATATTTTTGGTGGGTGTACGGTTCTACGAGCCATTAAACAATTAATATTTTTTTCAGTGATATTGAATTGCGTAGAGCATAACGTCATGCAGGAAACAGGGTGTTGTTTATGTGTAAGTAGAGGCGAGGAAGATGCTGTGCTGTAAGGTTTTTATAATTGAAAAAAATTATGGTCCCAGTCATAGAATTACAATATAAAAGAGGCCCAGGAACAAACAAGATTTTCCAAAAATATATCTATATTTTTGGAAATAATTATATAAATAATGGACATATATTTTTAGAAAATATATAAAAATATATATTATCTAAAAATATATGTCATTCCATCTGGCGTTCAAAAATCACATGGCACATAAGAGCAATGGAGTCGCTCTTGGGTCTTACTTTATTATTTGTAATTTTTTTAAATGATTTTTTCGTAAAAAATATTGAATACTTCGTAATTATATCTAATTCGTTTATTAGTTGGTTTTAAGCAATTTTTGATTTCATAGCACAGGTATGAAATCAAAAATTGCTTAAAGGAGGACGTTCTATAAAAATAAGCAACGCGGTTTAAGTTTGAAACATTTTTATATAGACAATTTATCACAGTCCCATAGTATCAATTTGAATATTATGTTAGCCTTTAGAAAATTTTGTTTGGTAGATTAATATTCTCCAGTTTCTCAGCTTTCAGACAAGTAACTTGTTTTATCAAACTTGCTTAATTCGAAAAGGACACAAGCGTTGTAATTATTGTTTCCGCCCAGAGGTCTCATTAGGGTGATTAAGTAGAAAAACATAAAAAAATCTTATAGTCTAGCAAAATTTAAAAATAATGCAGTTATAGCATGAGTCATAGATTATTTAGGACTAGTCACGAAAAATCCATTTTGATATTTTCATGTAGAAAAAAATATTGCATGGTGGCTGCCGCAAATGAACTTGAATCGCTTCGCTTGGCGGGTTAAATAAAGACGCGATAATTTAGATTGAGATCAATTTCTTAACTATATTTTATACTGGGTTTAAGGTCTAACAATTTATATTCTTTAAATTAAAAAAAGCTAATGTGCAAAAATTTCTGCCAAAAAATAAAATCAGGTCGGGCTTTTTTTAGGCACATTGAAATCTTTTTTTTTGCGTTATTGAAATACGGCGTGCTAAAACTATCCAGTGCATTTTGCTGTGGAAATACTATATTCTAAAGGAAAAATATTAATTTTAAGCTATTATTTCACCAAATGCCTTAGGCTGAGAATTTATCAGACTTCCCTCGTACCTAAATAGAAAGTCTATATCTACTAGTACCTAGTAAGTATAGAGTTATAAACAATATTAATATATTTTTTAGGGTCCCTACTATATCCATGTAAAGCGGCATGCTTCCATACCTAAAAGCAGCGTTTGGACAAAAAAGTTCACAACTAGTATAACTAAATGGAATGTGTTTGCTTGAACAAGGTTAAAATTGCAGGCAAATGTAAAATACATTCCATTTATTCTCTCTTCTTAACTACTTAGTCAAATGTATACTAACTCAAACAGTGAATGCTAGTCCGGCGTATCACTAATAACGTCGTCAGGTGTAAATTCAGAACTAATCAATTGTTCGGATTTGGGTTCAATTTACAAGTTGGGAATATTAATTGGCAAACTTCTTGTACCCACCGGTGATATCACACCTTATTAATTAGTACGAGTATACTTCGATATGAAAAGTATACAATACTATAAAAGCACAGCGACAATAAAATAAAAGCACTATAAAACATTTAAGAATATCTAGGAAGACAAGTCTTGATTTTTTAACCGACTTCAATTCCATTGAGGAAGGAGGTTCTGCATTCGGTGTGGTGTTTTTTTTTATGTATGTTCACTGATTACTCCGAGACCCGTGGTCCGATTTGGACAATTCCTTTTTTTTTGTTTGATAGGAACTACCTCGAAGATGGTCCCACATTAATCTGGTGCTGTTCTGATGATGGGATCCGTGAGGGATTGAGAGAACTACTAAATGTTTAAAGGCACATGTATGTTGATTTGGGTATTTTCTTAAGCAACTCAAGCATTCCCTCTTGAAAACCACCAATTTGATAGAGAGGACGTAATGATGAACTACACATATTATTATGATACGTGGACCTTTCCTTAGATAGAATGGGTGTATTATGAACTTTTTTATATGTCCTTACCGATTTTTCTGAGACTTGTTGTTAAATATAAATATAACCACTAAAAATGGAAAAATAAAAACTTTTTACAAAAAAAAGATAAACCGATTTCAAAAAGGATAAAATGAATCATTATATTATTTATATGCGTTACCAACCGATATGTTTGAAGTCGGTGCCAAGCCAAATTACAAAACCGGTCAAATCAGCTTCAAGTGTGAACATCACAAAACATCGTTACTAATAATGCAACAGGTGAATGCGATTTCATGTGTTACATTTTCATGTCTAAATTACTAATTCTATTTTGATGAAATGCGACAACGATATATATATTCTGATACACGTCTGCTTTGTCAATAATCATAAAAAGGCGGCAAATTGAAAAAAAAAATGTAGACGCGTAAGATTGACCTTCCATAGAAAATTTGAATATCGTGCCTTTTAACTGACACGGCGTGTGTACGCTGTGTACTGGGTATATGTGAGTATACAAAAATTAATCTAGCCATTGAATTCCTTAATACTTCGGATTAAACCTTAGATGAAGAAGGATAAATAATTCAAACCGTACCACGGGCTTCGTACGACATACGGATAGTCCCAACAATGTGTTAACAAACAAACATAGGACGCATGATTATACTTTCTGTACCTACTTGCCTAACAGTTACTTAACGCATGGTCGAAACGAATGTATATCGACGTGCGATTCATACCGTATTAGATTAGTTATCTAGTAAAAATAAAAATTCACTGAACACATCGACTCGTTCGTATTAACTCTTCCAAATTTGGCTTGGCACCGACTTCAAACATATCAGTTGGTAACGCATATAAATAATATAATGATTCATTTTATCCTTTTTGAAGTCGTTTATCTTTTGCTTTGTAAAAAGTTTTTTTATTTAATAAATAGAGCAGAAAACGGTGCTGCCCTACCCAGCCCGTCTACCCCTGCCCTGTACTAATGCCACGTTCTTGTTGTTGGCTAATGATTAATTAAAATTGTAACACTATTTTGCGTTAAATAAATCATTTGAAAATAATAGAGCTCAGCTAAGCTTAAGCGCTATGATACCAAATACATTATAAAACAAAATAAGATTGGGATCGACGCTTCGTTACGTCTTAAACTTCTTGTGGACTATAGTTACAGTACTGGACTGTATTTAGTTGAGTGGTTTACGGGTATACTGTACTTGTGTCAACTTTGGCCACTACATATATCACACATAGTGGCTCTGCCTACGAATCAGGAGGACTCGAGTTCGAATCCTGGCAAGGATTATTTCCCAGTTTATTTCGGATATTTGTTCTTGATTATAGATGTTATTATTATTAATTTTCGAGTGATTGTGGAAACTTCTCTGCAGCAATTTTGACAGATTTTTATGTCCTGTTTTTAAGCTGTCGAAAGATACTTCTTTTATGCATATGCAACGGTTATTTGGACAGATAATGGATATTTTACCTATTGCGGAAGAGTTTAACACAATAAAACTTTAAATGGTTGAGAAAAATTTAAAATAAACAGTTTAGCAGATGTTTTATACATTAAATTTATCATAGGTATTATATACGTAGTAGGTACAATATTGTCCGTCTATTAAAGTTGCCGTCTAATGCCCACTACTAACCTTGTTGAGCTTAACTAGATCGATTGTCTAAGAAAGTCCCATAGTATTTAAAATAAAATTATTTTCTAATAATTTACCTGATTCTTTTACAAAGATATCACCCACGTAAGCTGAAGAGTGCCCACGCCTGCGTTTAGCGGCCCCGCCTCCCGCCCAGCCTATAAATGCTGGAGCTTCGATGTGGACGGCTACATTCGAACTTCGCACTTTCGCGCCTTCCTGTGTTCGAACTTCGAAAAGTTCCGATTTCGATACTTCGTCGGAAGACTTTGAGGTAAGTTGATTTTTACATGTTTAGCTTTTGATTGCGCAGCGCGCAATGGTTATTTTGAAATGCATCGTTTAAGATTTTGCAATTTATTATAAGTGCATAAGTCTTCTTTTTATCATATTTAACTCGACTTTTCTCTTTGCACCTTTTGTACATGTCTCTGTTTGGCCCAATGGTTGACTGGTAGAGAATGCCATTTGGCATTAAGTCCGCCATTTGTACATAAGTACATGTTTTTTGTACTTTGTGCATTAAAGTATAAATAAATAAATATTCGATAGTCATCGAATTAGATTTTTCTGTGATCTGTTTTTGGAGTAATAATAATAAACGAGACATAAAAATAATAAGTTATTATAATTATATTTATCCCTCTATAAAAAAAACCTGTTACTTATACGAAATGCTTAAAGAAATATTATATTGACTTTGCATAAAATATATTAGCCAAATAAGCTGACTGAGATCAATTTGTCAATAATTATTATCTACATTTATGCGCAAATAACTTTAAATATTTAACCTAGGAAAAATGCAAAGGAAATGAAATAAACTGAGAAAAATTACAAATATTTGTTTGCAACTACCTATTTATTATGTAGGTCAAATAAAGAATAAATTACATTAAGGATTAAAATAGTCTTACAAATAAAAATTGAAAACAAAAAAATGAATAAATAGTACTTATAAAGTAAATGAAAAGAAAATTGTTACGGTACGTACCGGTTTTTTTCCTTTGTATGTGTCATCTAAATATATACCCAAGTTTGTAATTTATACTGTGACCACCTACTTAAAATAAACAAATCAAAATATTTATTAAAAATAATTTGATTTGTTCTTCAGTTTTAAACTAAAACTACTTAAAAATATGCTAATATTAAAACTAGATTAAAAACGAAATAAAATAAATCTAGTTTTAATATTTTCATACTCTAGGTACTAAATTCTTAAAGGGATCCATTGGGATTCAAATAAGCTATTTTTACGCTTTGTAATAGGTAACTCTTTACATAAGCGGTTTTAAAACAGAACTATTATTATAATAACTAAATAAATAAAAAGTGTTTTTGTCAAAAATAGTAGGTACAAAATATTTTACCTATGTCCACCATACTAGGTCAGTCTTATTGGGTCAATTGCATCAGTTACCAATTTATTTAATAACAGCTTTCTACGTTGGAGTCATGATTATAAGTTGTATTAAAAAGTACAATTAAAAGTGTTTTGAAACGAACGTTTGTTATACATAAATGATAAATAATAATATAGCCGTCTGCATTATTCAAAAATAAATTATCAACGTTAATCGAAAACCATTCAAGTAAAACTATTCCAGACAGGTAGGTACAATTTCTGTTTAAGATAAATGATTGAAACATAATTACAATCAAGTGATTAACTTACTGTCAAATAAACAAAAGGAGATACAAACTCTCTTGACTGCTCAATTTACTTAAAATTTTGCAAGATTAGCGAACGTTAATAATCAACGTATCAATTACTGCCACAAGTTAATTTTAGCCATGAACTTTAAGAGAAAATCAATGGTATAATTCCCTGTTATTGACAGATAAACTTTAATAAGGAACTAAAATAAAACAATGACACAAAAGATTTCTTAAATGAGAGATTATCCTTGTATTTATCCTCAGCCATAAGACGTCCACTGCTGAACATAGGCCTCCCCTTTAAGGGGGGGGTTTGCCATACGCGCCACGCTTGGCAGGCGGGTTGGCGCGCTCAGTTTTTTTGTTTATAAATACAAATCAAGGTAATATTAATACATTCTGATGCACCATCTAAGTTAAGAGGCTGACAACAACGGATGACCTTCAAATTGGCTTTAGTTAAACACTTTTTTAGCTATAAGTACTTGTTTTGGAGAAGTAAAAAAAATATTTGTTACTATTCATTACATATATGTAGAAGACCTTTGTTAATACCGATATACGATTGGACGAAATAGGCTCCATGGAATATAATTCCAAAATTACATCTTAATTTTTTTAGCTTTAAACAGTTGTAAGTAATTAGTTTCTTGAATGTCTGTAATAAAGGATAAAATTCCAGCATACTAATAGTAAAACTAACTTCACTATTTTATTGCTTATTTTAAGCACTCGTAGAAAAACTATTGTATACAACAGTAACATAATCAAGCTTTTGCAATCTCGAAACACTATTAAAAAATCCCTCAATCACTACAGCCAGAGATAAAATATTCTGACGATTCCCTGAATTTCCCGATCCCATCATCAGATCCATGTCATTTTTTGACCAACGAGTCGAAAAGCCATTTTCGATCTCGATCATCGAACAGTGCACGTGCAGCAAGTTCAAATTTAATTTACTGATTTAAATTAAACTCACAAGATTTTCACTCATTATTTAGACTACACTCACTATAGTTATTTTCCTGACGTTTCGAGCATGTCGTAACGCTCGTGGTCGCAGGCAGACTGGCGAGGAATTGTAGCAGTATCTCCTAGCCGCGCGGGTTTTCAGAACTACCCGCACTTACTTTTGATTATTCAAATTGACTAAAAATTGGTCGCTAGTGCCCGAGAGGAATATAATAAAACTATTCAATGCTGCGGTCTTTGGTAAAATTATATGTATTAAGTAGGTACAAAACAAGATTTGATTTTTCTTAGAAACCTCGATTACAATTGATTTCCTTTTATCTACTAACGCATTCGTATCTCTCCCAAATTAGATTTCTCAACTCGACTATTAGGTACATAAAAAAAAGCAATATCTTTCGGGTTTCGGGCTATCTGCTTAATTACATATTTGTTTTATTTCAATGTGATTGCTTTTCCTTTCAATTGTTAATAGTTGCATCTTTGTATTAAGAGTTGTAAAAAATCGATGTTTTACTTGAGTCCTTAGAGTAATACAGAGAAAAAAAAACGTTATATCATAAGCTTAATAGTTATGTTAATTTCTGTACTCTGATTTGTCCCGTCGAGGTATGGAAAAATACCTTCTAAGTGAAAAAAATAACTTAGCACTTAGGTTGTCTTCCTTGCTAGTCGGTCTACGAGTATACGTAGGCTATTGGCTGTGATAGTGTTTTGAAATAAAATCGGAGAGCAGTAGGAAACTTTGTAGTGGAAAACAAGTTTCAACTTGAACGTAAGAGAATGAAGTTCTTTGATTAGATTACTTTAAATTACAGTTTTTAACACAAGACATTGCGTTTAATGGGTTACAAATAGGATAGCTTGTAGAATAGGTATTGTCTTATTTAAAGATCCTATTACTACGATAACTTTTAATTTACGTTCTTAGCACTTGTACAGTAGGAAGCCCCTCATGGGGATTGGACGATTGCATCTAGTTAAATGTATCAGACAAGCTAATCCAAAAGTAATGAAGCAGCATTTTTTTTTATTGACTCTAAATGTATTCAAAAGTAGTTGTAGGTAGTGATGAGCACGTTTCCGCCTTCTGTATTTGGATTTTTCCTTTTTTAATATTCCCGATACATAACTTTGCAACCGTGTCTAACACAAATCTTTTCACCTCACTAAAGCGAGGAAAATACTACACAGGTAGAAGAGTAACAACTAAAAAAAAACACATTTGCGAGAAAAACGAATACTGTCCTGTCTGGAGTTGCCTTTACATTTTATTATGTTTAAAAAAGTATCTTATAACACGTTAGAATTTCAAATATTATTTGCACTCTTGTCAATAAAATGCAGTTTTGCTATCTGTTTTTAAAGAATAAAGAAGTCCTTTCCGAGCCAGGGAGGTGAAAATGTTTATGAGTATAACATTAACGATAATAACATGGAGCCTAACTCAAAATTTAATGCACTTTTGTTATTATCACGAATCGATTAGGGTTGAGGTAGGTTAGGTTTTATCCATTATTAACTTTGGAATAAAGCTGACGAGCAACAGTTAGGTCATGTTTATTAGATATAGTAGTTAAACACATTAGGTAATGCCTATAGACCCAATTACAAGTTCTTGTGTATGATGATAATGTCAATCAAACTTTGGTTAGATACACATTACTTAAATAAGTAAATACTTACAAATAATTAGTCTTACAACGGTTATTAGCTGACGTTTTGTGAAAATTTGGATAATAGTTGCAACCTTTTTTTAAAGCCAATAGTGAAATAGGCAGGACATAAAGCTCTAGTGACGGTAATGGGTAGGATGTGACAAATATCTGTAGGGTTCTGATACTATTTGATTGAAAAATATGAAGATCCATTTTGTATTTATTGACTTGTATTTGTTGTTTAAATTTGGTTTATTTTTATAACACTATTATATGATTGGAAAAAACGCCAAACGCGAAATTCCAATGTGGACCCTCAATGGTAACGCACGTCGTATTACTGGACAAAATAATACGAAATATATAAATCATTTTAGGCTTTTTACCTTATATAAAATATCTTCTTAATCTTATTTAAATTATATTTTAGTGATATATACTATGTTGGTAAAAATAAATCATTTCCTCTTTTTGCAAATACCTACAAATCAAACTAATAAGTACAATACCTAATGAAAAATGTAAGATAAAACAAAAAAATGTGCGTAAAGTTAACAATAGTTTTAGGCACCTTAATTTAAAAAAAATGCTAAATTAGTTATACATGTACATATTTTGAAAACTCCCACAAACTTATCTGATTATTAATAGAGCCAATATTTTCCTTTGAAAGCGGGTCTTTTCGGGGCTTTCTCTGATTATGGGTATATTTCCGCGGCTAATTCACTGATGGGACAATTTGGTTATCATTGATAACGCTATCATATCCGATATCACGAAGGTTTAAGCAATATTACACATAGGATTGAGGTAATTTGGCAGTACAGATTTGTATTGCTCGTATAAAACATGACATTAAAATGCAATCATGTTTCTCTACATTATAAATTTAGTATGTTGTTAACTTGTCTTAAAATATAAAAAAAAGGTTTTGGTTTAGGTACGATTGCGGCAGAGGAAATACATGTATAAAGTTTGAGTTTTGTGTGAATTATTTGACATTATACTTTTTAAAATTGACATTATAACAATTTGTATGTTGTAATGGTCAGTGTTTAATTTTCTTATCAATGTGCCTACCTACTGCAATTTCGATAAAATTTTCTTAGTGGGTACTTACCCCAGTTTTCAACGTCATCCTATCCTACATAATGCTCGAGGAAGTGTAACATCCCGGCTTACACATTCGTACGACTCATCATCATACCACACGTAATGATCAGATTAAATTTAAATACAAATTTATCTGTACTACACCTTGTCCAGAATATAAATGTGTTGGAATTCTTCGTAGCAACATGCAATGTAGAGGTCTAAATATGATGGCCTGGGAAAATTTAACGACCAATGAGGGTGAACATTTAGTAGTCTACGGCTATGTGTAGGAAAAGTATTTTCACATTATATGAAAACAATGTCTTAAGCACAATGCAATCGAGTTATTAGGTTGAACATAATAGGAAATTTAGGACAAAATGTGATATTTTTTTAAATTATGTATTAAAGACAAGGTAGGTATGCAATGGTTTCATTTTGAACTGCTAGGTCTGCCAGCTAGATACCTAAAGGAAGAAATTAAATTACACTTTAAACCCTTTAAAAGAGAACGGAACACTACTTGATCCTTTGTGCTTTACTATCAAACCTTGTTCAATATAAGAGGATTTTTGCTTTGACTAATGAGCTTGCGAATTTCTTTTGATTTTTAGTTACTTACCATTTGTTGATTTTTGTTTTTAGATGAGATTCAATTTCATTAAAATTTGGTTTGTATTGGTGCCGACTGCCGACAATTCTTTATTTAGGATCTTTTAATAAAACCCTCATTTTATAAAAAAAAACATGCAACTTTCGAAGAAGGCATAAATTTAACGCTCATTATCGGAGTCGCTGATGATGTTGCAACTCAGCCAATAATGACATCAGAGTGATGACAATAAAAAAAACGTTTTGTATAATCTTACATCTATATATGAGCTATTTTTCACTCGTAGAGGAAAAAAATACTCATAGGGGAGGAAAAAAATGTTGAAACACCAATGGCAGCTATCATTATTCCTGAGAAATAATTGTGGTGGTGGCACCAACGTTATTTCGTAGTCCTTTCATAATTTCTTGAAGTGTTTGTTTGATAGCGTTTTCCTCATCTTAATGACCAACTGAACAGCTCCTGAAAAATTATGTGTTTAGGTGACTTTGCAGGACTGTTTAAATAATAAACTGGCTAATTGTCTTGCGAATTCAAAGGAATGTTGTTGATAAACAGAGACAGGCACCTTTTGTAAAGGTTGCTCTTCTTTTTGCTGCTTGTTTTAGCGTTGTTAGGCACGCCATGACCTTTTGAACGTTAGTGCCATAACTCTACGTACGGGAATGTAAACTAGCACTTGGTCGGGCGGCTCAAAGAACCAAAAAGTTATCGACAGCCACCGGTAACACGAAACAATTATATATTTTACGAGAAATTCAATCAAATAGGTTTTACTGTGACATTTTTATGTAACTACGGTTACATAGGTAACAAACTTTATTGAATAAGTAAATACCAAAATATAAAACTATTTAAAAGCGGTCGCTTAAATCCTAATACTACTTGCTTAGGGCGGATCGCTCAATGTATGAAAAAATTTTTTTTCACGGTTTTCGAAAACGATGGGTGCGATTTTGATGCCCCTTGTGGAGGCCATACTTGGAAAAATAATGAAAAAAATATCAAGTATTGGTAAGTGCCTTCACAAAGCGATTGAAAGTAATAAAAAAATATATAAATAAATCGAAATATATTTATTTACACGACAAAAATAAACGAATATTATTTACAAAATATACATTTTACAAAAATTTACGCGAACATCTCGCTCCCAGCCGCTCCCGGCACGAAGGTGCCCATAACACTTGCGGCATTACCACGTTGGATTATTAAATAAATACATTTAAAAAAGGTGTTTTGAAACCTAACTATTTAGTACTATATTGGTCATGAATGTTATTATATATTGTTATTAATGACTTTTTATTAGTTTTTCATAAAATTAGACCTATTTTCATTCATAATATCTGTAGAGTTATTAGAAATATCGACGAGGGTAGGTACATAGCAAAAACAAAATAAAAGTTTTCTGAGTTATTATGTGCTATATTTCAACATTGAATTTTAATCTAAAATATATAAAAAATTAAACTGTTATTTTGAGCGTTTAATTTTCATTTTTTAATCATAGCTTCAGGTGCGAAAATCGTTCGTTTTTTTTTTCGATAGCGTTGTAGAGGCACTTCCGATTATTTGATTTATTTATTTATTTTTTAAGTCATTTGCACCTTAAAGAGCACCAAATCCACACCCATCGTTAAAGGATTTCTTCAGTTTAGATTAATGATCCGCCCTTCTAACTAACATGGTACTGACTAGCATGACTATTATAGGTAATACAAATACTAACCCCGATGCATACCCGATGCATATGTTTTAGTCTACTCAGAGCATTTTCTGAGGCTCGCAAATTGGTAAAGTAAAGTAGTTTGAGGTTAAAATTAAATGGTGTTTTATAATAATATGTATTTTGATTTTACATGACAATTTCTTAAACTAATGCAATTGAAGTACGAGTTAAACAAAAAATGTTTAACTAGTACTTCAATTGATGCCAAATATTTTATTTACAAAAACAAAGGGTGAAAAAAAGGGAAAGCAACATTGCATAGCAATATACTGACTGGTTAATTTTGAGTCTACGAGGTCAGATGTACAATAGGAAAGCACAACTTAATTTGGAAAATGGTTTAGGAAAACATTTTTTTTTTAAAACTGAAGTATCTTAATATTTCCATTTAACAAACTACATTCTTCTATTATTGGCCCTATTAATTCATAATCAGAAGTAAACTTGAAATAAATCTCAAAATTTGTACAAAGTACTAGACGAACTCTTTTGTATCGGGGCTAGTAGGTATGATATAAAGGTCCATTGGCTTAATTGAATCGCAAATTGACTTTCAACTTGTAGCCGATTACAGAACGGCTCAATATTTATCGTGCGATAAAATTCTTACTGCCCACAGTCCATTGAAATTGTTTGAGTTGCAGCTTCAGCTGGTTTGACTTTAGACTTAAAGCATTCATGGGATAAAAAGTTTCATGATTGATGGCGCGGTAAAAAATGAGACAGGACTTTTTATATTGCTGAACTGTAGCTATTGGCTGTAGTTTTCAAGAGGAATGTAGATTGAAATACCTAATCTGTTTAAAAAGATGACATTATTTGTGATAATATTATTAGACGTATCTCGCTAGGATGATCTAGCAATATCATTTATGTACCTACTCGTACGTTAATTCAAAAATAAACTATTTAATTACTTACCTTCATTCTGCAAGAAAATAAAGCACATTAATGGAAGTTATAACCTTGTTATAACTTATATTATAAGGTACAAGCAGGGATGTTAGGATAGTACTAAGCATAAAACCTTAGCACTGCGCCATTGTTCGCGTTCTAAAGTTGAAAATTTTGAAACATTATTCTAAGTCAAAGAGAATGAAAGCAAACAGATCCGCTTCCATTCAAAACTTATTCGATCAAATCTGTAGGTTTAACATACACCGGGCGGGTGTGGCCAGTAACACGAGCAAAAAATTAGAACTTAGGTAGACTGTTCAACAACTTTTACAAAATATGTCTTTAGATTGTCTCTGTTTCATACAAATTAAATTGTATTTTCAATGTATGTTAAAATCTGTCTAATTGACATTTCCTGACAGTCTTTACCCTATAGACATAGGTAATTATTTTCGCAATACATTGTGTGTTCGGATAATTATTCAAGTTTACTATAAAAATCAAACAATAAGTTATTTTTAAAATTCGCATTACAACCGTTGCCCAGTTTGAGGAGTAGAATCTACGTTTTAATTTTGTGCTCATGTTATAGGCCACATCCTGTATATTAATTAAATAAAAAATTGTTGGATGTAAAGTCGGTTTTCCGACGACAATTTTGCGTGATAACGCATACTTTTATTTATGAATTGAATTGAATTATTTTCACTGAATTTATTTAGGAAAAGAATCAAATAAAATGCATTACCGTCGCCATCAAATATATCGGAGCGGCCAAGTTAGGTACTTACAGCAACAGCAGGTAACAACATGTTCAGATATTTATGACCAGGTGGTCATTTTACATGTTTTTCAATCGTATGGCTTGTGGCCGTAACGTTACCAAGGAGATCTGCCCACGTGACCGGAACGGAACGTGGCACTTTTTCGTGCATTTACCGGTGTTAATAAATTTATAAGACGTTATCACGTCAAAAAAAGGAAGCTAGATAATTTTCAATAGCATATTCAATCAAAACTATTACGGTTAGAAATTATAAAGTTTGTCAACAGCAATTTGTACAAGATTAAGAACTAGGCACTTAATTGACTTTTTTTCTAAGCTTCTTTATATCGCAAAAGTATTAATAATTTTAATTTCGCAAAATGTATTTTACCGTCAAACGCAACACCTTAAGTGGCCGGAGAGCGAATGATAACGCCTCACAAGGCCTTAGTGGTAACTTAATAAAATATTCACTATAACTCCATTAGTTTAAGTGGGATTAATCAATATTTAATACAACTAAAAGCTTGATCAATTTGATCATGGCTTAATATCTTAGGATGATGGGAATCCAAAATCATATTTAACAAAATCCGAACAGTTTTGAAACAGGAAAGATAACAAGTTGCGGTACCAATGTACCGCAACTTGAATTAATAAAGCTGCAGCGGGCTGACTGTGTTATCCAGTAGCCATATTTGTAGCGGTTCTGGGAAACATGGTAAAACAACGAGGATGGATTGATTTCCGTTTTTAATCCTATCCAATCACTTTGAAAGGTTTAAAATTGAATTAACCTCGTGATAAACTTAGGTACAGTCGCCAGTAGATATATCGGAGCGGCCGAGGTACTAAAAATATTTATTTGAACATGCAATTTATTTCCTTGACAACACAGGGGTTGTTCAGATATTTGTGACCACCTTGGCCGCTCCTATATATCTGATGTCGACTGTACAAGTTAGAATGTATAACAAGGCACTAGTTTATTTTTTCCATGGTCTTGTAGGTTATAAATTGATTAATGAACTTGGTATGACTTTGTTGTCGGTTAGTCGAAACTTTATTACTTGATAAGGTATAAAATATCGATACAAACATTAGGAAAAATATGAGAATAACTAACCATATTATTAACTGTACACTTGTTTGTAAATACGTGTAAATAATAGACGTGTAGATATGGTACTGGTACCTTCCCTAAAACTGGTCACTAACCAAGATACAAAGGCAGCCTTGTATGGATTTAGCATTTTGAGCATACTTAATTCTCTATTTTAAGAGTAAACGAGCTGTATGAGCTATTTTACGTACATTAGTTAGGTACATAATTCATTCTAATATTTGCTTTACCGTGAAATAACATACAAATTAATTGCACAGAAAAATGCTGAACAAGAACTTCGTCATCGCTGTGGCCGTGGTGCTGGCGTGCGTGTGTCTCGCCGAGGCACGCGAGGAGAGCCCCCACGACATGTCCGAGGCTTTACGCATGCTGCAAGAGCTGGACCGCTACTACACCCAGGCTGCCAGACCCAGGTATGTTTATGGAGTTAAAAGTATTTCAAATGGACAGAGCAATGGTGTGCGGTGCGTGTGCCTCGTTAAAGCGCTCGTCTGGACCCTGAACGACATGCCGGAGGCACTGGGTATGTTGCAACAGCTGGACTGAACGCCTAGGCTGCCAAAGACCGAGGTATGTTACGGCATGGCCACGACATTGCCCGGCGGCGGTATCGAAGAGCGATGACCATAAGTGAGGACCATTATTATGGAATTTAATGTAAGTAATACAGGCAGTAATGGCAGGTCTTGTGCGTGTATCCCTAGCTAATGTTTTCTTCTGTAATGCGACGAATAAACATTTGGAAGTACCGAACAATTCATTGTTAAAAGTCGGGGTTTGAAGTCGAGACCCCGGTATTGAAAGTAGGATACCTTAACTAGCTCAAGCTACAAATGTCACCTTAAGTACTTGAAATCATATTATGAAATCAAAATATTAAATTTCAGCGTTTGTCTTAATATTATAATATGTACTTTTTTCCATATTAAAACCTTCAATTTAATGAATTCATCCCCTAAATAGTTACCTTTTCTGTATAACTTGAAACTATTACGATGCACCTCTAGGGTTGACGGAGGCAATTTAAAATATGTCACTCCTGTTCATTAAGGCGTGTCTCACGGCAAAGGGGAAGGCAAAGCTGGTTGTCCAGAAGCAAATTACAGTGCCGAGGACAATCAGTCAGCGGCAAATGTGCGGAGCGTCCGAGTACTAGCTTGGAATTTACTACAATATGATTACTGCGTTCGTTTGATAGATGAAACTTCAGTAGTATTAAGTTAGAAACAAGCTTAGGTTTCGTTAAGAACAAGCTATCAAAGAAGACTGGTTATTAGGTCTTAGGTCGGTGGGTCGTCCAAACCACACACAGCGAATCTCAGATTTGAACTATATATACAACGGTCTATAATTAAAATAATAATTTTTGACATACGCGTATAAGAGTAGGTAATTCTATTTAGGGTGGAAGTGGTTTTCACAAGAATATATCAATTTCAATTTACTTTACAATGTAAAGGAAAAACATGCCTACATGACTGAAGAGGAACATGCGACATGCGAGACCTTTATTTAAGGAAATATCTTTGTAAATATAATTCTCAAGCTCACACAAAAACATCCATGTTCCCACTCAATTTTACGGTACTTAACACAATTTTTGATGACATGAAGAAATATGTGTAATAATTTATATAAACAACATTTACTTACACTTTGCGTTTACAACAACGCTTTGTAAATGAAATACTTTGACAAAATAAATTTTATTTGGTGTGTATCAAGCAGTACTGATGCGGGGTGGAATAATATATATCTACATACCTATTGGCACATGTATAAAGCGAGTCCTGGCAGTGGGTTGAGTCTGTCCGGGAAAAGAAATTCTAGCTTCATTATGGGACAATCTTACACAAATCAACTCAGTCCCCACAGTAAGCTCAATGTCATGGGTACTAGGCGACGATATATATAATAGATAGATATAGATAAATACTTAAATACATAGAAAACATCCATAACTCAGGAACAAATATCCGTGATAAACACACAAATAAATGCCCTGACCAGGATTCGAACCCGGGACCTCCTGCTTCATAGGCAGGGTCACAACCAACTAGGCTAGAAGGCCGCTACATATGTAACTATAATAGGTACTGATTGCACAACCGACCAATTATACGGTCATTTCAATGTATGGTGTAGACAAACAAATTAATATAGTTTTCAAACTATTAAGTTTTGAAAATATAAAGCCCGGCAACAGGGATACATTTCGTACTATAAAGGTATGATGCTGTGATAGTTTCAAAACTTTATTAGGTTGTTTGTCAAAATACGCAATAATAAATAGTAAATATGCTACAAAGAAAAGAGCTCAGATTTTAAATCAGGCTATTCTGTAATTGCCAAAAATATAAGTCGTGCAAATATCAAGGACTAGGTACATTTGAAAATCGCGAGTTTATTTCGGTTTTTGTTTGTATTTTCTGTGTAACGTACTAACTTACTACAAACAAAAAGTTAAATTTACGTAAATAGGGAGCTATCACGTAAAGAATTCGCACATATTTGTTAAATCTAGCATTTAAAAATTAACAACTTGCCTCGACCTTAAAATAATGTATTGAATTTAAACTTTCGTGAGACATATTAACACTATTACAGCCCGTTCACACAGAGTCTCCGTATTTACGGTACCCGTTTTAACGGATACAACACAAAATTATACTTTGTTCACACATCTCTTCTCCTCTTCTTCATAGTCGAATCCTCATGTCTGAGGGTCGTGACCACCATAAGTCGCTCTATGTTGTATTGCTCTCCATTCTGGTCGATTCCTTGCCTTCTTAAAGGAACCCTGGATCCCGACGCGTGTAACTTCTTTAATGGCAGAGAACCAGCGGGTGGGTATCCCTCCCCGCTGTCGATCGCCTTCCACTGGCCCAACAAGCAAAGCCTTTTCCAGGCTGTCTGGCTCACGTCGGGCCAAGTGTCCAAAGAAGCCGAGCATTCTCCCTCGGCAGATAGCGGAAAGGCGAGACACACACATACATACACACATAGGCACCGTATAACGTTCAACGTATCCGGCAATACGTGCGTGTACAAACTACAAACTCGTTTGTCTAGCTGCACCGCTCCTCGACCTCGCGCCCAGGTGCGCCCCACACACAGTTTATATCCAGTAAAAACGTACGAATACATGATGGATACGTATTCCGTTCATCCAGTATTTGATGACAAAACGGAATGTCATAATTGTTCAACGTAGCCAGCAGTGCGCGGACCACGCGCTGGAGCGGCTGTGGACGGCGGCGGTCGGGCTACACGGGGCCGGCGCCGGAGCCCTGGCCACTCGGCACACGGCCGCGCAGCACCTCACCGGCCTGCTGGCGCGCTGTGTGCGCGTGCCCAAAGGTCAGTCCACCGTGGAGCCCTACTGTAGCCAGCAGTGTGCTGGAGCGGCTGTGGACGGCGCCGGAGCCCTGGCCACGCGGCACACGGCCGCGCAGCACCTTGCCGGCCTGCTGGCGCGCTGTGTGCACGTGCCCAACACCAGGTCAGTACACCGTGGAGCCCTACTGTAGCCAGCGGTGTGCTGGAGCGGGTGTGGACGGCGCCGGAGCCCTGGCCACGCGGCGCACGGCCGCGCAGCACCTCGCCGGCCTGCTGGCGCGCTGTGTGCGCGTGCCCAACACCAAGTCAGTACACCGTGGAGCCCTACTGTAGCCAGCAGTGTGCTGGAGCGGCTGCGGCCATTCATCCAGTATGCGATGACAAAACGGAATGTCATAATTTAACGGACCGACGTTTTTTACTGTATACTGAATACTGTGTCATATGTGAAGTCGCTCATACAACTCCATACGCCATCAATGAAAAAAAATATATACGATAAAACGGAACAGTAAAACGGAGACCCTGTGTGAACGGGCTGTTAACGGACCGACATTTTTTACTGTATACTGAATACTGTTTCGTATGTGAAGTCGCTCATACAACGCCATACGCCATCAATTAAAAAAACATATACGATAAAACGGAACAGTAAAACGGAGACCCTGTGTGAACGGGCTGTTAAGTATCACTACATGCGGCTGTACTTACTTGTAGTGACTAAACACAAGTGAGTAGGTACAGCCGCATGCAGTGATGTGTTAAAATAATGTACTTGCATGTTATTAAGTGTTATAAAAACATATCGAGACCATAGTTTATAAATAGCACGTTATAAATCTGCTATTTAGTTTTTTCACTAACAAAGGAAACTTAGTAAGTACTTGCTTTTTATTTTCTTAACAAAGTTTCAAACGATTCAAGAGTTTCCTGTAGTGAACTTACTGGCGTTTCAGACTTCACCATGCCTTACTAACATTTCTCTCTGTGAGATTCATTGTTATTACAATTATTTCTAAATAATATTAGTGCCTTTCTTTTATTTAAAAATAAAAACCAATCATAAGTTACAATTTATTGAATAAAAGTGGATGACGATGACGCTTTATTTTTGAAGAATATCATAGTTTATTATTTATTACACTCCTCCCTTCAGACAAAATATTTACAATTAGGTACCTACTTATATTAAATCACGGTAACAGATAGTCCCTAAAATACCATACTAATAATAATTTAATTTATTGCTAAAAGAAAGACGTCATAATAATAAAACAAAAATCGCTTTGACTTTAGACGAGTTTTCGTACTTTTCGTAAAATATGGCTTAATTATTTTTTTAATAGACGTGTAAAATCTTGCAGGTATTTTACCTATTTTGTAATGGTTTATTTTATGCTTCTTTTTATTGAATACATATTTAGCATTGTTGAATAACAGTGATGAATAGGTATGTTACCTACTGAAAGTGCTGAAAGCTATTTTAAACTAATTAATCAATATGAATATGAGTAATATGCTTAAAATCGTATAGGTATAGTGTATCTGTATGCATCACATGTAGGTATGTACCATGAAAATATTTATTGAAGTTTGATATTATAAATGATAAACAATCTCTGTGGCAGAAACTCTCTCTCCATTGCTACAATCCAATTGAAGTTGTTGTTAACAAATTGAAATTCGCAGCGTTTAGTAGAACTAATGGCAGAACCCAGTATTTCACAATGTTTTGTACGTGACAAATTCTTTAACGCCACTTGTTCACGACTCTGGATCCAAAGGTTCCTTCACGTCTAAGACTGAAGTTTTATACCGTGCCAGTGGCAAACTACCTTACAATTACCCAACCTACCTGGTGGTGAGCGGTCACCATAGCCTATGGATACCTACAACTCTAGATGGCATTACATGCGCGTTACAGACCCTTTAAAGCTTTTTTTACGGTTTTCATCCGTTTAATTGCATGCAATTTCCGCGCAATTAAAAATAATTTAAAATGCTTCTTGCACGGAGAAGAATAATTTGGAATGAATAATAGTTTTCTAATGATAGGTATACACTACAATCACGTAGGCAGAGTAGTGTATCACAGGTTTTTAAATATTAATTCGACTCATCGAATTATACACTATATCGAAACATTGAGTGGAGATGACATCCCTAAGAATATTTTTGTCCCAAAAGTTGTAGTAAAAATCACTACAAGTCTATTCTACTTTTTGATTCAGTCATAGCCGTCAATCGCCAAACATGGCGTACAAAATTTGTTCTAGATCTCACATCTAGTAGAATACATAGATAATAAACCAATGCATTACAAGGTAGGTATATTTCACACACTACAAAAATATCAATTTTTAATACTTCATGATCGTGATAAAATACTTAGTAGATAAATCGGCGTGCCTTCAGAAACGGAATATTCCTTGTAACTTTGACTACTGCTTTTGATAAATAACTCTTCTAAATTAGATGCCAGAAAACACGGCTTGCAAAGAAAATGCTGCGAATATTTGTTCGTAAAAGGAGTCGGTGACTGGCACGTTATTTATATGCTTTAGATACTTAATGAATCCTTGGTATTTATCTTACGGATAAAACGAACACCTTTGATATACCTGTAGAGATAAATTAAAATATTCGATATTTTTGGAATAGCCCGCTGCTATTTAGAACTGAGCTGAGTGGGGAATCTAAAGCTTACAATATGACAGAATAGCTAATAAAATTCTTGTAACAATCGACATTTATATGCATATTAGAACTGAAAAAAAAGACAAACGAACTACTTCGGCTATTTAAGAATAACCAAAATTCGGTAAGGAGTTAATAATAGTTTCCTTATTAACTCCTAAGTTTACTTATAAAGAAGAAAACATTTTGGTAAGTAACAAGCCTTTGTTTTGAAGTCACAAAACAACTTAAGTTACTTGTAGGCGAAGTTGGGTTGCTGGTAATAAAAAAAAACAATCCAAGGAAGTTACCACCGCTGAATAATTGACGAGCATGTCAAAACTTAAGGCTACGTTCACACGCCAGGCATTGAATTCGGATATTTTAAATATTTTTTTCTACTCCGGTACTTTTATCTGTCAATTATATAGTCCCGCCAACGAATATAAAAGCATGTCTTATGACATTTCAAAAAAGTCTATCTAGTCTATTCTTCATAAAGACCCTAGGGTTATTATGTGATAAAAAGCAACTGCTAACAGTGGTGCCCTGTGAATCCAACAGATAACAAAACTAAAATAATTGCTGCCAACATAAGGAAAAAAAGCGGTATTAGACATTGCAACCTGCAGGGCCCAATCTGTCAGGTTGGTAGGGGTAATGAAATGTAGGGCCCGTAGGGAGCTGAAGGAGGGCAGGGAGAGGCAGGGTACACAACAGATTGGGCCCTGCAGGTTGCAATGTCTAATAGCCGTTTAAAGCAAGTAAGTTGTGACATTTGAAAAAATATATATTACCGTGTCTATGATTATTACGTTCTCTCAACTGTCAATTGCCACCACTTTTCAACTTCTCGCTATTTCTTAAAGCAAACTGCGTTTAATCTTGTGCTTTATTTAATTACTAGTCGTAGAAAAAGTAATGTATGCAACGTTGTATAAGTAGGTCAAAAAAGGCTCATGGCGTCTTTATTAACAATTTTCGGCTTCGCCTCAAATTGTTACACACGCCACTCACCTTTTTTGAACCCTCTTATACAACTATTGCATAAAATACTATATGATGGTTTCGCCGTATATAAGATGGCCGTTCACACGGAGCATATTCGATTCGGCTTTTTCACGTGTGGTTTTCCCGTATTCGAAATGGCCGTTCACACTGAGTCTAATCAATTTTCCCGAATGATAATTTTCGTTACATGCACGCATGCAATCATGGATTCCCTTCTTTTTTAGTTTTATTTGCTTTAGAACCAATAGACCGATTGAGTTTAAAAGTCCATAAAAGTACCTACAAGTCGGCGACCTAAAGATGGACGTGTAGGGTGAATTAATTTGAAACATGGGTGTACTATAGGAAAATGAAACAAAATCTTTTTTCGTATCCATCTTCCCTTATCATTATCACCGAAAAAAGTTACATTAAAAAATAATTTGTTCTTTGATAAGAAAATGTATATAGCTATTTTTATAACTACTAAAAGGGTCACATAAAAAGTCGCATAAATAACGCACGGCACCCTCTGGATACGTGTTCAACTCGCTCTTATTCGATTTTTTAGGGTTTCGTAGCCAAAATGGCAAAAAACGGAACCCTTATAGTTTAATCTGCGTCTGTCCGTGCGCCCGTATGCCACATCCATTTTACTCGGAAACTATAAGACGTATCTTTATCAAATTTTAATATAATTGTGTGCCGCTACCATAGATAAATGAGTAGATAGATTGCTAACTCCATACATAGCAAAACTACTAATTAAATAATTAGTCGTATGGAAGGTATGGTTAAACTCATTTTTACTAAGTTTTAAGCACACTTAAATCGTAATACGTATTAAGCTGTAATCTTTTGAATAACAACTTTTAGCAAAGCTCGCTTAAAACTTATTATATATACGCATTTAGCCATGTATGGAGAGAACACTCTAGGTACTTAATTCTCTTTGCCGCTACTTAGTTTTGTAGTGAAATTGGACATTGTGGCCTTGGTCATATCTTCTTTCGGTCTATAGCAGCTATTTCAGTTAATTATCTACATGGACATGTGTTCTACGCCTACAAATTATCAATGATGTATAAGAGTCATTGAAGCATCACATATGCATTAATAAATAAGGCCAAACAAAAATAGACGTCATTTAGATTAAAATTAACCTTCTGAAAACTTTACATTGAATTAAAGTTGAGTAGGTAGACTAACTACCCAGCTACCTACGCGCCGCTGAGTAAGTCGCTGCAAATGTGAATGCATGACGAGTTGTGACTAGTAACACTAATCATAGCTGATCTGATATCCACGCTTCCATACACTCAGTAATGAGTAGTTGAAGTGTCGAACTAATTACGATATTGATTGGTGGCGATATGGCGTTAACGTTAATGTTATCATGATAATTAAACGCTCGCGAGCTTACATATTTAAATTTTTAAGATTAGATATGAAGCTTTTAAGGCCATTTGTCACTTTATGTTGAAGTGTTAATATTGTTTAGATTTTTTAAATGTGCTTTCTTATTTTTCCATGTTTTGTCAGATAAATATGTACGTTGCAGTAGATACGTACTCTACAATGACTCCTATACTTACGGAAAGTGAAAGTACTACATTACGCGACTACATTAGCTAGCCATATATGTGCAGATCTGTCCGGCGGATTTGTCCGATGGATATATCCGAAGGACAAATCCGCCAATGTGTGTCGCGAATTGAGCTCGGATGTGTCTGCCAGAGATCCGTCCACTTTTTTTCAACGGACAGACCGTTGTCCGCCATTAAAATTTACAGGTCATTAAAACATTGAAAAAAGTACAAAAATATTTACACGTCCCCGATGTTCCTACATTTCACAATGAGCTTGTTTTGTCACAAAGCCCTAACTTGTAACATTTTTTTACATTAGTTGAAAATTGATAAATTTCCTCCTTCGCCCTTTATGGAGTACAACATGTCAAACAATCTTTGCCTCAAAAACGTGAATAACCTTTTCAATATATTAAATATATATAGTCTTATGGTAGTTTCCTTTAAAAAAAAGGTGAACTAAATTTTTAAGTAATTGTAGCAAGGATTGAACGCAATTACAGCATTTCCTACGATAATCCAATTTTAACCTGTGTCTTAGCCGTTCCCGAGCGATTGCTTTAACAATACTCGCAAAGCTTAGGTTAGTTGCTGAGTCGATGAATTTTTCATGAGTTTGTTCCTCAGCTGAATTTGAATATAAACGAATTTTCACCACGGGGGTAGTGACGATAAAAGATAGTAAACCATCGGTCAGATGGGGAATTAAAATAAAGCGAGAACGCTGTAACCTGAAGCGCCAGTAGACAGCCAGAACGAAAGAGACGTCTAGCTTAACGAATTTCGACTCAATCGGCACGTTAGTTTTGGCCCTACTATTTGTTATGTATCACTTTATTGAACATAATCCAGTATAACATTCAAACAACAGTAAAATATTTTATTATAGGTATTGGTCATTGAAATAAGATGCACAGCAAGTGACCTATCTCGCAATTTATTTTGTTACTAAGTAGTAAACTTTTGTATTTACTCGTAGTATGGATCAGTCAGCTAGAAAGTAGGTTACTAATTTAAGAAAATTGATATGCACTTTATACTACCGGACTGTTTTGTCATTTCAAAACTATAGTTAATTTCTTTTAGTTCCATTCATTCCTCAAGGAATTTTGGTAATCTTCGCACTCCATCATCAGATCAGCTCCATGCTAGACTATTTTAAGTATTATAAAATTTATACCACTATCAGTCTGATATAATCCTGTTAAAACAAACTCGTTAAATTAAACTTAAACGTATTTATATTAGTGTTCACAGATTATAATAATTATTTTATGGACACATTTCTGTAAGCTTATTCTAGAGGGATGAGCATCGAAATTAGTTTCCCAATTTTGTAGCTTACGTTAAACAGGATATTTTTATTATTGAATCCAAGTCACCCTTTTTCCGGGTGCTTGAATATGTTTTGGCTTTGAATGATGCCTATTGGAAAGAATCACCCAGATCGCTCCACTGATTTCTAGTCAAGAACTGATACGATAATATTTTATATGGATATGTTGCAGTCCGATTGTAAAATTCGCTAATTCATAACATTCCTAGGTGTTTTAGAAAATGGCGGTATTTCATGGTGTGACTAATTAAAAACGGCATATTGATAACAGCAACGTATTAGTTGATATCCTTGGCTAGATATCATGAAATGACTAAAAATTGGTCAGGTATGTTTTTTTATTTCCTAGAAACATCCCGAAATTGCGGTATTTCATGATAGGTAAGCCTCAATTTGGCCAGGCATACTACTATCAAAAATGATATGCATTGTATTTTAAAATCCCTAGGCATATTATGGATTTCCTAGGCATTTCAAAACACTTCTGGCTCTCGCCGGCCTCTCCGGCTCTCTGCAGTTCGCAGTTCACCTAACACGGTCCTCCTCGTTTCGCTTGGCGTCGCATCTCTGTTGACTCTGTCAAATGACAGTCACTTCCATATAATTATCTAGTAATTATGTTACTTTAAAAATCGTATTTATTCATCTAATTACCCTTAATATGCCAAAACGTTGCTGGGAACATCAACGATGAGCTTTGAAAGATATGACTGGATCTAAGTATTTTCAAGATCTGCCGGATTTTACTATCGACCAAAAATCAGCCAAGAGCAATTTGGACTAACACCAAGAGGGTTTTGTGCCATTCCATCATATTTTTTTTGTTTATTTTACGATTGATTCTCGTTTGGGTTTTTTATTATTTGTTGTCAAAAAATGTAATTTGCTTTTTATCACACTAATTTTGATATTTTTATTTGTAACATAACTTACCTTAAGCAAAACTAGGTAGATATACCGAAATAACGTTACGTAGAGGCTTCGTATTACCTACTTTTCCTGGTGATTTTATAATTTACACCTTTGAATGATTCACTTTAAATTAAAACAATAAGTTCCATAAGAAGTAATCTAAATTCTTAACAAACTCATCACCAGCCAACGCTCCACCCTCACGGTTGGGTAGAGGTTTGTCTTTATTAATCGTATTTCCAAATCATCGATTGTAAGTAGGAAGAGATTATTAAGAAAAGGACATTTTTGTAAAATATCCTTTAGTTACTGCTTACGCTGTTCTGCGTATGAAACTGCGCTACGCTGCTCTGAAATATAAGCATTAATTGATAATAATTACCCTATCGATTTGCAGTTGAAAATTAATTTCAACTGCAAATCGAAATAGTTATGACCATCAATTTCCATGTAATTAGGATGTAGTTTTTCGATTATATTTTAGAGTTCTGGCCATGCCATTCATATACATATATATAAATAATGGATAGAACTTTTTAGCATTACTATACAGTAGGTATACTTAAAGCAATCAGCAAGAAAATATGATTTTCAGTATTGTTCATAAAATACGTTCTCATTAAAGGTAAAACTAATCATTACAAAACTGGAAAATAATTGAACTCAAATCCATTAAATCTAAATATAAGGAAAGTGCTTAATTAATTTTCAGATTCATACTTCAAAACATTCATTATTTCGCTAAACCAGTGGGTTTTGAGTCAATTTTGCTTTACCGGCTGTTTGCTTTTAACTTTTACTTTGTGGTGCCTGAAGTGTGGAAATTGGAATGAATGTAGTTCCTAAATTCCCCTGGTAATTAACATATTAAGCACTAAAATTAACTCGTCTTTACTCTACAAGAAATCTTAATGGATAACTCACGTCATGCGTGGAATGAACATGCTCACTGGCACTAAGAGAGCGGTATGTCAATTTTAAACAAACAAATCGGGGATAAGGGAATGGTATCGGTGCACCCTGCTCAGTATATTATGGACATTTGATGCAGGCCATCCCGCCGAACTCATCGCTAAACGCTCACCACTGGCTCCATATTAGTAACCTTTGACCGGTTGGTGTCTGAGCTTTGATTAGAAATCCGAACTGAAGCGATAAAAATTGTTATTAAATAAAATACAAAATTTGAAAACATTGAAAAAATAATCAATCCAGTACGACTTGAACCTACATCGATACGTTTTGCCGGGGATCCATATCGCCACTGTAAAATCATTATGAAGCGATAAAATTGAAAAAAATGTGACTGTACTTTTTATCAACTCTGTATTGATCACAAATGCGGTTTAGGATTAGGACACGTACCTACATCTTGGTAGGATTGCGAAATGAAGTTAGCACGCATGATAGTCATAGTTTTACTGAATCCACTATACAGAGTGTTTGCTGTAACATGAGCAATAAATTAAAACGTAGATTCTACTCCTCAAACAATAAAACTTTAGTTCAACAACTTTAAAAAAATATGAATTTAGTAGATTGTCTCTTTTTCATACAATCTAAATAGTATTTTTAATGTACGTTAAAATCCGTCCAATTGACATTGCTTGTCAGCCTTGTCACCCTACAGACATAATCAATTTCGGAATACATTGCGTGTTCGAATAATCTTTAAAATGAAATAAAAATCAAACCATAAGTTATTTTTAAAAGTTGCTGAACAAACGTTGTCTGGTTTGAGGAGTCGAATCTACGTTTTAATTTATTGCTCCTATTACAGGAAACACCCGGTATAAGCCTAAACACAACATTTTGTCTGTTATTTTAGGGTCTATATTTAATTAATTTTTCATCACTATATAACAAATACATAAAGACTTTGAATATGTTTTCAAATAATATTTTTTTGAGCATCGAAGCGATCTTAAGTAGGCCTATTTGTCTCTTCCCAGTATTTGAAAATTTCATGTACGTACGATATGTCATACCTATTGTACCCACCTACTTAATTTATTTCACATCAGTTTCTGGTAGGTAGCGAGCGTTTTCCCTAATACAACACACATGTTTTCCTTAAAAATAACTTCGGTAAATTTGAAGCTGTTTTCAAGTATAAGTAAGTAGTCACTTGATGCGTAAAACGTGTAATGTGAGAAATATATCACATACCTACGAATACGTAAAGGAAAAAATACCGAACGATCCGATTTCCTGATTCCCTTTAAAATTCAATCTGTCAAAATTACTAAAGTCATTGGTTTTGTTAACTCCTAAAACAAAATAAAAGGGTTCGATGCTAACGTGTATTTAATTAGATTCCGCTAACTGCCACGTGTAGTGTTGCTTGTGGTTTGTTATATCGATATCGATAATTGGCAGGATCGACCGCCGCGACGTCGGCGAAGACCGAGTCGACCCGCACGTGATAGACCGCGCGCTCCGCCTCCTACAACTTCAAACCCTAGATCGTCTTTACTCCTACCACACGCGACCAAGGTACGATCGATGTCCAGTTCCGACAAAACGTCTTGTCGACGTAGTCGAGTGTCTTGTGCTTTCTTCTTCGGTAGATTTCAAAGCAATATACTGATATTGTCCGTCAATCTTCACATTATCATAGGCTTCCTTCTTAACGATTCTTGATATTTTTGAAAAGTCACCAATCACATCGATCTTTTTCGTAGTTTTTACGGTTCGTAACTATAACTTCAGTAATACATTCATATATCTCGTTGTAGCTTGTAGCTGTTGTTTTCATTAGCCTAAACCTTTTAAATATTTAGCGTAAATATCCACTAATGGCACGGATTCAGAGCACAAAGGACTTTACTTTTAAATATATTGTCATTTGAGGTGCTATGAGGTCAAGTTATCTTTTATTATTATTAAACTTTAGAACATTGTAAATACCTATCACTGCGATGGTTGTAAAAATAAGTAAAAAATTCTCTGTTACGAAGATGTTTAGGCAAAACTGTCCCTATATTCTAATTAGTTTCATAATTTAGTCTTATTTTTATTTAGAACAACAAAAAACTAAGCTACAACTTATCACGCTATCTAAGCCTAACTTAAAAACTATTGGTACCTACCTAAACCTAAACTATAGTCTTTAGTTAAAACTACTTGCTCACATATATAATATATTCAGTAACTTAATACTAATTCAATAAAATAACGACATTACACAATGTTGAAAGTTTGACTTCTCATTTTATTTTTACGAAAATAGGCCGTCGAAAAAATATCACCTTCCAAACACAATTAACGCTTGCTTAATATTAATTAACCTGTTAAAATCCATTAGTAGTAGGTAAAGGAAACTGACGGGTATTTTGTAAGAAGCGTTTCTGTAGGTTTGTGACTAAAACAACATTAGCATTTCCCATTGGAAAAACATTTTTTATTAACTAACCTTTTGATCGGCAAAGACGTCGAATCATGTTAACGGAAAACCGCACTTAAGATAAATAAGAACCACACTTTGTGCGGGCGCTCTCATTATTTATTTAAACTTTATTGCACAGAACAGAAAAATGTTAATGGCGGACTTAAAGGCATTCTCTACCATTCAACCATTGGGCTAAACAGTGACACGACAAAAGATGCAGAGAAAAGTGTAAGAGATAAATTAATACAATTCGTTGCAAACTTAACTAAACGATAAAAATAGGTATTAATAAACTTTATAAAAATACACAAATAAAATACTAAGAATATAAATATAGATAGATATAAGTACTAATAATAGATTAGCCTATATAATAGATCAGACTCTTCAAATCCTATAACTTCTATAATTTATGGCTTATTAAGATTCATTGGGGTAGGCAACAGCGATTTACGAGTGTCATAATATCTTTAAATCGTAAGTACAATTACTGTATTAACTTTATTCTTCTTCTTCCTCCTAGCGTTTGTCCCGGCTTGGGGTCCGCTTGACAACCTAATCCCATGCATTGACATAGACACTAGTTTTTACGAAAGCGACTCCCTTTTTGGGATTAAGCCCGGTTTCCTTACGATGTTTTCCTTCACCGAAAAGCGACTGGTAAATATCAAATATGGACTGACGTTTATCCGACGTGGCTGTTAGTACGCTACGTACGAATAGCCATATATTTGACGGGCCCCTCCTCCGCAAAAATCGGCAGACATTTTAGTATAGAAAATGACAGACATGGCTACTCCCAGTTGAATGCTCTAAGAATACATATGTAGGGAAGTACCTACCTATCCATCCATGTCTAATCCGTGCCAAGCTCAATAAATATTTCCTACATCATTTATCCATTTATGATGTAGGAAATTATGATTTATTATATCTATACGAGCAGTATTATGAATCAAAAACAAATTACTTAGATTCCCCACCGTCATGTTTTATAGCTATCGATAAAAAGTTTTCAGCCTATGGCGCCGCAATAACAATAATTCAAGAATTAACCAAGAAAATTAAATGCTATGTAAATTTACCTATTGTCACAGTTAAAATCAGGCTGTATCGATTAAAATAATAAAAATACCTGCTGTTCATTTAACCAAATTAATAAAAAAAGATTTGTATGTTGTATCTATTCAGAATTTAGATCCGGAACCCCAAACCCCAACCCCGCTGAATAAAAAGGATTAAAATATAATAATCTAATTATTTGTTTTCGTTACATTGACGAAGCGACATATCGAAGACCTGTACGGCTTAGTGATTCAATTCAATGTGAAATATCTACGTTTGTATGTAGAATATATGTAAGTAAATATCTCTATCAAACTTAGACTACTTTGGTGCTAGTAAACGGTGAGTAAAGTAAAAACCGTATTATACTCCCTTTGCGGTGTACAAATAATACTTATATAGAAAGAAACTACTTTCATTACGTTTATTATTTTATAGCTATTAATTATCGAACGAGCGGGAGCGTAAGCGAAGCGAGTTCTTAAAAACAACTTCTGGCCACTGGGACATCTCGGCATTTCGATGGCTTTTTGATTTTGAGAGTTTGTTCGACGATAACTTTAGTAACGTTTTTCTGATCCTTATAAAATTTGTTGGGGTTGTAGCAGAGATACATAAAATTTGAGAGTTCGTTTATGAACTGAATCGATCAAGGGGTTGTGGACTTTCTGGGCGAAAAAAATCTTCATATGGATCTTGTTATATTGGTCAATTCGTTTGTAAGTAAATTGCGAGTTTTCTCAATTCGAGGCGGTTGTAATGTTTCAACTTTTCAAGGAACAGCCGGGTGTCTAAAGGCTAATATTATTACTAATGCGAAAGTAACTGTCTGTTTGTTACCTCACTAGGTACGCTTAAGAATCAGCTACAGATAAAATTAGGCATGGATAATAATATACCTTAGTTGAGTCCCGGGAAGGGAAAAGGATAGCTTTATAACAGAAATCATTCATAAATTCCCTTACGAAAGGTTACAAGCCGACCTAGTCCCGCAGTAAGTTCAATAAGGCTTGTATAGAGTCAAGTTGTGCCCCTCTCGAGAACGTTCGGCGTTTACTTACTATGGAAAATATTTTCGAGCGAGAACGTTTCCCATATAAAATGGAGAACTTCTTGAGATCGTCTGGTTATGCAGATTATAGATAAATACTTAAATACTTACATAGAAAACATCCCTAAGATATGAACATTTAAGGTGTAACAAAAATACTGGTATCGTATAGCGAATAAGAAAAAGTAGAAGAAAAAGTTTTAGACGCAAATATTTTTTTTTTGTTTGGACAGGAACCAGCTGGGCAACCCTCCATATAAAATAAAAAAAAACCGCGGAAATTATTTTTCATAGTTTTTCATTATAATAGTACGATAACAATTATGTCCTTAAAAGGATCACCAGCATTTTTGTTACACCTTGTATATCTGTGATAAACAAAAATAAATGCCCTTACCAGGATTCCAACCTGGGCGCTCCTGATATGTACCCAGGAAATTCCACCCAGAGAAAGTCACGGGCAGGAGCTAGTTCTTTGTGTTTTTTTAAACAGATACTATTATTTGTTCACAGGTTCGGAAAACGCTCGGATACCTTCACAAACTGGGCCAAGGATCTCGAAGTAAGTATTTTATTTCTATGACGAATAATTTTGGGGCTGAAATAATATTCGATATGATACGATAATACAAAAAATATATGACACATGTTGTTATAAGTAGTTCAAATTCCATTTCCATTTCTAAAATTTGGCCAAGTAACAAAGTACCGACATTTCGCAAGTTATATTATATTACATGCAATATCTATTGAGTAGGTACGATTGTATAATAACATAAAACTATATTTGAAAAAGTTTGAAAATAAAACATCGATTAATATTGACGTCAATGAGCTTATGATGGTCGGTATTATCCACATAGTAAATCACTTCCATGCCGCAACTGACATTGTCCCCCCCCCCCCCCCCCCTTCTTCTGCCCCCATCCCTCGCACACATGCATGAATATATGTTATATGTTGTATGCATTAATCATGTATATGTATTATATGAATTTGTATTTTTTACTATGACATTTATAATTGAGACCAAATTCTATTTTGTGTATATATAAGTAATCTGTAAATACTCTTAAGTGAATTAGATTTGTTACTATGTAAGTATAATTTCACAATCCTTTTTTTCGCTGCACCCACCTTAGCAAATTTCTGTTTGCCTATGGTTGACTGGTAGAGAAAGCCTCGACGCATTAAGTCCGCCTTTTGTACTCTTTTTATTTTTGTGCAATAAAGTTTAAAATAAATAAATAAATACATTGTCACTGTGTTGTCATGTAGACAAGTGTTGTCATGTAAGGATATGATGGTCATCATAACCTGTGTATCGGAACCTGTTCAATAAATCCATGACTGTTAAGTATTAAAACATTAGTAGGTATACACAACGAAATGAGTAATTACAGCAAAGATATATTTGACCCTGGCCGCCTTAAGCAATAATTTTCCATATTTTGTTTCCATGTCACGTTTTCATTAGGTTTTTTCTGAAAGGAAACCAATATGTAGTTATTTTCTAATGAGTCTGCTTCACGAGTAAACATGCCGATTGGGGTGCGGTAATTAATATCGAAAAACAGATTGTTTAGACCATAATCATCGCTAAGTGCTACAGTAGCATCATATTTTTTTAAATGCCACGACGGTGGCAAAAAAATATACTACCCACCTGATGGTAAGCAGCTACCGTAGCCTATAGACGCCTGCAATCCCAGGGTAAAATATCATTGTCCCAGAGGTGGCTTATGCGCCTTTTCGACCGTATATTAAAAAAGAAATTTAGAACTATTTATTTCAAAAAAACTTATAACTAAATTTAGACATTGTTTGCAAAATCTCTGGTACGAGATTATGTGCGCGGTCACTCAGTTCGCTTTTTATTATGTTCTTATTTTGTAGAATTTTATATATAGGTATTTATTTATTAACCATTTATCTTAACTAATTAGTCTAGTTTACTTTGTAGGTATATTTTCCAGTATATTTTTCTTGTATGAAGTAATGCTTTAGAATTTTACCGACTTGAGATTTCTTTTTTGTATCCAATAGTTTACAAACTCCTTAGGTAATCTATTCAATATATCTGGGAGAATACCTATACAGACAAGTTCGTTTACCATATACAATGTGTGTATGATGTTATTATTATTTGATTGCTTTAATAAACAAAAAAATATTATTTTAGAATAACATAAGTAGGTTAAAGGATTATTTCACAATCAATGAAAACTATTTATTTACTCGTTTTAACTTGAATGTTTTGAGTCTACGGATTGCACTGTATCCTTCTGCAGTGCTACTGTACGATTTCAAAACGGCATTTCAATTCAAGTTTTCATTCTCGAGTATTCCATTAAATCTCAAGATCTTTTATTCACGATTTATGTATAGAAAGAGCGTTATGAAGCGGTTGATATTACGCCAATATGGCTGTGCAATAGCGTTAACGTATCCAGGGATTTACCCACGTCATTTTATTCCTATAATGTCAAGTTATGAGTTCCTCTTCGTAGTTTGAAGTTATTTAATCATGAAAGTGGGCATGCTGTCCCTTTTGTTTTCGAAAGTTGGAACGAACTACCCAAATAATGGGTCATTGATACGGCCAAATCCTTATAGATTTTAAGTACTCGTGTGCTGTAAATAAATATTGAAGTCCAGTGCACACTATAAGTGTATATTATTTATTTATTTAATGTTTATTGCCCAAAAAGAAAACTTATCGTACAAAAGGCGGACTTAATGCCATAAGGCATTCTCTACCAGTCAACCTTAGTGGGCGGTGCTTCTAACGATACAGAAAACAATAACGGAAGCATAAAACTTTTAAAATATGCGAAACTAATCCTAAATGCTTACACATTAATTACATAATTGTAATATACATAAAATACATATATATACATTCAAAGATACATACATAGATACATACGTATATACTTACATATAAAAACACATAAGACTATATACATAATATATAAGTATATACATATCCGACGAATCTTGTTAGAGAAGAAATGTATGCAGCTGCTCGGTCCAGGTCTTAGGGGGCCCATCGACTATCAGTCCGCCTGACGATATCGGTCTGTCAGTTAGAACAAAAATTTGACTGCTCCGAACTTCTGACAGGCCAATATCGTCAGGCCGACTGATAGTGGGTGGGTCGCATTATAAATCGACACGCGCTAGCATCTCGTCTCATCATCATTTGGCGAATCTACTTTACTGCCTTTAAAATTTATTATGCGTTTTAATATTTGTTTGTCTACTGTCAGCATAATTTTAGTGTGTAAGCATATAGTTACGTACTGTATTTTTTTTTGTGTTACTGATTACCATTTGCACGTTACTGTTACGTTTGCGTGATTGGTTAATTATTAACTAATTTCCTCTCAATACCTTAACCGTTAATATCTTTCCTTCGCAATCAATAAAAATCCAATCACCTAAATGAATAGAACTAAGTAAGCTCAATTAGTTTCGAATGAAATGAAAACAAAAGGTTGCTTTTACATGGCAAATAATGTAGGAACATTTAAGGATTCTATTCTTGAACCGTAATGTATTAGTAAGCAGGTACTTCGATATTTACTTACTTAATTTGACAGGTACAGTCAGACACAGAAGCAGGTAAAAAGGAGAGGTGTTCAAATGAGCTTGATTATACGAAGTTATAGTCAAGAACGCGAGATAATCAAGATCATTTTGAACTCCTCATCTACTCAGCCACATAATATCACTGCTGACGGAACCATAACGAGTCACATCAACTGTATTGTCTATGAGACTTCAATACTATTTGCGACTATCACGGACAGTGTCAAAAACAAACTTGATGAAGGACATTACAAATAAAGTAAGGTTGCAAGCTATATAGATCCTAGGGCATTTTTTATACTAGTTCTAGGAAAATAGTTATATTTTAGTTTATTTTTTATACTATTTCGAAAAATTACTTAGTTTATAGAATTAATTACTTTTACCTTGTCCACTTTCATCTTGGCACGGTCCTTATGTACTTAGATACTTAAGTAGGAGAAACTATACTTTTCCCCGTTATTTACTCGTAAATCTTTTGTGTGTACCTCCTGAATACTTTATGCTTCTCTAGCGGATTCCACACTTAAACCATGTAAAGTATAAACTGGAACAAATGTTATTTACGAAGTAAAAAGTGAACAACTTTCAGTAAAAAATACCCAATTCACTATAGGTGTGCCTATAATATTTTAAGAGTTGTCTCGATTCCATCACCAGATCCTAATCTGTTGAAAATGGGACCAATTGTCAAGTACTTATTTGAACAAGGGGTTCGACAAAAAAGATCCCGACGAATTGAGAACCCCTCCTTTCAAATCTTCAAGTCACTTAAAAAGACAATCCATAGAATCAAATACTAAATTGACGACCGAATTGATTCTATAAGTGTTTCGCAAACCAAGTTTTGCTACGAAACACTAAAAGTAGTGTTATCCCTCTAGCCGGTGGAAATCATCGTGGTACCTAATCTTAACTAAACTATTGTTTCAGAAGCCAGACATACCCGCCTGGCTGCAATATGCCAAAAGGAGATGAGGAGAGCAACCGAAGCCGGGTCCTTCGCTAGAGTTCATGCATACTGCTAATAACATTTAATGAAACAATTGTTGTACCGGAATCAATTACTATCATCTATCTACTACTATCTACATTTGTCAACTATACCATTTCCAATGTTAAACTTACACAGATTAACTAATAGTTAATTTCCTATATATTGATGCTCTTCCACTGTAATTCATATTAATATAAATAATGATACATTTTACATAGTAGTTAAATGTTAAATGTATAGATACCTACCTATTTGTTTCACCTGTCCGATGTTATTCTCAAATATTTATGTAATTTAAGTCTAATTAAAACAATTTGACATAAAATTGAGCCTGGAAGTAACAGGACAATCAATGTAACGTTATGGAATAAAAGCAATTAAGAAAAAGTAATAGTAAATTGTTTGTTTTATTTGACTTAATCGAGTTTATGTTCTTACTTCTAAGATGCAGAATATCGTACTCGGAAATGTCCCTTTTACGATAACGCAAAACAATGACTTCGTGAAACCGAATTCAAAGTTCATGTCTGATTTGAAATAATACTCACACAGACACAGATGTGTCCGCCGGATTTATCCGACGGATATGTCCGGCGGACAGATCCGTTCGTGTATGGCGCGATTCAGATGTGTCCGCAGACAAATCCGTGTGCAATTCGCGCCATACACGCAGAATGGTAATTTTCGCAAAATGGCCTGTTAAAATCATGTTGTAATATCCAGATATAAGATTTTATTAAAGTTAGACAGAAAATCTTACGGTCATTTAGTTTTTTTTTGTCTATTTTAAGGATATCTAAAGGCAGGTAGACGGGGCTTGACGTATTGGTTTGATTACAGAGGACTATAATCATACGAATATGAATAATTTTATATAAATGTATATATGTAGTCAGATAATTCATAAATTTCATAATCAGAAGTTTATCTATGTCGGTATGTGTTAATGTTTTGATTAATTCCTTAATTAACAAGTTACTGATGTGCCGTCTAGCGAACATAAACTAAAAGGGAAATAAAAATAAATAAAACATGCATAGGTATGGCTCGTGTCCAACAGTGCACGAAAAAAAAGCTTCCGGGATATTCTCAATCCAAGACATTATTATTTTCTGGAAAATATTTCCTCGTGACAAGTATTTATTTCCTTTACCAAAAATACGACTCTTCGCTTAATAAAACCACGTTTTCTTAAAATAGAAATTGAAAAATGTATTGTTTCAAGAGTATATTGATAAGAGAGATTGTAGTTAAATCAAACAAGTATTCTTTTAGGTAAAATAAAACTAGAAAATCTGTAAGAATATATTCACTTCGTTATATTTAAAACTTTAATTTATTTTTGTTAAAGGAAATAAATGCTTGTCACGAGGAAACATTTTCAACATAATATATAATGCCTTGGATTGAGAATATCCCGGAAGCTATTTTTTCCGTGTGATGTCCCTCCATGTGACGCGGTCGAAAACGCGGTTGCGACCTCACTGTACTTAAGTTTATGAAAAGTTAAAGTTATTCTGCTTTTCAACTGACTTCAAGATTCCGAAGAAGGGGGCTCTCAGTTCATTGGAACCTTTGTTTTTGTTTGTTAATACAGACAGTCATTAAGACTAACAAGAATTATGTACTAAACAAGTAAACATAAGCAAATTAAGCCAACATTTCTTTCATCAGTTATCGTTGAAAAAAAATATAGGTTCTAAAGCTAATGCTTTCATGGGCCTACATTCTAACTTTGCATTTCAGTTCCAACACAACCCTGCTCCAACACAACTTCAACCACGTTTAGCTCAACAATGAAGCTATATTTGAATTGGAATGCTACCACATTGGAACACTGGATTTAGATTCAGGCGGTACACGTTTATATATTGTTTCGTTCATTCACATTTACTACAATGGTAATGCATTTAAACAATTAACCAACCTTATACAATTAATCAACAATTACTCATTGTCACTGTCACTGCTGCCACTGCTGGGTGTCAAAATTGAGTGCATGACACTTGTGTGTGGTGTTGCAAGGCTAATAAGTTGAATTACCCAAAAACTTTAAAAATTTCGTATGTTTCCTAATAATTTGTATAAATTAAAAATAATAATAATAATATTGATGTTCAAAACTGTAAACAATGTCCTTGTTAGTTTCATGAGTTTTCATTAACACTCCTACTATTTTACTCCGTGCTCCTACTAAGGAAAGTAAGCAAACTCACTATATTTTATTTTAAAAAGGCATTTTTATTTACTAACATCAGAAGAGTGTTACTATTGGCAACATTTTATTTAATTCGTCTTCAAAGGGTCTACATACGGGAATATCTGCCATTAACGATGTCTACACATGGCGCAATCTCAACGTAAAAATGGAAAAGTCACCGCCATACCTTAATACCGTATTAAAAAACACTAAGAAAATTGGGCCCTGACGACAAGGATGCTGCAATACGTTAGAGACGTTTAGAGATGTTGCTTAACGTGTCTAACGTATTGCGGCGTCTTTGTCGTCAAGGCCCGATCTCGGGAGGTGCAATACAGTGCAATTTCTCGGGCCCGATCTGTCAGGTTGGGAGGTGTAATAAAAGTGAATGGCCTCTACAATCGTAACGTTGCAACGTAAAATTGCAAAATCTAAAACGGCTATTAGACATTGCAACCTGCAGGGCCCAATCTGTTGTGTACCCTGCCTCTCCCTCCCCTCCTTCAGCTCCCTACGGGCCCTACCTTTAAAACGGTATTAGACATTGCAACCTGCAGGGCCCATTCTGTCAGGTTGGAAGGTGTAATTAAAGGTAGGGCCCGTAGGGAGCTGAAGGAGGGGAGGGAGAGGCAGGGTACGCACCAGATTGGGCCCTGCAGGTTGCAATGTCTAATAGCCGTTTTAATTACACCTTCCAAACTGACGGATTGGGCCCTGAAGGTTGCAATGTCTAATACCGCTTTAACGGGTGTAGTCTAAGGGTCAAAATACACCTAGCGGAATCAAGCCAATTCATAGACAAAATGTCTTCCACTCCATACAAAAAATCAGCTACCATAGAAAAATTGGCTTAATTCGGCTGTGATTCCGCTAGGTGTGTTTTGACCCTTAGAGCTTTAAGGGTCACAACACACCTAGCGGAATTCCTCGCGGAATTAGCGGAAATTAGTCTATGGTAGTTGATTTTTTGTATGTAAGCCATAGACAAATTTCCGCTACCATAGACAAATTCCCGCTACTTCCGCGAGGAATTCCGCTAGGTGTGTTGTGATCCTTAGGGTCAAAACAGACCTAGCAGAATTCCTCGCGGAATTAGCCAATTCATACACAGAGTATATTGAATAGTAGGGTATAGAGATATCAGTCAAGACTTTCGGATGCCGTGCCATTTATAAAAAGTTCACCGCAACTTTTCATCGGTATATACATCTATAGCGATGGCGGGCTTTTTAAATTTTATTATTTTATATCGCCATTGCAAAGGTCTGAGCAAACTGAACCAGGCCACATCATGTGTGAACCTCGCTTGCATTTTTCGTCTACAAGCTGCTAGGGAAGTTCACACATGATACTGTGGCCTAGTTCCGTTTGCTCAGACCTCGAATAGATACAATGAAACTATATATTTGTTTTCTCTACATTTTATTATAATACTAATTAATAACATGGCACAAATTATTATTAGGTATTACCTACTGTACTACTTATGATATTGTTTCTCCAGATACTGAAATTACTGTACAATTTCTACCTCTCTGGTTATTTAATAATATGGGTGGATATGGTATATTTAGTAAGATTGCGGTAGGTCGACTTGATATTTGTATCTGGAAAAAAACAGATAACTTTTATTTAAAATAAAGGAGCTGGCAATTAATTGTTTCCTTCATTTTAAATAATACTACCTACTCATTTCTCGCATTCATCTTCTGGGTCAAGATCCGATCACATTCCTTTGAATAGTTCATTAGTGTCTTTCCGCCAGTGATGTAGGAAAAATGTATAAGATAATTTGGTTGTTTAGGACATTTTAATGACATTCGAAATGAGCTACTAGATTTTAATATTATACTGATATGGTAAAAAATAATTTAATTAGTCATATACTCCAGGGCACGTTTTATTGAAAGTTTGTCGAAAGGCTTAAAACCCACTCCTTCGGGTTTTCTCACAAAACGTTAACTGGGTAGGAAGGCAGTCTTCTTACAGTTTATGTTAACGCAGTTCATTAACTGGTTACTTTGATGGATGATTTCACAGCCCTGACCACTTATTTCACCTTCGATTTTGAAATCATCAAAAAATTACATTTTATTTTGCGTATCATTCATTAACTGTTGGAGGTTTAGAGTTATATAATATGTATTTCGTAGCGTAAATAAATGTTTTAGTTTATTGAGCAAGATTTTGTTCAAAAATATTGATCAGAAAACTATGTAGGTATTATTGGCATATTTCCCTGCATTTTTTTTGCAAAGCTACAGCATATAAAGGCTTTATTTTTATAGTAGTACCTATGTTGCTTGATTAAACACTAACAATTAAAAATATTGTAAGTAGGTATAGTCTGCATAAAATATTTCTGAGGACCCAACATACTCAAAAATATCTGAACATGCACTTTATCGCCTAGATTTGTGACCACATTGGCCGTTCGGAGTGGCCGCGGCAGCGGGTTCAATAACAAATTTAAAAGACTTTTCGAAATGGCAGGTACCCCTTGGCAGTCGGCGCTTACGACGCACGTTGTACAGATTCAACATTATATTCGACCAATAAAAACGTGAACGCCCCCCGCCAACTGGTACCTTCCCCGAAAAAAATATCGCATATTCATATTTTAGTTGGAAGGGAGAACATTTACTTTGTTTTTTGTGGTAAATAAACAAACAAACTACAATATTACTGACAATTTTTTTACATGCTTTAACTGTACTATATAAAGGGCTATGAAACAAAATTATAATTTTATACTATTTTCTTAAGGATTTATTTACCCTTCTATCTGTGTATAAGTATACATGCTGGATTTTCTTTTTGGGTCAATGAGGGCAGCTACCGGATCCCGTGCTGCTGCGCGAAAATGGTCTTTAAAGATCTTCCCTCGATTTCAAATTAATGAAGATTTTTGACAAAATATTCAGGGTGCGAGAAAATAGTAGATTGTACAACAAGTGCATAAAACGAGCCATTTTACGCGAGGCGTTTATCTATCCGAGCGAGCTCGCGAGCGAGGATTGATATAAAGTCGAGCGTAAAATGAGTTTTATGGACACGTTGCACACTCTACTTTTCGCTTCGATTGCGAGAAAATAAAGCAATTTCAGGTTGTAACACAAAATTACAACGAAAAATAAATGCAGTTCCCGCCTGTTAACTTTTTTTTTCAGTAGGTACGTGACAAAGGTCGTAGTGAGTGAGTCGCCTACGCAAGGCTTAAAGACGAACTTTTAGAGCAAGAGAAGTGAAAATGTCCTTTTTGACAAACTTTTTTTATGATGCCATTTGATTCCATTCCTATCCAAGATCAAAAAATATATGGGATCAAAAAATTTTTTTGTCGCATCCTATGTTTTTCAAAAACCTGTGAATGCGAATCTTCATTCATTTGAAATCGAGGGAAGGTCTTCAAATACCATTTTCGCGTAGCAGCACGGGATCTGGTAGCTGCCCTCAATGACCAAAAAGAAAATTCATCCTGTGTAACTAAATATAACTTCAAACAGTTTAACCTTTTGAACGCCAAGCATCGGAAAAATCGTGCCATCAGCGCCAGCGAGCGCGAGCGTGCAAGTCGAACCGGTTGTATGTTGGACGTGATATCACGTCCTGGCGCTGAGGGCACTACTTTCCGTGCTCGTGATTTAACGTCTTTGGCGGTCAAAGGGTTAAAAAATTATAATAAATTAAAATTAAAGGTTTTGGAAGATTGGTTAGGTAAGTGGTCCGGGCTCTACAACTTGACACCATTTTGACTTATTGTTGTGCTTCTGTAATAGTTGAGTTGCTAAATATTCATAGTTTCATGGCTTTTTTTCCCTTGAGGTGTTACAGACTTCATACTGCGCAGCTCAAAACCTTTTTGCTTTTTGTCCACACACGCCAACGGCTTGATGTGAGTGTGAGCACTGTGAGCAGGCACCAGTAAGTCCTTGCCAGGTCTCTTCATCTCGTTCCTGAATCCATAGTTCAACAAACAACTCCACCGTTTCCTGGCTCGAGGAATCTAGTATTCCATTTTCTGAAATAGAACAACTAGCTTAGTACAAGAATTAAATAATTATTTATCACCAATAAAATAACTTAAGTATAGAGAGAGCTGTATCATTCTTCTAGCGTTTGTCCTGGCTTTTTGCCAACGCACTATTGATCCTGGAGTCCGCTCGGCAACCTAGTTCCAGGAATCGGCGTAAGCACTACCAGGCTAATACCCTCTCTTCAACATACAAAACACGTAGCTCTTAATAATATGTGACAGTGTTTAGTACAGGATACAACTTTGGGGGTTCTAGTTTCCGAGATATTCGCAATTTTGTGAAGTGGTGAAAAAATACCGATTTTTTCTTATTCTATAAAACAATTATTAACACCCTAGAAAATATGTACATAAAATAATTACCCGTCAAAAACGTTTATTAAGTACTTTTAGAAGTTCGTAAAGTTAAGTACTGAGGGTACAACTTTGGGACGCTACTTTACAGACGGTAAAACTGAAACTTTTTTCACACTTTAGAGGCTCAGGCCGCGCGGGGGTGACGACATGGGCCGCCCGGGGGCGGGGGAGGTTGAGAGGGGGGGGGGGGGGGTATCGCAGGATAGTACGCATAGCGCATGCATTTCCATACTTTGGGAGCGTTTTGTATAGGCAAACTGATGAACCCTAACATTCCTACAGTAGTCGGATAAATATATTAATAAGGGAGCGTTCAAGTATTACGTAACGCAACCAGGGGGGAGGGGGGAGGTCAAAAAATTTCAATAATTGCGTTACACACAAAGGAAAAAACGCGTTACAGGGGGGGAGGGGGCGGGTCCAAAAATCTTCAAAAATTGCGTTACGTAATACTTGAACGCTCCCTAATAATAAATTGGTGACATTTCAATTGAGTCGTTAACCACAGAAGTGGCGCCACCATTGTTACGTAGTCAAAACTAGGAACCCTTATAGTTTCGCCATGTCCATCCGTCCGTCTGTCCGCGGTCTAGCTCAATAACCGATAGCACTAGAAAGCTGAAATTTGGTATGGGTGTGTGCATTAATCACGCCGACTAAGTGGTAGAATATAAACTGAAAAAAAAATATATTAGGGTAACTCCCCTTACACATGAGTTTTTTTTTGCTCCAATCATGTCGTGTGGAGTGGGGTTAGATAGGTATTACAAAAATAGTAGGGGTCTTCTAAAACATTTTTTGAATAAAACTAATAGTTTCGTAAATAATAGCTCTGAAAGTTCAAAAAAGGGCGTCCCCCCGTTCAAATTAATTCGTGGAAATGAGTCTTGATAAGCACGTTCAATGAAAACTATATTCAATAAAATCGGTTGAGCTGTTTTTGAGTTATTACTTAAAAACCGCATAATGAAAGGACGTAAGTGCCGCCAAATTACCCCCCTTAATAAATAACCTTTTGGACGGATGTTTTGTAATAGGCTGGTAAAGTACGAAACCCTACACTGAGCACGTCCCGACATGCTTTTGGCCGGTTTTTAATATTTTTTGGCTTTATTTCATAATTTCGTCGCATTTTATTCAATCTGAAAGTTCAGTACCAAAGTTGTACCCTGCCTTAAAGTGTAAAAGTGTAGTCGTAGTAAAATATAAACAGTTGCATTATATACGTACATAAGAAGTCAGTTAATAATAATATTATGATTCAGTGTGGAAAATATATATTTTTTTCTATAAAACCCATATTAAATAGCAATTTTATTACTTGTGACACTAAACTTTAGTAAACCCCCAAAGTTGTACCCTTTGTTTTTGCCCATACAAAAATAATCATTAAAGTACTAAATTTATTTATCGAAAAATAGACTAAGGTATTGTTATATTCCGCAGATTCTTGTTTAAATGATTCCTATTATTATGTTTGTATGATATTATTCTAGAAAAATGTTATTAAAGTTGATTTATTAGTATTAAGGTTCAATATAACCTAAGTGTTAACATTCAAATTAAAATGAAAAATATTTAAAGTACGTAGTTCAATTTTATTTTATGTCTTTTCTAAAACTTTAACACAACTAATTATGATAATTAATTAGTTGCCCAAGTTATATTTTTTTATAATTCATCAATAACTTTGAAAATCCTTTGTTCTCTCTTTTGCATGTTCTACCCTCAAAAGCTTTCAAACTATAAATGCTACACAGACATGAGGCACGTATTATGAATCCTGAATGTTATCAGATTAGTTTGATATCAATCACTCCGTAACTTCGCAGTAGAAGTATGTTTTTCACGACCATAAACTGCAAATGCGATTTTCTCAACTTGTACATTATATAAAAAATAGTGGTTGTACTTATAGATCTGGTTCTTTTTTCTTTAGATAGATAATTTTATCTAGTTTTAGGAACTATCAATAACTCCATATCCCTAAAGTTGTACCTTTTCAGATTCACAGTCACATATAATAACTTATTACAGTTATGTGCAATGTCAACAAAAAAAAGTCAGCAACGAGCATGTGAATTTGCTGGAGCTGCAGGCGTCCATAGGCTATGGTAGCTGCTTACCATCAAGCGGGCCTCATACTTGTTTGCCACTGTCGTGTTATTAAAAAAGTCGGCAACGAGCATGTGAATTTGCTGGAGCTGCAGGCGTCCATAGGCTATAGTAGCTGCTTATCATCAAGCGGGCAGCATACTTGTTTACCACTGTTGTTTTTAAAAAAAAGTCAGCATCGAGCATGTGAATTTGCTGGAGCTGCAGGCGTCCATAGGCTATAGTAGCTGCTTATCATCAAGCGGGCAGCATACTTGTTTGCTACTGTTGTGTTTAAAAAAAGTCGGCAACGAGCATGTGAATTTGCTGGAGCTGCAGGCGTCCATAGGCTATAGTAGCTGCTTATCATCAAGCGGGCAGCATACTTGTTTGCTACTGTTGTGTTTAAAAAAAGTCGGCAACGAGCATGTGAATTTGCTGGAGCTGCAGGCGTCCATAGGCTATGGTAGCTGCTTACCATCAAGCGAGCAGTATTAAGTAAAAGTCTGCCGATTTTTGCGAAACTTCAAAATAGCCATGTCAGATAAACGTCTGTCCATACAATGAGTATTACCACTGCACGCCTAGCACATGAGTGACGCGACAGTATCCCGCGCACGAGATAGACTACCCGTCTCTTTTTAATTGACACAGTCAGAAAAGGACGGATAGACTATCTCGCGCGCGAGATACTGTCGCGTCACTCATGTGCTACGCGTGCTGGTCATATATTTTCGGCAGAGGGGAACACCTGTCAAATGCCACTCCGGTTGGTTAAATGCTCTAAGGCATCCTTCGTGCTCATGGGTATTTAATAGTAATACTAACCTGAGGTTCTTGACCAACTTGACCATAGTGTTGTCAGGAGTCACATTTTACAGATTTTAATTATGAATCAGAGTGGCGCGGGGTGCATCTCGGAAACCTCGTAGTTACTTGCAATTTGCATCGGTGCACTTTGCATAAGAATTCCTGAAAAACATATACAAGACAATTATATAAAGAAGTATTAGTTGACCTTCAAAAAATGAGTGCTGCCATAATGTAAATTAAAAGGTCAAAGACAAATATTTTTCATGAATGTAAGATTGTAAAAATAATTATTGAAGTGTATGGTGAAGCTTCTCCTTGTTATAGAAAGTCATAGCCGGATCATTCACATACATTACATAAAAAAAATAAAAAAAAATATTACTGGACAATCTTACACAAATCAACCTAGTCCCACGATAAGCTCAATAAGGCTTATGTTGTGGGTACTAGGCGACGATATATATAATAGATAGATATAGACATAGATAAATGAGTAGATAGATTGCTAACTCCATACATAGCAAAACTACTAATTAAATAATAAGTCGTATGGGAGGTATGGTTTAACTCATTTATACTAAGTTTTAAGCACACTTTAATCGTAATACGTATTAAGCTGTAATCTTTTGAATAATAACTTTTAGCAAAGCTCGCTTAAAACTTATTACATATACGCATTTAGCCATGTATGGAAAGAACACTCTAGGTACTTTAATTCTCTTTGATATAGATAAATACTTAAATACATAGAAAACATCCATAACTCAGGAACAAATATCTGTGATTAGCACACAAATAATTGCTCTGACCAGGATTCGAACCCGGGACCTCTTGCTTCATAGGCAGAGTCACTACCGACTAGGCTAGGAGGCCGTTTATAACTACACACAAACATGAATTAAAAGTAGAGATGGGCCGACTAGTCGCCGACTAGTCGGGAAAGCCGACTATTCGGCATCATTTGTAGTCGGCGATTAGTCGGCGACTAGTCGGCAAAAAATGCCGATTATTCGGCACTTTAATACCTACAGGAAAATAAGAACTTGGCGGAGGTTTAACCCTTTTCTTAGTTATGAATATCTAAATCTTATTATAGTGTTTGTTTTCCTTTTGCCTTCAAACACGCCAGCGCTGGTCATGAACGCGTGATAGACAATGGCACGGCGGACGAAGTGAAACGAGCGTTTTCGATTGCACCCGAACTTAGCTAAAACCTACGATCGGCATTGCCGATTAGTCGGCCGATTAATCGGCAATTTGAAAACCGATTAGTCGGCCGATTGTGTAGTCGGCAAAAACCCTAGTCGGCCCATCTCTAATTAAAAGTTATATTCATTTGTGTGTGTATTTATGCACGCATGTGTCTTGTGTTTGTAATAAATTTAGTTGTTCAGCCAGGTCAATTTCAAGATATTTTGATTGTTTAATACCTACTTACACTATGAAAAGTCCAACATAACATGAACTCTAAAATGTGCAATTAGATTAAGTTTGTGCCTTCATACCTTTTAAACGAAGTGTTTGAACCGCAATATTAGTACTAACTTGACCACTTCAAGTAATATACATATAAGTGAACTTGACACACTTTTCGGTAGTCATGAAACCTGTCAGGCTTCTTAACTGGGCTAGTAAATTTGTGAAGAATCATGTTATCTGAACCTGAAAATAAAAATATTATATACAATTACACTAACCCTTAGTAATGATATGATATGAAACTAACGGGATTGATACAAGCTTTGTACAGTCGACGTCAAAGATATGTTTACACTTTTGCAACTTATTACAAACGAGTAAGGTGCAAAAGAGTAAACATTATCTTTGACGTCGACTGTACCTAGTAATGATAAATACCGCGCACTGACGATAAATGAAGACAGTTATCTGAGTTTGTAAAATTTTAATTGCCATGTAGTCATAATAGATAATTACTATTTTGCCATAGTTATAAACTTATAATACTGAAACAGGCCGAAGTTCGAAGAAAAGAAGTACCTCTAAACAATGACCGTATAGGTTATGTTTATGTGGTTGAGACGGTTTAGTTTCATATATTTTATACTATAGGATATAGACATATGTATTATTATGTCACGATCATAATTAAATAAGGGTATCTAACATGAAAATATGAATACTTACGCGTTTTAACAGCAATTCTACATATGGCACTGCTTCGAACCATTGTAACAATCACAACGCCGATTGATCACTCCAGATATATTCATATAAAAGCAGAGATATCGGAGTCCATGGTAACTGTAGTTCCAGATGAAAATCGTAAAAGAACACATTCAAGCATCGATGCTATTGAAAATAAAACAGGAAAATCTAGTCTTGAACTTGAACTACTTGAAGGAAGTAAAAACATTATGGCGGATCGTCATAAAACGTTCCATTCCTTCCATATTTTTCTAACACATATTTTTAAATTCGTGTAACTGAAGGTATTCAAGTGGAATTTTCAGTAGAAAAAAAAATGGGAATGACATTGTTTTTTTAAAGCGGTATTACACATTGCAACCTGCAGGGCCCAATCTGTCAGGTTGGTAAGTGTAATTAAAGGTAGGGCTTGTAGGGAGCTGAAGGAGGGGAAGGGAGAGGCAGGGTACACAACAGATTGGGCCCTGCTGGTTGCAATGTGTAATACCGCTTTTAGATGAACGGAAAATTTTTTTTTTGAAATGCAACTAATCAAAAATTAGGGTCACAAGATACCTAGCGGTTTTCCTCGTGGAATTACCGGAAGTAGCGGAAATTCATAGACAAAATGCTTAATTTGTCTATGGTAGCGGAAATTTGTCTATGACTTCCATACAAAAAATCTGCTACCATAGACAAATTTCCGCTACTTCCGGTAATTCCGCGAGGAAAACCGCTAGGTGTGTGGCGACCCTTACAGTAGCTTTGTTGATTTTTTCTTTTGTAAGGGTCGCCACACACCTAGCGGTTTTCCTCGCGGAATTACCGGAAGTAGCGGAAATTTGTCTATGGTAGCGGAAATTTGTCTATGGTAGCAGATTTTTTGTATGGAAGCCATAGACAAATTACCGGAAGTAGAGGAAATTCATAGACAAAATGCTTAATTTGTCTATGAATTTCCGCTACTTCCGGTAATTCCGCGAGGAAAACCGCTAGGTGTGTGGCGACCCTAAATTGCGTGTATCGAAAACGGTAGTGGTGACTCACAGAGTGCCACAGATAACCCAAAATCACCATATTTGGGTCACCACACACCTAGCGGTTTTCCTCGCGGAATTAGGGTGACAACACACCTAGCGGAATTCCTCGCGGAATTAGCGGAAGTAGCGGAAATTCATAGACAAAATGCTTAATTTGTCTATGGTAGCGGAAATTTGTCTATGGCTTCCATACAAAAAATCTGCTACCATAGACAAATTTCCGCTACCATAGACAAATTTCCGCTACTTCCGCTAATTCCGCGAGGAATTCCGCTAGGTATGTGGTGACCCATAGCGGAAGTAGCGGAAATTCATAGACAAAATGCTTAATTTGTCTATGGTAGCGGAAATTTGTCTATGGCTTCCATACAAAAAATTTGCTACCATAGACAAATTTCCGCTACCATAGACAAAATTCCGTTACTTCCGCTAATTCCGCGAGGAAAACCGCTAGGTGTGTGGTGACCCTTACCGGGTATACGCTGACCCTCTGTCTATTCTGTAGTAGGTCTATGTAAAAAAAATACAGCTATATTTCCGGACCAACGTCTACAGTGGCGCCAGCTGGTGAGTAAAAAAAACGGTAGCCCTCATTTCTAGTGCCGGTCGCCGGCGCATTCGATTGATCCACAGACCTATATAGATATTCCTCTCAAAGCAAGTATTAACTAGAGCCCGCACACGTGTACCCCCGTATGGGATAGATATATAGATGCCCATAATCACTTCTACAGCATAAAACAGAACAATTTACCAATCTTTTCCTTAGCCGACACAACTTTCTAGGAAAACTAACAGCTTTTCTCGTAGCAATCACAGAAATTCTTGAAGAAATCGCGCATTATATCTGTTTGTTACCCTCCACTGCTAGAAGTAACGCGTGGAGGGTAATAGAAACTATGACAAGGACCAACGATAATAGCACCTCTCTGCCGTATCTATTGAAAGTGTAATAAGACCATCCCGTTCTATCTTGGTATTATTAGTTCCGTGTCAGATCTATGGGTGGTATATCTATGATATTCCTTTTTCATTGGATTGATCTGGATTGATCGCACGACCATTTTGACAGCTGACCTCTCAGAATTACTATAGCTCTATCTCGTTCTTATCGTTTGACTAGTCGCTGACGTTTGTAGAGGCCTTAAAATAACTTAAAGTAAAGGGTAAATAATAACACAGAGAGACTTCTGTAACGTCACGAATCATGATGTCCCTTTTTAACGCATGACAAGTTCTCTTTCACACTTATGCAAACGTATCGGAAACGTCGTGTCAAACTCCATTTTTTTGACAGAGTATAAAGTGTGATTTCAACCCTCTCTTTCTAACAACCATATTTATCAAAGTTATGTTATTTATTTATATAATAAATCTTACACTTTTTTCGCCTAGCCCCCATCCGCTAGCCGTACAATAAGGAACTTCGTTCCAAAAGTAGCTTCATAAAACCCAAGTGGTTGTAGACCCCTTTATCAGACTGAAAGCGGTATTACACATTGCAACCTGCAGGGCCCAATCTGTCAGGTTGGAAGGTGTAATTGAAGGTAGGGCCCGTAGGGAGCTGAAGGAGGGAAGGAAGAGGCAGGGTACACAACAGATTGGGCCCTGCAGGTTGCAATGTGTAATACCGCTTTAACACGACGTAGGCAGTATGGGTTAATGCGTATGCCTATGCAAGAAAGTTGAACAAAAGGAAAAAAAATGGCAAGTCAAACCACGTCAAACGTCAAACTGACACAATGTGGACAGAATCAAATAATTAATTCGCAATCTTTTAACAATAATGAATCAATTTATAAGGATTAGCCGCTGTCGTTTGTATCCACAAAGTGGTGCAGTGATGAATGAAAGTGTGTCCGAATAAGAAATGTCGATGATGTAAGTGTAATGCACAGCAATAGAATGGTAAGACATTGAAGTTGGATTGTTTACAAATGTGTTTTAAAGTTAGAATACGGCCCATGAGCTTATGCTCGTGATGCCCAATGCCCATAGCTTAAAAACAGCTCTACCTAGGTTATGGATATACCAATAAAGAGTCAAAAGGCGCGGCCCCTAGAGGGACTTATAATGAAGTGACGGAGTCACCCGAGTCACATTATGTTCTTAACTTAGTTTCTTGTTCGAGTCCCTAATTTCTGTTGATGAAAGTTATGATCCTTTATTCAAGTTTATTTATATTTATTTACGTTACGGAACAAGCACTGTTGCTAAGGATAGGGAATTATTGTTTGTTTTAGTCTTATTTGGTTCCACATGATACTACGGAATGAGAAAAACAACGCTACTCCGTAGCTCTCCTAACATATAAGTGAGATCAAAACTTACCTATAGTGCCGTGACTTGAGTAGTCAGTTCTACTTTTATTTTAGCTCGCTATATTGTTTCAATCATCTAGCTTCCGATATTTGACGTGTTTTAGTTAAAGGTAATTTAGTCTTAAACTAAAAATATTTTATTAAACAACTTCCTAAACATATAGCTAGACCGGACTCTCAGTGGAGTCCCGTTTGCAAAAATTGCGGACCTCATTCTGACTTCTGATATATATTGTATGGATCCCAGACTTCCAATTAACAGATGTTGCCAGCCAGTTTTGTGGTCCCCCCTCCCCTCCCCACCCTCACAAATTTTATTAGTAAATTACAAAGATTTTTGGTTTTAATTATGGAATTTCATTAGCAGATTAGTACGTATGGGTGCCTATATGTGTTACAAATAAAATACAAATCATTACACCAGTAGATAACTTTTATTTTGATGAAATATTACGAAAAAAAATTCTTCACAAAAAATCTTGTGGGCCGCACCTATACTATGGCCCCCGTAGTATGCAAAACTTCCGTATCGGTGAGAGGGGGGACACCCCTGTTGCCCCCCCCCCCTTCTGTATACGCGCCTGACTGACATGGTACAAAAATTGAAGAAGAGAACGCGGAGAGCAATGAGGGTAGCGTTGAGGAAGGACGACTCTCAAAGCTGGGATGCATATAAGTAGAGAAATTAGAAATAAGTACAAAAAACTGAGATAGAAATCTAGCTAAAAGACTATTTGAAGGGGCACGAGTTCTAAAACTGCTGGCTGGGAAACAATCGTGTCAACTGGGTAGTCTGAGAGTGGGGGCGGCTCTTTCCATTCTTGACAGCGCCTCTCTTTGTATGAGTGCATGTCTTTATCCAAGCAGCTCCCTCTCCATTCTTTGCTTTTATTCTGTACCACTGCTCTGTGGCTCTCTCCTCCACCTCAATATGAAGTAATTTCATGTCCAGCATTACCTCCATTGCATGTGTTGGAGTCGTTATCATTGCCCCCGTTATCATCGATCAGGCATGGCAGTCTCTGTACCTTCATTAGGTCTCTTTGGTATTCTTTAACATGGGTTCTGTGTCACCAGACTATCGCCCCATATAGTACTGTGAGTAGTATTATAAAAGCAGCCCAATGTATATTGCTTCGTCTCCAAAGCTCTCTCTACCCTATCGACGAGCTGGCAACGTCAAAAGCGCGCGTGGCGAGTCTTGAGCAGCGGTAAAGGGGCGGGGTGGACTGAATGACAAAGGACCATGAGCGCGCGTGGCAACATGGCTTTTTATAATATCGAGGGTAGCAGATAGACGAATCACAAAACATTTCGCGGTCCGCTATTTTTGCAAACGAACATCCCATTGGAGCCTGCTCTAAGCGGTGCTCATGGATATTAAATTTGACCACAATTGCAACGTTATCATCCATAGTAAAACATTTTTTAAATATTTTGAGTAAAGTCGACTAACACTCGTGAATACAGTATGCCTCTCCCGAACCGAAAAGTCTTATCAGATTTTTTTTTCATAGTAAAATCGCGTGAAAATGACATTATTATACTGTGCACAAACAAAATATTCGAAAGACATGTGCCCTCACGTCGTTAGTTGCTCTACAAATCTAATATAAAGATCTAAAGACACAATCTGCATGAATCGTTGATAAATCAAAGAAATAAGCTCCCAAATAGGTTCGCCAGACTGGAAACACTCTAAGGAAGAGGAAATAAACCGACACAAATCAGGTCAATTTTCTGTGTTCAACCGTTTGAATAAGCCTTTGTCGTATTTTATTGTTTGTTAAAGAAACAAATAAGATCAAGAAACTCGCGTAAACAAAAAAATCAAAAGGTAATAATAACACTTTTATAGATGTAAATATTGACACGTGTAACTATATTAAGTATACGTGTCATCTAAGTAGGTAGATAGCGGCTACACAAGTAGGTACACAACACCATTACAGTCGTGTTTTGACATGAACAGTGTCATTTCATTTTTGTAATTCTTTTTTTAATGGTTTTATTTAGCTTGACCTCGTATATTTATTTATTTGTTTGTATATTTACATGCATCATACACCGTTTTATTTAGCTTGACCTCGTATATTTATTTATTTGTTTGTATATTTACATGCATCATACACCGTTTTATTTAGCTTGACCCCGTATATTTGTTTATTTATTTGTGTCAGTATATGCATCAAATATTGTAAGTAAAATTTCAACCACTTTCCGGTGTCCGAGTGAGCTGAATTTCGGTATACTTTTATAGTTTACATGACAATGCTACTAGGTACAGTCAGCAATAAAACTGTGTACCAAAATTTTTTTGGGAGTATTTGGGAGTTGGGATACCTACTTGTCTCAATTTAATTTTACAGGAGATCCGTAATGCTTCGTTTATTTGTTTGACCACTCTTCAAACTATACGTCATCATCATCATCATCATCTCAGCCATAAGACGTCCACTGCTGAACATAGGCCTCCCCTTTAAAGGGGGGGTTTGCCATACGCGCCACGCTTGGCAGGCGGGTTGGCGCGCGCAGTTTTTTTTGTTTATTGTTGTTTAGGCTTTCGGAAGATGCTGCTGCCCATCTCCCGGTATATTCCCTTAGCAGACTCCTACTGCAACCACGGGACGATATGGTGGGGGACAATTCTAAGGCCGGGCACCCCACGGCACTATTAAACTATACGTACATTATGTAAACCTAATGCGAGTGTATCTTTAAACGCTAGTTAGCATAGGGCAGGACATCTGGACCTTGCACTCACTGGATTGCACTCAGTGGAAAAGCAGATAATGAAGAAAATCTGGTGAGTGCTACGAGGCCCACATGGGACAGGTAGGTAGGTGTAGGTACTTTGTATATGTTTACTACTAATATGTAGCCAAAATGATAAATTATAGCAAATTATGACTTCCAAAATTATTTTCCCTTAGTTTCATTTGGTAGAACATCAGATGACATAATATCGTTTCATATATTTTTATTTGGCATACTAACCTAACCTAACCTACGTCAACTACTTAAATTGACAAAATAAAACAAAATGGCTGACTTGGTGTAATAATTTTAATAATTACTATTTATTAATCTGTGTCAGTACATCAAAGTAACTTAATGAATATCTAGCTTATTTGGTAAGCACAAATACTAAATCATGCTCTCATTAAAACTATACATTGTTGAAATATTTTTACAAGTTTCAAATTGACGAGAATCCTTCGCTCAAGCACCTAGTTTTATACAACCATACATTTACACACATATATAAATTATTAATGTATATTCGTCACCAAATACAATTTAATTAATTTCTCAAATAATAAATAAATAATTAAAAAATATGTTGTTATTGAATAAATGGATTATTAGTCAGAAAAATATCTCAAATAATGCAGGTAAGTGTGTGGAACATGTATATTTATTAAAATTAAGTGTGACTAGAGAAAAGCAGACTTAAAGGATAATTAAAGTTATAATATATTATGAAAGGGCTCAAAGCACACAATAACAAGAAATAGGTACTTGAAATCAGTCTCACTACAAAATGGAAGAAATTGTAAGAAAACAACGACAGTATCAGCAATGGGCATAATTTTCTTTCGTAAATTGACTTTTCACTAAGTAGGTACTGATTTGTGGATTTGAATATAGGTAACTCTATGAGAGCCCAGTTATTTTGTTAATATTTTAATATTATAGACGAATATTTTATTGCGTTATTTCATTACAATTTCAAATAAAACGATCTAAGATCTACATAGCTAGGGTAAGGTACTACAATTTACATATAATAGATACAGAAGACGATAGATTAGACGGATGGAAATTCTGGGGCATTATTAGCATTAATTACATTTTCTAGGACAACTATTTTTTATATTTATTCTAAACGGTTAGTCTAAGGAAACTCAATGGGAATAAATTCTATTTCAGATTACAGTCGCAATAATTTCTTTTTGGCTTTTTATATTTACAAAGTATACCTATTTTACGGACTAAGATACAACCAGGTAAAGAGATCTATATAAATTCTAAAATTATCATATAGAACTGGAAACACGTCAATCTGTAGCCCTACGCATCAAAAGCAATCCTAGCTCTCTATCTATTTTAGCGTTTATTCTAGATATTCCTGGGAATCTACAAAGCGGCAATTAGTTTTAGGTTGGCAAGGCTTATATCTAAAAGTCTACAAAGAACAAAATAAAGGCTTATCTAGGGCTTTGAGCAATGGTTAGAACCAAAGTATTCTCAGATTTAACTTAATCTTAGTCACACAGCGCGCTTCTTAATGTTAATTAAATACCTTATTTTTAATATTTACATTGACACACATTTACCTCCTAAAGTATATAAACAATGAGTGCAAAATACATCGTTCTAACAATCAACAATAAGATTGAGTGCGTCAGGAGTTTCTGAGTGCGTATCGATCAGAACATTAAGTTTAACAATTTTAATTCAGTACAGGGTTTCGAATAGTTTCGATAAGCTAGGTGGCATGAGTGTTACAAAAATATTACGCCGACATATTTGTGCCTTACACAATACATAACAATAAAGTTTATAAAGATCGATTGTCGTTTGACACATCTTGTTCTTCTTTTGACACGTGGTGAGTTAAATTTGACACGTTCTGCGAGAGGGAATTAAGTCTATTATGCACTTGTAGCTTATCATCTAACTTGGAGACTTCTGTGTCAGGTCCTTCTTTGAGCAGCTCCCAAAGACTATTTTTGTCCAAAATTTCAAAACCACCACGGTTTTCGGGAGCGATATCAGCTTTAGGTACTCCAGCTAATGTTTTTGATGTCTCTGATATTGGAGTGGGTGGTATTTTATGAATCTCTTTATTGATCGATTTCAAGGTCTTTGTATAGAATTTTTCGAGTGTTAAATTTTTATTTTTTGTGTTATTTATTTGGCTGTTATCTGTGGTTTCATATTTCATACTATCTTGTGTAATATTGTATGTTGTTTTTATTTTTGGCTTCTTTATCTGCGTTTTTGTTTTAGGTTTAATAGTTCTATCATGCATTCTTTTAATATTTTTGTTAGTTATGGCTGTAATTGTATGAGGTATCAACGTTTTACTAATAGCAGGAACAGGCGATGATGTTGTATCAGACAAATGCTCAAGTAATGGGTTGACCGGCAATTTTAAATGTACATTTGATTTATTCTTCAAAATAGTGTTTTCGCCCAGTAATATGGTTTCAGTGTTATCATGTACAGATTTTTCATCGACAACGTCTTTAGGGCTTATGTGTAAAATAGGTGTAATAGTAAGCTCCGATTTATTCATCTTGGGTGAGGCAGTAGTAGTATTTGATGATGAAGTACTATTATTAGAAGATTTAATTTTTGAAAAGAATTTGTCCTGTTTGTCACCATAAGTTGCTTTCAGTGTCCCTTTTCGCCTAGGAAGAGGCTTTTTCTTTATTTCTTCCTTTTTAGAAATTAATTTAGACGTAGGTAGTTTTTGAACGATCAGCTCGCCATTAGCATTCGATGTCAGTGGTAGTATGTCATTCCCAATTTTTTCATCATGTGATTTATTGATGTACATTGCTGTAGGAATAATAATAGGGCTATCTACATGGTTATTATTTTTATCATGCAATTTGGTGTTTAGTATATATTGTGACGTCGTCACTTGTCCTAGTAATATTTCCTTAAACTGTGTTTTACTACTGGTTGTTGACAATGCCGTAGTGATTTCATGTTCAGTCGTAACCTTCTTTAACCCTTCGGTTGAAGTTTGTTGCTCAGTAGTCATTTGTTGTACGGTAGTAGTTTGTTGTTCGGTAGTTGTCTCTTGTTGAGTAATAGTTGGTTGCTTCATAGTAATAAGTTGCTGAGGAGTAGTTTGTTCTTCGATTGCAGTGAATGACTTTGTCGTGGGCACAAGGTCTTTTTCGTTTTCTTTCTGGGTACTTTCATTTATTCTTCTAAATTCATAGTCTCTACTGCATATACGACCGCATTCGCAAATATTATCAATATTAGCATTTGTTTTGAGGCTTGCTAGTTCTGTTTTATCAAACCAAGTAATGAAATCATCATCTGTTATTCCTCTCAGTAAAGGACTACCAGGTCTTGCGTGGAAGAATGTTTCAACGGCGAGGTCAGGTCTAGTTGAGGGGTAGATTTTAGCAAAGGCAGGGCGTAGACTGCTGATAATGAACTTCGATCTAGCTTCATATGTTACGCAAACTGGACAGGTGGAACTTATCTGAAATAATACGTCCTCAAAATTAGATAATGGTTCGTGTTAAATTATTTCAACTGCATAAAATAGAACTATATTTGTTACTTACATTAGCAAACACGAACCACACAGACTCTCCTCGTGATCCGTAGTGCAAATCAGCGAAAGTTGCTCCATCGAGTACAACTGGGTTGACGGAGTGTAGTTCATAACCAGAGAATAAGGATGCCTCAAGACGCAGAATGCCGGATCGCTCTTTACTTTTCCACCTAAAAAAATATTACAACGAATTAAAAAAAAACAATTTTTCATTTCGGTATTTATATATGTAGGTATAGTTAGTTGGGTACACCGTACACTAGGGTGGGTCGATTTAGTATGGCGCATTTTTATTTTTGAGTAATCATAAGTGGGTAGGGCTGAAATTGTTGGGTTTTATTTATACTTTTTTATCGTGATTTTTTTATTTTTATTTATACTATGTTTTAGCCCTCTACCGCCGGCTAAAGCTTGATAATTACACAATTTTTTTTTTCGTGAAAAGATTAATTAATTTTTAAAAAGATAAATTCTGCAGCATTTTAAACACCTCTTAGTTTAATCAACATACATAATTATAATAATTTCTCATTATTATATAATTTTACGAATTTAACAAAATAAAGGTAAATAAGAAATTAGCATGACTCCAATTTTTACCATGAAATCACAACTTAATTGAAATCTGTTTGTTACATTGTTATAAAGACATAACAAAATAACGATTAAAATTATTTTTATTTTATTTGGAATAAACATTTTTTTTCTTAATGTTCGTAACATAACAATTTTCAAGATTTGGTAGAGGGCTAAAACATGTACCAGTATTTTTTTTAAATATTTTTATCATTATTATCTTTCCAAAACGCAACTTTTTAACACCACCCATTGTTCATTTTCATAATTTTACAAAATCGACCCACCCTACTACACTTCATCTATTTTTTGTTATATTTACCGGAAACATGTCTTGACAATTAAAGTTGGAAGATTTCCTTGTAGATCTTCTAAGCTACTTCTTTCTGGTCGGATCTCCTCAATGATTGCGGCTTGTATATTTAACAAAGCATTTTCTGGTTTCGGTGTATACGTAGAATATGCTATGGTACCCTGAAATACAAAAAAGACACAATTTTTTTAAATAATAGCAAATGTAGCTAACATACTCAAAGTAAAATTAAAAGTTAGGGAATAAGTACAAAATAAAAATATGGCATGGAACCAGGTCAAGAAAAGTCTTCGAATTATTTTAAATAGTAGTATCATAGGCAAAATAACTATGTTACAGTAAAGGTACTAACAAGGGTATCTAAACTGTGTCACAACCGGAATTTTAGTGGGAAGAGATCACGTGTCACGGTCGCGCAGCTTCAAAGTCTTTGTCAGCTCCATCCCGGCCGTGGCTAGCGACACGGTCAGCGCGCGGTGTTTAAATGGCAAGGGTAAAATACCTGCACTGTGGCACAGCCGGCACCAGTGGCGTACACGAACACTTTAGTGGGCAGCCCTGGCAGCTGCAGCGGCCGCGGTGTGGACCTTGCGCGCAGCTCCAGCGTGTCCGTCAGCTCCATTCCGGCTGTGGCTAGCGACACTGTCAGCGCGCGGTGCCTGTAACAAAAATAAATTTAAAAAAACTTATGAGAATTCTATGTTATCATTATCAAATGTAGCTGTAGCTAGTCAAATGCCATTTAATAATATCGATTTAAGTCGATAAGTTCCGTTTTTCTTGTAGAGCCTGAAATGTATGGATAATTGTCAGCATGCAAAGCTCGGTAATCTAACATGCATGGAAAATTTCCCTTTAGCAGGATGTGCCACGTCGTCGAAGCGTGCTGGTTGGTGTTACAGCTTTATAAAAGATAAAAAAAAAGATAAAAGATATTTATTCTTCAATTTAGGCACATTACAATGCACTTATGAACGTCAGAGAGAAAAGAAACTACCACCGGTTCTAACCCTACACCTCTGACCCGAGAAGTATTACTTATTACCGGCAAGAAACTCGGCGGGACTTATTTTTTCAAAACAGTACTACAAATACATTAAAGATACTATATACAATAATGCGTAGTTCTTCAAGAAGGCATATCAAAACAGCTTGAGAGACAGACATGTACCTGCCTATTGTGTAATTAAAATGAAAAATAAAAATAAAATCCAAATCTGACTGCTTCGCAATACGTTTGATATTCTTTCTTACTTGAACTGTGTCCTCTAAATGTTAGATGATTTTATAGATTCTGGTTTGGGCCATGCATATATGTCTGTCATATAGTCCTCGACCCTGTAATAACCCTTTGACATTAAAGTTTTTTTCAAGTATTTCTTAAGAGCGGGAAATGATAGATTCAAAACATCGACGGGTAACTTGTTATAAATATGAATACCCTGGCCAAAAAATGACTTATATGCTTTGCGGACACGACATCGTCTGGTAGCAAGCTTGTTTTTATTTCTAGTGTTATAGCTGTGGATGTCAGAATTCTTCTTGAATGTGTGTATATTCTTTACAACAAAAATAATATTATCATAGATATATTGGGACGCAAGAGTTAAAATATTAATTTCTTTAAATAATTCTCTAATTGATGTACCTGCCTTTAAGTTATACATAAAGCGAATGGCTCTTTTCTGTAAAACAAAAATAGTCTGTATGTCAGCTGCTTTGCCCCAAACCAGAATTCCATATGACATTACACTATGAAAATAACTATAATAAACTAAGCGAGCTGTCTCAATATTAGTCAGTTGTCTAATTTTTCTAACGGCATGAGCGGCTGAACTTAGTCTAAGAGCGAGTTTTTTTATATGAGGACTCCATTGTAAATTTTTGTCCAACGTTGAACCAAGGAACACAGTTTTATCTACTATATCTAAACATTCACCATAGGCATGACTTGCACGTCATGAGCTAGCACAGTGTACTGCTCAGCCACCTTAAATTGTAGCGTAGTAGATGAGACTGCAGCCTCAGTTGGCAGTAAGTAGATTTGTTTAGGTTATGACTGGGATGCCGCTGTGGTGTGAAAGCGCAGCCGCCTGGCACTCGGTCAGCGCGCCGCGCGCACACGTTGTTAGTACAGACTTGTACAGCTGTTATGACTTACCTGTCATGTGCCAGCGCCGCGTACTGCGCAGCCGCCTTAGTAGCCTGGTAGGCGAGACTGGGATGCCGCTGCAGCGTGGAAGCCCGGTAGTAGAGGAAGCGCGCGGCCGCCTCGCCCTCGGCCAACGCGCCGCGCGCGCACGCCGCCAGTAGCACGCGCACGCCTGCCACGTACTGTTCCATCGTCACCGCCTCTGTAAACATGAAAATTGAAAACTTCACTAATATCGTTCTAAGAGCTTTACAGTCAATAGTTTTTTTACGGACTTGCATATTTCGAAGAAGGAAATTTCAAAAAGCACAATTTGGTAAGGTGAAAATGATCAGCAGTTTCATGAGATATTATTGTCCTTTATTAAGGTTGATAAAATTATTATGGTAAATAAAGTGAAACTGATATTAATGGTGGCCATGAATTTAAAGAATGGAATACTAATAAGATTCTAGCCGTGTTAAGGCTGATTGTAATTTTTATGAGATGGCCCTAAAATGAATTGTATTTTAATTTGGTAAAATGTAACCGCTTATAAAGATCATACAATCAATAATAGCATGTCTGCAACGTACATGATGGGTAAATGAATCAGATTTTATTATCGTATCGTAATTTTGTCATTGTAAATTTGTGCATCGTCTCATCGTAACTCTTTTTTACGCTCTATGCTAAGCTATGCTAAGGAGGCGAGTTCTTTGCTTGATTCGTTAGTCACTAGCTTAGCATTGCATGACAAAATTCGCTGTGACGGATAGAAGAACGTTTGGTGTAATTGAGAGCACATCGAACCGGCAATCCGAAGGAGGCGAGTTCGAATCTCGTAGTCGATTTTTTCATTGTTATGGACATCTGTTTCCAATTTGTGGTACGCTCTATGCTGTCGATTTTTTTTCTCTGCATATCTACACGAACCTTTTTTGTTAATAATGTTGACCACACTTTTTCTAAACAAATGTTTTATTGTTTACCGTATGAGGTTGTCTTGATACTTCTGGACGTTTCTTCCAAGAGCCAATCAGCAGCGTCCTTCCTGGGCGCCGGCCAACCAAACTCGCCTTCTTCAGTGGTCGAAGCGTTCCTCAGAATCAACAACGCCTCGGGAACAACAGGGCTCCTGAAAGCAAAATACACAATACCGAATGAATTTCGTAAAAGAGTTAAGTCAATAAAACATTTTTTTTGGTAAAATAAGGTGTTTTTATACAGAACATGATATATTTAAAGTAAATATTGGTTCCTGTAAAGAACAAAAAAAAACGCAATTACTAGACGGGTATATATATAGATACCAGTGGCAGCGCGTTGTTATGACTCGATTTCCGACGGCTTGCCTAATATTCGGGCACCGCAACAGTTTTCCTACAGCTCATGAAGAAATGTCAAGCCAAATTAAACTCCGGCTTGACTAAGAATTATTTACCGCCACTGATACCTACATTTCATATATTTTACAATTATTTAGACATGTTTTTAGAGTGACTAATTTGTTATAAGGTAAATCAAATAAGGAGAGTCAACCGAATTGGACTTGAAACAATATCGATGCACCTTACCGAAAGCCGAGAGGAAGCGAGTCCCCAGTAAGACGTTCTGATATTGATTGTTGTAATAAAACTGGGGTATACATTTAAATAATAATAGTATAACATTACCTCGCCAGTACGAGTCCCAGTACCGTTGCCGCGAGAGCAGCGGGAGATGTCAGATTGTAGAGATTCTTCTCTAAATAGGTTTGAGCCCGTTTTGCGATTTCTGCGTCCATCTAAAATAATATTTCAAAATAGATTTTATCACAGGACTGGATAATTAGACAAGTATTTATTTTAAGGATTAAATCATTTGTAATTTTACAACGGTGAAAGCCGAAGTATTTATTTATCCTTTTCTTCTGAAGTTATAATAAAGCGGTCAAAAATATTTTTAAAACACATTTTATTTAGTTTAACTTTCAACATGTAGTATATGTTATGTACCTGACTTTCAACTCCAACTTCCAGCAAAGCGGCTAAGGTCTCTGCAGTGACCTCGACTCTTCTTTCCCACTCAATTTCCTCCTCCGTCATATTGCCATCTTTGTCATAATAGTAATACTCATTGACATCAACGTCTTTATTTGTGCTATTTGTTTTGGTAATTTCCGCTGGATAATAATCTACTTCCTTATCTGCCGCCATAGGTGTGAAAGAGCCATCAGGATTCTGCCTATTTTGAATCCATTTTTTGATAGATTGCAATAGATCTGGGTCTATCGGGTAATAAGACTGTATTTTTGTCAGGATTTCTAAAATCTTGATAGTTGACAAGTGACTGCTGATTGCTGGGTGGTCGCTAAACGAATTATCATTTTTGCGGAATGACAGAAGAATTTGGACCTGAAATGATAAATAGTTAAATTATTTCAGTTGTTTTCATTACTAACATATTATGTAATTTTATCGTTTCTACCAAGAGAACCATCAGTTGTGAATGTACAATTTCGCGTCCATAAGTTTTAAAAAAGGGCCCTGGGGGTATATTACATACACATTGATTTGTATATATTTTATAAGTAGGTATACTTAGAGGCAATTACATGGCGTCATTCAATTCGTTTGTAAAATCCAAGTAAGGTTTAGGGGTCTGTAGAAGGAAAGGTGGAGGCCACCGAAGACTAAAAGGGTCTGCTGGCCAAGCCAGGGATGCCGCCGTGACGTGTGGCAGGCCCAGTTCTTGAACCTGAGAGAATCTAGGATCTTCATTGTCAGTTTTTAAAAAGAAGTAAGTTTGTTTAATAATCTCACCTGTTCTGGCAATTTCTTCAATATTCTATCCTTCTCAGCGTCGTCGACTAAATGCGGGATGTGTTCCAGCGCCAGTAGTGGGGCCAAGCTAGCGGCGGCCGCGGACAGCTGCGAGTCGCGCCACACCTCCGACCACTGGTCGGAGGGGTCCGACTGCATGTTGTAGAGGGGCAGGTGCAGGCCGCCGGACACGAGCAGGGTGCCGCTGGCCGAGCCTGGGACGACGCCATGGGGCAAACCCAGCTCAAGAACTTGAGAGAAACCAGCCTCTTCGTTGAAGTTCCATATCCTAGAAATTAATTTAGACAATTTAGCTTTGAATTTAAATATTTTTTGAAACAAATATTGTGCTAGTTATTTCATGCCTCAATACAATAATTTGATTTTTACTCTAGGTACTACACTAAAAACCATAATTAGGTGAACTAAATTGACAGGAGATTTCATAGAAAACTTGTCAAACAACTGTCAGATGTATGAACCCTCCTGTCAATTTAGTCCACCTAATTATGGTTTTTAGTTTATACTACGCATACATGGAAAAAAAAGTCTATTTTACTTTGTTTTAAATTTAAATTAAATATAGAAAAACGCACATTATATGACTTAGAAATTATTTAAATTAATTGCAATAAAATGTACCTGTACATGTACAGTCGCTATCAGATGTATCGCAGCGGCCAAGGTGGTCACAAACATCTGAACAACGCCTCTATTCTCAAGGCGATAAAGTGCATGTTCAAATATTTTTGAGTAACTTGGCCGCTCCGATCATGACTGTACATAAATCCATCTAGAAAATTGCATGAACACTTTACGAATGCATTAATTAGGTAGCACGAGCGTAAATATAGGTAGGTATATTGTATCTATCCTGAAGTCAGCCTTGTCGCCCCACAACGCACTAAAGCCAACGAACTTGACACGCGTGTCGGCGGCCAGCGGCCACACCAGCAACCTCCGCTCCGAGGGCAAAGCCCCGCGCCCCACGGACAGCCGCGCGCCCTCCCACCACGCCCACCACGCCCACCACGCGCACCACGATTCTTCACAAATTGAGCGCAATGTATCTAGTCTTTATGTCTCTGTCTTACTCTAACTGCATACGCGGGAGTTGTCCTCCGTTCGATCTTTCCTGTCTAGCTGCATGTACAACTACAAAAATTAATAAGGCTGTGTTGGTATTTTACCTGAAGTCAGCCTTGTCACCCCACAGCGCGCTAAAGCCGACGAACTTGACGCGCGTGTCGGCAGCCAGCGGCCACACCAGCAGCCTCCGCTCCGAGGGCGCCGCCCCGCGCCCCACGGACAGCCGCGCGCCCTCCCACCACACCCACCACGCGCACCACGACTCTGCGCCTGCACACTCGGAATCATCTTCTGTTTGCTCTGCGCTGGCTAAGTGCACGTCGTAACCTGGAAGATTAATGCAAGCAATAAATTATCAAAATCATAATGTTTTTGCCTCTTGTATTAAATTTTCACAAATTAACAATAAAATTAAATACAAATATTTTTTTACAATTCTCCTTATTCAATTTGTATTATAAAATTGTGCTTATATAAATGTCGTCGTTGAGCTTCATACAAATGACTGTGCGACATGCGTGGATTGCGCGGCGTCTTGCGCTCGGAGCTCCAGCACCAAACTTGCACAGTTACGTGGTTCGTTCAACTAAAACGGCCAAGTCGACTTCAACTAAAACGGCCAACGGCCCCTAAAACGGTCAACTAAGACGTCTCGTCTCTACAGACGACAGGGCGACATGCGCGGCGCCTTGGGCCCGAAGCTTCAGAACCTTGCACGGTTACGGGCTTCATGCAAGTAGAACGGCTAGTATTTACCATGTTTCCCTCTAGCGATCCACACGCGGCTCCTCTCGAACACGACGCGGTACATGTCTTCGTTAGGCTCGCGTACAGACGACAGGGCGACATGCGCGGCGCCTTGCGCTCGGAGCTCTAACACCAGCCCTGCGCGATTACGTGGCGCTGCAACCCATTGCCACTCCCACGAACCACGGGATGATACTGCCAGGTGCTCTGAAATTGAAAACAAAATTGCGTTTTAGATTATTGTTATACATTTATAAAATAAAACTATAGGTTGACCAGCCGCTGTACGCGAGCGTATGGCGCGAGCGGTACAGCGGTTGTGCTCAAGCTGAAACTAACTACGCTGGCTGAGCGAACGTCACTCTTCCGTTTCTACTCTACACTTCTAAGTAGTAACTACCCACTTACCGTTGGCACAAAAATAGGCGCTCTGCGTGTCGCTACGGTGTAGACCCTCTGGCAGAACTAGCACGCTCGCGGACCGAATGACGGAGCCGACCAGCGTCTCGTTGTTGAACGATGAGTAGGACACGGAGCAGTTGTCAGCGCTGTAGCCCGTAACTTCCACTGAAAAAGAAAATTATTATGTCAAAAACTTCATTTTCTTTAATGTCACCATATGGTTAAGTACGATTAAGAAAACGAATTGGCATAATTCGTTTTGAAAAATTCGAAAAAAAATATATTTTTATTTTTCCTTTAATAATTGTAATATCGGTCACTAATGTAACTAGGGTATTAGGATATTGACTAACTCAACCAAATAATTGAAAATTATGACATGTCTGTGTGGGATACAATGTAATTGTAGAATTTGTCTGAACATTTTATTCTTTTTAAACTGCCACAAAGTCTACAATCTGTGCAAATCACCGTAGAGCGTGGAAATATAAGTCAAATAGCTATTTTATTTCTTTCTATGCTCAACTCGCGCCCATTCTCTGCGGAGCATTTCTATCTTTATATTTTATTGTAGAATCAGTTTCATTTTGAGTTAAAAGCGAAAGCGGGGAGTAACATTAGTTGCATGTATATACTACTGAGTAACTTTATTTTATGAATTGTATAATATTTTTTCCTCGAACCTGTTTCAACTTTTAGTTTTGACTTTAAAGAGCTTTCAAAATTATTTATGACTTGGGACCATTTAAGTGTGCGATTCGTCAGAATTGTTTAAATAGGTATTTTGGCATTTATTTAAAAATTTATTAGCTACCATATCAATTGAAATTACAACCTGTGTAAATGATCACGAAAACACGTCGGCTATTCTATTGGTATCAAAGCCCATCGCAACCGAAATCAAACAGCAGTTGGTTGGCGTTTTCGCTATCTGTTCCTCGTTTACCCTACGGCCCGGGGCCCCGGGGCCCCGGGGCCGTTGGGCTAGGACACGGCCGTATTGCCGCGGTAATAGAATCGAGCAGGTTTATAGCCGACACACACATGCGATATAGGGGACGGCAATTCTAAGTAGACTTTCATATTATTGCCGGATCTTTTGTGGTATTCTTATACAGGTTAATGCAATCCGAAAACAAAATATATGACGTAATGAGCAACAGGTGAAACTTCTTCATGGGAAATTAAAGGATAAAAAATGAATTTATGAAAGACGCCCAGAATTTATTGTCATTAAAAAATTAAGTAAAAATGTATCTTGCCATAAAGTCTATTATTTTAAATATTTGGGCTTTTGTATAAAGTAATTTTGGAGATAGGCGTTACCTATTAAATGAAATGACATGAATATACATATAAGTTATATAGATAGATATGTATCACGAAAGTCACTGTGGATCGAAATTACGTAAACTACAAATTAGTTTTGCACAAGTAATGGCATGTTTTATATGGACGAATTTCACATAGATTTAATTTTGCTATGCGAAGCTTATCCAATTATTGGCTTAAATTGGCCGTTATATCACAACACACTGCTCGATCGGATCGGTGCCCAAATACATCAACAAGTTATCGCAATACTGCAAATTCTATATGCATAATTTGCAAATTTGCATCTGATGATCTGCGTACTGGATTCAATCTAAATGCTAATTGAAGCTACGCCGACGATTGACCAGGGTAACTTAATTAACCGTAACCCTTGGAAATATTAAGAGCGATAATATTTCTGATGTAAAATATGCAACAATTAACTCCGATAACCGGGAAGGAAATATACCTATCTACCCGTCGGTTTTTTAATAAAATTACTGTTCGTACAAAAGTTACGTTAATTTATAAAATTAAAATTATGATAACACAATTCTATTTAACTTTGGTTAGAATTCAAAATTTTACAAGCGATTCCCAATATGTACAAAATCGTGTACAGTCAGCGTCAATAATATATATACGAATTTGAGTCTTATCCCACAGACATAAGTGCCGAAATGTTTACATATTTTTGATGCTGACTGTACCTATGATTGAAATTTTGAAGACACCTATCAAAATTATAATTCATGCACATTCAATATAGTAGGTACCGGCATGTAATAACATAAGAGCATCCACCAACTTCCTTCAAAGATCGTTCGAGTCGACGTCGGATTGTTGACAAGGCAAACTGAAGTGCGCCAAGATGAAATTTTCCACCAGCAATATTTTATCGTAGAATTGTGTTCCACTAGTACCCGAAATGTGGGTTCAATAAGGACCACAATCGCTTGAAGCACGACTCCGAAAATATAACGGAAATGTTTGATCAAAACATTTTTATGATAGCAATAATCAGGTTAGAGTACCTGTATGGTTCCCTTGGCGCTACCTAACGTGTTTCATGATGATATAATGCGACTATTTTTATGATAATAATTAGAACATGATGATTTATTTGAGCCCTTATTTACTACCTACATAAGTATGTATATTCGCAGGTATAGGTACTACTATTTTCTATATAATACATTTCACCTCACTTCACTATCAAGTATTGGAGTGGACACCATGTGTTAGCTCCGTAAAGTATTGTTTATTCATATTTATACTTACATGAAACAGCCGAATCGATATTATAACCATACATAGGTATTTATAAAATAATAAGCCGCACATTTACTGTGTACAAAGCTGATTCGAAAATGGGGTACTGTTAAAATCATGATCATCAAGTTTGTAAATAAAAAAATACTCCAACTGACAATCCTTCCAAGATTTAAATTCTAACAATCCCTCAAATACTTGTTAAGTTGATTCGGAAATTGCTATCCTAACAGTCTCTTGCACCCTGGGGACGATCACGCTTGTTACGCCAAGAGCCGCCAACTTTGCCAAGATTTTAATTTCACAATTATGTCTGGGACTCATTCAAGAATTCGACTTGGCAAGTTCATTAAAATATTTTGCTTCGCAGATTACCTTCTTGGTTGAACATTTCGAATATCTTATAACTTTGGCCTGCTGGCCTGATTTGTTAAAACTACTTTTCGGGGTCAAGTGTTTGACTTTACTGCAGATATTTTTGAGTAAGTATTTAATTATCAGTACACTTTTTTCTATGTTTAAACTCGATTTCGCTCTAAAAAATATTCAAATTTCGAATTTAACTTTTAAGAAATTCTTTATCATTTAATTCGGGACTAAACTCAAGAGAGACGTAAAATTAGAGAAAAAGTTTACGAATCCGAGTAAAAAGATTCTGCTAAGAATTTGACAACTGACGTAGGTGGCGCTGTACTGTTACCTCACCGGATCGTTACCCACCTGAATGTATAGTATCTAGTATACCTAAATAATTTGCACTATTTACATGTCTAAGTATGCCTCAAAATTATTGTATCATACCTGTAATATTTTTCCTGCCCGGAGTGTTGACGGCAACCCTGACCACCAGCTGCGTTCCACCGCGCGGCCCAAGCCTCAGACGCTCCGTGACGTAGAGAGCTCCAGTACTTGCAAACGCTGCCCCAGCACTAAGAGCCAGCAGGGCTGTCACCTGGAAAAAAGATATGGTCATCCATGGCCACTACTGAGCATGAATGGTTGATGTGGTAAAAAAATCAATTCATTTATTTAACATAAAATTGAGTTACAATTTTAATAAGACATTGACCAACAACAAGAACGAGACGCTAGTGCAGGGCAGAGGTAGGCGGGCTGGGTAGGGCAGCACCGTCGATGAAACTAAACAAATGTTGGGTGGATTTGAATCTGTGCCGTGTCCCACGGATACGTAACGTATTAAGATACTGCTTCATCGCTAGACGTTGAAAGTCAACAAAAAGGAATGGGCTGGATCCGTGCCGCAATCAATAGAAATTAATATAAACTATTTATTTTTGTTTTCAAATACTGGTTTTGTACAATAATATTACTTTGAAAACATACTTGTAAAATTATTAGCCACAAAATTAAATTTAAACTTTGTTCTATGATGTAAAATCATGTCAGTAGTGTCTACTTTGTCTTACCGCTTACCATAAATTATTTTATACCCAACTATACGAATATTATGTTCAGTTACGGCGTTATGCTACTAACGTGATCACTAGGTATATGTACTACCAGAGACCATAGAGATATAGACGTCCACAGCCTAAGAACTTTTTGAAGCTCATGTCGATTGCGCCATCTATGTCAAAGCCACCTAAAGATGCCGAATATGTAAGAGAAATGTCACCTGCACTGCTACAACCACCTAGTAACAAACAGCGTACTAGTAGTACAGGCTGTGGTCGTCTATATCTCTATAGTCTCTGGTACTACCAAACCAATATAAATCTATTTTACCCACAACTAATAGACTTCGAAGAAAACGCAAATATTGACACCACAAGCCCGGAAGGTTCATTTCTTCATATTGACACGGCCACACGGCGGCAACATATCTCATTGTTTGTTACTCAATCGTGGTAGCTTTTGTTGTGTGATCAAACACTAAGACTCTGTCGACCGTCCAGTGGCACCCTCATTGGGGGATTGTATTTCCTAACAAACGAAACAATTACTGTATACTGTATAATCCCTCATGTTAAGTCGTAGTCCTACTAATTCTGCAACTTTAGGTCTTTGTCACATAGTTTCATTTTGCGTATTTTTTGCTTCTTTACCTAAACGGCAAATGGTGGCCACTTTTTTCCGTTTAGGTCATGAAGGCAAAAGTAAGTAATATAAAACTGTATCACATAGATCATAAGTTGTGAAATCAATAGGACTACAACTTAACATGAGGGATTATGCAGAATTCAGCAGTTGATTCGTTTTTTAGGAAACACAATCCGCCTAACGAGGGACGGTCGACGCGGTCTTAATGCCAGTACAATCTATGTGGGTAGGGGCGGCTAGGGAGTCATCCCTTACGCATTATGTCAATAATACCGGCCGCATCACTATGCTACCAAAATTTGGGGACTTCAACGATTAAAGAAATAGTAGATTGTACAACAAGTGCATAAAACGAGCCATTTTACGCGAGGCGTTTATCTATCCGAGCGAGCTCGCGAGCGAGGATTGATATAAAGTCGAGCGTAAAATGGGTTTTATGGACACGTTGCACACTCTGCTTTTCGCTTCGATTGCGAGAAAATAAAGCAATATCAGGTTGTAACACAAAATTACAACGAAGAATAAATGCAGTTCCCGCCTGTTAACTTTTTTTTTCAGTAGGTACGTGACAAAGGTCGTAGTGAATTTTTTTAATAAAGTTTAGGAAGTTGTTTGCTTGCGGCTGTTGGACCAACTGCCTTGGTTTTCGACGAAGATTTTACTTTAGGCCCAAGTGCATAAAAAGCGATTTTAGGTCGCCTACGCAAGGCTTAAAGACGAACTTTTAGAGCAAGAGGAGTGAAAATAATATTGGTGATCCGTTTAAGGGCATAATTGGTATTGTATTGCGAGTAAGAAAAAGTAGGAGAAATTTTTTTAGACGTGAAAACATTTATTTTTGTATGGGACACGTCGTCCCAGCCAGTCGACCCTCCATACAAAACAATTTTTTATCGCGAGTTTTTAAAATGTTTTTGCAATTAGAATCTTAAAAGGATCACCAGCATTTTTGTTACACCTTGTAGAACAAAAAGGCTATTTAGACTTTTTTGTCGTTTTTATGAATCACATAAAATATTTAACTTACTTACGTTAAATACTTTCTAATGAATTATTGTCGACAACAGGTGGCTTATTTTATTAGTTAACGTCGGGGTCAACGTTAACTACTACTCCCCATATTCATAAACGGCCCCTAAAGTTAAGAGATCGCTGATAATCATTTGTCCCTTTCTCTCATATAGGTTGGACGAAAAGGGACAAACGATTATCAGAGGTCTCCTAAATTTAGTAGAGGTTTATGAATAAGGGGGTTAGTACTTACTTGAAATGTAAGAATGCTAAGTCAAGCTAATTCTGATAAACTTTTAGGCGCTAGCTATGCTGCGTAGTTAATGCATTGGAGTTGTGGGTATTGAAGTCGGATCGTATTTTAAAGTGCACCTTAAAACATACGTTTTGTGGTGTTTATGTCAGATTTATAAAATATTCAGATTTATTCGGGGGCGAGAAGTGGCTCACGGAGAGCCGTTTTGCTGCATTGATCGTAGCAAATAGAAATCCGTGATCTCTGCCTACCCCTTTTGCAATATAAGCGTGATTGTATGTTTGTATGTATGTGTATGTTATAAAATATTTTTAATCCAAGATCAGACTTATACTGGTGTGTCTATAGTAACGCTTTTAGTGGACTTTGCCAATAACAACTCTGGCTTGGGTCTGGCCGTACGCACGGTAACAATTTGACTTATCGTCTATTTCCATAAAGCAGTTAGATATATGATCATAAATTTCAAAGAGGGCAAGGGAAGCGCCACAGGGGGCACCTGGTTGGCTGCCTTTATCTCGTCAGCTCGGTTACTTTATGTTGCAATATACGCAGCCCAAAATTTTATTAAATAGTATACGAGAATAGGCGTGTTGCTTAGCCAAGCCATAATTTGTTGTACACACCTGTCTACCAAATTGCTTTTGCTGCTGTCTTTCCGTAATTTTGAGTAATGGTTCATGGAGTATTCTGTATCATTTAAAAACTATAACAGACCCCTAACTACCTAACAGTATAAATTCAATGACAATGAAATTGGGTCAACTCGTATCATTTTAAAATTGAGTTTTTTAAACGAACCTATTTTCAAATGTCTTTGAGTATGTACCTATAAACTATTTCTATTTCTATTCTATCAAAAAAAGAAATATTATAAAAGCCCAATTATCCCTAAATGGAAGATATTCTTCTAAAGACTCGTTCAGAAGCGTGATCCTTATTGTTGATCTGGCCGATATCTAGGCCAATCAGAGGTGGAACGAGGGAGCGGGAGTGCCCGAGTGCCGAGGCGCTTCGTTTTATTGTAATTGGTTGTTTGTCCACCTTATTTTGAAGGGGTGCGTCTCATAAGATATAACTACAAAATATATAATTTCATATTAATAACGTTCACAAGATATAATGAACGTTTGCTATAACAACAAAATCAATATTTTTATTAGGAATAACGGTCAATTAATATAATACTCATTTTGTATAATAACTTATCATATAACACTCAAATACTCTAAATTTAGTTAATATAACATACATAACGTATATCGATCATAATATATACTATCTTTTAATATAATAATTATAAAATATAATAGCGTATGATATACTAAATAGGTTATAACTCCATTCCAACCTTTTTCCCCAAAGTGTAATGTTTTCACGGATATCAAACTAAATCAATAGGTAGGTTAGGTTCGTTAGGTAGCTTCAGATGCCCGAAGGGCAAACCGCCCGGAAATAGGAGCCCCGCGAAGCGGGGCTCCGCCTAGTTAAGTTGAGGATTCAACATTTTGAGAATTTTAGAATAGCTAATTAGACGAGCTGCTACTTAAAAAACCGTGTAGACCAGTTGCTTTTAGGCGAGTTGATATGTACACGAGCTGCGATTTAGACAACCCGTTATTCTATACGAGCATTATGTATTTTGGTGTTAGATGTATTGAATATTATACATTATAAATCTAAGGTATTATGAACGTTATACATTATGACCGTTATACATTATGACCGTTATATACAACGATATTATACTTAAACAACGTTATACTTAACAAAATTAGATATTTTGATGTTATATCAAACGTTCATTATAGACTTTGAACGGTATACAAAACAAGCTTATGCAATATGAGCGTATAGAATATGAATATTATACAATAAGTTCTTATATCTTTTATTACTTACTTATTTTGAAGGGCATATTTATATAAATTGTTAATCTTTATATATTTCTCTGCCGATAAATAAATAAAAAAATCTAAATGCATGAACGTATACTGTGTCTTGAAAAGTTTACGGGTTGTTATCACGTGTTTTTAGTACAGCGCGCGACATGTTTTGGTCCTAGGCCACGGTATGTAAATTCATTTCATTCATTTTCATTCATTTCACAAAAAAAATTAAATAGGTAAACCATATTTAGACATTGCAAAAGAAAAAAAAATCCAAAATATAACTCAAACGCAAACGCACATTTAAGCTAATTTGATATATAAATACAACAATAGTTGCAATTTTTGATTAATTTGCTTCTAGTTGCATCATACGTAGATACCTACATGCTTTCATATGGTAGTAACTTAGTAACTTTATTTCTAACTGTTCAATAGAGCTGTCGTGTTTGTTGTAAAAGGCTTTATCCGCGTCCACACGCGATCGTGATGTGTTTGCGTTTGGCGTCTCTCATCGAATCTAGATTAGGGATTGCTGCGAATCCCGGGATATTGGAGCCCGGTAAACGGCAACGATTAGGCAATCCATACCAGATTTACGTTAACACTCGAGGATATAGTTTGAGGGGGTAAGTAATAAAAGATATAAGAACTTATTGTATAATATTCATATTCTATACGCTCATATTGCATAAGCTTGTTTTGTATACCGTTCAAAGTCTATAATGAACGTTTGATATAACATCAAAATATCTAATTTTGTTAAGTATAACGTTGTTTAAGTATAATATCGTTGTATATAACGGTCATAATGTATAACGTTCATAATACCTTAGATTTATAATGTATAATATTCAATACATCTAACACCAAAATACATAATGCTCGTATAGAATAACGGGTTGTCTAAATCGCAGCTCGTGTACGTATCAACTCGCCTAAAAGCAACTGGTCTACACGATTTTTTAATAAGTAGCAGCTCGTCTAATTAGCTATTCTAAAATTCTCAAAATGTTGAATCCTCAACTTAACCAGACGGAGCCCCGCTACGCGGGGCTCCTATTTCCGGGCGGTTTGCCCTTCGGGCATCTGAAGCTACCTAACGAACCTAACCTACCTATTGATTTAGTTTGATATCCGTGAGAACATTACACTTTGGGGAAAAAGGTTGGAATGGAGTTATAACCTATTTAGTATATCATACGCTATTATATTTTATAATTATTATATTAAAAGTTGGTATATATTATAATCGATATACGTTATGTATGTTATATTAACTAAATTTAGAGTATTTGAGTGTTATATGATAAGTTATTATACAAAATGAGTATTATATTAATTGACCGTTATTCCTAATAAAAATATTGATTTTGTTGTTATAGCAAACGTTCATTATATCTTGTGAACGTTATTAATATGAAATTATATATTTTGTAGTTATATCTTATGGGACGCACCCGTTTGAGGTTTACTTAATTTGTGCATTTTGGTAGTATAAATTAAATCGGTGAATGATTTAAAAGCATTCAAGTATGTTATAATGGGGACCAACAACTTGTACCTATATACATATGTTAATTTGCAGCGGAGCGGTTTATTAGTGTAGATTTTTTATTGAAATATGTTATGTGTTATGTATATTATTTTTCTATCTCTACGCTATTATAAATAAGCTTAAAATAGCCACAATTTCTTACATTACCTATAAAATGTACGTAAATAAAAATAATTCTAAGTATGTTTATTTAATTTGTGTTCACTGTTTTGACGGATAGTTACCAGAAAATTAAATGAGTATTATGACAACTTTTCAAACGATATCTTAAAAAATGTTTTTCTAATAGTATTATTACCCTACATTTTTCTCATGCCTATAATTCTCAGATGAAAAGAAAATATTTTCACAATATTTACAGCGCCCATAAATAATATAATTAATTCGTGAGTCCGTCCGATTACAAGTTAAACAAATAAGAGTGATAATATTTATGAAGGGTTCGTCCTAACCAAACATAATTTACTCTCCTGTGTAACTGGACCACGAATTTCTCGCAAACATAGGTGGTTGGGCTCTGTTTGTTTATTCCGACAATTCATCTCAAAATACCACGTTTTAGTAGAATCCCGATGCATATTTTTCCGTAGCCAAATTATTATTTGCTGTGAGCAGATGGTATCATTTATTATTTACACGGCTTTCTCGTCGTTTTTACCCTAGTACTAAGATGGGTTTTTATATGAGGTTTCTTTAGGTTTTTTTCTTAGCAGCCACTAGATATGACAAGGTATAAAATGAAATCATCAGCATTTTGGCAGAAAAATATTTACTAGGTAAACTTACCTACTTACTTAGGGATAAGTTCGCCTTTGTACTACTTTTGTTTTATTGTGTTGTTTTTACGTGTTTTTTGTACAATAAAGAGTTTATACATACATACATACATACATACTTACCTACATACAGCTTATATCCTACTTAACATTTGATATCCGATGACGAACTGTATGGCCATAATTCTTTATTAAACATGTTTTGCGTGGCACTTACATCCATAATTCAGTTGTTGATGTTGTTGGTACTTTGATATATATCTACCGTCCCCCTGACTGAAATCCGGCGGCAGCGCGAAGTCTAACTGGATCGGTCGGGTAACGGATTATATGGTGCGGGGCGCATATAAACGAAGGCCCCGGTTCGACAGAGACAGGGTCCAGAGTGACCGTCGATCGGCTTCTTGTAGCCGTCTTTGGGACCCCGTCCGTTGAAAGTTGGCCCCTGAACTGGTTGTCACTTACGTCCATACAGTTGTTGATGTTGTTGGTAATCTTGACATCGATCTCCACCGTCTCCCCGACCTTGAGGGCCGGCGGCAGCGCGAAGTCCAGCTGGATGGGTCGGAAAACGTTGATGGTGCGCGGTGCGGAGAAGCGCAGGCCTCGGTTGGACAGAGACAGGGCCCAGAGCGACCAGCGGCCGGCTTCTGATGGAGCTGTTATCGTGACGCCGTCCGTTGAAAGTTGACTCCTGAAATTGTTGGTAAATTTAGTCCAAATTACCGATTGTTACTACTTACATGAAGTCTGTCACGTCCGAGACGTGAACTATGTTCAATAATATTGCCTTTATAACGAATTAATGTTGCGTGGATTACAAGTTGGTTAAAATTATCATATAAACGACAAACACTGTCATATTATAAAAAAATATACAAGATTATATCATATTACCCACACGATAAATGCTGCCATCATTCGATTGTAAATTATTTAATAGTAGGCAGATGTACTATTTTAACTTACACAGCAATAACTAAAAGCACAATCAGGCAGTACTGTCCCGTTCCTGGTACCAGCAATAAATAATGTCCGCTTAATACATATGTCCTTTAACTATACACACGAGTGGACGATATTGCATTCCAAATTATACCTTACGCAAGCTCATATTATTAATAATATGATTATAGGTAACTAACTAGTGTAGGTATTACATGGATTCCCGTTTTACCTAGAACATTGATTTACAATAATTTGTAACTGCCGCGAATACAGAAGAGCTAGTTCGACCTCAGTCCTGGGTACTGAAGGCCTTGGTTACTTGTTTCGTTTATATATGATAAGATGTATTTTTAAGTCTATGGTAGTGCGTCTAGTTGAATAATAAAATCAAAGTATGTATTAAAATTATTTGATTAAATTTCTAATTATCAGTAATCATTTATAAATAATTTGTAAACCCAAAAGGATATACAACTGTAATTAATAATAAAATACAGCCTTTTAAATGTTTATTAAAGGTAATTGGGTTCCTCAATTTTTTTATTCCTAATTTCTTTATTTTAATCATTTTGTTTGTCACTCACGTACTCGTATGTATGTATGAAAAAAGCTTTATTACAAAGTTGCGTAGTGATGCCATTGCATAGTACCTATTGAAAGTATTTAGCAATCGGAATTTATTGTGTGCCTGAGTACCAATATTTCATAGAATACTGGTCGGCGGAGAATTTAAAAGTATTGCCTTTTCAAACTTTACAATAATCGCCCAAAATTTAAGACTAAGAGATAGTACACTTACATAGAAGTAGCTATATGTCCTTAAATAAATGCTGTTCACAAAATGCCGTATAGAACACCCTTCGTGTTAACCTATTTCTTCTAAGCCGAAAGCAAATCATGTCTAAATTTAATTTGATCCTAACTCCGCGTGACGAAGGCTTGGGAGGTCACGAGATAATTTCACTGAGCACACATATCGCGCAGACGAACTCCGAAACGTAAACAACAAACTGAGAACACATAAAGGGTTTTAAAGCCTTTTGATCGAGTTTGGTAATGAAAAATAGAAGATTGCTTAACGAAGGATAAAACACATTTACATGGTGACATTTTTTTTAGTTTAATTAAGTTTAGTCTACTTAAACATCAAGTTAGTTTTATAATTTAATTTAAGATTTTTTATATTACGTAATACATTGATTTCAATCACAACTTTTTTTATATGGCATTGGGTCATATTCAAAACCGTGAAAGAGGGTAAAGGGATAACTTTACTATCAGGGGAATATCAGTACCCTTCTGGGAACCATTTTTGTACCTACTGAGGGCTTTAATAGTACCTGTAAAAGTAATAAAAACCATAATGGTTCTGCCTATTATTTATTGATTTGTAACTAGCTAACAATAAGTACCTAAATAAACAAGCGAGAAAAATTTTAAAAGCGAGAGAGTATGAAGTTCTTATCGAACAACATGTTAGACGTACATAAGTATTACCAGCAGAACAATAATGAACCATTTTATTTGTTAGGTTTGAGGTTAGGACTCAGAGAATGACACACGCACACGGTCGGTTGCTAACTGATTTTTATTGGTGCGCGCGATGCGCTATGAATGCATGCATGAATACACGTAGGTACATATAGATATACTTATACTAGGATACTGCGTAGCGGCCTATACGCTACAACTATAGCTAGGTACAAATATTATTCCTAACACTCCCTTACACTAAATTCAAAACAAATCGCCGAAATTAAAAGGTTTTCGTGGCCTCGTATTCACATTGGAATATTCCGGACTTGGGTCACTACCAACGGCCAGAGCATCCCCCTCCGGTGGTGACCCCTCTGCCATGCTGTGGTCTGCCAAAGAGATTGGCGAGGGTGATCCGACTGGTTCGTCGGTTACTGACGTAGGCACCGGGCTAAGGTAGCCGTCAGTGCCAGTGGCGGTAGCAGGTTCTTCAGTGGCCACTGTCCGGGTACTATCAGGAGGTGGCGGGGTGCCAGTTTGGACTGAGATTGGTTGCGATTCCAGACATCCGTGAGGAGGGGCCGATTCGGGAACTGAAGCCGCTTGTTGGAGACTTGAAGGTGGCCAAAGAACAGTTTGTAACAAGTCAGGCTCGTGTCCTTGATCAACTGGCGAAGACCTGGCCGGCTCTGGTTGTTCTGGTAGTGACTGCTGCTCTTCGTCACTGATCTCCTCCCCTTTATACTTTTGTAGTTGGTCCACGTGTTTTTTTAATGTTTTGTTGTTGTCCAATTTTACAATGTATATAGTTTTGGCAATTTGTTTTATTATTACTCCTACAGTCCAGTACGTTTTTTGATTTTTATAAATTTTAACTAACACAGTTTCATTGTTACGGAACTGTACATTCCTTTTACCATCGTAATATTTAGTCTGCAAGGCCTGCCGGCGCGACACGTTATCAGCGATTGCTGAGTCAGACAGTGGTGACGTAGAGGCAGTAGGTGCGAGGTGCAACAAGTCTAAGCGACTTCGCAGTTTACGCCCAAACAGAACCTCTGCAGGAGACATGTTGGTCGAAGTATGCTTTGAATTTCGGTACATAAACAAATACTCTTGTATTTTTACATTAATATTACGAGACTGTGTGCCTGCGGATATTATTTTGTTCAACGCTAATTTAATTTGCTTAACGTATATCTCGGCTTGCCCATTGCTAGATGGGCTGTAAGTGGGAGTAGTGATGTGTTCTATGCCATTTATTTTACAGAAGTTCTGGAATTCCGAGGACACAAACGAAGTTCCATTGTCCGTGCAAACTTTGCGGAAGATGCCAAATCTTGACATTGTTTCGCAAAGTTTTTCAATCACTACTCGACTACTATATGTACCTGATACATCGAAACATTCCACCCATTTAGAGTATGCATCCGCAATTATTAGGAAGTACTTACCATGCGTGGGGCCCAAAATGTCAATATGAACGCGGTGGAAGGCCTCAGGTGGGAAAGGCCAGGGAGCTAAAGGTGCGCGGGGCGGGGCGGGTCGCACGCGCACGCACTCCGCGCAGCTGCTCGCGCGCCGCTCGATGTCGGCTGCCATGCTAGGCCACCAAAACCGCAATCTAGCTTCCGCCTTCATTTTATTGATCCCTAAGTGCCCCCTATGTAATTCCTCAATTATTTTATTTTGAAGTGGCGCAGGAATTACCAACCTAGGACCCCTAACTACACAGCCCCGTTCCACTGACAACTCGGCTCGACATCTGTAATAAGGTTGTAAATTATAATCCCTTATTTTACTAGGCCAACCGCTCATTACGTATTTCGATACCTGTAAGAGTAACTTATCAGTGCGCGTTGCCTCGCAAACATTATCTATAGATATAGGTACTTCGCCGTCTATTATGAAATGCAAGTAAGCAGCTCGGTCAATACCGTCATCCCGCTCACTCGCTGCTCCATTGATGGCATTGCTCTCGTTCACGGACCGGCTAAGGAAATCAGCTGTGTTGCGCGCACTGCTAACATACTCAATTTTATAGTTGTATGCAGACAAAAATAATGCATACCGCTGAAGGCGGTTGGCAGAAACCTCCGGTACGCCTTTGTCTGGCCGAAAAATGCTAAGCAGAGGCTTATGGTCGGTCCTAAGTATAAATGGCTCATCTCGCCCATACAAATAATGGTGAAATTTGCGTATTCCGAATACGATGCTTGTTGCTTCCTTACTAATTTGGCTATAATTTTTTTCTGCACTTGTTAATGACCTTGACATAAATGAGATGGGTTGCTCGACCCCTTGATCATTTATGAGACTCAGTACTGCTCCCAGGCCTGTAGGTGACGCATCTACCGTTACAATTAATTTCGCTATCGGATCAAAATGCGCTAGTGTGACGTCTGAAGCCAACTGATGTTTTATTTTAGACACCGCATCATCATGTTCGCTTGTCCAAGACCACTTAGTGTTTTTTTGTAACAGCTTGTGCAACGGGTTTAAAATGGATGACGCGTTTTTAACAAACTGCCTGTAATAGTTTACTAGGCCTAGGAAGGATTTTAATTCGGATACATTTTCTGGAATCTTCGCTTCAAGTATGGCTTTTACTTTTTCCGGCGACTTATGTAAGCCATTTTTGTCTATGTTGTAACCTAAATAAGAAACCGAGTCTTGGAAGAACGAACACTTGTCTTTTTGTAACACCAAACCAGCTGCCTGCAGACGTTTGAACACTTCGTTTAACCGCTGTAAGTGCTCTGTCCTATCACAACCTGTCACTAAGATGTCATCCAGAAATATGCACACATCAAGGCCAGCGAGGATGGTTTCCAATGCTCGTTGAAATATCGCAGGAGCACTAGAAAGTCCAAAAACGAGCCGCGAGTAGGTAAACAAGCCCTTGTGTGTGTTTATGCAAGTATATTTTTGAGAATCTTCACTTAAAAGCAACTGGTTATAGGCATTCGAAAGATCTAGCTTTGAAAATTGTTGCCCGCCGTGCAGTTTTGAAAATAACTCCTCGATGCGGGGCAACGGATACTTATCTACGTGAAGCTGTTTATTAATCGACACCGAAAAATCTGCACATATGCGAACCTTGCCATTTTGTTTCAAAACTGGGACGATTGGGCTGGCATATTCAGAATAACTGACTGGTTTTAAAATACCTAACTGAACAAGGCGGTCTAATTCTGCTTCGACTTTATCGCGAATAGCAAATGGAAGCGGTCGCGCTCTAAAATAAACCGGTTTGCTACCCGGTTTCAGGTTAAGTTGTACTACTACATCCTTACAACACCCCAACTTATCTGAGAACAAATGCGGATATTGGTTATTGAACGTATCTACTAAACTGATATCACTGGTCACTTTCTCGATACAGTGTACGTCCTTTTCTGGAATTGGACTTAACTGTAAACGAAAAGCAGATATGAAATCCCTGCCTAATATCGGAGGACCTCCATTCTTTACGATATAAACGTTTAAGTCGTTAGTTTGGTTCCTGTAGTGAAATGGTAACCTTAATGCACCTAATGTGTCAATGACCTTCTCATCGTAACTTGTTAATATTGACGGTGCCTTAGACATTGGTATCGACGTAAAATGTTTATTGTAAAGTTTATCCGATATAGCCGTGATTGCTGAACCTGTATCTATTTCGAAATTCAAAAGCATCTCGTTAACCAACACACGTTCCTGCATAGGTTCACCATTGTAAGTGCGAATATTAAAAAGGAAATTCTTACCCTCTTCATCACCACTGTCAAGACAGCATTCCACGAAATTAATTTTTTTGTTTGGATACTTTTTACGACACACGCGCTTAAGGTGTCCTTTAGAACCACACTTATCGCAAATGGAGTTAGCAAATCTGCAATCCGCCCCTAAATGTCCACGGTAACCGCAGACTGAACACGAAGCGCCAGTTGAAACAATGGGTCGCGCGCCTGCTGTGGCGGGCGCCCTGCTGGCCGCCATCTTGTGTACGCCAAACTCGTTGTCGGCGGCACTGGAGCCCGAGGTCCCAGCTGCGCCGGCCCGCGCGCCTCGTCGGGCGCTGCGGACATTCTCCGCCATTTGCAAAGCGCTGGAGAATGTGAGGCTAGACATCGCCTCAGTGAAGAGTTTGTCCCGTTCTGGTCCCTGAACCATTCCTAAAACAAATCGGTCCCGTAGGGTGTCGTCGAGCGTCGCTGAAGAAAAACCACAATGTAGTGCCAAACCCCGTACTCTGGCAGCCCAATCCGAGAATGATTCGTTAGCAGATTGCGTGGCACTGTAGAAACTATTCCGCTCAGCGAATCCACATATCTTGGGTTTAAAATGGCCATCCAAGAGTAGTACGACTTCAGCGTAACTTAAGTTCCCCAGTTCCTTTGGTAAAGCAAGATCCCTTAACAGCTTATACGTGCACTCGGCTAGGCTGCTGAGGAGAATAGCACGACGTTTAGCGGTCGACTTAGTATCAGCTGTTTCTTCTGCTATGTCGTTTGCGACGAACCACTGCTCCAACCGATCTTTGTAAATCACCCAATCCTGTGTTTCGTGGTTAAATGTGCTTAACACGCCCACCGAAATTTTAGCCATCGTCGTCACTGTTAGGTTTGAGGTTAGGACTCAGAGAATGACACACGCACACGGTCGGTTGCTAACTGATTTTTATTGGTGCGCGCGATGCGCTATGAATGCATGCATGAATACACGTAGGTACATATAGATATACTTATACTAGGATACTGCGTAGCGGCCTATACGCTACAACTATAGCTAGGTACAAATATTATTCCTAACAATCACACAATTTGAAACCTGTCCGCGCCCTCGTACAGAGTAATGACATTTTTCACATCCTTTCACAGCGATATTTTTCATTCGCTGTCCCAAATTTCAACAAGAGACCTTAATCGAGTCAAAGCATAGAGCACAAAGCTAAAATATGAGTGTAAGATCGCTTTGTCTCTGTCGCACGGAATGGACGGGATCCGGGAGTAGTTTGTCATCCGTTCATTCATAAATTATACAATGATATGCGTATGAATAATTACTTTAGACTTTTCGTAGGTTATCAATGTTATCATTTTATTTCAGCGCCATGTGAAGAAGTTTTTGATGACATTTTACTAAATACAGTCAAAACGCCACTTGAGTAAAAATCGTAAACATTATTCTTGGGCGGCCTAGGTTTTTTTTATACAATGTGCCACAATGTAGGTACCTACCTATTTTATAATTGTACAAATTAAATTTATTCGTACACCTTCTTTAATAATATATGGTAAATTGAATAACGCGTTCTTCCACGAGGAAGAATGTTGAATAGATATTCTAAAACATATTTTTATACCTTTTAAGTTACCTATATGATATTTCTACATAAGTACAGTCGCCATCAGATATATTGGAGCGGCCAAGGTGACAAATATCTGATCAACGCTTCTATTGTCAAGGCTATTAAGTGCATGTTCAGATATTTTTCAGTACCTTGGCCGCTGCGATATATTTGATGGCGACTGTACATACCAACCATGTATTCGTAACTGAACAACCAGTACCCGTAGTAACCCAATCCTAGCCACGTTATCACTGCCAGTATGTCATTCCGTTTACGAGGACATAATTTATGTTTCACGACATATGAATCAGCGTATTCGCGATTTATGGGGTTTAGCTTAGTATCACTTCTGTAATTTACGTTTTAAATGTATTGAAACCGGGAGGGATTGTTGCTTAGAAATCATTTGATATTGTATACCCTCTGTATCTTTTCTTAAATTTTGTTATGAAATGAGAAATTTCAATGTTATTTAACACCCTACCTATTAGCATTCAAAAGGTTAGAATACATTTATATTGCTTTGTAGTTAAACAAGGTCACACGGAAAGAAAAAAATCACAACTATACTACCAGAACGATTAGTAAAATAGATTATTTTAACTGATACTATTATACAGTCTTGTAAGGAAAACTACTTTATTTTTACGTTTACGATATCTTGAATTCAATGAAACTATTCAAACATTAATACACACTAAAGTCTAGTTAATTATACTATGTGACCAATTGTATGGGACAATTGTTCACTAGATTTTCTCGTTCAGATTACAGTATTTTGGTATCATGCACGAGACTTTTCCAAAAGCCAAATTTCGGCCCATTAAAAAAAAAACGGCTCAATAATAATAAGTTTAAGAGCTTAGTTTCAAAGTTACTTTCTTAATCTTCAGGCTTACGGAACCTTAAAAGAATTAAGTTAGACGTCTGAACATTATCGGCTCAGTCAATAATTTTAGGGTTTTCCAGAAAAAGGTACATCACTGTCGGTTGTTAACAGAGTTAACTTTTTAATGAATGATTACGGCAGTAATGTCTTATTGACAAACGACAATCATGTACCTTTTACTTGAAAATGCCACAATTCCTCGTGACCTAGTGTGTTGTGGGTGTTCTGTACAAACATGCTGAGACTAAAATGTACCATCGGGTTTAGAATTGCATTACCAATTTATGAATGAAATCATTGATATCCTTGCAATTCTGAACCCGATCATACGTACGTATAACAAACATACCTCTGTACAAATATGCTAATTACCATATTCCATTTCTGTCCAGAATACTAGCCCAAAATGATTAGTCTTGGATACTAAATAAGACACTAAAGATGAACCCTACATGTATATTATAGCAGCACCCGGCTCTGGTCTATTAGCTGCCTTTACTGAAAAGAAAACAATGCCATTTATGAAAGTATTTCAAGGTATGGTTACTTACGTATAGTTGAAACACTTCCACATCCAAAGTCGATCGTGCGAGGCTGGCGGGACGAGGTGCGCGGGCGGGCGCGGCGTCGGCGCGCTCCGCTGCCGGTACAGCACGCCGCCGCCGCATGCGCCGCCGCCGACAAACAGCGACACGCCCGCCGACACGAACTCGGGTCCTGGCTGTTCATCGTGTTCTGGTGTTCTGTACAAAATTTATAGGTTAAAAAAATATGTAATCACGATCCTTAACCCATTGTTAATAATGGTGTCTGTTTTTCAAAATTTCGTTGGTATCTAATAGTACAACTGTGAAGGTAAATACCTAACCTACAATGAGGAAGCGTTATTATCCGAGGGACACGAAAAAACAATTGACTGCCACACATTTTTTTTAACCAATAATATTTTAATGTTAACATAGCCAAGGCGTAAGAGTGTTATTAATTACGCATTAAAAGTATTGCGTAGTTGAATTTGGTCCACTACACGATGTTTATTATGCACCTTGAGCTTATCGTCGTACTAAGCGTGTAACTTAAAGTTGTCACGATACTAGATTTTCAAAGGGCGTCACTTTAATAGACAGGGAAATAAAAGTGTCTCGAAAACAACAAAACTTGGCAACATGGCGCAAGAGGCAACTATGCATACGTGTCCTACATACAGATGTGGATTGTGAGCCAATATTTCCAGCGAATTTCCTTCGACAAGCCTACTGGAAGATGAATCGAGTGAGATGTTCCAAATGCGTCGCGCCTCGAAGAAGGACCCCTATTTGAGATGGCAAAACTGACAGTCGCTAGTGAGATAACTATGATATCATACTTTTGTGACATCCGAAATCTTTATGGATTCACAAAAGAATGATATCCACTTACGTCAAAATCAATAGAAAACTCTAGCGAGACCTACTGTAAAGTTGACAGTTAGATGTGAACACGTGATAACTCTATTCAGTAGGGATTCAAGTATGATATCTACGTGTCACAGTTTGGCATGTCGAATCGAGGTCCATGCAGTGCTCGCCTAAACATTAGGAATAAGTGTCATGTAACAATCATTAAATTCGGTTCAATGATATTCATGCGCGTTTAACAATAATTCATGAGTACATGAATTAATGTTAAACGCACATTAGAAGAGTTTATTTTCACTGACAGTAATCAGTCAAAATAAACTCTTCTAATTTTAAAAATGAGAAAAAAAGCTCTGTCTGTTTGTGACGTTCGGAACGCTTAAATAGCTGGACGTGTTTTAGATGACATTAATTAGGTATGGACATAGTTTGAGTCCCGGGGAAAGATAATTCTGTTTTAGCCTTTAAGAGGAAACAGACGAGGAGTTTACCTCGAAAGTGCAAATACTACACAGGCAAAAGCACGGGCAGAAATTAATCCTTTACCCCAAGTAAATACAACGTTAAATGTGATGATTGCACCAAACTTCTCTATTCAGTTTCCGTTAAAGAGCACAAAGCAATCTGGAATGGTATTAAAATATGTAGATCCTCAGGCACACATACTTAAGATGTACAATTGCACAAGGATCGTGTTGAACGTTGCTCTGCCACCAAGAGATGATTGTCAACCAAGAAAACAATAACCGCAGCGCTTATTAGTACCCGTAATAATCTGTCGTATGTTTCCAGCGAAGATGAATTGTGTGACAGATACGAGCTCCGCTCGTTGAGACGCAGAAATTAAATGATGTATTTCGCTTTGAATGCCGCTCAGAATTGTCGTTACGTTTGATTGAAATGTTTCAACCTTTAATGTGCGACTAATGAGCGCTTATCTCTGGCTTAAACTCTGCGTAATAACAGTGCCTGATACTCGTTTTATCTTTGTATTGTGTATCTTGTCATTATTATACAAAGAGAGCTCTAACTTGTTGTGGAGTAAACAGATGATTAATTTACTGGTGTATTGTACTGCAGCTGAAGTCAAAAAAGGGGCTAGAATTTTACTGAAACTTGGTCTCGCTTTTAAAATAGTCTGTGTAGTTTTACATATTCATCATTATTCCATCACATCAAATCTCATGACATGATTAATGCACAATATGCATACTTAATATTTTTGTTCAATATGAAAATTAGTTACATTACAGGTTTGGAATTATATAATACTCTTGGGTAAACGTTTGTTTTTTTTTTTCTAACACAATGTAATGTTATAGACTAAATCATTTTATTTATTACTAAACTATGACTAAATAGTTCTATTAAGAACGAATGATCATTACTGCAAAAAGCGACGAGCTTTCTTTTTTCTGGTTCCAACTATCATTAGGTTTTTCTTGTTCAACGACTGGAAGCGCTTAATGAGGACTATCGCTTATGAAATTTCCGCTAGAGGCGCTAGTGTAGACGGCGGTCCTCGAAATGTCAAATTACATAGTAATTAAGTAGAATTATTTCTAAATTAACAATGTTGTGAATATTTTTCCATCATCATCATTGGCCTGTAACGTCTATGGCAAACGATTACACGCAATGTCCAAAATCAACTTCCTTTGGTAGCTGTACAAACCAATACGGGACGGGCAAGCGCGCCCACATTTTGCACAGTGATATGTTGCAACTGACATCAGTGCTGGTGTTACAACCCTGCCGTCTCGCCCTCTTATCGGCTTGTGAATATTTTGGCATACCAGGATATTAATTATGGCAAATATATGAGTTACAAGTCATTGAATGGGAATGTTTTAAAAGCGGAACTAAGAAAATCCTCCTATTTTCCAAATAAAGCGGAACTGCGCAACACTGCGGCAACGTCAATATTTTTAAAGTAACTGCGGTCTATTGTCTTAAACATTATTTAAGCGTAAATTTGGTTTTAACAAACGTAATTTAAAAAAATACAGCTATATTTCCGAACCAACGTGTGAGTAAAAAAACGGTAGCCCTCATTAACTAGCAATCAGGTAAATACAATACAATTTCTTAGTAATCATAACTATTACAGATAAATTTTTTAATGAATACCTACATATCTGTAGATAGACATTGTACAAACAATAGTAAGGAATGAATATGAACAAGGTAGATCATTCCAATAACATCCACTTGGAGACAAAATGCGAGTGAATAATTAAGAAATGGTTTCTTTCACATTGTTATTTTATATTACACGATGCTTTATTACACTGCGCAGAAGCTAATATAAGTAGCTACTCTTTATAGATAGTCAATACCAAAATAACAACGGCAAACGACTTTCCGAAGCAATTTTTCCCATTTATCACGGGGTTTCTTTCATGGTGGATAAAAAGTGACACAAACAAGGTCATTTTTCGTCTCGAGAGTTTGGCATAAAAAGAAACTATCATATCATTGACGTGAAATCTTCGAGCTCGAGATTAATGACGCGAAATCATGACAAGAATTATGAAGAAGGGAGTTTATTGTGAAAAATATATCAGTGGGCTCAGGGGAACGTCATTATTAACATTGTTTAAATACTTTCTATGTAAATCATGTTCCAACGAACTTTTTAGGGACAAACTGCAAGTAGATTGATGACCCTAACTTGAGTGTTCAATTAAGAAGGTACGCCAAAATAGTTTTTAAGCGACATGAAGTGGTGCTCACCATTTGGTGAGGACAGAACATCGCGTTAAACTAGGCACTAGCGCCAATAAGGCATCCATATGCCTCTGCCTGGATGAATCTGGCGTGCAGCAGCTGCAGTGCCACTCGCGGGTACCACCAGCGTCTCACTTCCACGGCTACCGCGAAGTAACATGCATGTCACTGATTGTTTACTCACGTTTGGTGAGGATCAAACTTCGCGTCAGGTGAGGAATGAGCGCCAATGAGGCACATGGTGGAGCCCGGCGGGGCCAGAACGCGCAGCTGAAAATCAGCAGGTGGGTACCACCAGCGTCTCTTTCAACGCCATAGAGATGTACCATGCATGTCACTGATTGTAACTCACGTTTGGTGAGGATCGAACTTGGCGTCAGGCGGGGCACGAGCGCCAATGAGGCACATGGTAGAGTCCGGCGGGGCCAGCACGCGCAGCTGCAGCGCGGCGCGCGGGTACCACCAGCGTCTCTCTTCCACGGCTACCGCAACCTGTCAAGTATACAGTTGAAATGATTTGAAATGCATTCTATTATGTTTGCATAAAAAACGGCATAGACTGAGAGTTAGCGAACCCCCGGAAAATATGTATGACTCAATATTGAAAGGAACGTCCTCTTTAGTAAATTTGCTATATTATCCTTATCATTAAATCCAACAATATGGTAGATATTCATTCAAACAAGAAGGTTTGAAAAACGGTGTTAGAATTAGTGACTGTAATTTTTCTACCAGATTAAATATTATGTATGAATATTGCAATATTACAAAATAATATTTGTATATAGAACATATTGAAAGATAATCCAGTACAAACAATATAAATTAAGTTATATGTACTTTACTCCTTAATATGCATATAAAATACGCTAACGAATATAAATGTTCACATTTGCAAGTGAACCAATCGTACAGATTTCACCGCCAGAATTACAGGCGATCTTAATTGTGGCCTTTAGCGAACGATAAATTGCCTTTCATTAGTAGCTTGGGCGATTAAGCCGGGTTACTGCTATATTGGTGGATTATACGTACCTACCTACGTACGTAGCCCACACACGAAGCGTATTACATACGTAGCTTCTATGTGCTTAAATACTCGAGTTCAATTTTAGTGGAAATTAGTTTAGATAGAATAAAATAGGTGCTATATCGAATAAAACAACGCGTCATAAGTATATGTACAATTTTACATTCTTAGTTTTACAAAGAGATATAACTCTGCAGTTTACGTTCCTATCCGATACTATTACACAATGCCTTCTCTAAGCTTCTTTGCAGATTTATTATGAATAGATCAATAGTATAATTAAAAGTTTAGCTGTGTATAATTTTGTTTACCCATTAAACGAAAACTATAAAATATTTTAAAAGTCCTTACCACATAATACCCTGGGTAAAAAATAGGACTAAAATCCATGAGTAAGATTATCGAAAAAGTATTAGACACTTTTGTTCTTTCAATTAAAACATGTGAATCTGGCAATGGCAAATGGCTGGTGAGATGAAGAACTTTAACAATCTTTATTATTTTTTGTTTAAGTGGCAAAAGAAAAAGTCTATGTCCAATATCTTGTGATAATTGAATTGAATGACTAAGTCAAAGATACAAGCCTATTATAAGTCGAGCACAGTTACATCCTTTTAAAAAAGCGTTCTATTCAATTGATTAGATCCATAACTGTTGAAATATGTATCTAAATAATCCATATTAGTACTACTAGCGCCATCTGTTGAATACTTAGTGTAAACTGTGTCACCATGTGATAATACTCTGTGGAATAAAAAAATAAATCAGTCTTGTTGCAACGGCTATCGTTTCATTATAGGTTATGGGCTATCTTAGTTTCCAAGCAGTTATTTAAAAGTATTTCGAGTATTTCGTGTGTGTTTTTCCAAAATGTCGACATCAAGTTACATAGTGAATGTTCCGAAATTGAAAGGACGCGAAAACTATGACGATTGGGCGTTCGCGGTGAAAAACTTTATGCTGTTGGAGGGCATTGACATTGACGCCATAAGTGAGAGTATTAGTGAGCAAGAACGGAAGAAAGCTAAAGCCAAGCTCGTTATGACGATAGATCCTTCCCTATATGTGCATATCAAAAATGAGAACACGATAAGTGCTTTGTGGACCAAGTTAAAAAATTTCTTCGACGACAATGGATTTACAAGGAAGATTGGTTTACTTCGGACTTTAATATCTATTCGTCTTGAAAATTGCGAGTCCATGACAAGTTACGTGACTAAAGTGGTGGATACGGCACAACGGTTAAAAGGGACGGGCTTTGAAATTGGTGAAGAATGGGTGGGTTCATTACTTTTGGCCGGACTACCCGAAAAGTTCGCGCCAATGATAATGGCAATAGAACATTCTGGTTTGACAGTTAGTACAGACGTCATTAAAACGAAGTTGCTCGATATGACCTCTGAAGTTGGCAGCAGTGGGACAGAATCAGCTTTTTACGCTAAACCGAGAGCTAGTAACACTGGCCATAAGTCAAAACAAACGCCAATGTCATCGCAGTCGGCTAGTAAAACGTCAAATGTCAAGCAAATACGATGCCATATATGCAAAAATATCGGGCATTACAAAAATCAATGCACCCAATCGAAATTAAAAGTAGCGGGTGCATTTAGTGCTGCATTCCTGAGCGGAGATTTTAGCCCAGACGATTGGTACGTGGATTCCGGGTGCAGTTATCACTTGACAGCAAATAAAGGAAGTTTATCGGGAGTTCGACAAGCACATGAAATAGGAGACATAGTTGTTGCAAATGAAACCACCATGCCAGTTGTATGTGCCGGTGATACGCAGATTACAACATTAGTGAATGATGTTCAGTTAGATATTCCAGTACATAATGTTTTGTGCGTACCTAACCTTACTACAAATTTACTATCAGTTAGCAAGTTGATAGCAAACGGAAACAAGCTTTCATTTGGAAAGACGGCTTGTTATATCCGTAATCAACAGCATGTGTTAATTGGCATAGCAAGTTTAGAAAATGGAGTCTACAGGTTGAATACTGTAAACCAACAGAAGGTGATAGCAGCGGCAGCAATACATACAGACTCAAGGCAGTGGCACAAAAGACTCGGTCACATTTGTAGAAATGACCTGGAAAAAATGAAGAATGGTGCAGTTGATGGTGTATCCTACACAGATAAGCCAGATGTTCAAAAATCCAACTGTGAAGTGTGTTGTGAAGGGAAACAGGCTCGGTTACCCTTTCCATCGGCAAACCATAGAAGTGAAACCTTATTGGAAGTCGTTCACTCAGATTTGGCGGGGCCTATGGAGACCAAGTCAATAGGTCAGGCCAGATATTTTCTACTTTTCATCGACGATGCAAGCCGAATGTGTTTCGTGTATTTTCTGAAAGAAAAAAGCCAAGTTCTGCAGTGTTTCAAGGAGTTTCAGAGTGTGGCAGAAAACCAAACTGGAAAAAAAATAAAGGTGCTTCGGACAGATAATGCGGGAGAATATTGTTCACAGCAGATGCAAAGCTATCTGAAGGCAGCTGGTATTATGCATCAGAGAACAAACCCGTATTCGCCCGAACAGAACGGTCTCTCTGAGAGATATGTGAGATCCGCCACAGAAAAGGCAAGATGTCTACTCTTTGAGGCAAAATTAGAGAAGAGTTTCTGGGCAGAGGCAGTGAACACGGCAGTATACTTGAAAAACAGGTCGCCGGCCTCAGGTTTAGGAAATATGACACCATATGAAAAATGGACAGGAAGAAAACCAGATCTGAGTCATGTCAGGGTCTTCGGTAGTCCTGTGATGGTGCATGTACCTAAAGACAGAAGACTAAAGTGGGACAAGAAGGCTGAGAAACATATTTTACTCGGCTTTCCTGAAAACGTCAAAGGTTACAGAGTGTATAATCCAAAGACAAGGCAGATAACTACGAGCAGAGACGTGTTCATCATGGAAAAGGAGGTGGACACAGATATGGCTCAGATGGTAGTGCAGGAAAGCGTTGACGAACCACAGCAGCAGCTAGTGGAGGAACAGTCAGAAGAGCTGCAGCCAGTGGAGGAAGAATCAGAAGATGAAAGTACCTTCATGGACCCAAATGATTCTACCTATGTTGGTGACTCATTAAACTCAGATTTGACAACATCAGATGACTCAGATTTCACCTTATGCCAAGATGAGAGTGATGTTAGGGAAATTTTACAGCCAGAGGAAGAGGTTCCTCTTGTAAATAGTAAACGAGTCAGAAAACCAGTAGACAGGTATGGATTTTCAAACTTATGTGTGGTAGATGAGTCCTGCGGTGAAGAAATCACCTATGAGGAAGCAATGAATGGTCCGGAGAAGGAGATGTGGAAGCAGGCAATGCAGGAGGAGCTAAAAGCTTTTGAAGATAATCAAGCGTGGGAAGTCGTGAACATCAAGGAGGCGGACAGAGTGATACAGTGCAAATGGGTGTTTAAAAAAAAGTTCGAAAGTGATAACAAAGTGAGATATAGGGCTCGTTTAGTGGCAAAGGGTTTTACCCAGAAGGAAGGTGTGGACTATAAAGAAACATACTCGCCGGTCCTTAGATATTCAACACTGAGACTGTTATTCGCTCTAAGTGTAAAATTGAACTTTAAAATCACTCATCTCGATGTAACAACCGCTTTCTTGAATGGCTACCTTGATGAAAATGTTTATATGCAAGTGCCGCCTGAATTAAATTGCGAAACAAATGCAGTGCTTAAATTGAAGCGTGCTATATATGGCTTGAAACAATCTGCTAGAGCGTGGAATAAAAGAGTTGATGATTGTTTATTAAGCTTGGGCTATGTAAAATCAAAACTCGAACCCTGTTTGTATAGTAAGCGTGTTAAAAATGAGCAGATTATTGTAACTGTATTTGTGGATGATTTTTTCATATTCTCAAACAGTAAAGCTATGACAGATGACTTAAAAAAGAATTTGATGTCAAAATTTAAAACTAAAGATTTAGGAACATTAAAAAAATGTTTAGGTATGAGGGTGAAAATGTATGAAAATGGCAGTATTTCTTTAGATCAAGAGCAATATGTTAACCAACTTTTGATGAAGTTTAACATGTCAAATTGTAATTCAGTTGATACTCCAATTGAGAGTAATTTAAAGTTGGAAAAATCTGAAGAGATCTGTAAACAGTACCCTTATCAACAGCTGATAGGAAGTCTAATGTACCTGTGTGTACTTACCCGTCCAGACATTAGTTACAGTGTCAGTTATTTGAGCCAGTTCAATAATTGTTTTTCATCAGTTCATTGGTCTCATGCAAAAAGAATATTAAAATATTTGCAGAAAACTAAGTCTTATGGACTATTGTTTAAAAATGATGACAATAACCTGGAGGGGTTCGTAGACGCAGACTGGGCGTCGAACAGTATTGACAGAAAGTCATACACTGGTTTTTGTTTTAAGTTATCAGGCTCTGTAATTTCTTATGAATGCCGAAAACAACAAACCGTGGCTTTGAGCTCAGTTGAATCAGAGTATATGGCCATTTCTGAAGCTGTGAAAGAGGCAATTTATTTAAAAAGTTTGCTTTCAGAAATAGTCATATGCGACTACAAAATTGTGTTATACAATGATAACCAAGGTGCCCAGAAATTAACTGAAAACCCTTTGTTCCATAAAAGGACGAAGCACATAGACGTTCGTCATCATTTTGTTAGAGAAGCTGTCGCTAACAATCATGTAAAAATTGTGTATTTGTCTACAGCTGAAATGCCCGCAGACCTCTTGACTAAAGGATTAAGCAGTATTAAACATAACTATTTTCTAAAAAAAATGGGCATTCAGAGCATTATGTAATTGTGTAACATTTTAACGTTATTTTTAGTTTTTATGGAATTTAGATTATTTTGATAAGAGGAAGTTTTGAAATATGTATCTAAATAATCCATATTAGTACTACTAGCGCCATCTGTTGAATACTTAGTGTAAACTGTGTCACCATGTGATAATACTCTGTGGAATAAAAAAATAAATCAGTCTTGTTGCAACGGCTATCGTTTCATTATAGGTTATGGGCTATCTTAGTTTCCAAGCAGTTATTTAAAAGTATTTCGAGTATTTCGTGTGTGTTTTTCCAAAATGTCGACATCAAGTTACATAGTGAATGTTGTGTGTGTAACTTCAAGTCAGACTTAAGAGAGAATTCAGTACCAAACAGCCATATAATTCCATTAGTTTAGCAATATTGGAGCACTTTGCGAGGCAATAAGCTGCCGGGGGCATATTTGCTCCGTCCATTTAAAAGCTCAATAAGGCTAACTGCCGCTGTACGCAGACGATTATAAAATTTGTCACAGGAAATGGCCTCATCAAGGAAGGAGGCAATTAGGACTAATTAAAATGGGGTAGTTACGGCCTTTCATCTTGGACATTTATTAATATTTCCTAGTTATCAGTGTCTCGAGGAGCTACTCTAATAAGACACTTGAAGACTTTGAAGAGCCTTTGGAGGCTAAGTGCATAATAATTTTGAATTGCCGGTAAAAGATTTAATTAGATTATGAAATGATAAGTTATTTATCTGCTGAATTTCTGTAAATCATTTCTACCAATTAAACTAGTACCTAATTCATCATTTCATAAATTATAACAGAGGATATACGTGTTTTGAGACGAAACATACTTAAGTAGTAAAATACATACTTAACAAAAAATAAAAAAAGACGTACATAGATGTATATCGGACACACAAAGTTGTTTTACATTAATAGTAAATATCAGACACTGCTAAATATAGTGCAGTTCCCCGGTTCCTTTTTTTTCAGATAATAATCAAACATAAATAATTCGGGTTGGATAAAAAATAATATTACTTATATCAATAATGGCATCTGCCGAAAATATTAATAGTGAAAAAAAATGTGAGTTAGTCACCGAATGCAATATTTCAAATCAGTGTAAATTTTATTTAACAATTTATAGGCTTCGTTAAATTATACTTGCTAGAAAGAGTAAATGGCATAATATCTCGTCTCCGAAATAAACTATGCGATTCTATAACGGATAAAGCTCTAGCCGTCAAAATATGTTTTCAGCCCGATAAAACCCTGTCACATGCACGTATCGCCCACCCGGATCCAAAGGGATAAATGCCATTGCCACATAGATTAAATAATTCAGCCCACCATTTATATTCAGCCACATTTTCGTTTGATTTTATTCAGCGGAGGCCTATATTAAATGTTTCCCACTGCGAGGTACAGTCTATGTAGCTGTGTATGGATTTATTTAGCTCGCCGTGTGCCTAACATGACAGGAATCCTTTAGTGTAATTACTCATTCAATTAATTTAATCTAGTCGAAAAGAGTATATTGGATCGGATGCCTGTAGTCAATTCAATTTTAATTAATTAACGAATGCCTATTTCTCCATTTCGTAAGCCAACACGCAATTGTTTGTATTTATATATTTATGTTTGTGTATCTACTAAATGTAGAAATGTAATTAGAAGATATAAAAACCCAGAAAATTATCAGTCAAAGCAGAAGGTCTCTTGACTAGAGTCTTGTGAAATACATTGACAGTGAGGGACCCGCTTAACGCTTGTGTCTAAAATTGACAACACATCATATCTGATGTATGAACGTAAATAAGGACTGTAATGGCTTTTATGTAAACTTTGCCTCTACAGGTGCAGATTCGCAGATGTGTTGAGTTTTAATCTATATATCTAAATATATAAAAGAAGAAACTGACTGACTGACTGACTGACTGACTGACTGACTGACTGACTGACTGACATATCAACGCACAGCCTAAACCGCTGGGTCTATAGTTTCCAAATTTGGCATGTAGGTCCCTTATAAGGTCTAGGGGTGCACTAAGAAAGGATTTTTCAAAATTCACCCCCTAAGGGGGTGAAATGGGGGTCCAAAGTTTGTATGGGGAAACAAGATTTGTTAGACTATATTATTTGAAACTTCACCGAATTATTCCTAACAATAAATGAGTAAATACGTGTGTCAGCTTTTTTGAAAATTCAACCCCTTTAAGGGGGAAATGGGGGTGAAAAAATCTGAAAATCAATATGGGTATCGTTTCTATGGTTTATCGGGTCGCTGATTAAGAAAACAACAACCATTTTATTGTACAACGTGGCAGGCATGAAATATCATCCCCCAGGGGATGAAATAGGGGTCCAAAGTTTGTATGGGGAAACAAGATTAGTTTGACTATCGTATTTGAAACTTCACCGAAGTATTCCTAACAATAAATGAGTAAACACGTGTTTCAGCTTTTTTGAAAATTCAACCCCTTTAAGGGGGAAATGGGGGTGAAAAAATCAATAAATCAATATGGGTATCGTTTCTATGGTTTATCGGGTCGCTGATTAAGAACACAACAACCATTTTATTATACAACGTGGCAGGCGTGAAATATCATCCCCCAGGGGTTGAAATGGGGGTCCAAAGTTTGTATGGGGAAACAAGATTATTTTGACTATCTAATTTGAAACTTCACCGAAATATTCCTAACAATAAATGAGTAAACACGTGTTTCAACTTTTTTGAAAATTCAACCTCTTTAAGGGGGAAATAGGGGTGTAAAAATATAAAATCAATATGGGTATCGTTTCTATGGTTTATCGGGTCGCTGATTAAGAAAACAACAACCATTTTATTATACAATGTGGCAGGCGTGAAATATTATCCCCCAGGGGGTGAAATGGGGGTCCAAAGTTTGTATGGGGAAACAAGATTAGTTAGTCTGTTTTATTTGAAACTTCACAGGATTATTCCTAACAGTAAATGCGTAAACACGTGTTACAGGTTTTTTAAAATTCAACCCCATAAAGGGGGAAATGGAGGTGACAAAGTCTGAAAATCAACATGGGTATCGTTTCTATGGTTTATTGGGTAGCTAATTACGAAAAAAACAATGATTTTATAATACAACGTGGTGGGCGTGAAATATCATCCCCCTGTTAGGGTGCGATAGGGTTGAAATGGCTAAATATCAATATGGGTGTCGATTTATGGTATTTTGGGACGTTAATTACGAAAATGGCATCGATTTTGAAATTTTGGTATAGAAATAGTTTTAATCCCGGGGAAAGACATAGATTAGGGCAGCCCTTAAGGGGCTGAAAAGGTGATTGGAATGGAATGTTGTATGGATAATTTTTAACCGTTGAACTGATTTAAATGAAACATGGTATAATAGATAGTTTAAATTTCGGGAAACGACTAAGGGTAGTTTTCATTGAAAAAAAGTAACCCTTAAAGGGGTGAAAAGAGGTTTGGAAGTTTCTATGGGATTTGTTGAAGTCGGGGTACCGACTCCGATTCGCACTCAGCCGCGATAAATTCTCATGAAATCATTTATTTATTTATTTATATTAAAATTATTCGTTACACAGCATTACAGTAAAAACCGAGGCACTGCGAACTACAAACCAAAATATATAATAAAAAAATATATAAACAAAATATATCATGCTGAAAGCGTCTTTTAAAAAAATGGAATAAAAAAAATGTTCTCTTGAGAAAAACTCTTGAGGCGCAAGTAAGACCCACACTTGCCGGGTTTTTTTTATTTCCTAAAATCATTACTTAAGGGGGTGAAATGGGGGTTGAAAGATTTAATGGGGCTTTTTTAAACGTTGAACCGATTGAGATGAAACTTGGTATAGAGATAGTTTGTGTCCCGAGAAGCGACAAAATAGTATTTATTCCGAAAAACAACTCTTACGGGGTGCAAAGTAAAGGGGTTGGAAGTTTTATAGAGAATTATTTACAGCTGAACCGATGTAGATGAAATTTGGTATAGACATAGTTTGAGTCTCGGAAAACGACATAGGACACTTTTATCCGGAAAATCAACCCTTTTAGAGGTGAAAAGGAGGTTGAAGGTTTGTATCGGGAATTGATAACCGCTTAACCTATTTAGATGATTTGGTATGGAGGTAGTTTGAGTTCTGGGGAAGGATACATAATAGTTGTTATCCCAGAAGTCATTCCCTAAGAGGGTAAAAAGGGGGATCTATTACTAATTCCACGCAGAGGAAGTTGCGGGGAAAAACTTTTGTTCATTAGAGTAGAAATCTGCATTAATCATAATCTCTTAGTAAATAAGTTACTACAAGCAAGTCGTTGCTGGCGATGGCGTAACAATAAAAGAAATATTGCAACCATTTCATTAAAAAAAAATAAGGGAAAGCCTTCATCAATATGTCATATACCGAAACCTCCAGAAAGTAACAAATACTTTTCCGAAAAGCGCATCTAAATCGGTTCAGCCAAACGCGAGATAATCGCGGACAAACATATATACAATACAGAAATGAGGGTCAAACTGATAATCTCCTTTTTAGTACTTTTAGTACGCGGGCGAAGCCGCGGGCAACTGCTATGTGCATATAATTATGGACTAAATTCCTTCTGAATCTTCTGATGCGCTGTCTTTCGGAAACATGTAATCTAAAATATATTAATTATATATGTATCCGTCGTCTCATTTAACCACTGAGGCACTCCAGAATTAGCTCCGTCACGAGACGGACTTTCAAGCTGGCAATATCCTCGCTGACAGTCCATAAACGAGTAACACAACTATGGTCACGGAGAGCCTTTGAAAACACGATTCTCACCTCTTCATGCAGCTGTTGTACGTGCAAGCTGGCAACCTCGCTAACGGGCTCACCATTTCCTTTCACGTGTAATAGACGAATGGTTTCAGGCAGCATGAAAATATACTAATCTCACCTTCTTATGCAGCAGTCGTACGTAGAAGCCGGCAACGTCGCTAACTAGCTCACATTTTCCCGTCTCGTGTAATAGACGTGTGGTTTCAGGTAGCTTGAAAACATACTACATAGTCTCACCTCTTTATGCAGTAGCCGTACGTGGAAGCTAGCAACGTCACTGACAGGCTCACCCTCTCCTGTCACATAGTAGACGAGCAGCGAGCTCACAGGCGCCATATCCGCAGTCACAGGGAACCTGCGTAATACAAATGTGTTAATAGTTTACATAGACTTTCTCGTCTAAGCACTATTTATAGTCATTCTTAAGGAGCCCTATGGTCCACTGAGCAACCTAGGTAAATCCGAATAACGCGAGTGATATTTGGATTTAAAACTCAGGAGGAACTATTTTTTATTGAGATTCCACCCTAGGATAGAAACTAAACTAATCCACAAAGGGATTAGATATGTTAGTTAAGTCACGATATTTTCTTTTGCCAAAAAAATAAGATTTCATGTATAACTTATGGTATAAGATATGAGAAATATAATCAATAAAACTTTAACTGTTTCGTAATGTTACTAAATCTGTAGAATACATTTCGAGAAAATATATCATGACAAATATTTAAGACTGTATCGAGGAGGGTAAATTTTCAGAATCTGTCAAATTACCCCGATGCACACATGTCCAGACTTCACGCACACTACCACACTTTTGGGGGGACAGGTCATTCACCTCTATTTTTTTTAAGTTGGCATAATAAGTTTGACTACACCTCCTTTGAGAAACTGAACCCGTAGGTTGCATTCCAAGAAGACAGAGAAATAATCAATTTTATCTTGCTTTCCTTGTTTGTCCTGTTTATGTCACATATGACGTATTGAAATGTGATTTGATTTGGTTTGATAATGATTTGACGAAATGATTAGTACTTTTTTATTGCGGTTTGAGATACGACTTTTGTAAAGCTACCTATAAAAGTCACTTAATCAGATTGACAATGCCAATAACCACTCTATACAGCTCTCTATAAGGCGTAAAATCAAATGACCTGTATGTATAGCTGTAATAGGAATAGGACGGATTGGACAGTCGCCATGTCGGATATATCGGAGCAGGCAAGGTGGTCACAAGTTTCTGAACAAATCCTCTATATATCAAGGCAATAAAGTGCACGTTCAGATATTTTGAGTACGTTGATCGCTCAGATATATTTTACGGCGACTCTACGTAATATCTACAGCTAGGTTTTTTATTTTTCTATGCAATATTTTCAAAATGTTTATTTTAATTTATACATATTCGTTATTGGTTATTTGGCACTGCATGTCGAACTACACGCAGTACGCAACATGAAATAAACAATAATTCGACTTTCAATAAATTCAAATTTTATTTTTAACTAACGTTTCGTATACCGCCAACTGTTACAAGTTTGCCTACGATGCACAACTTTGTCTGGCTTGTAAAATATGGTTTTTCACGCCACCTGCTCGGAAATGTGGCAAAAGAAGATCAAAATCCAAGCTGGAAAGTAAGCAATTGCTGTAGCATCTGAACTACCACTACAAGAATTGCTATTTTGCAGCAATGAAATGTCATAGTAGAAAAGTAAAATCCAGTTATGTCATTGCATTTGACCCATAGAGTATATTGAATATTCGACCCACCAATGAGAATCATTTAAAATATTAAAAGGTCTTTTTTTGGCACCACTTTTTCATTCTTAAATTAAATAAGGTTGTTTATCGAACCAATTTACTTGTTTAAAAAAAAGAAACGTCAAAACCCATTCAGATCACCCTTAAGGCGTTTTTACCTTTTTAACCGTTTGTGGTTTTCTATCAAAAAGTGGGTAAGGAGTGAGTCGGATTGAAGCATGATTGAAGCAAACAACGTAAAAACGCTTCTTAAAAGTGAAAAAAAAGTTAAAAAGGTGGAGCGGGAAAAATACATATTGAATTGGATAATGTCTGACTGAAAAACAAGAAAGTTGTATTTATGCAGTAATTAGTTCAATGAGTGTAGAAAATGTTATTAATACGCTGGCGCCCACCGAAATTCAAGAAACAGGCTCAGGTCGCTAGAAATTTGTTACCAGTGAAATCGCGTCCTAAATAAGAAGGCCCATGAACAGTGATATTTTGTATACAATATAATATCCGACAAACAATTAATATTATGGAAGGATGGTGAAAAGAAGCATTTATTTGCAGAAAGTTACATGCTCGTTTACTTTATCGTGCTTGCGAAAAGCACATGAACCTTCAGTATACCTATAGTATCTATTAAAGTGTTTGTATTGTTATGCAAATTAATTTTTTATTTTATTTCCTCACAGTAGTCGTGAAAAGCACTATGTAATGTCTCGGCCGAAAGCGCTATAGGTGGACTCGTATCTTCGAGGGCCTCCCCTGGCGGGTCGGCCCTCGAACTAACTCGATCCACCTATAGCTTACTTTCCAGCCTCTACAACAATGTACTATTCTTCCCCAAACAGATTTATATTTTATTCCTAATAAGATACAAATAGCTGTTTGGTGAAGAAAACCGTGTTTTTCAAGCCAGGAAAAGTTGTGCATCATAGCCAAAGTTGTAGCGATTGACGGTACTTCTTTCGTGTGGATTTATTTTAGTACAATATTGAAGCCACGGTTGTTTAAATTTATCATATTTCTCAGCGATTTTCTCCCATACAGTGTTGGGGTTTGGGGTGGGGGCGTCTCATAAGTAATACATGGTTACCTTTATTTACCACTCAATATAGCCTAAACTAATAAAGATACTGTAAATTCATATGACTTTATTGTTACTGTTATTTATTTGGGTGACAAGCAGTTGGTTGGCTATACATCGGAACAAGGGCAAAGATAAGTTTGCATTCACCAATTTATTTTGGAAATTTAACTGGTAATAAAAGTAGTGGCAGACAAAACACACCTTCGGTCAAAATATTATTTAAATACACTTAATAATTCAAGAATACAATGTCTGCAACATACGGACTCATGAACCGATGACTGATGAGCTAACGAAAAGAAAGGTATGAAGCAACTATAAAAGCTTCCTTTAGCCATTTTGGTTGGTTAACCATGAAAAATATTTATATCACCTCTATTTTGCTTTCGGTTGCGCGATCATTCATAGCAAATATGGATATACCTATCCTATAAAGAGAAGACATAGGAAAAATATTCCCGGGAACATTAGGAATAAGCCTAGGCAATTTACTCGGGAATATTAGGAATTAACATTTTAGGTGGAGTTACCTGTACTTGATGTTCCAGTAAAGAGTTTTGTGGTCTTAGTTTTAAAATACAATTTGTATTCATTCAATAATTTCAAAATTCCCGAATATTCCATCGAAGTACCACCTGGGGAATATTCCCGAGAACAGCATATCACTACTACACCACAGAGATGGGCTTTACAACGCCATAAAGAAGCCAACCGGTAAGATGATTGATATATTTACAGTATGGCTAGCTCCAGAACTAAATAGTAGCCTTTTAAAATTTTAGTTGTAAGTATACTTGCTTCGTTCAGTCCAGTAAATATGTCGATTTTCACCGAATATTGATGAAATTAAAACTAATGAAATAAAAACTAAACTTCTGTTTCCTGACAAACTCTATAAACTGTATGTAAGTTAAAATCAGAAAACAACAATGTTTATTGTTTAATTTTTTTATAAATAGGTACCTACTTTGTATAAAGGTAATAGATTTCAGATAGTTCAGCAGGCACACAATCCGCCGGGATGAAAACTACACGTAATTCACTGCTCTCAACTGGGTCCTACCAGGAGACGAACTTAGATCTCGTCTTCCGCAGCATTCTGTTAAGAATAAACTATTCAGACGACCTGGAGTGATGTTATGAGCGCTCCAGATGATCGAGAGGCATGGCGTAACTGGCGTGAGCTCATGAAGCCCCTCTGTCCATAAGAACGACCACCGATTCACGTGTCTCTCAATTTGTTTGTGCTACAGGCGGAGACATTCTTCATTACGCATGTGGTGTACAAAGACTCGGTAGATCTGCTGGCTTTGTCATTATTTTAATTTCTTGATCTTATTTTCTTATCTCATCACATGTGCACTCAATCTTTTATATTCTTACAGCAAATTTAGCAAAAAATAAGTCGGTAAAACGGCCAATAAATAATAGGTAACACATTTTTCATATACTGCGAAAATATTATATACCTACAGGTAGGTAATTATTTCGCATATACTAAGTAAAATAATTAAAATTGTTAATAAAAAATACAAAATTTGTGCCATAAGAAAATTGTCAATCAAGTTTATTGACATTCTTACATTTTTTAATGTCGTAATATTATGACCAGCATAATAAACATAAACTCCAGTAAATAAAAGGTAATCCTAAAACTCTTTTCGCATTAAATAGCTTGCGACGAAACGAATTATGAGGATTCTGGTAGAAAAGTTTATTTTATTCAATCGTTAGTTGTATTTTTCTAATATTACGACATGTAAACATCAAAAAATATAATTTAATATGACACACGGTCTCTATTTGTTTTCCCTATTCATTTGGAATACATTCTGGCTACTGGTATCCCTTTTCGTGTACATATATGATTTTCTGTCAGAATAATTGTCAAAATGAAATGTCACAGGACGAAATTTGACGACACGTGTGCTTCCAATGAGGCCCACCGGCCATCTGAGTCAAAAACATTATTTGACTGATGTGGCGAATGTATGGGAATTTCACGAAAGTTTATGTTTATGATTGAACTTCTTCGTTGCATTTATAAGGAAAAATATGAATAACACTTTATTCTCTAGTCCATTTATCTGGCTTTCAAAATATCATTACTATTTAATAAGAATATGCATTTTTAATTCATGTTTTTCCTAAACCGCACAAGCGTATTTTTCAGTTTTTGTACAACTTTACTTCATTGTATTGAGGAAACTACAAATGATAATCGAGTACTAATTACTTTAAATTGTAGACACACTCTTTGTTATAACAATGATATAAATTATATAGATTTTTGTAAAGAATTGTAAACTCAGGAACCTAAACGGCGATTGCTGTTTTGCTGATTTTGGACGACGCCCTCTTAAGAAAAATATGCTACCTATTTGTTCTAATGAGCCTTCGCAATATTTTCCGTGCCATGCCTAATATGAACTTATTGTCAGCGCGATACACAAAGTGGATATTGATACGTAGCCAAATGTTCTTGAGAATTTTCTCTGCGTGTATTTTCTGTGGCGGTGCGGAAGGAAACTCGTAGGTAACAGGTTGACCTGTGCCAAACGGCTTTTAATACTACTCTTCCGTGAGTTCCGTTACAGTTAGTTGATACACAATAATATGTATTTCTTTACATTCCAAATATTTGTAAAAAAAATCAGGCTACTTATATATGTAAAAAAGAATTAATGTTATAGGCACTTATGCTATACTTTCACCAGCTATTTAATTAGCGCTAATCATAGTATTTGTAACAAAAAACAAGAATATGCTTTTTTATATTACCAAAACTATTTAATAATGGGAAATCATTAGTAACATAGCATCGGTCGGTAGTAAATTTTTTATTTTCGTAAATAGTTGATAAGCACCGTAAAAAAAAGATTTCTTTATTTTATTACTAAAACCAAGATAATCTTCTTCAAAACGCAATAAAATGATGCTTTGATTCCAGGATTTTCTTAAGCTTTAGGGTAATAACAAAATTCAGATTAAATATATACTTAGTAACGTTGAATTTATTTGGCACTCGCAGAAGATTTAGTAACTTTTTGTTTTGATCGGTACACAGTTTCGTCGGACCTCTTCGTCGATCCAAATAAAACCCTCCATAAATCCAATATCGCATAAAATCCGATAGCTATATAAAAATATTTATTTTTCCAATATAACGTCATTTGCTGCGTCGTAAAACGTTTTTTACGTTTATCTCGTATTGTGTAATGAATAACGATGATTTCTCGTGATTATATTAACAGTTATTTGCTGAAAATATCTGGAGAGTAAATGATATTTATAACAAAAATAATACCACGCATTTTGGAATAATTTATCAGCCATATTCAGTAAAAATAAAATTTAAATTAAATGGTTGCTGTACTCACTATATATATGTTACTATGTGCATACATGTACTACGTTGTCAGAAATAGTATGTTGCACAAGGTCAGGACAAAATGTTACACGCTTTTATTCTTCGTTCTACAAACTAACATTGTGTCGGATATTTTTGCGCACTTCGTTATAATATGTGAAATATTATTGCAGGTCTGTATACGTAAATATTATAGTACGTTGGAGCAGAGCCCGGGAAAGCAAGAATTGCCAGCCAAGCAATCGGATTCAGAATTTCATGGCCAATTTATCAATGAAGTCATTCATATGGTACCTATATCTATAAACGACCCAGCGTAGCGAGGCCGGATAAGAATTACGAGGCCAAGAATCCGTTTCACGCCGATGTATGTACGCTTTTCTCGAATTAACATGCATTGGATTTAAAGAAATAATCTTGTAGAGATTTTTTATTCTACTAGTAGTTTTTCTTATCTCATTGTTACATTAAATACAATAACAGCACGAGAAAAAAATACAAAATCAGCTCTGTTCGTAAAACCTTCCGTTATTTATGATGTCAAGGTTACTTTGCAGGCTTAGGCCTAAAATGTTTGTGTGAAATCTTTTACAGTTTTTCAAGTTGCTGCGCCCGAAACTGGATACTTCCGAGTCACAGAATAAATATTTTCTTTTTCAAGTCTATTATTCTATAAGGAACGTAACGAAAATATTTCATTGCATGTCTGAGAAAAATATTATTGCAGGCTATATATTAATTATTACATTTATTACGTTATTTTAAATATTATTTACATTGAAAATCGGTTTGTCTTTATTAATAAAACACGATTTTTGTTTTGCTTTTTAGCGAGTTTGAATTCATCCCAAATAAATGTATAAAATTCATAAAAAAATACGAAATAATTAATTCTGACGGACATAATAAAGAATGATCGGCTCCAAACGAAACGGAAGCTGATATATCGGTGCTGAAATTAACGATGTCATGTTTTAACGTTGAAACTGTTTATATTTGTCGGCAACCGAGTACACTTGTGACCTTTTGGCGTAGAAAGGCATTAAACGAACATACTTTTTTAATTACTCGCTCTCGAATTCTCTGTTCACTGCGTTATTAATCGTTCTGTTTTCAATTTGTTGTTTTATGTCTATCTGTTAAAACATACATAAGTTATAAACTTATAAAACATACAATACTAAATATATCATTCGCCATTTACATCACGTCTGAATGTATATTTACTATTAATGTTTGTTAGCGAGAACTTAATCCATGTATTAGGTAAATTAATTAAGGTGCGTTGGGGTAAGATAGAAAGGTATTTTTTAGGGGTAAGACAAAAAATCGTCCATATTCCGGAGCATAACAGACTACTTTTTATCTTACCCCTAAAAAAATACCTTTCTATCTTAACCCAACGCACCTTAGTTCTAAAAGCTCTATACTTGTACCTAATGCCGACGAGTATTTGGCATTCATGTATGAAAACAAAGGTAAATTATGTATCAATTGTTTTGTACCGGAACTGAGCTATTATGTTGTGCTAATATCAGGAGGTATACAGAATGCTACAAAATATCTGCACTTGATTCATTTTGGTCACGTATTTGTAAGCGGCTTGTCCTAATGAAGACTACGTACTTAATAAATAAAGATTTGTGATTAAATAGGTTAGCTATGATAACAAACATTTTTTTTTATAAAAACGGGACTTAATTGCGTATATTTTACCTAACGTCAACTGCTACAGCTTTGCCTACAATGCTCAACTTTGCTTGGCTTGAAAGGCATGTTTCTTTTTTTTACTAAACAACTATTTATATCTTATACCTGAGATGGCCGCCTTTCTCCAAAAGATATAAATATCTGTTTGGTGAAGATTAGAAAACCATCATGTTTGTTAAGCCGGGCAAAGTTGAACATTGTAGGCAGAGGTGTAGCAGTTGACGGTACTTCTATAATTTCGCCTGACGTGACATTACGATGAAGGTCGTAAGTGGTTTACGCAGGGTAGTGCGGACGTCTTGGGAATAGATTTTTTGGATTTTGCTCATTTTAGTAGTTCAGTGTGTAATATTGATAGCTTATTGTGCGGTGATCTATAAACAAATGTGCAGTTTATGAAGAATTAGTCTCATAACGCGTGTAGCCACTCTTTAGTTAGACGGACGGTTATCCTGGCTGGCCGCCACGTGTTTGTAAAGAATAGCTATCACTTTACAAATAACAAGGCCTCTACCGAATAACGTTGCCTATATTTTATTAAAAGTAATAAAAGTGAGATTAACGTATATACTCGACATTGGAAAAATTCCCATTACTTTAGACAAAGGGAGAAAGCCATTATATTTAAAAAAAAGGTCGTAAGTAGATTTGGGTCTACTTTTAATTAAATGACGAGTAAAAATCTTGTGATTTTAAATCAGTTCATCAGAGTTATGTTCACAAAATAATTGAATTGAACTTGGAAACCCTTCCACCAAAAACAAGCCTCCGCAGGCATGGGCGACATTCAATGATCCATCGCTTGCGAACTTCAGGTCATTTGCGGGATCCTGGCGTTTAAAGTCCGTTAAACTTAAATTACTTTTAAAGTTTAGCTTTAAGATGAATGCTAGAGCATGGACAAGGTTTAAATCGAGAATAGTTGAAGGCACTTTAGTTCTAAGTACACATAAAAGGGTTTGACAAACTTAAGTGATTGAAAACTATTTCTTAGTTTCTCTGGTATTTTCACTTTCTTTACGCACCTTTGGTTAATACTTTTTGTATGGTGAAGTAAATTCAGCTTGATTAAAGATTAATTTCTTGAATTTTGCAACTCGAAATAGACCCAACGTGTTTCTCTGGATACTTAAATATATTTTTATTTATTTATGCATGAAGCGAAAATATTTGTTACTAGCTGTGCCCGCGGCTTCGCCCGCGTGTATTTAGGCAGTTTGGGTTTTATATTGACTATTTCCAGACCAATATTCTCAAAACTTAGGTACGCGTTTCACACGTTAAAAAGTACATTATATTTGTTATTGATTAATTCTAGTATGATAACATAAGTAAGTCACTAAAATGCAGAGCCACGAAACATACTAATGCTAGTGGGCGAGTTCCTGTTGCAAAACGTGCTTCGAACAGGGGGCTGAACACTGTACCTATGGTAAGCGTGTGATTAAAGACGTACATAAGACGTAACTCAATGGCAATGTCTACGAAGGTCAAAGACCTTATCGTGTAAGGCCCAGGTTTGGAGCGTAGCAGGGAAATTATTTTCAGCAGCAGCCTAACAGGAGTAACAGGGCTGGGTATATAAACTCAATGATCAAGTGTCTTAGCGAAACCGAGGGCGGAAGGCCCGAGGGTTAGCGGCAATGTATGGGAAGGCTAAATGCCAAGTACCGCATAAGTGCCCAGGCACGGAACGTTGCAGCGAGAATTGTTTCAGCAGCAGCCTGAAAGGGACCGGACAAAACTCAATGATCAAGTGTCTTAGCGAACCTGAGGGCCGAAGGCCATGTATTAGAAGGCTAAAGGCCGAATATCACATAGAGCCCAGGCCTGGAACGTTGCAGCGAGAATTTATTCAGCAGAAGAATGACAGAGCCGGGTATAACCTCAATGGCCAAGTGTCTTTGCGTACCCGCGAGGGCCGAAGGCCCGAGGGTGAGCGGCAATTGTATAGGAAGGCCAAATTCCAAGTAACGCATAGTGCTCAGGCACGGAACGTTGCAGCGAGATTTGCTTCAGCAGCAGCATGAAAGGGTCCGGACAATACTCAACGGTCAAGTGTCTTAACGAACTGGCCCGAGGGAGCAGCAATGTATGAGAGGGCTAAATGCCGATTACCATATACAACCCAGGCCCGAAACGCCGCAGAAAGAATTTCTTCAGCAGCAGAAAATGGCAGGGTCGGGTATAAACTCAATGGTCAAGTGTCTTCGCGAACCGGAGCGCCAAAGGGCCCGAGGGTGAGCGGCATTGTATGGGAAGGCTAAATGCCAAGTACCGCATAGTGCCCAGGCACGGAACGTCGCAGCGAGAATTGTTTCAGCAGCAGCCTGAAAGGAACCAGACAAAACTCAATGATCAAGTGTCTTAGCGAACCCAAGGGCCAAGGGAGTGGCCATACACAATCCCATACATCACCGATCGCATAGTGCCGAGGAACGGAACGTTGCAGCGAGAATTGCTTCAGCAGCAGCCTCAAAAGAGATCGTATAAAACTCAACTGCCAAGTGTCTTAGCGAACCCGAGGGCCGAAAGCCCGAGGATGAGCGGCAATATATGCGAAGGTCAAAACCACATCGGGCACAGGCCCGGAACATTGCAGTGAGAATTTCTTCAGCAACAGCATGATATAAGGGTATAAACTCAATAGTCAAGTGTCTTAGCGAACGCGAGGCAAAAAGCCCAAAAGAGCGGCAATATATGCGAGGATCAAAGGCCGAATACTACATAGAGCCAAGGCCAGGTACGTCGCAGCGAGAATTTCTTTATCAGCAGAATGACTGGGTCGGGTATAAACTCAATGGTCAAGTGTCTTTTTAATGTATGGGAAAGCCAAATGCCAAGTACCGTATAGGCACGGAACGTCGCAGCGAGAATTGGTTCAAAAGCAGCAAAGGGACCGGACTTAACTTAATTCTAAAGTGTCTTGGCAATGTATGCAAAAACGCTAAGTACCGCATAGGGCTCAGGCACGGAACATCTGGACCGGACAAAACTCAGTGATCAAGTATGAAGGTAGACGCACTACTATTTAAAATTATAACCTTATATAAAGGAAAAAGTATCCTTAGCCTCCGGTGCCCCGGGCTGAAAACGAACCAGATTAGTTGATTTAATTTATGGAATAAAAAATCCCACAAGTTTAAGGGTACATATTAAGGCTGATGCAACGTCTCCGATACTTCACTTTGTATACATACGGGTGACCTCCGAGGATTACGTGACGCTTTCTATACAAAATGAAGTGTTGGAAGTGAGGTGTCAGAGACGGTCCGGAACACCGTGCATCATATCATATCATCCTTTAGTCGATGATAATTATATTTCCGGTTACTTTCAACTTTCACAACGAAATTGACTTGTTCGGAAAAAGAAGTGTCGTAGAATGTATTAGCGTCCATATAAACCACGGCACTTCTCTTTCCAAACAGTCTTACTTTAATTGGAAAAAAATGTTTTCAATTAATCGGGATAAAAACTACCCTATATGTTACCTTGGGGTATAAACTGTTATAATACAAAATTTCATGAAATTCTGTCCGGCCGTTTTTGCGTACATCGCGAACAAACTCACAGACAGACAGACAAAAATTCCAAAAATCATCAAAATGTATTTAGTCAACGTTTCTAAGACCCCCCAAATTAGATTTTCTCAAATATATTCAATGTACATTTTTTTTCTCCTTACGCGTTTATTATATGTATAGATTAGGTCCAAAAGATTTAGGCTGCGTCATAAAATTAATTGTTCATTGTTTAATTTGACCTGCATATAGTAATGCGAGCCCTGTACATTTTTACTTTAGCCCATATATGCCCATTTCGTCGTAGTCGACCTTTGGCATCTAAAGATTATACCCTCAGTTACACTCCTAATCCTTTTTTAATAAGTATGAGCGATTTTTTTACATGGTCGTAAATAACCCTCTAGATATTCGGGACTCTATGACCAACGTCAATGTTAAAAAATGTAATGTGGTCATTTTGCCAAAATCTCGAAAAAAAAACATGTCCTCTTTTTTCGGGCTAAATTTGCTTAATCTGATAGCCCTTCAGCTCTGACCCTTTACATTATTGGTTTAAGGGACATTGTTACCCTGTATATTATATAAATTATGTGATACACACTAATACTTCATAAATAAGCCCAACTGATCGGCAGCAAATGTTAATCCGGCCAAAACTCACTGACAGCGGCTGTGATGTATGGCGCCGGTGGGTATTCAGTTTTATACATCTCGTGAATTATGTCTGTATTTAGCCCAGCTCTATTCCCTATGGATACGTTGTGGTACTATGCTTATTTTGAGTAAGTTCTGAAACTGTTAAGTAGCAGAGATCGTAGTAGAAGTATAGTAGCATTGGTCAAAATCGCAAATAACGGAATTAAACGGGATTATTAAACCACTAGCTTTTGCCCGCGAGTTCGCCTGTGAGGTATTAGTAATCTGCCCCCCTTTTTACCCCCTTGACTTTTGGGATAACAACTATTATATATTTATTTATCTGTTGCTTGAATAAAAACTTTATAGGTAGGTTAGATTTCCCTTATGATATACAGCCTTGGCCAGAAGTATTGAGCATAGGTGTTGTTTGTTTACAATTTTTATGTTAAGCATTATTTCCCTATCCTATCAATGTACGGTAACGGTAAATGTTATATTTTATTTATAAATATAGAAAACTTCACTTAATAACACTTTCAAGGTACTTAAAAAATATGAAAACAGAAGGTACCAAAAATGTAAATTTTAGTCGGTGCGACATATTGCAAATATTCTATGCAGTTACTACTAACTTCAACAAAACATGCCTATTAGTTTAAATTAATTGACAAAATAACTTAAACAAAGATGGAAACGATGGACTAAACTTTCCAGTTTTGTATGAAAATCGCATTGGTGCTCAACACTTCTGGCCAAGGCTGTATTATGACTGTATTGTGCTAATAGATAGATTGTAAATTTTTGTTATCAAAGGTATGATCAGTGTACAAATATGACCCTTAAGGCATTTATCCAGCGTCGAAAGGTGACAAATATGTTTCCGGTCTATTGATGGGTTACTTTCAGATGCTTTCAAATCGGTGAACTAACGGAAATACACGTATGTTGCCGAGTGGGAATAATCCTTTTTTTGCTTTGGCAACCGTTGGCCTAGTTTACAAGGTTTCAATTGAAAAACCACCAGAAAGTTGTAGTGAAGCCAAAAAGTTTGGTTGTAAAATAACTAAATATCTAAAAGTGTATGTGCATTTGCAATAAAGGCGAAAAGGTTAGTAGGTATAAAATTTTCATATGAAAATTTAAGTGAAAATAAATTTTAGATCGTTAAATATGTTTATTTTATATTGTTTTATTGGATAAGCACTTTTAAGTTACGCTAATTGAAAAAAATATGAATGAATTACAGTTATCGTGTTTTTTTTTCAAAGATTAGATTACTAGGTTAAATACTATCTACTCTAACATATTGAACACAAGAGATACGTCTAAATTTATTTCATAACATGACTGACAACGATTCTGTTATGTTTTTCTATCGTAATCGGTACATCATTGTCACTCTCAGTGTTAAGGATATAAGCTTGTCTCTTTCTTATGTGGATGACAAGAGTTCACCAGCACGTCCACACCTCTCGTTGTTGAAGCGCTTCTAAAGTGAAATGAGTAACCCTATGGGTACCCCCATTTTTGATGGTTCATCTCTTTACAACCACTTCACTTTTGGCGCACGCACAAAATATATAGTTTTAGTGCCTGAATTGTTTAAAAGATGACTGTAAAAACATTACCTAAGAATTTAAAATTGAAACTTAAGTCGTACATTTACAAAACGACCGTATCTTATACACTAAACCGTATTTACCGCCCTACATAATTTCATTACTGTGCTGCATTTTATATTACTCGGGTAAAGAGCCTTTTACACGTAACACTTTCAGCGCTGTGTAAAGCAATTGTGATGCTTTTAGCTCGCATCGGTAAATTGACATTTGAGCCCTGCGTTCGACCTAAATGTTTCCAGAGCTCTAGCTAGGTAACAATAGCGATACAAACAAATAATAAACATACTTTGTTACCAATTGTTCTTCTAAAACTTTGATTTATATCTTCACTTTCAGGGTTAGAGTAAAGTTATGAAAATTAATCTTATTCTTATTTCGACATTCAATAATGACGTAAGTTACCCAGGTATTTAATATGTAATAAAAGAAAGAAAGAAATCGTATCTAAACTACTTGTGGAAAAAACTTTTAACGAGTTTTGTCTCGCCAAGGCCAATCCGGCCTAAAATTTTCCTTATTTATTTCGTTTTTCTAAGCCTCCAGGAACTTGAGGGCTCAGTGAAAAGCCGATATTTTTCCAAATCCCAACGTTGTCAGTTCACAAAGATGCCGTTAATAGGGTTCTGTTTATGAGGCATCTGTAGAAAGGAGCGCAAATTGGTACGGAGTTAGTGCGGCCCGCGGGACCCATTCATCAACACCACGTCTGGTCTGCTCTTCAAACACGAACGAGGCTTCGCCTGTTATATTCCTACTTTTTTGGTTTTATCGAATTCATACAAAAAAAATTATCCTATGTCGTTAATGTTTGTTCTCACCTGATGGTCGCATCGGAAGATCAGGCGCTTACAATCGCTAGCACCATGCCTGAGATGAGACCTTTATTGGCACTTTCATTTTATTTATTTTTTTCAATGTATTTCGTTTGTGTATGTGTCTACGAATAAAGTTATTCTTTTCTATTCTATTGTAATGAAAAAAAATTAAACGGTTTTATACACACTCTGGTTTAATAAACTGAACTACGTTAGTGACATTAGGTACCTAGAAGCACAATTTTGTAAAAAAATCGCTTTGTTCCAGTTAACTTGAAGTGGTTCACGCCTGTTTCTCTTCAATTTCTTCAATTGTACAATCCCCGCGAGAAAATAAATAGGTCAGCATTTAAATACTCCACCCGGGCGATCCTCGAAATACATATAAATCACACAGTCTAAGCCCCGCGCACTTTCCCAGGAAGTTTTTACAGTCCGCTTACCAACTTCTAAACGCGGAACTTGCCGTGTACCTCTGTGCCTAAAACTCTTGTGAATTTCTAACTCTTACCGACACGAAAAGTTACCGTGTACGTTGTTGGAAACGCCATGTTTTCCCGGAGTTTCTTCCGCGGACATTAAAACGACTTTAAAAAGGAAATTAGAAAAAAACACAACAGGCGTAATCTTAACAAAGATTTTGGCGCAGTAAAGTGACGAACATTCTAAAAAGTTAATGACCCTTGAATGAAGAGATTTGGGTGAATCTTAATTTATATGAACCTATTTAGTAAAGTCTGCGCTACTATTTATATGAAATTCTTCCAAGAAAGTGTAAAACATGATTTTGAATTGTTGACAAAACCGTTTTAGTAAGCAGGAGAAGTGGCTAAGCAGAAGGTGTGAAGTCAATAAGAACGTGTTCAAAATGATCTTGATTTTGAACATCTCGCCCGCATAGCTAATTCTGCTGCTAACTGTACTTACCTAATTCATTTTATATAGGGACCTAATTTATGTTATTTATTAATAAAATATATCGTGAATGATTGTTTTGTTCTCATTTGCGGTGGCACTCTAATCTAAATCATGTAAATTTAAAAAGTACAGGAGTTCGATTTTTGAAACTCACCGGGTGACTTATTTCGTACTAAATAGTCATCGGCTGCATACAAAAAAAGGCACCGGTGAGATTCAAAAATCGAACTCCAGGTAACAAAAATATCTTTCAAATTCACATTTACTTTATTTTTGTACAGTCGCCATCAGATATACCGTAGCGGCCAAGGTGGTCATAAATACACGACAAGTTGCATGTTCAGATATTTTTGAGTACCGTGACCGCTATATATCGAATATTTGATGGCGACTGTACACATAAATCAGGCTAGGTATAAACGAGTCGGATTCGGATGTTTTATATACTTAAATTAATTATATTTCCGAATATTGTCATTCCTTGTTTTGATATTAAGTAGAAAAATACAGTTCGAAATTTAGCCTGGTCATAATTTTATTGATCAAAATAGTGCCCATTAGTGTAATTACTGATTTTTCCAAAATGGTGGTTCCTATTACAATAAATACATATTTAAACACGTTATAAAAGAGACACCCACAAAAATTGCATTATCCTAATTCGAAACTGGCAGGTAAGACAATTCACAAAAAAAGGTAGGTATTCCCTTTTCCATGGGTGAAAAAAAGTTTCAGAATACATGCATACTTTACTCGTAATATACTCGTAATATTATATCATCGCAATGGTTTACGTAATGGTTAAACTTAAAGCTTCAGCTGTTAATCTGTCAAATAAAACACTTTTCTCTCTATCACAGACTTAAAAATAATCATTAGGATCTCAGGTAATTATGATGTACTCGTACTATAATTTAATTCATGTTTAGTGCTTAGGACTATGACGAATTGTTTTATGCCAGTCAACCATCCTGTAATTAAAGGGTAGATAACGCCTCATGGCATTAAGTCCGCCATTTTTACATTAAGTTTATCTTTTGTCCAATAAAGTTATTTAAAATACCTACCCATAGTATAAAAATATAATATAAAAATATTTTTTTATCTTTTTGTTTTTTAAAACGATTAGTCGTAGGTACTATTAAAATCCAGACTGTTAGATACTTAACCATAGAAGCGTGGGACCGAGAGTTGTGGAAGTCAGCGGGAGAGGCCTTTGCTCAGCAGTGGGACACTACTTTAGGCTAATAAAAAAAAAACCGGCCAAGAGCATGTCGGACCATGCTCAGTGTAGGGTTCCGTAAACTGAGACCATTAATTCAAAAGGTCGTTTCTTACGGGAAATTTGGCGGCGCTTACGTCTTTTTTACTTACGTCCTTTCACTATGGGTTTTTGAATGATAACTCAAAAACGGCTCAACCGATTTACATCAATATAGTTTTCATTGAAGGTACTCATTAGGCCTCAGTTTAATGATTTTTTTCAAAATTTTAGGACCCACGATTCAAAAGTTAGATAGGGGGGGGGGGGAGACGCCCTATTTTAAACTTTCGGAGCTATTATTTCCGAAAGTATTAGTTTTATCCAAAAACTGTTTTAGAAGACCCTAATTCTTTTTAAAAGACCTATCTAACGATATCCCACACAACTTGGTTGAAACGAAAAAAAAATTCGCCCCCCACTTCACGTGTACGGGAGGTACCCTAACAAAATATATTTTTCGCGTTTTTATTCTACCATTTTGTCGGCTTAGCTAATGCACATATTCAAACCAAATTTCAGCTTTCTAGTGCTAACGGTCACTGAGCTAGACCGCGGACGGACGGACGGACGGACGGACATGGCGAAACTATAAGGGTTCCGTTTTTGCCATTTTGGCTACGGAACCCTAAAAAAGAAGATGATTTTTGAAAACGTAACTTAGTTTTAATTAAATTCGGTTATCACCAAATTTTTTATGCAAGCTCAGCTGGAGGCTAATGGTTTTTGCAAACTAATTATTATCAGCTAGTAAGCCATTTAAAACTTTGTAATGACTTTCTAGTTCCCAAATTTGCAGATTATTTATTCAGTTTTCGTAAGAGATAAAAGTTGTTTAGCATGTTTTCGACATTTATGTTCTTTAAGTGAAGAAAGTTAAGCAATTATTTAAATGTCTGGACGAGAATTTATTTAGAGAAGTACATTTAGAAATGAAAAATATGATAAGTTGTCAAATTATTTTAATAGGTATATAATTATATATCACTGGGACAAATAATTTTTCTAAAACTCAGAGGACTAGCTATTCGGATTAGCATCCATGATATTTAGGATCTAAATATTTATGTTGTAAGAACATTGATGGTCATGTAGTTTTATAATGTTAATATTTTTAGGGATTAGGTACCTACCACAATTTATTTTTGAAATATTTTCCATTATCTTTATACCTCTTCTTCTTCTTCTTCTTCCTAGCGTTTATCCCGGCTTGGGGTCCACTTGACATTGCCGCTTGACTAATTCCATTATCTTTATACTTATTCATTATAATCAGTCGCCATCACATCATTCACCTAATTCACTATTAATATTTATTTTTCAACCACTTATTATTATATTAGATATCTGTTTAATGTAACTGCGCTCTATTCGCTATGTGCGAAGTGCATGGTGGGGGTAACGAGAACGATCGCAGTGCTCAATGTGACAAGAAATGAAACTGCAAATCCCCTGTCTGCTGTCAAAATAGTGAATCAGCCAGTTACATTTCATATAAGCAAGGAATAAAACCTATTTATAAAAAAGGAAAAAAAGAGATTGACCACCTGCCCAAGAGATGGCGGCACAATCAAGGAACGCAACAAATATGATAGCAACATGAAATCAATTTCCGCACCACACCGCACTATTTGATCAATCTCCCCTATTTGCCAAATAAAACTATGTTATCGTGCTAACGTGAACAGCCGTGCAAGTTGCAGATCCAAATAATTAGAAATGTTATCGGTCTAGAAATGTTCACAAGAAATATAAGACATTGAAAAGTTAAGAAATGGAATGTATCAAAATATATTATAATTATTTTAGAAATTTTACCAGTTTGGAAACTTTCCGTTGGCACATCAGTACTTACGTGTAGTTGAAACGGCAGAGGTCGGCGTTGTCAGCGGCGTCGCGCGGCGGGACGGCGGCCCAGTGTACGGCGCGCCCGCCCGTCGTCACGGCTGCTAGCAGCCTCTGCCGGCAACCGCAGGATGACCACACGGTCGCGCTCGCCACGCCGCCCGCCTGTTTAACGTGAGCGTTTACTCTGGGATGTCACTGTGTTGTTTATGTTAGTTTCATGTTTCTGTAGGAATATATTATAGCAAGGGCAGTGTGATCTAAATTATGTTGGTTTATGTGTAGGTAAACTTTAACCGCCATTATTATTATTATTCAGTAAAACTCGCTTAAGAAGATTTTGAATGGGCCCAGCGAAAACGCATCTTAAAGGAGAATGCGTTTCATGCGAGACTGTCCTACAGGATCTTGAGTTGCAGAGACTGATATAAAATAGGTATTGGCATTATGCGAGAAATCGTTTTAAACGTGATCGTATTAAGCAAGATTATATTGTAGGTATCTGATACTACGTGAGACAATTTGACCACGTAAATGGCTTCTTCATAAATTATGGCAGAGTTGAAGTTTTGACGCAAGGCGGTTAAAAGTTCAATAACCATTTCTAGAAACAATAACCCATCTATATACAAATATGTCTGGATATTCCAGAGATGAGACATATGCTATAAATACATCCTTACTTGCGTATGAACCTATTTTGAAACAATTTCAGTAATTGAGCTGACCTGAAGAGGAGTCGGTAGATTTTCTACAAGAAGATAACACTTGGAGGTGGAATTCCATCGACGAATCCTTTCTCGAGCCAGAACGTAGTGTGTTTCAATCTCCTTGCCCTCCACTGCTACGAGTTCAGCCTGAAACAAACATTGTCTATGAGCTTAGACTATTCAACCAACCGGACCGGCCATGTCTGTTATTTTCTATTCAAAAAAAGTCTGCCGATTTGAGCGGGGGAGGGGAACGTCAAATGTATATGGCACGTCAAAATATCCACGTCAGATACACGTCAGACCATACAATGAGTATGAACACTGGTCATATATTTTCGGCAGAGGGGAACGCCTGTCAATGGCCGCTCCGGTTGAATAATTATTTGAATATGAAAGCCTACATTTGACCCTCTATGCAAGGTGCCCATCACGCAGAAAGTATTTCAGCGCTGAATTGCGGTTTTTCTGTTTCTCTAAATATTCTGTGCGAGAATTGTGTTCGTTCAATGTAAATTTCATATTTAACTCTCTTAAACTCCTCTAGTTAGAATTGCTCCCTAGGATCTAATAATACTCGTACATACTAAGTATTCATCTCAGCCGTACTTATTTATACCGTTTCGTTATTTTCAACATAATATTTTTCTCGAGAATCACTTGAATAAAACATCCAATACTCGATATACATCATACGACCCTAGTTTCTATCATTTTATCCTCTTTGCGCCCCCATAATTTCAGGAAAAGCTGAAGACTCAAACCGACAAAACTCTTCCCGTTAAAGGATAAGCTAGGCAGCTTACAAAAATTATAAAACACACGTAAAAAATAAAAATACATTTTTCTGTCGCTTACTGCGTTATTGCGAGGGTCAAAATAATATTGCCTCGCCTGCTTCTGACTGATACGCGGCTTTATTACATTTCATTTTTATGTTTATTGAATTTCTGGTTTTCTGCCAGTGCAGTACCTATAAGGAAATTGTGTTCATGTCGTAAGTATTAGAAAGCTTTTTTCTTGTAAAAGGGGAAAAATTTGACTTGTTTTATTCTGTAGAATTTGAGAACATAATATTTTATTTTTGGCAGCTACTGGCATGCTATGCATACGAGGAAATCCGGATTTTACACCTATTTTCCTGGTTACCTATTTTCCACCTTTTTCTTAAAGTCCACAAATTTTCTCTGCAGCTAACCGTACACTATACAACATATTATTTATCATATCTTATCTTATCTTATTTTGCATTCCCTTATTCAGTACCTATAAATTTACCAAGCAGGTACTTACGATACTTACCTACATATTTAAGAGGGCTCAGTAAAGTCCAGAAAGTTTCAATAAGTATGTAAGTTGGCAGGTCCAAAGGAATATTCCTTTCATTTTGTTCCACTGGAGTGACTATATCTATTATTAAATAAAATAAAAAAGGCCTCTTTTTGCAGTATGAGTATCACCTTCACATCTATTATATTTTTGTGGTACCAGTGAGAAGCGTTTCAGTATTGTGTTGGATTTAGTTTTCCTCATTATAATTCAATGTTTTATAATGACTATCTAGTGACTTAGGCGGTTATCACACTGGCGCGGATCCGCATGCGGCACCGGTGCGCGAGCGAGATAGCGCTCTGCATGTGTATAGCGCTATCTCGCTCGCACACCGGCGCCGCATGCGGATCCGTCGTCAGTGTGATAATCGCCTTTATACATGTTACATGGACAATACTTATTTTTTAGATACATACTATTTGTATGTATACGTATCGCGTGTCATTTTCTGAAATGAATAACTAACTGTAAGTATTTAATTGTTAGTAGTTTTTGCACAGCGAACTTTTTTTTTCTAGTTCGATCAATTTATTTTGGATCAGTTAGTACACAAACTAAAATATAAGTAGATATCAATATTTTTACTTTATTTTTGCGATTAATAAAAGATAATACCGGTTTTCTAACTTGGGCCAGATCATGGACATTGAACAAATTCATGGTAAATTTACTGGAAATCTACTTCAAAGGAAATCTGTTTGGTGACTGAGCGCACAGGGGCAACTCCGTATTTAGAAAAACTAAATCACCAAGCCAAACACATTTATTTAAAGGTTCTATTTTGATTTAGGGTTTCCTATGATTACAGTTAAATTCAAGAAAGTGGTCTGCTGATAAAACCTGATTTCAAGTAACTGAATAATTATCAAAAAAAAAATGTTTTACATCTTCATGAATTTTAAACCCGTCGATCCTTCATCACGCGTTTTTTTTAAGTTCTTAGCTTTTGAGTTACTGATACTTTTTTTTCAGTTTATGTACCGTGGTCAGCTAATTCTACGATAAATTAAAGTCTACAGTAGCTATACTTTTACGCTATAAACAAGTAATTTCAAATCAGATACTTGAAATTCAAATGGTTTGTGTAGATACCTGTTTACACTGTCAATTATGAAGTTTACACTCGCCATTAAGTATATCAAAACAAGTATTAAATAGCTTGTTTCCGGTTTTATTACTAAATATAATATAAATACGAACAAATGAATAATGGGGCGAACAATGTCATGTTAATTAGCCACACCTATAAGTTTCACGATTCCTCCCATATTATGTATGGGATAGTTGTGTACTACAATTATTTCCCGATTTGCGTTTAATCTGTGGTACCTATAAGCGACTATACATTTTCACTTACTTTTGGTACATATTACATATTTATGTTTTTCAGTTAGATGTAATATTAGTTGGTGATCCTAAAATGAAATTAACTATTGCGACAATATGCATTGCGGATTGCCGTACCATAAGCAATCACTTTCAGGGTTTTGGGATCTATATTGTAGCAAAAATCGATTTTTTGTATAAATCTTTATTTCATGCCACTGCATAGTCTTTTGTTAATTTTTTCCATATTATATGATGTAAAAAAAACTTTTTCATTTCGGACGTAAAATTAGTTGAAATGCAATTGTGTGTGATTAGTTTTTTATTTTGGTTTTTATCTTATTATGTTTTCTCGTTATCTGTTTATGAAGTTTATCAAACAAAAAAAAACATTTCTCTCTCTGATCCGAAGAATACGATCAATTGTTGGAAAGCGGCCAAAGCACCCGACAAGCGCCGCAAAGTTTGAATTCTAGAGTCAGATCGAAAGTTCGTTAGGTACGTGGTTCGACGAAAATGCTATGTATTTATGCGACTAAAGATAAAAAGGGCAATGTTAAATTGTGTCGCAGAAAATGTGCAGCGAAGAAATAATCAAGCTACAATGTTTTAAATTTTGTTAAAATCCGACACTTTTGCGAAGACTTAAAATACATAAAAAAAGTTTCCGAGTTTGCCAAGTGTCGTCAGGTCTAATGAGATTGATCCAAATTCACGAATTTCCTTAAAGTATTCATGTTCGGTCTCGACGGGCAGAACTTTTTTACGCGGATTCTTTATTTATTATGCTCAATATTGGCAAAAAAAAGTTTAATGAAAGTCTTCTGGTGAGTTTGTTTGTTATTTTATTACTTAACAGGGCATCCGGTAAAATTTAGTTTCCTATAACTGTGTACAAAATTTAAAAAAATAGTAAGTGCGATTTTTATATCTATCACAGATAAGTAGTAGAATGAAGTTGTTCTTATGTTCGAACAACCGACCAATGTTTGACCGGGTCGCGGAAAATCAAAGAAGCGATGACTGAATGTCGTGGAGGCTGACATGAGTGAAATCGGGTTTGTAAAAGAAAACGCCCAGGACCGTGCAAAGTGGATAAAAGCGACCAGGAAACCGGACCGTGGCAATAGCTGGGAGAACGCTAGGTAGAAGAAGAAAGTTGTTGTTATGTTGCATTATTAATATTACCAATACTCGTACTGATAATAATATTGTGATGTATGATACGCCCATATTCAGCCCCTTTTTTTATTAAAATAATTTGTTCTGCTGTCGTAGAAAAGGTATTATATGGAATTTCGTATGTCAGTATTCTATTTCAAATATTAAAAACCCTTCTTATGTGACTTGTGCATAAAATATTAATCAAGCAATTGTATAAAATGAAAAATGAACAGGTTTAGGTATACTTTTATCCAATATATTTTATAATTTCAATTTAATTAAGCAACTTCAGGTATGCCAACAAAAGTTGTTAGGAATATAAATTTATGTTAAACATGCTTACTTATATTATTTACCCACAAAATGGCTTTTGAAGGAGATTTCAAGCGCAGTAGTAAATTAAATTTAAAATGGGATCTCCTTAAAGCTGTCTGCAGTCGAAGCTCAACCAATAAAATGACAGAGATGGAGCTACGAGTGCTTATACAAAATTGCAAATGGATTTCTCCTCATTTTGATTAGTGAACGTTGAATTTATTTATCTCGAATCTGATATTTAAAATTGATGATTTAGTGGGTTTTATGCAACTTATAATTGATTATCTATTACTCATTCCCATCTTAGAAGTAGGTAATTTTGTAGGGTCAAGTTTATTAATTACATACATATACATCTATAAAATACTCGTATACTAATTATCCTTTTCCTGTAAAGTGTTTTTAATATTGATATTTTCTACACCCTTTGTTCCACAGGGAAACCACATTGAATATGGTTAACGTATTTCCACAACGATAGGTTAACGCAATAAGGTAACCAATTAATAGGGTTACCCTATATAAAATTAACCAAATGAAGGGGTTTTCCGTTCCTTGCTCCTTGCCTTGTTGAGTATGAATAAAAAAGTAAGTAAGTAGTTTGGCATTGCTAGCATCCGTTATAGCGGATGGTATAAAACGCAGATTCCTCTCGTAAAACTACAATAACTGTGTTTTATTGCGATCTCTCATATAAAAGTTTCCAACTTAGGTACGTTCAGACGTGAAGCAGTCGGAAAGTAGGCAGTTGGTAAGAGTTATTTTGTATCTCTGTTTAGCTACCAAGTTTTAAATATTGCTAGTATAAAATGTCACTAGCAATATCAAAGAATTGAAATAGCTACTACCTATAACTTACCTGCCGATTATGGAGAACATACACTTAGAACGAAATAGGAATACAAAATAAAAAAAATGAATAAAATATAGTCCACACTATACTAACATAATTATTTTTTTATAATCAAAGACAAAGGGAATATATAATTATATGCAGGTGTACCCAAAACTCAAGGTGTCTATTTCAAAATCTGCAAGGTATAAAAGAGTGAGGCTAAACACGTTCATAAAGTAGCTACCGTTGCAATTTATTCGTACCTATAAATCTCAATCTTGTAGTCTAGACCCCACATGCGGCTAGCGGGAGCGCCCCGCAATAACGCTGCAAAAGCGCTAACAACAAGCTATTTCAAGCGGTAATTAATTACTTTAACATGTTGGAATTAAGTAAGTCAAGAGCAGGTGTCTTTGTACGTTCACCGCATGGCAGGTTGGAATGGAACTTCATTAAATTTCTAACAGGTTGCGGTGAGCCTTCCGACACAGAAAAAGTGTTTCTCTTTAAACATTGACTCTACCTTTCAACGCTTTGAGTGTCGAAGAAAAAGCTTTAGAATATATTTTTTGAGAGATAAATAATAATATTTTCAGACACGGTTTGTAGAAGTCATACTCGTAACAGTATAATCGTGGCGTAATTAACATTTTCACACAATAAGGTTTAGTAAAAAAAAAAAAAATTCTCCTACATCCTGTAGGCGGAGTATAAGGAAGGTGGTCTTATAGACCCCATCCTCAAAAAAAAATTCAATTCACGTCCTAAATTTGAATTCCAAACGTGAATTTTAATTTTTTTAAGGATGGGTTACTGGTTTAAAAGACGACCTTCCTTATATTGTGCCTGTGTGTGTGGGAGAAAAAATTTTTTTAGACAAAACCTTATTGTGTTAAACTGTTAATCTGTTGTCTTTTAGACCAGTACCCCATCCTCAAAAAAATTAAAATTCACGTTTGGAATTCAAATTTCGGACGCAGGGCTGTATCAACCATGTTTCGCGCAATGGTAGCACCGTAGTAGGTCTCCTTAATTTCTCATGTCTAATCATATCTAATTCGAACGCGCAACTACCGTCGTCAATTGTTTTTGCCCGCGGCCCGCTCAGTTTTTTTTTTCGTAGTTGAACTACTCGTTGTTTACTCTGGTGCAGGTGTAGGGATATTCCTTTGCGAAACTGATTCTAATTTAGATAATTCTAATAACCTTCACTCGTTTATGCGCAGCGCGAAATCGAAGACGAAGCCAGAACGAATTTGGTCCATGCGAAGAAAATACGATTTCTGATTCTATTCTACATAACAATAACTTCTATGAAAAAACTAAGTGAAGTCACGCGATGTCGTAAAGTCAAAAATGTGGTTAAAGGGGGTTCATACTCAGTCTTGGCCGAAACTAGTCAATCTTGACAGTTTATAGGTACAACAAGCTATATATAATTTGTGTACAAAATTTAACACCTAATGGATTGACTGGGAAATGATTAAAAGGGTGTTATAAATTTGTTAATATACGATCCTAAATACAATTCTGTGCTAACGGCGTTAGCGGCAACAACTAATTAGTATTTAATAACCAGTTTAATAGCGCTATTATTTTTTCATTGTCGGTTCTTTGGTTACTTTTAATCAAATAATGACACCTTACATTTATTACACATAGAATTGAGATATCTGCAAATATAAAAATCAAAGAGTAGGTAAAGAACTACGTTCCAAAATCAATCGTGATAAGATTGATGACACCAGAAAAAAGTAAGCTGTTGTTTGTCGGCTAATATACCTACGCGCTACCTAAGGTACCTTACCCGGGGCGCGACGGTGATTGATACGGCACCCGCCTCAAAGTTTTTACGCACTCAATATTCATTTTACCCGACAAAACTTCAAGTTTCGATGGGTCTAACTTCTAACTAATTATTAATTCTCTTTTGTTATTCTGCCCAGTAAAACTACGCGCGTTGAATAAAAGCGTAAAGGTTAAGGGAGAGTGCCGTGATTTAGTACCTTTATGCCAATATATTTTTATAAGAATGGATTTGTGAAAGTTATCACTTAGGTACACGATATAACAAGTATTAATTTATATGTCTATAAAGTGCAATCGATTCCATTGTATTAATATATTTTACAGTCAAAAAAATTTCTCCTTCGCCGATTTAAACTTTTATGGGTATTATACATAATTACGGTTACAAACAAATGCGTGGTTTAACCAGTAATATTACATTTTTTTCATGCATGGTATCAATCGATTCGTTTTGTTGTGAGGATCAAATGTCCAATTGCCTTAAATCAACATAAAATACAGAAAAGAGACCTAAAGTCTGAGATTTGCATTTGTTTCTCAAAACGCTCCTAACAAAATGATATGAAGCCGTGACGTCACAAAAACTTTAAGCTCGAAAATAATTGCACACAAAAGTTTGTCGCCAATTTTTTTGCATGAAATTATTAGTTTAAATAATCATGATTTAAAATTTTCATCTCTATTATTTTTAAAACGTAATTTCATCGTTTTATTCATAGTTTTAAATGTCACTTTCGAGTGCTCGATTCTCACAATCACCTCAAAATCACCCCTCTCATATCTTTGAACCATTTCAATAGATTTTTTTAAAGTTCAACATGTGTAATCCTCCCTATTCCAATGACAGCGTTGTTCTCGAATGTCAGTTTTTGATCTATTCATTTAAGCTCTGCTTTTGTTTATATTCAAATAGTCTTATTAACATAGCTAATACATTTATTCAATTTAGTTATTATACATGGTGCCGTATTCTAATTTTAAAATACTTAAACAATACATTAAAAACACAATACATCTCAAACATAACTTCAACACTCAACCAATAAGGCGTTAGGTGTATTGTGTTGTTATTGCATTGGATTTGCATTGAAGTTGGATCGTGTCTGTGCGTGTTTTAAAGTTAGAATACGGCCCCCTATCATAGTAACAAAATCATAATTAAAATTAGCAACTTCTCCGTTAAAAGTACCTCGTACTAATTGATGTAACATGGAATCTCGGGTAATACGGGCTGTTAGTTTAGAAGACCCCGCAGGCAGTAGCGCTCACTCAGCCCCTAGACTAATTTCATTAATCCTATCATTGATTGGATTTGCTGAGCTAGAGAGTACACGCTATGTTTCCTTTGCTTTTAGTTAAAGTGGGTAATGAACAATTTTTTTATATTAACGAGCGTAATTCAAAGTACATAATTAGCTTGAATTACTTGTAGCTTTTTGTTACATTTGGCCGTTATATGTATTATCCAGGTAAATATCGCTGTGTATACATATAGTTATAGTGTAGATATTATATTACTTATTACTATTTGAGTAAGTAAGTATGTGCTACAAGGATAATTGCGCCTTAATCTAATGGTTACAATTGGTTACTAAGGCTACCCCCCACACTAGCGTCTTCCGAGCGTCGTCGTCGCCCGAGCGCCGGCGTCTCACCAGCGTCGACGCGGCGTCAACCCCCAGTCCCCTAGCCCCCGCACCAAACCCCCCACCCACCCCCTCTAAGCCCGGGGGGGGGGGATTGACCGTTCGCGCGGCAAAATGAATAACTACAACGCAACGCTTTTAGCTCTAACATGTCATGATACATTTACACTATGTCAGGTTTCATCACATCAGCCACACACAATTATAATCGCTGAATGTTTAGGTTGTATTTCGTAAAATATAAACTAATTTATCAGTTAATTCATCACAAGTTCTGATTAGGCATCTCTAATGCAGATGAGCTGGATCCAACATTAATTCAATTCATTCCCTTCACCTACGAGGATTTCACGGAGTTCGCTTGGCTCCGACGGATTACGTCTTTTACTAACGAATTAGTCCCAGCTTAGTTCTAAGTTAACGAGTTAAACTAAACGGGCTTTCTGGTTCAAATCAAAGACAATTTGCAGCACAAAGGTCTCCTAGATAATATTACAGGTAAGTTAGCAAAATTGCAATTTTATTATATTATCCGCTTTTACCTGTAGTAGGGTATACCTACCCTTGGTATACCTAATCAAAACTACTTACTTCTATGTTCAGTAAATACCCAACAGTAACGCTTTATTTTCTAGGTGCTATATTACTTAAAATCAATAAACGAGGTTGTGGTTGAGATACGATTTTTTAAATACAATTGTATTTAAAATTTGAGATAAAACAAGACGAAGATAGGCTAAGATTATTTAGAGGTGAAAATCCATCGGTTTTCAATACTGATTTATCATCTACCCGAAGACAACTTAAATAAGCAAACTGATAAAATTAGTTAAAAATATTATTTCACTTTAATTACAAATTATGCAAGCTATGATCTAAAGAAGAGTTTATTAAAACTAACAGAAGGTAAAAATTTAAAAACATCACCTGTATATAATAAATATAAACTAACTTTAATAATGTTAGGTGGTTTGTTAAAAGAAGCAAAACCCCATTAGTATTGTAGAAAACAATATAATATGCCTAAGCGATGTTTTTATATTTAAAAAATTTGAAAGTAAAACAGTATAAAAGGCCGAGCATTTTTCTTCGACATAATCCCCTTTTAAGTCATGACAAAGATTAGTTAGCTAATTTCTTAAAAGCATTCCCTTTTTACAGATTTAATGGAGTGGTGGATTATTTGTCTCTATCTTGGCATAATTTATCTAAACGAATTAAGTGTAGGACAGAAAATCTCTGACGGAATGTAACCGACAAAATGGGGTATATGGTTGGTAATAAATGAAATGGGACCGGATAGATGGCATTCTTAAAATATTTCTGAGTGACCAGGCTTTGTTTGGCACCGAGTAGTATTCAAATAAATTATGGTAATAATTAACAGGAACTATTGATATCTACAATTCTGCGATGCGTCATAACTTGGAAATTTAATTAACCATAATCCTGTAAATTTGGCGAAATAATTAGAAATTTAAACTACACAAAACACCGTTGTTTCACGCACTGACACTTCTTGCTGCTTGCTCTCGTAATAAATTCCAGTTGTTAAAAAAAAAACATCCATATTTTGACAGGACGTCAAAGTCTAGTAGAGGAGTCTGGAAGATGAAATCTTAAACATAATATCACATGACATAAGTGTTTAAACTTCTTGTCAATGAATTGCACTGGCCGATTATCTTTGGACAGAATTTGAATTTGTTCAGGTTTAAGTAAACTATTTATGTAATTAAATAAAACATTTATTTACATAACTATATATACAGAGGTACTACAGTACAAATACTAAACTAAATTAATAACTAGCTCAAATCTAAACTAGACCCTTGCCCTCATTAAACGTAACAAAATTTTATGTAATTTTTGTTTCAATTTACAAGTTTTAACTTGAAGTTAAGTAATTGTTTTCACGTAAGCAGTTATCACCCCTTAAAATAATTGTACTTAATTAGTTAGCACTATTATATTAGACAGGGCACAAAATTTCAAAATCGCTCTCCTTTTCGATGCGACAGGCAAACGATATTACTTTTGGGCAACCGGGCTTTTTACCTGGTTTAGACTTAGCTGTATCCGAATTGCCGGTTGCCTTCAAAGAAAATTTGACCGGAAGTGAGATATTCAAGATGGCGGCCAAAAAAATACCCATTTTTTACTGTTTCTTAAATAAATCGTAAACCGTGACGCCTACCAAAAAATGTTCTTCTACTTTAGTAATCCACATAAAATTTTCTATTAAAAAGGTTCTATACAGTTTTTTGCTGGGATCAAAGTTTAATGAGATATCGAGGGTATAAGACAGCCATTAAACATATAGACTAATTAGCTTTTTCCCGCGACTTTGTCTGCGTGGGATTAACATTCGCCATAATAAATTTATGAAACACCTTAGTGAAATCTTATAGCAAATATAAATTTAACGTATATACTTTTTTACGTCTACAGTGAGCAACAATTGCATACAAAGTTTCACCCCCCTTTTCACCCCTTCAAAAGATGATTTCAGGGATAAAAACTATTTTATGTCCTTTTCCATAACTCAAACTATCATCATACCAAATTTCATCTAAATCGGTTCAGCGGTTTAAGCGTGAAGAGGTAACAGACACACTTTCGCATTTATAATATTAGTATGAAAAAATTGTGCGCATTGAGAAAAAGTTTTAAATTTTTGACCATGGATAGAGTGCCCCACGATGAATATTTTTTACTGTTGGAGGTCCGTAAAATTTTTGGACGTTCACGTTAAAATCCCCTCTGATGTGATTTGAGAGTTTTCCCTCTTCGCAGAACTTTTTTTAAATATTGATTTATATTTTTTTTCTATCAAAAAATCTTGTCATTGAACATAACCAATTTAAAACTGAGCTGGCCGACTTCAAAGTCTCTCTAAACTTTCACTCGGAAAAGCAGGATACATTATGCACCCGTGTCGATTCTTTCGAATCCAAGATAAATAAAATCGAGGTGCTAGAAGGAGATATATCTAGTCTAAAAAACGCTTATCACGACTTGCAAACTCAGCACAATTTACTACAGCAGCGCGAGCGATTATGTAATTTAGAAATATCTGGCATCCCTGAACACAAGTCCGAGAACCTCTCTGCCTTGGTTCTCGCTATTGCCGAAGCCACAGGGGTGCAAATGTCTGCCGATTCTATAAAACATGTTAACCGCGTGCAGCCCCGAGTGGTGGTGCCTGGCAAACCGAAAAATATCGTAGTCCAGTTCAACTCCACACAAGTCAAGGACAGTATCTTATCTGGAATCCGTAGAAAGAAAGGTATAACCACGTCAGATATCGGCATGCCAGGTGAATCCTTTAAAATTTACGTTAATGAACATCTGATACCGTACTTCAAACAATTACGAAAGGAGACAAAGAACGCGGCTAATGCGGCTAACTATAAGTACGTCTGGGTGCGGGATGGCAAGATTTTTACAAGAAAATCGGACAAATCACATGTTATATACATGAAGGACATGAGTGACCTTGATAAAATCAAATGACTTAATTTTATCATTAGACAATATATATTAATTTTTTTTAATGCGCATATACACTATTTGCTATTATCAATCTCTGCTATGTTTCGTAAACCAGTTCAAAGTGAAGTAGAAAATATTAAACTGCATCGATTTATATCTATTGAAAGACGTATTGTAAACATAGTTTTTCATCTTTTTTCTTGCTCATTTCATATGAATTGTAAAAAAAATATTCAAATAGATTTATGTTTGTTAATATTTAGTTATAAATCTTTTAATTACACATTTTTTAAAGTTAACAGTTGTGCACAACAATTTCTACTGGTATCAATACCGTTCATGCCTGCCTGTAAGACTTACACCGTTAATCTTGCCACCTATTGCATAACTACCTGTTATGTCTCATTATCATCTCATCGACTGCTTACATCTTTTGTATCGCATCCCGGCAAGGTAAGTATATGCAATAACAACTTTACTGCGCACATAATAAAGCCCATTATCCAACAACATAGTGAAAGACCGATAAGTTCATATGATTATTCTAAATACTTTCTGAGAGTGTTTTGTAAACTTAATTCATATCTTAAGACTATACCTCAAATAATTATGATAATTACTTTCATAGGAGCCGAATACCATTGTTATTCGTTAGTTCACGTCATTTTTCTATATAATGATGATTCACATTATATTGCAATATATACCTTTATAAATTACATGCGACTAATGACACAGTTTGTACGTATTACCTATACAATAGTCTTACCCAGCAATGATTTTTACACACTAAATGAAAATGGCTAGTAAATCCAGTCAGCGCGATAAACTAAGCATTTTTTATCAAAATGTGCGTGGACTTAGAACAAAATGTCTCGAACTGTTTAATAACTTACTACTTCATGACTATGACTTAATATTTATAACGGAGACATGGCTGCAAAGCGACATTTTGGACTCGGAATTATGCGACTCCCGTTACGACGTTTTTAGATTTGACCGAGACCTACTGCTTACAAACAAAAAAACGGGTGGGGGGGTAATGATTTGTGCTCGTCGTGGCCTTAGTGCCACAGTGCTTGGTTCGTGGTCGTGTTCGGGCTTCGAATCGCTTTGTATTAGTATACCAGCCCACGCGCTCGGCGCCTCGGTAGACTTGATCGCGGCAGTTGCATACCTACCACCAGCTGAAGATAATTTGCCAAGTAATTTGAACGAAGTTAAGACTAACGTGTCGCGTATACTTTCGATGTATCCGACTTGTAATTTTCTATTGTTAGGTGATTTTAACCTACCATGTTTATCGTGGAGTAGTGATTATGGTTTCAACTTACAAAATCAGGGTAAAACTGATTACCAAAACGCTGCATTGTCATTCGCAGAGGACCTACAGTATCAAGGCATAACGCAATATAACTTTATTAAAAACTCCTGTAATAATACACTTGATTTGTGTTTTAGTAATCTCCCGTTATTAGTGGATAAATGCAACCCGATTACAAAATTAGATATCTATCACCCCGCTATCACCGTCGAAATTTTAGACTTATACGTAGTACCTTTAAAAGCAAATAATACCCCCCGCTTTAATTTCTTTAAAGCCGACTACGAAAAAATTAACTCACATTTAAGTAGTATAGACTGGGTATATATCTTAAGTACCAACGACGTAAACAAATCGGTTGATATATTCTACGCTAAACTTAACGAATGTTTTTCACTATTTGTTCCCTTATCTTATCCAAATAAACAATCCTATCCGATTTGGTATAATACTGCACTCATAAAAATACTACGTGAAAAATCAAAGCTACATAAAAAGTGGAAACGATTTGCAAATCCGCGTGACTACGATGAATTCTCATTGCTTAGAGCTAGACAGAAGCGCGTGCAGGAAGAGTGTTTTCAGCGTTTTACTCGTAACACGGAATTTTACATTAAGCGTTCCCCTAAATTTTTCTGGAAGTATGTTAAATCTAAGAGAGGTGGATCTAACTACCCTAGCAATTTTAAACTGAACAATCGTACCTATAATGATGGTAAGGAAATATGTAATGCATTTAACAATTTCTTTGAAAGCGTTTTTGCCCCAGCGAGCTGTTCTAACCCCGCAACTGATCCCCAGAGCTCTTATCAAAGTAAAGGTCTCTGCGGAATTGACATTTCTTTTGATACTGTCTTAAAGTTTTTAAAATCACTAGATAGAAATAAAGGATCAGGCTGTGATGGCGTCCCGCCCATTTTTCTCTCATCCTGCGCAGAAAGCCTAGCAGTTCCTCTAACCATTATTTTCCATCAATCATTAAAGTACTGCATTTTTCCTTCTTTATGGAAAAAAGCTCATATTATTCCCGTTCATAAAAAAGGTGCAAAAACCAATATAGATAATTACAGACCTATATCTATCCTCAATACAATGGGCAAACTCTTCGAGTCAATTGTTGTACATAGCATATACCCTATCATAAGTAGCGGTGTTTCAAATACTCAGCATGGATTCTTAAAAGGACGTTCGACCGTTTCTAATCTGGCCTGTTTCACAAATTATATCTTAACGGAAATGGAGGGAGGAGGACAGGTTGATGTGATATATACGGATTTTGAAAAAGCGTTTGACCGTGTAGATCATGCCATCCTTCTAACAAAGCTCGAAGCATTAGGAATTCATGGTGATTTACTCCGTTGGATCAAATCCTACCTTACCAATCGATCCCAAGCCGTGGTTCTGGGAGGTTACAGGTCTAATTACATTACGATACCCTCCGGTGTTCCCCAGGGATCTCATCTTGGACCTCTTCTGTACATTGCTTATATATATGATATAAGTAAATGCTTAAATAATGCCCGTCACCTGTTATATGCAGATGATAAAAAAATATTCATCAGTGTCAAAACCATTGAGGATTGTAATCGTCTGCAAAGTGATCTCAACAACCTAGCTCATTATTACTCCCTGAACAAGATATCCCTCAGTACTAATAAGTGTCAGTGCATATCCTTCACTCGCCGTACTGCACCAATCATATCCTCATATAATCTTAACGGTACCGTGGTACAAAGGGTTGAAGTTGTTCGTGACCTGGGAGTTATGCTCGACACCAAAATGACAATGAGGGAGCATGTTGACCTTATCGTAAATAAATCGTATCGTAATCTCGGCTTCGTGATGAGGACGTGCAAACCTTTTTCAGATGTACTAAGCCTGAAGATAGTATATTACGCATATGTCAGAAGTGTCTTAGAATACGCCTCATCGATATGGTCCGTCAATTACGCCATACACAAAGATCGTATTGAAAGGATTCAAAGTAAATTTTTGACACAATTAAATTATAAGTTTAAAAAATCTATTCCATCTTCCTCATATGCTGATAAATGTAGACAATATAATCTTTTATCACTAGAAGACAGGCGTAAACTGTCTGACATGAGCTTGCTCTTTGATTTACTAAATAATCGTATCGATTGCCCTGAACTGTTATCCGGTCTATCATTCCGAGTCCCAAAACGTCGCACAAGACATACCGGCCTATTTCATGTCCCCTTTCACGCGACTAATTACGGTGACAATGCTGTGTTATCACGTATCCCTCGCTTACATAACTTAGAATTCTATACTGTGGATCTCTTCTCTCAATCTAAAAATAAATATATGAATAATATATGCACGACACTTTTCGGAAAGTATAAATAGTTAATAATAATGTAATAAATCAACACAATCAATTCAGCAGTTAAAGTTGGTCTATGTTATGGCTTTGTATTGGAGTGATATACTTCCCTTTAAGATTTCTTTTTATGTAATTAAATATATCCTGTATAGTTGATATTGACATTAATTATAAGTTTAAAATAACACTTACAGGCCTACAACTGTTTATTCAGGGTACCAGTGGAAACATATCTTGATTTTATTGTTATAACGTCTTTTATTGGTCAATTTTCTTACTTGCGACGAGCAATTTGTTTGACTTGCACATGCACACTGTCATTCTTGTACTGTTTCCTACCAATAATACTTACAATCATTTAGCATGTAATTTAGGGATAACTGTTATTGGCCATCAGTTATGTAACCATTTGTATGTAATATTCTTATTTAAGGCTGTTGTTGTCCTGAATATAAATAAATAAATAAAAATAAAATAAAATGAATTGTGCATGTCTATTTTATACGGAAATGATACCACACAACCCCTAGCAGCCTCAACCAGAGTATTTAAAATATAATTTATCTTTAAACAAGTGTGTCTGTTACCTCTTCACGCTTAAACCGCTGTACCGATTTAGATTAAATTTGGCATGATGATAGTTTGAGTTATGGAAAAGGACATGAAATAGTTTTTATCTCAGAAATCATCTTTTGAAAGGGTGAAAAGGGGGGTGAAACTTTGTATGGAATTGTTGCTCACTGTAGACGTAAAAAAGTATGTACGTTAAATTTATATTTGCTATAAGATTTCACTAAGGTGTTTCATAAATGTATTATAGCGAATGTTAATCCCACGCAGACGAAGTCGCGGGAAAAGGGTAATTAGTCTATATTTTTAAGGTCTATCTTATACCCTCGATATCTCATTAAACTTTGATCCAGCAAAAAACTGTATATAACCTTTTTTATAGAGAATTTTATGTGAATTATTTAAGTAAAAGAACTTCCGGACAAATTTTCTTTGAAGGCAACCGGCGATTCGGATACAGCAGGGTCTAAATCAGGTAAAAAGCCCGGTTGCCCAAAAGTAATATCGTTTGCTTCTCGACATGGATTTTTTGAAAAATGGAACTAGACTATATAGCGCCGGCTATAAAATGAGAGGAGACATAAACACATCCAGCAGTAAGACGTACACAACTACATAGGCTGATATAGTCTTCGTATAAACTTTTAAACTATGAAGTAGGAATAGGAATAGTTCGAAGTCAGCGACGTAGGAAACGGATGGTCCAACCGGATCTGTCTCCGACCCGAATCTCAGGAACTAAATCACTCGATAACTTGTAATCCAATTACAATCCATTAGCGACACGTTTCCACGCGCTTAAACACATGAAGTTACTGTAATTTATCGAATTATTCCAGCTGATCCCTTTAAACTGAACTATAATTGGATTGGGACGAAAATGCCACATGCTCGTGTTCGGTCAACAATAAGCCGACTAATTTGAGATGAGTAAAGCCATTAGCAGCAAAGTACGAGGATGTGATTCAGAGCACTAACAGACGTCAAGCTATTTTTACTGGAAGGCTTCCATTTACCAACATTTATATTACCGACAATAATTTGATACATATAAATATAGATAAGGTAAGATTGGCAATTTTCAATTTAAGTAACTGGTAGGCGTGCTAGTTAAGCCAAATAAGTAGCATAGGTAGTTGAATAAGGACTGTATGCAACCCTGGCAGGATGTCAAGTATAATCGAGTTCTGAGTTTTCTGAGCATAAGATTTAGCAATGATGGTACCTACCTACCTATATTGTAAATATTAAGAACTTTTTTAAGCTCCAAGTCTGAAGCGCCATCTGAACGAGAGCCGCCCAAAGTTACTGTGGTAATACCGTAATAATAGTTACGATAACAATATTAAGGTGCTCTTACACGGGCGATTTATCGGGCAATTATTGCCCGGCGATACGTTGCCGAATGTAATGTAGCAACATGGAGCAATTAATTGAGCAATACGAGGCAATTTCTAGTAATTGCGGCAATTATTTCGGCAATCATTGCTCCACTCAGGTGCCTTTACACGGGCAATATTTGGGCAATTTGCCTAGTTTCCCGAATTGCTGCATATGGGGCAATTGAGTGGAGCAAGAATGGCGCCATACTGGAGCAATGATTGCTCCATATTGAGCAATATTTCGTATTGCTTGAAATTGCTTGATATGGCCGTGACGTCAAAACTGCGGCAATTCGGCAAATTTTATCGCCCGTGTAAGAGCACCTTTAGTTGGCGTTGAGGAGCAGAGAGTACTGTGCCCTACTTTAGATGGTAGCTTTGATTGGTCTGGTTCAGATGGCTCTTCAGACTTGAAGCCTCAAAAACTTCTTAGACTGTGGCTCTCTTGTCCCTATATGTATTAGTCTCTGATAATATGAATGCCAACTATTTTTTAATTTACTTGCAGAAGGAAATCTAAGCGTGGGCAAAAGAAGATGGGTTCTCGGTAGTCATAAATATGAAATGATATTACGTTTCAGATTCCAAGAAAACCAGCATTTCCACTAACTTATTATCTTCGGTTCCGTACTTTGGTTTCGAAGTCTAACGTCTAAACTAATTGGCTACAGCTACAGCCTGACGAGATTACTATCTATGAATTGTGATAACCGCTTTCACAATACTAATAATATTGCCGGATATTACAAAATGCTCACCAACGTACTCGGAAGTAAGGCGCCTGGCACGTGTGTACGTTCATATAATAATTCATAAGATAGTTATCACGGCCTAAAAGCACTTTAGCCGGATTGCCAATCCCGTTCACTATCGTGATGTATTTGCATGATGACGTCATAACCATTTTCGAATCTATGTAATTGCTCAACGCAACGATGTTAGGAGAGCGCATATTAAAATAGTCCTGCTTTAATATTCTATTATTGGAATTGGTCCGGTAATATTGCATTATTCAATCCAATTAGTCGTAGTAGAAATCAGAATTATAGGCACCCCAAAGAACTATACTTTGAAATGGCATTTTATAACTCTCGAAAAATTGCTTATAATATTTTTTTCTACTCCTGCATTCTAATTTGCCAATAAAATGACTGACAGGTATATTAAAAGCATATAGTTTTTGAACGTTGTCATAATATGACTCAAAAGTCGATTCTTAGGGATATAATGGGTCTGTTGCCAGGGCGGGCCCCGCGCGCCGCCGCCCGCCGCTGTAGGCAAGGGAGGCGCCGGCACAATCCGCCAGGAGATTGAAGACAATTTATAGAGGCAGCAGGTCATTCGTCGAACTCAATCCTTATCGGCTTGCCTAGCACTCGTAGAAAAACTATTGTGTGCAACGGTACATAATTAGGTCTTAAAATTCTCGGGTCTGTTTTTACAAAATTCGGCTTCGCCTCATTTTGTAACTTCGACCCTCGAATCTTAAGAACCCTTATTATGTAACTGTTGCACAAAATACTATAAGACGCATAAGTATAATATCTACATATAGTACATATGTGAGGTTTTCAAGCAGTTGTTAATAGACTTTATTTCTGAATTAATTATTATGGCAGCAATGCCTTATTGACAAACAATAAAATTATATATTTTTGTTCCAAATATATAATTTAGAATCGTTTGTTTTTAGAAAACCTTCTTTTATTTCTGGCTAAGAGTAGCTTAGGTACATTTAAACGGTCATCCGTATATCGGACACAAATTTTTTGTTAGACTTTACTTACCTAACATCAGTGCTCCAACGATGTCCTCAGAGTGAGGTATTGATGTTTTCGAAGTCCTCTACTTCTACGGTCCGTACTAGTAAATAAAATGTAGGTATATAACGGTTTTAGGGTTTTAGTAACATTTCCACGCATTTCCCTTCACTTAATAAAGGCAAATCTTATCGCCGGCCGCCTGAATCTTTGCCGCGGATTAACGCAGCATCTACGCGCCAAAGCGGCCCCCAAATCTGCCCATTTGTATTCTATGTTCCGAGTATCCCGGGGTATTGAAGTTTCACAAGTTTCTAGAGGGCCAATTAATGAGCCGATTAAACTAAATTAGGTTTGAAGCGCGAACGGCCTGTTTGGACGGCTGAGCCGTATTAGTTGTGCTCTGTTGACATATTGTTGGGCTGAGGGTTTCGCTTGATGGCGTAGTTTGGACGGGAAAGAATGAGTGCGGTCGGCTTAAAAGTTTATCATGCTAGTTGCTAAACCGTACCAACCGCGTAATAACGTTTTAGTGAAAACTTAAATCATGTAAATGATTCGATAACTAATATTGAATAGTAGTTTTAGCAATAATACTACGTAAGTGTAAGTACAAAAAAGTACTAAACAATTTTTATAAAGTTAATTATAAACAACCAGTCTTCTAATCAAATTCAGATAATCCTTTGACTATTCAACCAACCGGACTGGCCACGTCTGGCAATTTCTATACAAAATAGTCTGCCGATTTTTGCGGGGAAGGGGAACGTCAAATGTATGCGATACTTCAAAATAGCCACGTCAAATAAACGTCAGTCCATACAATGAGTATGACCACTGGTCATACATTTTCGCAGAGGTGAACGCATGTCAATGGTTGCTCCGCTTGGTATAAAGCTCTAAGAGAGAATCCATCAGGCATCAGCAGCACTACTACAGTATGCAAATGTTATAAAATACGGATATACATATGTTCATTAGGTAAGTGAGTACCTATACTCACCTATACTTATACCAATTTTGTTAGACAAATCAAAACAAACAGTAATAGCCTGTGTAATGTGAACATACATAGGCACCGGCTTGAGATTAGCATGCCATTCATTCATTCTAACGCACTTAATGTTCACATTTATGGCGGCTTTATCTTAATCTGGCCATAAAAACATTTTGCTCGTGCAGCAAATCTATTCAATATTTAACGAAGGTCTTCGTTTTTTTTTACAACAATGTCTGTCGGATACTCAATACTTACCCAATGTAAATTTTGAATCGCTCCGACTACAACATGTTAATTCTGAAAACTTTCTGCGACTTTTATGTAAACTGCGTAAATAGTAGGTACATTACGTACCTAGGGCGGTAAAATAAAGAAGGGCTCAGATCGCGAGCATTTGTGGCCCAAACCGAAGATAAGGGCCATCAAGCGATCTGAGACCTTCTTTATTACCGCCCGTGGTGCGTACACAATTTTACGTCTTCTCCTGGGTGTAAAGTGAGATTTGCCGCTGTAGTGCACGGTGTACGAGTCTAATTTTACAGTAATACCGCAAATCGATGTACAGTTTAGCCGTTTGGCACACGCATACTAGAGGTCAAAACAAAAATTTTCATCCGCAGTTCTTAAAAAAAATTCCCTTAGGAGGGGGGTGCTGATTCATCATTTTTTTTGTATGGGAAAAAAAATTTTTTTTTTTCAAAAACCTATCGTGTGTGGTATCATATGAAAGGGCTAATAGAGGCGGTTCTAATAATATACCACATCATTATATTTCAGCCATTTTTAAAAAATTAAAACAAAAATAATTTTCAAAACATACCAAGTTTGGGCTCCCCCAGATACGATATGGCTGGTTTTTTTTTGGTACTTTATATCAAAAATGATAATAGATATCCTCATATCTAACCTCAAGAAAGCAATTTTGAAAATAATTTCAATAAGTATTTATTTTTTATTTTTCAATATTACAAAATAACGCAGTACAAAATGTACTGAAGTAGAGTTCTACTATAGTCCTACTCCAGTACATTTTGTACTGCGTTACTTGATAATATTGAAAAATTAAAAAAAAATACTAAATGAAATTATTTTCAAAATTGCTTTCTTGGGGTTAGATATGAGCATATCTAGTATCATTGTTGATATACAGTACCAAAAAAAAACCAGCCATATCGTATCTGGGGGAGCCCAAACTTGGTATGTTTTGAAAATTATTTTTGTTTTAATTTTTAAAAAATGGCTGAAATATAATGATGTGGTATATTTTTAGAACCGCCTCTATTAGCCCTTTCATATGATACCACACACGATAGGTTTTTGAAAAAAAATTTTTTTTTCCCATACAAAAAAAAATATGAATCAGCACCCCCCTCCTAAGGGAATTTTTTTTAAGAACTGCGGATGAAAAATTTTGTTTTGACCTCTAGTATGCGTGTGCCAAACGGCTAAACTGTACATCGATTTGCGGTTTCTTTTTGTATACAAGGGGCACTACTGCGTCCATGGGCGGCAAATCTCACTTACCGCCCAGAGTAATTTATTAAAAACCCGCTTACTAGCAACGGCACGGGTATTGTAACGATTTTAGTCATTTTAACATTTATAACTAACGAAAACGTAAAAAACCTGAATCACCAAGTCTACTAACTAGTACTAGCCAACCTAAATCGTCTACGTAACTCTTTTTTAGTGACTTAATACGGTTAATACTCGTAAGAAAAGATTGAGAAAGAAAATCGACGGTCTATATTGCCCATGCTCGAGAAGTAAAGGCCGGGTACAACATAAAATAACATTAATTTTCTAGTTCCTATTTTGGCTGCCGTACCAGATATTGTTACGTGAAGGAATGTGCCAAGTTGAAAGATAAACTTGGAACTTGGCCATAAAAACGAAATAGCACGCAGGTTAGCAAGACTATAGTTTCAGCAACATTTTTATCCAGATAACAAAAGAACAGGATTAGATACGAGTATCTACGATAAACCAAATAAAAACAAGGCACTATTAATCAAATAGTAAGAGATATTTTCTCTTGTTTGTCTCTTTAAAAAAATATTGAATGAATGAATGAATGAATGCATTTATTTCAAGTAACTTTGACTCATACATATTTGTTAGTATAATCCTTAACGTAATGTATATGTATATATATTAAAACAGCAAGTTCTCTCAACAAGTGCCTTTTTAATTTATAACTCATATGCTTGCTTGCTATTCGCGAGCCGCTCGCGCGCTGCACACCCGTTGCATACTGCAAATCGTACTACAAAATGGTCGCGAGTGACAAAGGACTCCGAAAATGGCCTTGCTTACACAATCTCCTTTAACGAAAAGTTAGTACCAGTATGAACTGAAAAATTCATCCACCTTATTAGTAATATAAGTTAGTATGCGCCATGGTTTAAACTCATAGCTTGAAATTAATTTAGTTTTACTTAATAACACAAAATTCGTTGTTTTTATGATCCTGTGAGAACCATTCTAAATTGCTTAACGAATGTATTCAAATCATGTTAATGTTTTAAAATACGATTACAGGCTATTGTGAAATCATTGCGAACATAACAAGTGGTTCGGTCTGTGTGGAATTGTGCGAAAATTTAATTTGGCGTTTCGTTGCGTTCTTTAAATGCCATTACGAGAATGGTACAAAACTTTATACTTCGTTATCGTTCAATTTAGTTAAATTAATAAAAGTGTCTGCCGTTTAAATGCATAATTATTTTGTTACCTATAAGTACACCCATAGAGAACGACCACCATTAAAAAAACATTAATACAAGCTTTTCGAGCCTTTAGCTACCTAAGGCAGAAAAACAAGTGATGATGAAGTGATGAATACCGCAAGTAATCGTGGTACCCCCCCCCCCCCCACACTAACTTAAAATAGAAACGAATTATGCTCATATTTTATTTACATGCACATGTTTAACAAATTCCCTTACCTGCAGATTAACGTAAGGCGCATCCGCCATAACAGTTGGTACAATGAAGCCTCCCTCGCCCGTCGACATGTCAATGTCTTGGCTGTAGATGTCAGTCTTGTCATCGTACAACTTCACTCGAACGCGCACCCTTTTCTCCGTACTCATTGCTTCTACCTGAAATAGAACAGAAAACTGTAACATGTTTTTGGGAAAGGTGCCATTTGGCGGAAGGTGCTTACATTACGTTGTACTTTGTACAGATTAATTGTTGTATTTGGGCAATAAAGGCGTAAGCGCCAGCCGCGTAATGGTCCCTCTTCCTCTAGACTATCACAAAAGATCATTCATTAAATTCCTTGTGATTTGAGATTGCTCAAAGGTACCTACAGTTGTCCTGATTATAAGTAAATGAACTATCAAAAATGGATAGAACATGCCAAATTAATCGTCTAACATTACCTACGATTAACTGATACCTAATTATAATTTAATTTGAATTGGTTGTCACTGAATGCAGACTAAGATTCTCGAACCGAAGTAGATTCCCATCTTGCAATTTAGGCACTTGTGAAACTGTGTCGGCAAGTCAGATCTTAATTAAGTCATTAGGTTAAGTCAACCCGCCTGGCTCTCGCCCAAATCCAGCGGCGACAGATTCCGATATAAAATACAGCGGTAATTAACTTATCTTGGAAAATGAGATTTGGTTTATACTTTTGCAATTTGATTACTTAAAGTTCTTGCCTCAGTCCATGTGATTTCACTGGGTAATATAAGGTACATTTTGATGCACGGACGAGAGTAGGTTATTATACCCAACCTCACTAATCTCGAGATAAGTAAATTGACGACTGACAAGACAAGAGTATCTGCGTGGGCTTCAAATGACGGTTTCTAATAGATACAGGAAAGGGTACGAGAAAATGAAAGGCTACATTATTTAGTAGTATAGTTTCAGTTACGGATTATAACATAAACTTCCTCATATTTATTGAGTATTATTTTATATACAAATACGAATATAATAGCAATTTAAAAGTTGGAACAGTAAAAATTGCTATATATTTTTTCAGTTTTATTTTGTAAGACTTTTGCATTGCATTGTAGGTAGTAATTCTACAAATAATCTCTAAAATGATTCAGATGCAACCGCCCTAAAAGCTTATATTACTTTATCTTTGAATCAATCAAACAGCAATATTGTCATTCACGAGCTCATCCGTAATACCGCAGTAACACAAATTCAAAATGGAAGAGCGATATAATGCGGGTACAGAGAAAATCACGTCGATATAAAAGCTCTTCGTTAGACCTTAGTAATTTATTACATTGTGAGGCTGCCAAGACGTGGGAAAGAATGATGTGGAACGAGCTAGAGGAATATAGATTATACTCTCAGAAATTAAATTGTTTTAGTACGTGGTCTTCTTAGGTTTGGAATGGATTTTTAAAGCATGATAAGAATGTAATTAAACTGAAGAAAATATTCTTATTACACCACGTAAAAGCATAGACGAGCTGGAAAGACGAGGTGCTGAAGGACCTCACCGCGCTGGGCGCCGTTGACTGGATCTGTCCAGTCAACGGCGCACAGCGCGGTGAGGTCTTTCAGCACCTGACGGGTGTAAACAGAGAAGCCTGGCGATCTTTAGTGTCGGAGGCCAAGATCCACTATGGGTCGCGGCGCCACTGCAGTAAGTAAGTAAGTAAAAGCTTAGAGTCTTTGATAGTCTATAATAACAAAGATGTGATCTAATAAACACATTTGACCACTATGGCTGTCACTATTTATGTTATATACGTGTACTAACGTCACTAGGTAATGGTAAGGTCTTCCGCAAAATGTTATGAAATAATATCAGAAACATATCAATACTAAAATCTACGGGGGTTCCAAGCCCGGATAAAGAGGTGCCCTCAAAAGTTTCACGGAACCAAGCCGAGGCTAACGAGTCGACATTTGTTATCGTTTGTTCTATACATCGACATTAGGGTTGTTCAAAAATGTACAAGTCAATTCGCCAAACCAAGCACAAAACTTCAGTGAAAAATATATGTCTTCGTTTTCAACTAAAGGGTACATCATTGTCGGTTGTCAATAAGGAGTTAATGCCATAAAATCATTTAAAAGTAAACTCTATTAACAACCAACATTGACGTGCCTTTTACTTGAAAATGTCACATAACTCACATATCAAGATCAAATGTGTATTTATTTTATTGGTCATACTTAGATACCATGCTGAGTTTCAAAATAACGTCTTAATATGGACTTCAAAGCACCATTCGATTAAGATTAACTAAATAAATAAGAGACTTCTCATGTTTCTAAGTACCATAACTTGAATCCAAGAGCAAAAAAAAGATGAATCCTAATTAGTTTGGTTACTTACTCCAAATAATATTCTGTTGAAGAAAAATATAAATATGGAGTAGTCTGTTACTTAGCAATAATGTGGTAAGATCAGGGTAAGATACTTTTACTAATAAAAGTTATACTTATCACTTTTACTACACCTACGCGGTAGGGATGTTAGGTAATGTTGGGGATATCACTAGGATGATGAAAATAAACGAATACTTTACCAGTAGTTACACTTATATTCGTTTGCTACAAGGTTTGTACATGAACAAATTACATTATAAGACAATAATACTTTCAAGACGTCTTTACAACAACCTGGTCAAGAACGGAATGGCGGCCGCAGCTGTATACCCGCTATTTATAATATTACCAAAATGGCGGGAACGAACAAGAAGGAATAGTCAATTGACTCTCTTTTGACATGATGCTAAATACAAAGTAGTCATCCTTAAAACATAAAGTATTTATAAAATAATAATGCTTACAGTAATAAACCAGGTTTTAATTCAGCGACAACCAATTCAATTACTTATAAATTATTTAGTAGTGCACTGTAGTTCTGATAAACCTGACCGCTGTTGTGTGTGTATGTACCTAGTATATTTCAGGCATATAAAAAATGTTAAAGCGTATTCAAAAACTGAAATATGTTATACCAGTCATGCTGTATAATTTGCGTGTAATTTCACGCTCGCTTGTCATGTCATATTAAGCAAACAAAATTGTAAGTTTCACTTTTAAAATGTCTTTATAAATGTAATTATATAACGTTAAATACATTATGTTTGCTTTTATTATTGATAGATTTGAAATAGAATCAAGTCAAATAAAACTAAATTCAATGAATATTAAAATTGCACTTCACAATGAAAGCACCTGAAAAAGCAAAAAAAAGTATTGTATTAATGTAAGCGTCTCAATACACCGCTTGTTGTTATTCCATAGATTAATTCATCAGCACAGAACATTTGTAATTCAAATGAGGGCGAAGGGTCGCCGGCATTCGTCGAGAATGCTTTCCGCTTATCTGTTGATTGCAATTTTAACGAAAAAAACACCCTCAGGGCCTGCATTCAGATACAATCAATTCTATTGGATTTTGTTTGCACTCTTATTTTTACAATTTGGGATGGATTGAATAGAAAATACAGAACAACCGTAAATTATACGTAAGGTACAGAGTATTACATGGGGACAATTTCGACTAGGGGACAATTTCAACTAAGTCGCAATATCTTACGTATTTTACATGGGTAATTAACTTTATTGCCATATATATTCGGATAGCGGAGAACCTACTTTTTCGCTCTATAACTGGCACCATAGTTAATTATGTAAAACATGTAATATATTGCGACTTCGTTGAAATTGCCTTCCAGTCGAGATTGTCCCCCTGTACCTTTTTATAAATATTTTAACTCGTGTGTTAGTCTTAACCAATATTGTAGCGTCCGAAACAGTTCCGTTTCGTGGTCGTACACTCGCTATCAGATATATCGGAGCGGCCAAGTTGGTCACAAATATCTGAACAACGCCTCTATTATCAAGGCGATAAAGTGCATTTTCTGATATTTTTAAGTACCTTGGCCACTCGGATATATTTGATGGCGACTGTACAGTGATTGTATCGTCTTTGTTTCTTTCTTTCTAAATAAGACGTCAAACCTTTGATGTTAGAGTTGATAATTTTGAAATTACCTTTGTGCAAATATCAGCGGCAGAATTTGTCGTACATGACAGAGGTGACAGAACGGCCTGACGAAGATTGATATTGTGGCAAGCCAAATGCAGGTTATATTCGGAAGAGACTTCAGGTACCTAAACTGGTTTAACAAGATTAAACAAGATACGCGCTGGCAGCCTGGCGGTCAGATGTCCAACGTTCAGTCCTGAGGTTCGTTCAATAATTAACATCGTAAGGAAACCGAACCTAATCCCAATAAGGCCTTGTTTACCTTCCTGGTTGGAAAGTCAGATTACAACCGGTTTCGTAAAAATGACTACTATACCAACGGTAATAACGTTGCCGAGCGGACCATAGGCTCAAGGTAAGCCGTGGCAAAAAGCCGGTACAACCGCTAGAAGGGTGACGGTTGAGTTAGGTGAATCTGGTACTAAAAATCAATGAGAGAATAAAATATACAGTTGAAAACTGTGTAACAATATTTTCGTTTGCAAGGTAAAAATTCAATTCACATTTTTAACATTTCGTTTCGAAAACAAAGCCATATTTTTCTGTTCTTCTAAACTTCTCGCTGTTTTTTTCCTTATATTTAAAAAAATCTTGCTTTTCTTTGTCGTTCATATTTCTTACTTGTTTATTTTTAAATTTGCACTAGGTAGCAGTGGCGGTGGGTCAAAATTTTTCTTAGGCAAGCCGGTGCTGAATTTGGCTTAAAATTTCTTCATGAGCTGTAGGAAAACTGCTCAGGCGACTGAAACTTAGGCAAGACAACGGGAATCCTATAGACGCGCCGCCACTGCTAGGTAGTAGGTAACTACAGTCAGCAGCAAAAGTAGCTAAGCAGGTAGGGTGTGCAAAACGAGCTGGACACGACTTTATTCTTAAGAGAATAAGAGCGAATGCAGGTCATTTTGAACACCCTACCCGCTTAGCTACTTCTGCTGCTGACTGTACCTACTCCTACCAATATTAACCCATTTAGGTATAAATATTCCCAATACTCTGTAACTGAATGCCAAGAAGTAAATAGCGCACTGAAGTACCGAAAATTGAAATTGAAATTACTTACATTAGAAGATCAGGACAATTGACACAAGACGTGCCATTAAATCTCAGCAAGTGGGTGTCGGTGCACTTAACATTATTTTCTTGCAGAGGCTGCTTTGTTAGCCACTCTAACCAAATATTCACCAGGCAGCAGCTGTAGCTGCTACTCGTAAGTGTTGGGCGAGATAGCATAGTTTTCTGTTAACAGATTTTATTTTACTTGAAATACTTGTACCAATCCAGCTAAAAATCACATTTTCGTTGTCATTATCACCTTCCTAGCGATTGCCACGTCTTGCTTAGCGTGTTTGCAGTCCGCTTGGCAGTATTCGGAAGAATTGGCGCATTGACATTAGTCTTCTTAAACAAGACTGTGCTTTTAAATAAAAGACGGTTAAAAGGGTACATTTGAAAACTTACCCTCCCAACAAACGGCAGGCCAGGCTTGTACCTCCTCCGCATGCTGTCCGCGAACCGCAGCTCAACGTAGTGCTGCTCACCCGCCGGCGCGGCCGGGGCCGTGTTCCCGGCGCCCGCGCCGATGGTCAGCTCGACTCGCGCGGAGCTGCCGCCGCAGCGCGCCTCGATCCGCCACGTGCCGGCGCGCGCGCCGCTTGCAAGAGCCGCGCTGAGCTTTCGAACACCTGTAGAGTTATTACTTATTTTAAAATTTACCTGTCAAATAAATTACCAAATGATTTTTTATACATAGTTTAATATACACACTTAACACAAACGGCACACCTACTCTAATATTTTTAGGCAGTCATTCGTAAAGTCGTCACTGTTAAACCAGTAACTCCCAAAAAAATATTTATTACACTCAATTTTATTACGAACTGTAGATAGATCTCAATTTGACACCAAGAAGTGCTTAGAAATTAACTTAAATACAAGATTTGAAGCATATTAAAAATCTCTGTACCAAGCGGACGAAGTTTCAAGTTTAAAACAAATGAAATTTAAAAATAGATAACCAACTTTTGCAGTCGAATAAAAGCTCCAGAATAAAAGTAGGTCAACATCCAGCACTTTAGTTCATAGTCAACAATAACACAAGTAGTTATCAAGCTAGCCCAAGGGCCACTCGAGTACGATACTGAACCTCGCCTTACAATATTACTATTGTAGTGTTGTTAAATATACTTGAAGAAATATAAGACCCCCCCTGTTATCTCTCAAACCTGACCTTTTCTCGGATTTCCTTTTACTACTTATTCAGTTTCTTTTATTCTCTATTGTCATAACGCTATCAATAAAGTTATCGGAATCATAATAAATTGTATGTTTCCGACTGTTGTTAAATTCAATTTCATTTTTTTACTCTGATATGGTAGGTATCTTAGTGCTTTTTTGTTTTATTTGAATTAGTACGAGTAATTCAAGTAATTTACTGGTAACTTTACGTGTCTGAAGTAGATATAAAGGTGTTGTTGTTGTTACTTTATTTTTCAAATACGTGCATTCCAGGTTATTAATGACATTATTTTATGGAATAAATATTTGGACATACAACTAGAACAACATATAAAACAATTTAATTATTATTTTATGGTATTAGTAAAGATGGGGTCACTATGACAAACAAAGTAAATTATTAAATTCCCCATTCAGCCTATCTCATCAGCGTCGGCATTATTTTCTATTATTCTATTAGGATACGTACCAGCATATTAATTAAAGGATAATTGATATTACCTTAAGAAAAATAATAATATATCAATCAGGAAGAAGCGTGAACATTAACGTTATAACATTGTTTCGAAAATGATGTATCCTCCAAAGAGTTCCGGAACCCTGTTCGCATTTTCCGAGAAGGAAAACAAAACAATAATACTACTTAGGTACCTACTTAATTATTCTGTCTGACAACAGACACAACTTCGGATAGTATAGTGAGAAGTGTCTTTAGTAAAAGTGCTTTTAATATTAAAACGGAAGAGACATTTAGTATTTTGATTACTTTTGTTACATATTATAATTATTTGTGTGTATTTTCCGACTACGGAACAATGGTGTTCCGGACCGTTGGGAGGTGTATACGGAGGTGAACCCAACGCGCAGAGGCCCTTTTGATAATTTAATGCAAAGTGAGGGGTTGAATTATAACGCGTGAAGTTCACACACTTGTGTATGGTACACCTATACTATATGGTTTTGACATACCTAAAAATAAGTTTTTAACAATTTGGAGCCATAAGTGCGTTTTTTTTCGCATTTATCCTAATCAATATATTGCTTCTCCTGTTGAATCTTATAAAGTCCTTGGGCTGGTCTAAACTGCCAAAGTTATTTAGGGGTTACTTCGACTTTTTATTACACAAAAGTGGATCTAGTAAATTAAAATAATGCTTCATAGATTAGAAAAAAAAAAACACCAAACCGAATGCAGAACCTCCTTCCTCAATGGAATTGAAGTCGGTTAAAAATTCATAACATCCGCAAGTTCTTTGGTACGATTCGAGATTCAAAACCAATAAACACGGCTTTGGAATTCGGACGCCTTTGAAGATACGAATATATAAATTTTAAAAACTCTCACAAAATGAGTGTTAAATTAAACTTATATTTTATAGATTTACTTTTAAAACTTATCATCTGATAGTTGTATCTGCAAACAATCATAAGTATCACAAGCTACTCAATCCTAAAGGCCCTCAAAATTATAACGCCAAACACGTAACGCAAGAAGTTCCGTAGCCTATCACCGGGTGAGACGGGCGAGAGCAGCGTTAAGGTTTGATTAATTACATTTGTGAACCCTCTCAAAAGTCACGAGCTGTAAATAATGGACGGCTAAAACTTGGACAGTGGCTACACGTCTCTTTTTGGTCACGTATGCGGTGGTTATGGGGCCTTCACATTGCTAAAGGTAAATGTAAATTTAATAAAAGTTGAATGGTGTCTCTTACTTTTCGGAGATTTTAGAAACAAAAAATAGATCGATTTAATGGAGTTGAAATAGTCGCCTAAATTTGACATATTTTATTTATATGTTTTAGCAAGGTTGAATAAAAAATATAAGGGTACGTAGGTATAGTTAGTTACATTTAAGATTTAAGAGGAATCCGATTTCAAAATTATTCCAATAAGGCTAATAAGTAATAAGATTAGCCTCCGCTATCCGAAGTTAATCTGCAATTTATTTTTAAGTCTTTATAGAATTATTTACGTAGCAAGCGAGTAACAAGTCAATCGGGTGTCAAAGCGAAATCCAATCTATCATAATTTGACAGGGGTAGGAACGGAGATGACAGCGAAAGGCTTTTATGCCAGACTGTCACCTAGTTCAATGAGAAAGCTAGAGCATTGAAAACTCGAAAATGTTGTTTTACTTGTGACTGGAAACAGGGGCTCATTTCTCTAACGGTATCGACTGATAATTAGTCCATAAACTGTCAAATCGTACAGATTACCACAGAAATATACTGATAACGTTATTATGTTATAACTATTGAAGAAATATGCTCCTGACATGAATTACTTATAGGGAATTAAAGGAGCCAAATTTGCTATATGTACTTTTTGCCATTCCGAGATAATAACTATGTAATATTTAGTAGATAATACCACAAATTGGAAACAGGTGTCCATTACAATGAAAAAATTAACTGTGAAGAACTCTGGAACATCACGGGATTTGAACCCGCGTCCTTCGGATTGCCAGTCCGACGTGCTTCCAATCATGAGTATGCCAGACGATCCTTTATCCATCACAGCAAATTTAGTCATGTAATGGTGAACAAGTCACTAGCGACATCTGTAACCTGTACGTCTAGCATGACTTACGTTGCGGCGCGACTCGAAGTATTGAGTCGCGCGCGACAACGCATGTCATGCTAAACCGCTTGATGTCATTGAAGGTTTACAACCTACCCTAAAGGCAGTTATGCTCTACGCATATCAACCTCCCAACCCCACAACTCTGCGTTGTGTTTTTTTATGTATTTTTTTTTAAAGCCAAAGATATAATCTAAGAAATGAAATAAATTGAAATCGATGTCTCGCACTGAGCAGTTAGTGACATTTCGCTTAGCGCTAGCACAATGAAAACAAAAGAATTTTTAATTAAACTTTCGTTGCAGGTTTTTCACTTAAAAACAACAGTTTCGTGAATCCAAATAAAGTCAATCGTGCTCGAAATCGGCAGCAAATAACAAAAGTTACCAAGCAATTAGACAAAATTGTTCATTGTTCGGAACCAAATCCTGTACAAGTTGAACCCTTACCAAATATTTCCATCTTGCATCTTTATTCTTTCCTAAATGCAATTTGTAGGGATCAAGTGACAATGGTCTTTGGTGCAATCCGATATTTAGTGTAAGTATATATTTGAACAATTGCTATACGTCAAAGATGTTTTGCTGAATTTAACAAGTTTATTAATTGTACAAAACAGTTGTTTTGTTTAAATATTCGTTTAACTAGATTGATCGCAATAAGTAATTAGGTAACGATTCGCAACACAATAGGTAATTATGTACCAACTAAACAGTTTACAGAACAAAATATAGAAACTGCCGTAAACTGTGGTAGGTACCAAGAGTCCGTTTTCGATAAGTTTGCAATACTTGCCGTTGAAATTGGCGCACAAACGCAGATGGAATTTAACAATTTGACCCTATTATGACCCTATTTTTGCAATTGACAATTCAAATTGAACAACGATTAAGGTAAATTGACAACTGAATTTAACTGTTCGACAATTATCTTCACTAAGCTGTGTCCCTTCAACAACAGTTTTCTAATCATTATTTATATGTATTGAACGTAAAAGCATGTGGATTAATAATTTTCTGGGTAAACTTGCAAACATTACGTGTAAAATTTACATAACATACTCGTTACACCTATGTTTGGGTTTCAGTAAGTATTCGTGGAATTTGATTTAACAAGTCGAGCTGCCAACCGTATCCACAGAAGACCCATTTGCTAAAGTTTGTTTCAAACATGACACAAAACTATTTACTTTGAATAGTTACTTTGGACTTCGCTAGCTCATTTGAGGAGGCAAAGTTAATTAAGTTCCTAATAAGAATGGTTCGAAAGCGGTCTGCCGGATGGTCTCAAAGTTTTTAGTCCGCAATTCAGAGAATTTAATTTTGCTGCAGTTACCACAATAGATTTCTATGCAAGTTATAGATAAGTGTAACACACGCTTAAGCCGAATTCAACTATCATAAACAAAAATCTTGAACGTTGTCTATGCTTCATACAAAAATACCGCCACCGGCGGAAACTGGCTGATTTTTGTCTATGATAGTTGAATTCTGCACTGATTTTGTTCAAGTCTATTTTGCGTCTAAGGTTTCTTTTTTGTTTTGATTATGCTGGCTTTATCGCTTCAGATTATTATTCTTATTCTTCGGCTAGATAAGATGATAATGAAATTGAAATTTAATACGACCAAGAATAAAATAAATTACTAGGTTATTCACTTTCATGGTGCCGTATTCTAATTGTAAAATGTATAAACAATACATTAACAACACAATCTGTCTTAAACATAACTCCAACACTCAACCAATAATCAACCAATATTGAAGTTGTATTGTAGTTACATCGCAGTAATTTTCAAGCAAATTCCGTCATTGTTGATTCAGACGTGTAGGCGTTAGCTGTATTGTGTTGTTATTGCATTGGATTTGCATTGAAGTTGGATCGTGCCTGTGCGTGTTTTAAAGTTAGAATACGGCCCATGGTCAAAAATTGTTATTGCTATATAGAGTTGTACAATAATAATAAATAAATATTGTATTATGTATTTTACTTTTATAAAAATGTTATAAATTACCTAACCCAAGAAGAAAGATAAATCAAGAGAGTAAATAAATAATATTAATGCGTTATTCAAATTACATGGACGATCAATCTAAATTTATTTAAAATTCCTGACATAACTAAACAGTTATGTTAGGATTTTTAAATCAACCAATTGGTAGACCGGTCTCCCCCACTTTCCGTTTGGAAATCGAATCTGTCAAAGTCGGAAGGTCTCCTAGCTGTGAGGGTGTAACAAGAAAACGCTTTTAGAGGAAAGAAGATCACCTCTAGCTGATGTTTACGTAACGGGGGACGCGAGCGTGCCTACAGTATTTCAAAATAAGATCGAAAAATAAATTTGTAAATCAAAGACCTGTCTACCAAGACATGTTGAAAAATTTAGACCTTTGTATCTTTCTTGATTTTTCTATTAAACTTAATTAAGAAGGGAACGAGATTAAATAATGTACTAATCACGAGTCGAGAGGAAAATTTAAATAACTAATAGTCCGCCTCGAACTGAGAACCTGATTTCCTTGCAAACGAAACGACCAATATAACACGACCCATATGAAGATTGTTTCGCCTTATAAGTCCACAACCCCTTGATAGCTCATAAACAAACTCTCAAATTTTATGTATCTCTGCTACAACCCCATCAAATTTCATGAAGATCAGAAAAACGTTACTAAAGTTATCGTCGAAGAAACTCTCAAAATCAAAAAGCTATCGAAATGCCGAAAAGTCCCAGTAGCTAGAAGTTGTTTGTAAGAACTCGCTTCGCTGACGCTCCGCTCGTTCGATAAACATTTTGTTTCACATGTCACTTACCTTCATCCATAGATAGCTGATCCCATATGGCTACTTTAGTGCCGGCCGGATCGCGAAGCGCAACGTACGCCAGCTCTCCTTGGACCAGGCGCAAGTCGTGGTCGAGGGCCAGAATCCAGAAAGTTACTGTAAAAAACGTATATGTGTCATTCCACGAGAAAAGGTACCATATGGCGGTTGGGGCTTACGCTATTTCTAACGACACTGCAATACTAATGCGATGTTTCGCAACGTAAGCGCCAACCGCCATAAGGTACTTTCACCCGTGGGACGTCACATATTTTCAATTCAAAAATGCGTTGGTAACCTGTAGGATTTATTCATAAAGAGTTACTACGGGGAAACTTTGGAAATAGCATAGCTTACAAAATCACAAATACTATTGATACTTAAACTAGAAGTACTTCGAACTTTTGTAATACGTGCGCTTCAGCTCCGTTCATACAATTGCCATTATTGCTAAAGTAAGCATAATTAAATGGTAAACAACTTACCTATTTTGTAAAGAAGGAATAACAAGAAAAACAAAAAAAGTTAAATGGTTCTATAATTTAGTAATAATTTGTGATTTTCAAAATCGAATGCTTGCTTACCCTAAGTACATAAACAATTTAAAAAAAAAACATATTTAGCATTAGTAACGAGGGGTACGTCACGGGCCATACTGATCTACACACCGTTACCTTTTAGCCACGACTCAATATGTAGGCATCACCCAGTCTTATTTAACCAAAAAAGCTTTGCCCTGAATTAATTGAAGGATTCCCGTAAACAGCTAAGCTGCACCGAACATAAAAGACATCGTAAAACCAACATAAAGCAAAACAAAAATTAATGACTCGGAGAACGTAAAACAGCGACTTGAGATTGTTACATGGGGTAATTAATTATTTAAACATTATCTGCTGCAAATATTTCTTTATTTATTTTATCCTCTTCACAGTTGAGATATTAAATATTTATTTGTTATTATTTTTAGTTTATTTTTGTATAACGTCCCTTTTATAATAAGTGTCTACAATGTGTAAATCTAAGGCTATAGATTAAACCAGACATAGAACTCATTACTGTAATCATTAATTAAGATGTTTTTTTCAAATTACACTTAACTGTGACCCAATAATCATTTTTTGAAAATTTTATCAGCAGCAAGGTACTGTAAACATGGCATTGAAAGTAACTGTCAACGAGCATTTAACGCGAGTGTGTTTGCATTACATTGCGGGCCGAATTATTTTGTATGGATAAAATTGTAATTGCAATTCTAAGTAAAAGTTATATAATTACATTATTTACGCCCGTATTAGATTTACACACTCTATACCGTGTGTGGCCTGTAACACGAGCAAAAAATTAAAACGTAGATTTTACTCCTCAAACATCGTAAAATCCCTGGAAACATAAAATCTCGATTTTAGGTTTCCATTTTAACATATCTGTATTCGAAGAAATTTCACCTCTGAGTATTGTTACAGCACACAATACCAAATTCGGATTGTTTGTCGTTTAGTTATAAACGGTACAAAAGCAGTTCTCATAATGTACGGAGAATAATTAATTGTACAAAGTTACCAGTAGGTACCCAAGTTGGACAATAAACAGAAAGTTCCCAAGGTCCAAGTTTCGTAACGATTATGGGAATTTCGGCGGGATAACGTTTTTGCATGCAAGCTAACGAGGTATTCAGTAAGACGAACGGTCCGCGGTGAAAATTTACCTAGTTCCGAACTTAAATTGGTTTGCATAAAATGCACGAAAAGTAAAGCCGGTTTTCTTGCCTGGTGAGGTAAATCTACTACAAAACTTACAATACCTACCACGCATTTTTATGCGTAGTAGTGGCCTTGATAGCTTTTCGAAAAAGTTATTTAATTGTTAATCGTATTTTAGACCAACATATTTCAAAATTAAAAGTATCTTATTATTCATGCAAATAATCTCATTCATATAAATTGAATAGGCTTTTGTGAGTCTAAACTATACAGTTATAGACAGTTAAAACTACTTAATATTTTTCGTAGATACATACATCAAGTTGGTACACATAAACGAAATCAAGGGTTATTTTATAGGAGTAACTCACTTGTCTCCCCAGGTCTGTAGTGGTGCCTGGCGGGCCGCACGATGACATCCCTGACGGGACCCAGCAGCCGAATGACGCTATGGCTCTTGGCGGTGCATTCGTCGTTGCCAACGCATCCCACGGTGGTGTGGAGGGTGCAGTGAGTTGCCGGTGATAACGGTATCTTCAAGGGAATGATGCCGTAACCTGAAACAAACGGATAGTTGAATAGAAAATAAAACCCAGTCACAGGGCGGATACGTTATACTACAAAACTCGTTTGAGCGCCTATGTGTGCACGGCACGTATGTACACACTTCAATGTGTACGTAAGCTCATGACGAGCTACCAAACTGACTGATAAGTGATAACCTACTAGTTTCTTACCAATCTGCCGCCGTGGGGTGAGAGCGTGATAGAGAGAGTAGCGTGGCCGTTCTGTTGAACTACTATGTTTTAATTCTATGACCCAGTTATTTATTGCTAGATGAATACAGAGTATCACTTCATATTTACAAAAGAGCTTATTTGTACGGTTCCTATGACCTTTAAGAAAAAAACTTGAGGGCAGACATACAAAGATAATACCAAATACATTATTTTTTACAAGGACAAAACTGATCAAACAAGTTAGATGAAAAATGTATTTCAAAAGAATATGTAAATACTATTTAAACATTGATTAATTTTCCATTTTAGTTTATTTATCACTCCATCTTCTCCGTCGAAAAACAAGTCGCAAAGTGACATCAAACGAACATTTTTCACAGAAACTACGAGTAAAGAAAGCAAGTCGCATTCAAGTGACGTGTTAAGATTCGAGGGTTCAAAGGCCGTTGTGGAGAGTGGAATGTAGTGATCAATCAAACTTTTTGTGCATACGCCCTAGTTGAACTATTAGGGAACTTTAAATTGTAACTAATATAATACTACAATAACATTTTGGTGATCAGTAATATATCTACTTGGATTGGGACTTCACTTTTAGGGGTCAAATCCAAAAATGTTTTATTAGTGGAGTTCCACGACATTTAAAAATATATGATCCAGATTTCAAAGTTCCATAAAAGCTTATGCTGTGTTTTGTCTATCAGTCCCTTAGTAATACACTGTTTTATATTTACTCATTCATTCGGCACCTATGTACGAAAAATCATTTGTTATTTACCAGTCTCTTTTAAGTGAAGGAACATATAGTGAGGCAACCGGTCCTAATCTAAATAATACCTAGTTTTCTCTCTGGGGGCCGATTTTTGACAGCCGGACGCTCGAATTCAAAAAATTCAAGATCGAAAATAATCGCACACAAAAGTTTGTCGCCAATTTTTTCGCATGGAATTAATAGTTTAAATAATCATCATTTGAAATTTCTATCGCTTTTATTTTTAAAACATAATTTCATCGTTTTATTCGGAGTTTTAAATGTCACTTTCGAGTGCTCGAATCTCAAAAATCACCCCCCTGGTTGGAAGGTCAGGTGGCAGTCGCTTTCGTAAAAAATAGTGTATAGGTATTTAAGGGATTGGGTTGCCGAGCGAGACCCAGGCTCAATTGAGTCGTTGAAAAAGCCAAATTGAGTCATAATTTTATTAGAAAATTTACTAATCAAACTAAGTTGTGCCACCCACCATACCAAACACGAGTAGGCATTTTGGCATACCTTTAATGATTTCGATTAATGAACATTAATTAAATTAGGAATACGGCTTATAATAATTAATTAAATGATACACGAATGAGACTGATTACCTTTGAGGCAACAACTACATATTTTGATATACCTACAGTAATTAGATTAATAAACCCCAAGTGTACTTTGTAAGTACTCCATTTATTACCTAATATAAACTGATAAGTATAATTTTAGAATGATATACAATTTTTAATGATTCATTAACCTCGGATACACGCACAGATCTGCCCGTCAGATCTGCCTGACGGATATGTCTATTGGGCACATCATAGCTGATATAATATTTACATAAACTGCTAATGAAATATTAATACATTAGTTTCGCTTTTACTATAATTGACAATTTTGATTGGTTTAGTAATATTTTGCGTGCGCAGCATTTATTCGCATGCCACACGCAAACAACACTTATTCGATCTCAGTTTGTAATAACAATAATAGCAAAACAGTCACATAATTATTAAAGCTACCAAACTACCACCATACCATACCATATACACTCGAGAGCAAAAATTTCGGGTCAGTAACATAAACTTTAATATCTTTAAAATTAATATCTTTTGAGATATTCAAGAAAATGCCAGTGACCCGAAACTTTTGTTCTCGAGTGTATATGAAAATAATACAAAAGCAAATAATGAAAACGAAATAGCCATTAAATTTGAGGCTGGTACAGCCAGTCACTATGCGTGAAGCTTACCTACATTTGAGAATAATGTGCTCTTAAACAAATTAAAATTGAAACATTATTGGTAATACATATTATATTACATCTATGAACAATAAGCTCAGCAAAACCATCAACACATTAGCGAAGCCTGTGGCAACCCAAACAGCTCATTTATCGTAAATGTAGGTTAATTTCATTACCATTCACATTTCGATTGAATTGTGAAGTTGAATGTACATTTATCAAATAATTAGTTCAGAATATCACGGTATTTAATATGTACTACGAATTACAAACACTACACTTACCATTAGAAAAACTATCGAACAAATAGCGTACTAGTAATACACTAGTAGCTACTGGGTGGAGTAGCAGTGCAGGTGACATTTCTCTTACATTTTCGGTATCTTTAGGGGTGTTCGACATAGATGGCGCAATTGACTTGAGCTTTATCTCTATAGAATACAAAATAATACACATGCGAGCAGTTAGACCAGGTTTTATCTGTTTCCATAATTAACGATACGGTATTTAAACATAAACAAATATAACATGAAGGTCAATCTTAAATAAATTGGCTACTTTTGCTGCTGATGCTGACTGCACAGTAAATAAACTTAGATCTATGGTAATTTCAGGAACAAACATATTTTTAAACTTTATTTCAACTTTATTACCAAAAAGAAAACCTTGATATACAAAAGGAGGACTTTATCAGTCAACCTTATAGCAAAACAGAGAAGCTGTGGATACTATATTATCAGTAATCGCCAAACATGGTGCCACAGTGCTCAATTTAGCTTGTATTTTTTATATGGACGTGATTATTAAATCTTTATTTCGCGACCGTGGCCCAAAAAAAAATTGAAATTTAATATTAATAGCCTGTTCATGTCTATAATAAAATTAAAAAAAAAATCTCTTTGGAGTCTCTTGGTGTGGCACACAGGTCGTGCCGATCACTGAATATTATTTTTATAAATACCTACACAAATAAATTCCCTCACCAGAATTCGAATCCGAGACGTCCATCTTCGTAGGTAGGTAGCGAGTAGCGACTGGGCTATGGCGACCGTTACACATTTTTTGCTGCTAGATATATGTATTTATACGTACCTACTTATAACTTAAACATTGGAAGCCTAAGTCAAAGGAATCAGATTTTCAAAATAGTCTTACCTCTAAATGGAATCTAGTTCAGTTAAGTGCTACGAGAGCGAGCAGACATTTTTAGCATCTTTTCCATTTGGAGATGCACCAAGTGGTTTTATTATTTCTATCGAATAGCCGCATTCGCTGCTTAAATGAAATGTTCTCCATATTTCAGTGACTTTGAGAGCTTATTTTGCGTTTCATGTTAAAAAAAATATGTGTGCATTTACTCAATGAGGTGTCGGTACCAATTTGATAACACTTGATCTACAAAAACAAACTCCGTAAATAAATTACAAATTACCAATTTACAAGATATGAATTTTGTAAAAATCACCGTAGACTTAAAAACAAAAAAATTGACATACAGATTCTGTTTACATAAACTTTACTTATAAAAGCCACTCAGTATTAAATTAAGTATACCTACACAATTTTAGCTGTAATGGAGAATAAAATGTTACCTACTACCGCGTATTTCAGTAGAAAATAAAATTAATTGAACCGCCAATATACAACATGCAACCTATTTATTAAGTTTACCTATGTAAGGTGCGTCGGTCATAAAACCACCCCAACGGCCCATAAGTTCACGAACCCCCTAAATGTAATTAAAATCAAACTAAATCCTCACTAAATTAAACGCAGCGTCGTAGTGACAAAAGTCTTACCGCGGAAGCCAGTCATTAGGACGTAAATTACCTGAATCTTGGAGGAGGCAACAGCTAAGAACGGTTAGTTCAAGTACTTAAAATAATGCGGATGCGTATTTGTTAAACCTTAGGTGCCTCAATTCAGAGAAACTCAGTAATAAGAGCCGAGATATGTAACCCAATATCTAAGGATAGAATGTCGGACGTCTTACCATCGCACGGATCCTGGGGTACAGTCAGCAGCAACAGTAGCTAAGCGGGTAAGGTAATCAAAATGAGCTGGACACGAATTTATTCTTAAGAGAATAAGAGCGTGTGCAGGTTATTTTGAACACGCTACCCGCTTAGCTACTTCTGCTGCTGACTGTACCTAGTACTTATTTATTTTTGCTTATAATTGTAATTCTTGTACAAGATATTCGCATTATATTAAAATAAATTAACATACGCTTAAAAATAAGAAATTGAATACAAAGAAAATTTCATCTCAGCCATAAGACGTCCACTGCTGAACAATTGAACATAGGCCTCCCTTTAAGGGGGGGGTTTGCCATACGCGCCACGCTTGGCGAGAAAATTTAGGAAAATAAATTGAAGATGTCATGAAATTTGAATTTTCTGGAGGTATTTGATTGTTTGGAGCAAGATGAACCAATTCCACCCGCTTTCTCAAAATCACCGGAGCCTGAATGATACCTATTCCTGCACCGCGATGGAGGCAAATAATTATCTTCCTGTTTGCTCGTCGGATTCCGGAATTACTATTCAAAGTTGAATTATCAAATATAATACTTGTGTATTGATTGATGTAGGTACACTTTATCAGTTTGAAATGGTGAATTATAGTTAATTAATTTTGAACCACACTCGACTTAAACTGAAAAAGTGTCTAGTGAATTTGGATAAAAAAAACAATCTAGTGTTCATATGTCTGTATGTACTATTTTCGCAACACAAAGGAAGCTACGCTAATTCCGTGTTGCATGGGTAATTCGATTATAGTAGCAACGCGCTCCATTGCGCTTTAATCTTGCAGGATTATCTAGGACAAGTAATACGAGCATGACCTAGTTAGCCTAATAAGTAGCGTAAGGATATAAATAGGTAGTAGGTTAATTGGGCCAAAGGAAGTAAGTAGTCAATAACGATAATCGTTAATTTCTAAGACTTGTTATACGTAATCACGAGGCTCTTCTCAAGGGCAACCGAAATTGGCCACGTTGTGTGGAACATTAAATACGAAGTGAACCGATTTTATTCTTCTGAAGCGTATAATATGCGGGTCTTGCTGATAATCTTGCATCATTTTAGCATCAGCTAGGACTTTGAGTTTGAGAAAAGTTTTTTTATAAAACCAAGAAAACTTAACACATATTTATATGTAAATAAGGCACACAAAAAAAGTCTCTTATTCATAGGTACCTATACACCTACCTCAAATATATATGTGGCATTTTCAAGTAGGTAAAAGGCGTCAGCGTCAGAGATATGTGACCCCCCTAGGTGTAAAACTGGAACTCTCGTTCGACACGAGAATCGGCATTTACCACACTGTCATTTAATTCTTTCAAAAATGAAATATCTCAAATGTGCTTGTCAGCTAAGCTGGGATCGATCCTGGGGCCTCGGGCTCACACTCATTCGCTTCACTCATACATTAGTCCGGCTTTTTTCCGCTGGGCTATCGTAACACTTGGACTACACAACAAAAATATGAACCAGTTCTTAGCAGGCTGACCGGCAATAGAGAACTATAACAAAATCTATAAAAATGGACTTTATTGTCAATGGCGCTTATGCCGCATCGGGTTGCGCAGCGTTGCATTTTCATTGGAGCATCGCTGATAATGGCGTAAGCGCCATCGACATCAAGGTCCCTTAACATAGATATTCTGTTCGAACTATTATATCTATACCCGTCCCTGTTTTGCAAGCTTGTCTTGGATCATATTAGTAATGTCTTTGGTTTATCAATATTTTCCTACCCTCATTTTATTTCCACAGACGACTAACAACGACTTTTACCAATTACATTTTAAGGTTTAATTTACTGGAGTAAATGCGTCTAGTTATTTTGTGGAGAAAATTTGTTTGAGGGTAAGTCATAATTTGCGTGTGCGAATCATACCTGTGTCGCAACGCAATTACGATCTCTCGACTTCTTAAATCCTTTTGCATTTCAAGCAATTGAATAACTGCCCTCGTCCGTTTTTTTGTGTTTCAATGACAATATGGTTCGATAAAATTGTGGTTCTTTGGGAAGAGAGCAAAAGTATTAAACAAATACCACGAGTACTGAATATAACGGTAAGTTTGTAACCTGTGACTCCATTGAGACATTTATTTTTTAGTAAAAACAGTAAAATGTTATCAATAAGTTAAGCCACCAGATTTTGTTGTGAGGATTTACTGTCGTGTGTTTACCTATATATGGGATAAGATAGAAAAATATATTTAACGGAAAAGTCTTTTAATCGGCAGCTTTTTTTATGTGAAGTAATAGGTATAGTCTTAGAGCCATGTTTATTTTTAAAGCTATTTGAATTTTTTAAGTTTTATCATAAACGAGCAAATTTAATACGTATTTTTACTTGCAGAGAAATACGATTCGCAGATGAGTGAGAATCGTTATATCGTATTTACTGACGAGAAATATTTTAAGTCAGGCGAAGATGGAAGAAAAATATTGTGGCGCAGAAGTGGCTCTCCACTTGACCCCAAAAATATGCTAGACCTTAGAACAAGCGGAAGGATATCATTAGGTGAGTAAATTATATTAAGTATACAATTTTCATTACCTGCACTTTAAAAAAAGCTGTGATTTCAGTTTTACGTTTTTCAAGTTATGGTATGCTCATGAGATTTTTTTTTTTAGCGTATTGGGGCTGGATGTCATCTATGGGGCCCGAGCAGCTCGTTGAAATTGGAGGCCGAATGAACAGCGAGGGATACCTCGAAGTGTTACGTGACGTCATGTTGCCTTCCGTTCGCGGCGCCTATCCCGAAGGACAAATTTATTTAGTGCAAGACATAAATCATTGGTGCAAGACAATAGTGCAGTGCATCGTTCCCGTATAGTGAAAGAGTGGTTAGCCTTACAAACAGACATCACTGTATTAGATTGACCTTCTAAAAGCCCTGACCTCAATTCTATTGAGAATTTATGGTGCTTTGGGACCCTACACAAGTCAAATCAAGACAAAACTTAGACGAAGAAGTTTATAGAAAGTGGGAATTGATGAGGAACATCAATGTATCTTCAAACATGGTTTCAAGCATGAAAAGCCGGCTAAAATAGGTGGAATATAAAAAAAGGTTATCCTCTACGTTATTAGTAAAAATTTTGTGAAAAAAATGGTGTTGTTGGTATTTCTCCATTATTGGGCAAATATTTACTCCATGCAAGTTTTAAAATAATGAGTAGGTATAATGACGCTATTGTATAAGTAGTGTCTAACAAATTATATTGTTTTTTTGCAAATAACAAGATAGTGCTTAGACAAGTAGGCTTTTCCAAGTGGTAACTGGTTAATTTCTACCTTAAAAACCATACATATTTTTAGCCATTTAATGGGAGCTGTTTGAATTCGACCCAATTAGTGGAGAAATACCATATGCTTACTAAGATTGTGGTAAGGTTGCATTGCATTAGTAACGTGCTAAGAGATGAATTATTGCTATCTTTGATAACATGTTGTTTCTCTTTGCAACGTTAAATAGCTGGTTTAGATTACGTATTACATATTGATAAAGGCATACAGACTGGTAGGGCGAGGGGCGGTCTAACCTATACTCATTTTTTAAATTGTTTTTTGAATAGCCCATTTTATACTTAAAAGCCTCTTCCCGCAATTTCCACAACTCCCACCGCTGTGTCCCGCCATCTCTGTCTAAAGTAAAACTGAAAAATTGTGTTAAATGCAATAAGAATATTAATTTATAATCAAAGAAAAGGGAAACTATACACTTCACTTTTAACCGAGTAGTTTGGTATTGCTTATAAAAAAAGTTATGACCCAATTTGTTTTTACGGTTCTACTCAATGAAGTAAAATGTAGGTATAATCTAAAGTAAACAACCAAAGTGTAATGCCTTATAAAGTTTAACAGCATGCAGACCACCAATACCACAATTTTAAACAGTAAGAGTTAATCTAAAGGTATTTTACTTGTTAACTTGAAGTTTCACTGATGTATAATTGACTACACATTATCATTATAATTTAATAAGTAAATAATTATTTAGCTGTAAAATATATAGTAATCAGTTTACAGAATACGCATAATATATCTACTGTCATATATATATATATTACCCCCATTATTCAGTTAGTAAACAATATTTAATATAATAGTATTTAAATACCTACTTAGTTAATAAAAAGTTACCAGTGACTATGGAATTTTCATTATTAGTCCTTAAAAAAAGATTTTAACTTCTATTTTAATTAAACTTACTATATTAAATAGGAAGTTAATAAATTGTTAATAAAAAAGAAGAAGTATAAAAATACAAAAAGTATCCTCTACGTAGATTCGAACCGCGAACCTAGTGTTTACTAGTCTGTTACACTATCCATCACGCTGCACGGACGCTTGTGAAGTTAACGAAATTATTGTTCTAGTTAAAAATTGTTTAAAAGGGTATGTTACCGAGTTAATAACTGAGTAGGTAATAAGGAATAACAAAACGTATAAAATAAATATTTGTGGTAATGTAAAAAAATATTAAACTAGTATTATAAAAAAAAGTTAAAAAAAAGCAAAAAGTGTGATTCTTATGCTGGGGTTCGAACTAGCGACCACATTTGTCTATTGCTGGAGGGGGGTCACATATCTCTGACGCTGACTGTACATCATTGTCGGTTGTTAATAATGTTTATTTATAAACGAATCAATTGATGATTTTTATGGTAATAACGCCGTATTGGCGACCGACAATTTACTTGAAAATGCACATATTTTTAAGAATATCTTTCTTTAATTTAGTCGATTGCAACTATATTGGAATACCAATAAAGGAAATAAACAATTTACTTTTTTAAATAAAATCACTTAATTATACATGTTTACGTCACTCTGGGCGGTAAGTGAGATATTACGCCCACGGGCGGAGCGGCAAATCTCACTTCACACCCAGGAGAAAACGTAAAATTGTGTACGCACCACGGGCGGTAATAAAGAAGGCCTCAGATCGCTTGTCTATGGCCCTCACCTTCGGTTCGGGCCACAAATATCCGCGATCTGAGCCGTTCTTTATTTTACCGCCCTAGGTGCGTAATGTACTATAACAGTTCCGGAAAACCTAAAATGTTTTAAATCTTTAAAAGCTAGAATTAGACCGAACACCAAGCTGCGCCGAGCTGAAATTGAGTTAATAACCGTGAAAAGTAGAGGAATAAATCCACGTTGAATTATTTGCTAAAAATAAAATCGTCACTTTAGAATTTTTTTTTAACTGGAATCATAATATGTTGGAGTTTTCGGTTCTATTTCTACACATACATGTGTCGGTTATACAAATATACATTTCATATTAAATTTCTTAATATCACAAATACACTTTTATTTGTGCTTCATAAAAATGTTTGTTCTAGAGTTAACATTTATAATTTTTCCTGTTAGTTTAAGAAATATAGAAATCTAAAATGGACTAAAGTATCTACGTAGGAGATTCAAAGCAAATTTTGAACAATGTTCCAAGACTTTTATTAGAAAAGTAGTAAAATAATATGCCGATTAAAAAAATATAAGAAAAATCGTTTGTCTAAACAAGTTGCCACGACGCTGCAGAAAATTAGACGCTTATTAATGCTGATACAATCAAAGGATTGTATCAGCATTCATAAGCGTCTAATTACACGACTGCCCAAAAAAAGGAGTGTATTGTTTTCAGCGTTCATGTATGTATGTGGGTAAAATAAAATTCTTTGTTCCACTAGAACAACGGAACGGCTGAACCGATTTAGATATATAGGGTATCATTAGAATTGTTACGTTTTCCCGAGTAACATAGGCTATGTGACGTCACGGTAAAAACAATATGGCGGTCAAAATATTCCAGATTGCGCAAACCTAAGAAAAAATTTTCTTACAAACCTATCGAGTGGGGTATCAAAATGAAGAGCTTTTCACGCTGATTACAAAAATGTATATAATACATATATGAAAGTTTTCTTTCGTTAATACGAACATTTTAGAAATGAAATCAAAAGTCAAAGGAAGGGCGAGGAAGTTGAATCGAAAGATATATAAAACTTACATGTTTAATTGTAATAAGTATTAGAGACTAGGGAGGAATAATTTATAGTTAAAGCAATGGCGCGTAGTTATACTTAGTGTCCGAGAGGCAACCGGATGGCTCGCGTTATATAAGCTCCCTACGTGTTGTGTAACGAACCTGTGGAACCCAAATTGACCCACGTTGTACTTAGTTTGTCACCCCCCCCCCCCTCATTTTTCTAACGCTGATGAAACGATTACCGACCAGCCGGTTCACATGGCCATATGCAATGCTCGTTCTGGATCATATAAAGTACTGAAAATTGAGGGGAGGAGGATGAACGACAAAGTCCAACGTGGGTCATTTCAGCAAGTAGGGAGCTTAAAGGTCACAGCTCATTAGAGCGCCTCGGCACCCGACCCTCACCGCCTCACCTCGAGCGGTTAGTTAATCTTTATATGAATTTGTATGGCCATGCACTCACTACATCAACTCGAAAACGAGTGGACGCTGAGCGACGAGGCGGTGTGGGTCGGCTGCCGAGGCGCTCTAACGAGCTATGACCTTTAGTACCGCGAGCCATCCGGTTGCCTCGCGGACACTGCAATGCAACTACGCGTCATTGCTCTGAATGTAATGAAATGTTCTACTTCGCGCTATTGAAATATTTCTTTACAACATCCAGTACCGTAAAAAAATGTGCTGCACTACGCCGTTTTGAGCCAAACCGTTTTGAGCCAAAGAAGCTAGTTCTTGTGGAGTTTGATGATAAAATTACCTATATTCAACAATACTGTAGCGTAGCCATGGTGCTTCTGGGAAGAAAATTGGGGGCGTAGTATGCATGGATTTATGATGTGAGAGGTTAAGTAGCCTGGTGTGTCCTCTGTTATCAATATTGAAGACACAGACCACAAGGTAAAATAAACTACGCTAAACAAAATTGGTTTCGATCTTGGCACCAAGAAGTTTATTGCCATAGATCTGCCAACTCATGTCGCGCTAAGTCACGTATAAGGTCATGCAATTAGCCTCTTGGATCCTAAAAAACAAGTAAATAACTATCTACTTACATGATTAAAAAAAAGTCATCATCCTCCTAGCGTTTATCATGGCTTGGCAACCTAATCCCATGAATTGGGGGTATGCATTAGTTTTTTACGAAAGCGACTGCCATCTTTTCTTTCAACACAGAGGGAATAACTGGGCCTTCTTGGGATTAGGTTCGGTTTTCTCACGATATTTTCCTTCACAGAAAAGCGACTGGTAAATATCAAATGATGTTTCGTAGATAAGTTTCAAAAAACTCAGTGGTACAAGCCGAGGGTTGAACACGAGACCTCCGGACGTCTGCGTCTTACTGCCAGGCTACCAGCGCTTTTTATGTGAAAAAGTGTTTAAAAAAAATCGTCTTTATGCTTTCGACTACTACTTAATCCAAAGTTCGTATAATTATTCTATGTCACTAAAAGGTTTTAAATAAATAAAATAATTAAAAATTAAAAAACACGACTGCGTCTGTTTTAAATGAACTGAAAACTTAAAAATAAGTTCTAAACATGATTGAGAATGTCTTTGAAACCTCATGGTTGAGACTGAGCCTTCCTACACCCTGATGTATTCTGGATCTTTTAAAATAAGTACATATTTTGCTTCGATTGCAGTCGGGGGACCTTTTAAACTGTATAACACAATACCTACCCATAAAAAGGTCCCCCGACTGCAATCGAAGCAAAATATGTACTTATTTTAAAAGATCCAGAATAAATCAGGGTGTAGAAAGGCTTAGTCTCAACCATGAGGTTTCAAAGACATTCTAAATCATGTTTAGAACTTATTTTTAAGTTTTCAGTTCATTTAAAACAGACGCAGTCGTGTTTTTTAATTTTTAATTATTTTATTTTCTTTTTTTTTTCTTTCTGTTTGCGTTTTTTTTTTTGGTAAAAGAACCAACTGAGATCAAAGTCAACCACTCTAAAATAATAATTATGCACCTGAACCAGTGTACCTATATCATTGTCAAAAATGCGATAAAAATAGCTTGCGTACCTCAAACAATCGACATGGTGAGGTTTATTCAATAATGCGGAGACACAGTGAGGCCCCTGCGATAATGCACATTGGACAATGTAAGACTGACTAAATTTTTTAACAGGACCCAGGACATTTAGGATTGTTTTACATACCAAACTGTGGATATCCATACGAGAACACTACTTATTTAACACACGTAGAATCTATCAAAGTGGTCTCACAAGAGACTATCAGTTTTCGGAGGTCGGATTGGACCCCTGAGAGAGCAACCGCCTCAATATGCGCGCGATTTATTCCCTCCTACATTTTTTTATTGTTTTGGACCACATAGCAAGTTTCAGGATATTTATTGGCTAATTAGAATGTTCTATTCGTTATTTAAATAACTCCTTGTCTTTAAATGCCTTATTCCCAAAAGTTCCTCGTCAATTTACTAGTCTCACGGCACGTGAATCTGTTTTGCCCTCGAAATAATTAGAAAAGTATCTGAAGCTCAGTTTCAGGTGAATTCAATTTAAACTTCTGCGGAGGCGGAAGGTATCGCATTGCTTGCCTAATGACTATTTGAAGACGCTAACTCCGTTCTTGTCACTCCTTTAACTATAAGTAATCTTGAAACTCATTTGAGTTTTCTTAGATCTTTTAGAATAGATTCTACTTAATGCAATAACTCACAAAGTGAAATAAAAAAAACACATATCTAGAACATTAATATATATATGTGTTACAATATCTGAACCCCTAAAGAAGGAAAGTGGTTGACCGGATGAGTGAACGGTTTGATGAAGAGCCTTTATCTACCGAAGATAATGCGATATCAAAACCTTACCTTTAAAGGTCCAGTTTAATATAAGTGTAGTTATATTTTTTTAGGATAATTATCGATTTAATATTCAATGAAAGAAATCCTTGCTGATAAACATGCCTTACGCATGGCTGTGTGCTTGTCACTCCGAGTAACCCGTATACATTAAACGTATTTACAAATCTAAGTACCCAACAATAGTCTTTATAGTGATAATACTGATAATGTAAATCAAAGCCAGAAAAAAATCCTTTAACGTCAATTATAACACGAACAGGTAGGGCCTTTCAAGAGCTGGCATAAGAAAACCATTACGCGTTTCAAGACCGTGCTTCAATCGAGAAAAAAAAACTACAGACTGAACGAGCAGACCGCTTGCCAGCCAACCAAAGGGGATGGTTTAAGAGTTTTTTTTTGCGCAAAAAGAAATCTTCGGAAAACGCAACTCAATAGCCGAGAGCGTTGTGCTTAACTCGGCTGCGTGCAAATTCTGAAGTGAGTTGTAGAATGACTTCTGTATTTGGGGTAACGAATGTAATTTGTGTATGAACAAGTGAGATAAGAGATCCTTATTGCATACCAGGTAGGTACTGTATGCAATAACGGTCAATAATATAACTATTACAACTACTGCTACAACAGTTCAAGAATCAATCGCAAAATAAAATTTACGTGTTTTGTAAGATATCGAAATTTAAATATTAAAAATGTACCTACCTAGTCTAAGCTCTATAATTAGATAATAAATTTGAAAGTCTTTAACTAACAGAACAATAATATCAGTCAGGATATAATATATAACACTAACTAAAATATATAAATATTTCTATTCATACAATATATCATTATATTATAATGGTGCCCTAATCAGCAGGCCTATCATAAGAGCAGGTAGTCGCGCGATAGCGTGCCATAAAATTATAGTTGCCGCCAAGCTGTCATTTTGTGTCACGCTGTCCCGCGACAAATTAGCTCGCACATTAAATAATTTAAACAATAAACTTGACATGAGAATAACTACTAAAGACGACGTACATATTTATCGGGACTGTGATGAACACTCAGACCTTTGAATCTAGTAAGAATGTCTTGGTTCTTACCTTACTAGAGTTTTCCGGAGTGTAAAGTATTGACATTGGAAACCACCATTTCTTGAAAATATTTATTACTTACTCACTAGCCTTTGAAGCTTGCCAAGTCCACGAATGCAAGGCAAATCTGTCTGTATGCCGGAAAATTGGAACCTTTTGCAGGAAATTTTATTTAACATGTTCGATTTACAAGTCCAATGCAAGTACAGTGCAGTAATGAAAGTATTTCCTTAGCAAGTCTGAGATTCGCTCTACTATGTGAGTTTTGATTTTAGATGTGTTAATTTTCACGCTACAAATTTTGTGACTATGTCTGTTTCAGTAGTGATAGTCTGGCAAACCAAATTTATCAGTTGCAGTAGAAGGAAAAAACTTCTTGGAACAGTTTTCACATAACAAAAAAACAAAAAACAAAACAAAATAAAAGTTAAGGACAAAATTATACTCTCTGATTATGCTTCAAGTGAAAAACTCTCTGGCCAAAATATACTTTCTTTACGGATTCCATTATAGTATTGAATCTACCCTGCAAAATGATCTGTCTGACTACCGTCTTTGGTGACAATAATATTTTTTTAAAGACAACGTATTTCTAAATCGTCTACTTAGTATTCCCATTTCGGTGTCGAGCGACATAAAATTTCCATAAGCACAAAGCAGCGATATTATTATACCAACAATATAATATTTTGTTCGCGAGAAGTATTTTGCAAGAGAATATTTGGATACTTCCTTTGTGTGGACGAACAAATATACAAAGTTTTTTATTTTGAAGTATCGGAGTGATGCATTTTTTAAAACACTCTTTTATTTATATGAATAAAAAATGGTAAAACAAACTTTCCGAAAGCCATTTTTTAGCATATTAAGGAGCAAAAATTTTTTGCATATTGCTTGGTAGGTACTAATCAAACTAAAGTATCATTATAGCCTCGTTACTGAGATTTTTCCAAGTTTAAAGAAGAATCTGTAATACTTACATGATAAGAAACTGGAATATTGGAGGCCGTTTTGAATTGTAACAGTCGCTTCTTGTTGAAAGTATGACTTTCTCTCAAACGGGTTCTAGCACTTAGGTAAAATACTCGTAAACTTCATCTGACAAATACACCAGATATAAATATATAATAAACCAAAGGTATTTAATCGTCTCGAGTCTAGTAGTCCGTCTTAATAGGCGTAAAACACACTTGAGCAGAATTCAGCTAGGTACCACAAACCGAACGGAAACCGAGACTAGCATAGGCAAAATTCAGCCAGAAGGTGGATTTTCCGCTTTACGGCTGATTTTTGTCTATGATTGCTGAATAACGTTGTAATGTGTTTTGCATCTTATCCAATTCTTTACAAGTAGAACAGGTCCTTTTCAAGTTACACCGGTCCATTTAAATATCCATCCCACTGGCAAGAAGGCCTGGCAAGATCTAATTTTTCCATTTCATCAGACAGCGCAGCTGACACCGGTTCGTTAGTCGCTGCTGCAAATCCGATTTCTTTGAGACGGAATTAGCAATCGCTTTGACTCGTTAACACCTGATGCTGAATATTGAAATGGCGGGTCTAAAGATGTTGGTTCGGTAAGATGTGTAAAGAAAGGTAGGCTAATCATGTATTTTAGTAGGTACCTATGTATTCTAATATGAACAGTATGGTGAAATATTCCATCATCATCATAATTCTTAAGAGCCGAGCTCTTGTCAGTAAAGCAATCTCCATATACCTACTCCTTTCTCTAGATTTTTCTTGGTATCATTATTAATCATTTTGTTTTCATTTATTTTCTTTAATAAAAGTTTCCAAAAAAGGTTTTTCATTTTGAAACCAATTAAACTATACTCATTTAGTTACTGTACTACTTTGTGACAATGCTTGAACATGTGAAAATATCCAATCAATACATTTTGATTGAAATTTCATAACTAATGTAAATGATATCTGATTTCAATTAGAAGACAGCATTCAATAAAACAGCCAGAATTTCTCATTTCGAAGTATAAACATCAATTAACGAGATACAGCGTTAATTAGTCGAACGTTGCCAAAATAAACATTCCTTTAGCAAATACAGATCCCGTTTAACGATATCGGTACAGCTTAGCAGTCAGGGTTGTCGTTACAAATGCTTCCCGTGCTCAGGTGTGTCAGACACTGAAGCCAACCAGTATAAATGCGCGCTTCGTTTATGTACAGTTGAAACGAATCTCAAGCCCACAGTAACACAAGTTTATCGTGTCTTTCGAGTGTGAATGCCATTAAGAATGCGAATACATGGTCTGGTTCACTAGTTATCGGAGATCGTGATTCATTAAGGTTAAAGGAAAGGGCTAAAGTGCTTTGAGATATTAACACCGGACGCTCGCTCCTCTTCACCGGTTCTTAATCAGATTGCTAGCGTTTCCGAAATCGTTGACAATTGGAGGTCAGATTATGGATTTATATTTCAGTAACGAACTTAATTGCTGTACCTAATTAAAATTATTTATACTGTTCAACCTTTTGGCACTACACTCTTGTACACTTGGCGATGGATTACAGGGTGGTCCTGATTAACGAAACTCTACTTTAGTTGCAATAAGAGATACTTTTAGCACGATGAAAATCATGTGACCTACAATTAGCTGCAGATTAAGTTTAACTTTTCTGCAGGTATTTTCAAAGATGACCCGGTAAAGATACGATTGCACAAAAAATATTATTACAGTCTTTTCAAAAGTTCTTAAATTCACAACATAATCTTTTACTTTATGTGGGGGAAAAATCTAATGGCATTTAAACAAAATTTCTGAAATTGAGGTTTCACCAAATTTTATTAGAGTCCATATAAAGAGAAAAGAGGTATAACAGAGTTTTATCTCGTATATGTGTGCACTAAACAACAGGATATACTGCATTGCAGATGAAGTACGGACGCTTCCTCGACGCGGATAAATGTTTCTAAGAGATTGTTCCAGAAAACTTATCAAAAGTCCATCTCTCTCCGGCTCGGCTATCACAATGTTAAAAAATGCTTGAAATATGTAGAGAACTCAGGCGAGTATAATAGTTATTTATTAAAATTGCTAAACAAAACTGATACAACAATTTAATGACATAGATAACCAATGTACGATTTTAAGCTAACCGAAATATCGGCGGCAACTTGTAGAAACACACATGGTTAATAAACCGTTTTTTTTTGTAATATAGTCAATAAGCTGGAAGAAGCTAATCAACGAAGACGTATGAAGTCGCTCACAATCTTTTTCATGACACATCATGACACGCCGTTAGATTAGAGAAGGGTATCCATGGTTGTCATTTTATCGCCTATCGCGTCATGCGTCACTTTTGCATTTACATACTTGTTAGAACGTGACAGGCGATAAAAACCCGACCATATTAGGCTTGCAGATTATATAATTTTAGGTTACGCATGACATCGCGTTATTAAGTTGACAAATGTGTTCTCTAATACACAAAATAATAAAATAAGGTCGAAAACATCCTCTTAAAGCTATTATTTGTACTTAAACATAGTCCTTGCTAGTTTCATTTTCCACCCCCGTAATTCCTTACACGGGTAAAACGTAAGTAGATATTATAAACCAAATATTTCTGGTAATGTACGGAGGATGTAAATATTTTTTTTTACCAAAAATATTTCGTAACCAATTTATCTAGAAATATACACTCGATAATGGAACGATAGTTTTATATATTACCTACTTTTGTCAGTTGCAGGTACTAATTAAACTTTGGGACATTTTCGGTCGAACTTTACATTATAATGTAGTATTTGTGTAATGGTGCTCATAAACTCTGCTGGAAACCATTAAGGACGCCGGTGGTCCTTAACATCACTTTTACAGTAAAGTTGGTACCATCGCCATCAAATATATTGGATCAACTAAGATTGTCACAAATATCTGAACAATGCCTCTATTGTCAGATTGTACATGTTCAGATAATTTTGAGTACCTTGGCCGCTCTTATATTTATGATTGCGACATAGTTATGTTAACGTGTAGCGATTGCTTATATTATATTACCGCAAAGCAAAGAACAATGTGTAAGAAATATTTTAAGAAGGTAAGAACAAACAATCTAAGCTTCTTACCTACGCTTTAAAAAGTTCCAGTGGATTGTATTGTACTACTTCAGCGTTTGAATACTGTAATGGCAGAACTTTGGCGTGGCAGGCGGGGCGGATCGTCTTTATGGTATAGAGTGCACTAAATTGATATTTATTCAGTGATTCCGTGCCCACACTTAGAAGTTTTATTTTAGTTTCGGCCCTGCTTTTTGGCTTCGTGATCTTTTATAGTGTGTCATAAGAGAAATTTACGTTTATGATGTCTAGAAGCTACAATTTAACAATTCTATGTTAACTAGTCTTTGTGACTTTTTCTGAAGTTTGACACTTGTAAAAAAACCAATGTATTCTTCTTTTTCATTATATTAATCCTTACATACATACATATATACAATACTATCACGCCTATATCCCAAAAGGGGTAGGCAGAGATCACGGATTTCCATTTGCTACAATCAATGCAGCAAAATGGCTCTCCGTGAGCCAAGTATTAATCCTTGTTTCGTATAAAGTAATTTCTGTGTCCATATTTCGAATATAACCTGAACTAACTAGCAATGGCAGACGGGTTTGCGATTAGTTTCTGCTATTTGCTCTCACAGCTTTGCATTCGCCCCGCATACGCTGGCACATTGTCTACATCCGTGGCCAAATTTACAGCTTTAACAAATGCAGATTAACCTTATAAATCATACGGATATAGGTACCCATGCGTAAAATGCAAAATAATCATAAGAAAATATATTTGGGTCTTTTATCGTTAAGTTTTCGGATACTATGAATATAATTATATAAAGAGCACTAATAACACACCCTAAGTAAGCAGGGATTTTTATGTTTTTTTATTTCTTTACAAAGGGATAGGTACCCTTAATATATACGAGTATACTTGTAATTTATGTAGGTATAATATCTAGGTGACTAACGATGTTTGTGAAAATTGGATGTATCTACATAGATGTAGTATGGACTCTTTGACTTTGCCCCCAAAAACTATTGTGTGTTTTTTTTCTGCAAGAACGTGAAAATTCAGAATGATTCAATTATTGTTTTCATACCTACTAGTTAACCTGAGAATAACTGTCTTACTTCAAAAGAACTTTTCTTTTGTGTGCTACTGCTTATAAAATATAGCTTTTTTAGTTACTTAATCATATCAGGATTCTCCATGTGATACATAGTACACATAATCGCAAATCTCGCAATCCATTAAGAACTTGGCACATCGTCAACGGAAACATATACGCCAGAAACTTCAGATAACTTACTAACGCATGTTATTTTAACTCTCAGCTATCTCTAGTATAAATTGACCGCCGGATCCATGATAACTATACGAAGTGGCAGATCATGACGACACCAGTCAAAATGAGACAGCTCTTGATATGCGTTGTTAGCAGTCTAGCTCCTTGGTATATTTGTCAATAAATCAATCTCAATGTCTGACGATTGCAGAAAAGTTTCTGCTTAGCATTGCAGTAATTTTAAAATAACAAGCTATGTGGACAAAAAAGTACCATATAATATGTTAGAGCCATTATAACTTTTATAGGACTACACTGATTTGTTAGATTAATATACGTAACTGCTACTGTTTTCAAGACATTCCATACAGGCTCGCATAGTTTGGACTGCACCAGAAAACCCGTGTAATCTGTTGTATCATTTGTATTTGAAAAAAATCGGAATAACATTTTCTAAGGAGAATATCGTATGTTATTTTGTTTACCATTGATAAATATGAACTGCGGAGGTAATAAAGTGGTTCAAATGTGTATTTTGCTTACTTCCGTCATTAGTATTCACATACACTCATCAGGCACGTTAATAATGAATTAAGGACAATTAAATAAAAACGCTAACCTGTAATCATTTGGCTGGCCGAAGTGAGTAGTTTAACTTCATTGTCATCATCCTGGGTCTCCAGCCGCACAGTGACGTTGAGGGGGTCGAGCTGGTCTCCGGCGCGCCCATGCAGCGTGACGAGGATCGCTGTGGTCTTGCCCGGCACCGCCACCTCTGGCGCGACCACCGAGAAACCACTGAGGAACAAAACGATATTGCATCATTAAAAATATTTTGCGGGCTTTTGCTAACACAATTTCACAATCAGACTAAATATAGGACATCGTTTTTACGATAAACTGATTGCAGGACCCGTGAGACTTACTATTACTACAAATAACAAAAACCTATAATATAAATTCTGTAACATATGTCTATACAAGTTTGCCAAAAAATATATAATGATATGTTTAAAAAAGTTATCTACAAGTTGGAAACTTCCACGAAATCAATCATTCGGCAATACGCATATTGAGAACTATAGTAAAAATGATAGTCATGTGCCTCTTAACACATTCAGCGCCAAGAACCCGACTGTCGGGTTCTCTGTTCGTAGCTACTACGTGCTCCGTACGACGAATACGTAGCTTACGGGCTACGAGTGTAGAGCGTAGCATTAGGCGGCACTGAATGTGTTAATACATTCAGCACCGAGAACCGGACAGTCGGGTTCTCGGTGCTGAATGTGTTAACCGAATTGTTTCATGATTTTTGGTAACAATTTAACTGTCAAAAAAAATTAAGTCCAATGGTGAAATTTGAGTTAAAAATGAGTGACTGATGTTAAAAGTCAAAACATAAATAATAAAATCTAAATAGAACGAATGGCAAAATAAACCGTGTACAAATATGACCGAAACTCCGTGAACACAACGCCCGAACACTCCCGGCCGTTTTTGGGTTTTCCTCTATTTACAGAAGAGCGAATATATGTATAGTTCGGAGGAACAAGTCGCGCTCCTTCCTGTTTGAACGTGCCTCTGCGAAACAGCGTGTTTGTATTTCCTGATACTGTTTCGTTAGTTATAAACCGTGGAATGAAGCGGGATCTTCATTAGAATTCCCATTTGAAACTATCGCTTTGTTTTGTTTGTAAGTGTCTTCGCTTGCCTCTTTGGTCCTGAAAGAGCTCAAGAGTCATTTGTTAAGTGTGCTTTGTGGCTTGAGCGCTATTTGTGTTTAGTTTGAGGCGGGCTTATGATCATAATGAGTCAGCGGGAGCTAATAATGCAGGAAAATCTTTGAGATTTAATTCAAAATCTTGAAACTAATGGTCTTTAGCGGTATGTTGATTCAATTGTTATAGAGGCTTAACATTAATGAGTTCAGATCTCTTCTCTATTAAACATTTTCATCAAATTATCTTAGCCCATCTAATACTTATTAGTGCTCGAATTTAGTACTAAGGATAAAATAAAATAGTATGCTGTCTTAAAGCCAGAAATTAAAAACTGACTGATATAAGTACCTACATAGTAATATTTCACTATAACGGAACCAACTATACCTTAAGCAAAAATTCCGAGACAAATGGTCCCATAATGTCTCTATTTGATGAGGGTTGCAAGTCGATATGTCGAACACATATCCAGCAGAGAATTCTTTCTTTGTGACAAGTTTTTTTATACATGCCTATTGGCCAAATATACAGCGAAATGTGTATGAAATTGGATAGCTACTTGTGTAGTGAGCACGTTTTCTTGTGACAGTTTCTTATTACGAGCAATGTGTTAGACAGTTGACAAATGATACAGGTTCTTATTTGTGCCTACATGACACATACTTTTTCGACTTTTTTAAATAGTTAAAACTCATGCTATCACTTTAAAAAGCACTTAGTTACCTTGAAAGAGCAATATCTAATCGTATATTGATACATGTATATTATCCTACTTGCAAATGCTTCCCATAATCGCAGATGCTAAACGAATGTCGTCTGGCCATCAAGCCGGTGGTCTGCCTTTAGACGCAATGCATTTTCAATTCCAAATCCTGTCTGGCTGAGTGGAATCCCTACCCATCAGTTGTCACAGGCACACACTTATGCCCTTATTCATAAACGGCCACTAAAGTTAAGAGATCGCTGATAGTCGTTTGTCCCTTTCCCTCGTATAGGTTGGACGGAAAGGGACAAACGATTATCAGAGGCCTCTTAACTTTAGTGGCCGTTTATGAATAAGGGGGTTAGCCATTAAAAATAACAACAATCGAGTTTAATAATAACAATTAAATTATAATTGCCTTACTTCATATTTCAGTGATTATAACTACTTCCGTTCAGTAAGTGGATGTCATTGATATACAGTACATTATGACTTGAAACCGTAGATAAGAATTTACAATTGCAGAAAATACCTAAGGATATAAAATAGTCGCATTCACACCGCGTAAATGTAATCATGCATACCGTATCACGGCTGAGGGATTCAAAAATAAATTTGAATAGTAAAAATATACTTTCTTCATTTGTGTACATTATAAATTCATTATCTATCCAAAACTGTAGTCCGAAACAGTATGAACTAAAAGCTTCTAAAATAATATTAAAACGCTCAGCTTCATAATGAGGTCGTGCACATCCATTCCAGGGGATGCGACTGACGTTATTGTACGTTGGAACAAATTCAGGCGACAAAAGCTACGAGTGGACTCTCGCGGCGTCCGCTGATCGATAAACTCTTGAGATGTGATTGCGTTTCTGCGGCTTTCATTTGTAGCTGAAGATGCCGATGGAAGGTAAACAGAAATTAATTGCGTCAATATATTTTGAAGTTGTAAGAAGTTACTCTAAACAGCTATAATTTACGATTCTATAAGTTACCAGACAGACAAAGTCGTGTGAACAGGGAACTTATAGTCGCTTTGTACAAAGTTAAATAATATAGGTGTTACGTTACTTTCTTTCCTTTTCTTTTTTTTCGTATTTTTTTTAAATTGGAGTTATTTTTCCATTTAAGCGTTTATATTGAATTGTGTTAGAATATATCGTCGTAATAATTACCTGATATTAACTATTTGATTAAAAAAACATTACGTATTCTAATGGTAAAAGGTAAGTATTTGTACCTTGCCCAATATATTTTTAAGGCGCTCCCTCATATTTCCAGCGGTCGAGTGCCAGTAAAGTGGCGTAGGCGCGTGACTTCATTGTCCTGGCAGCTCGGCTGGGCGAGCCAAGCAACAAATAAATAGAAAATGGTAATGGCCGATACGTGAGAACGGAAACCGGGATTGGCTCCTGTCAGCCGGGTTTAATGCAGTATCGCTGGCTGTTTATGCGTCGGTCTAAAACGTGCCGCTAATGGGGCACGCGCGGGCATGCTCGGGCTTGCTCGGGCATGCTCGGGTTTCGGGAAAAGGTCTGATTAATATAAAGTATAACTTCTTAGGTGACTTGTAACTTGGCAAACATAAATAACGAAAACAAAAACAGAAAAGTACTTACATATTTCAAATAATAACGTACTGTGAAGCCTCTAATCCATTAGTTAGGTGACTACTTTCTGTAAAGTTACACTGTACCAACGTAATTAAATATAGGCCCACGTTTTATGTTCCGCAGGACGCTATACAACGATAAGTAATATAAAGTTACTTTCGTACAGTAAATACCTACCTACTAGATAAAAAAGTAAATATGGAGATAGTCGAAATTTATTCTTAGCTATTATTATTAAATTTGTGCGCTCTTTCTATAGGTCACGAAGAAAAGGTCAGCAAATTAGCTCAGGCTAGCCTACTTTTATTTTTGACTAGTTTCATTTTATATTTTAACACTTCAAAAGCAGAGATAATTTAATCTAACTACGCACTAGATAAACTCAACCGAAACCGCACAAGACAGGAAAGCTTTATTAACCATATAGTATTATTAAAGAAAGCAAATAAAGGAAGCGAAATAGGAAACAGAATAAAACACAATACAAAACAATGTAACGTACACGCAACAGAAACTACTTGAATACAAACGGGAATGTTTCGGTAACATCTGGTTTGTTTCCAGGCTTTTTGCATATCAAATGACACACCAATGTCGACAATTTAGCGCAGAATTCATTAAGATCTATGTCCATGGGGCGAAATATTATGTGACGTAACAAATAGTTATATTATGGTTATGTAGTAATGTTAGATCTAGTGTTTGCAACTGCAACTTTTAGTACTTCACATGTATTTTGTTTAAAAATTCAGTAGCGCAATAATACTGTGTGACTTTAATATGCCTATTTTCATAAATAAAGTAAATGTATCAAGATAAATAAATAGTGTTTTCCTCACAAACATATTCATTATTGAAATAAACTTTTGTAGTCCTAAAAATAGCTTCGTTACCTTTCACTTTTTGCCGTGAGTAAAGTACTAAGTAATTTATGAAATTGGGCTTTACATTAAAAATCTAAATACGGCGGTACCAATGTAAAATTCTGTTGAAAATGTCGTACAACCAGTAGTAAAAAGCCAGCCGAGCAAACCCAACTTAACCAACCGTTAACGTTCCATTTTGTGCGGACACTTTTTTGTTAAAATCATTAGGGCTGAGCCATGCTCAGCCGCTTCCATAGATTTCCTCCACAGTATGACTGAAGACGTGCCCGCGGCTCATTACGCCGTATTGAATTATTCATGTGCTGCCAGCCCTGGCAACCCGCCTTTTCCTGGAGAGAAGTATAGCAGGTCAACTTTACAAAAAAACATTTAACAGAATTTGCACAAAGACAAAGCAAAAGCATTTCAAAAATACTGCTGTATTTTACTTAACAACCCAAACATCATACAAAGATAAAACGTTATCTTGTTCGACGAATGTCTGTAGCGATTCCGGATGCATTTTGTTCTTGACTAAGTACTTTCAAGTTTGGGTGTCATTTTAGCAGCTGACTTTAATGTATCAACTCGGAGGAAGTTCGAACAATCCATTAAATCACACCACGAACTGGCGTACTGAAGTTTTCTCCCGCCAACCCCCACCACCCTTTTGAAGCCAGCCGAGTGACCTGAAGGTGTTAGATCAAGAGGGCTATATTGACGTGCTTTAAAATGTATCGATTTGTGGCACATATTTTATTGCCACCGTCTATGTTACTATAGTAGTAGTAGTGTGGTATTTTCTATAGAAAATATATGTTATTTATAGAATTTTGTTGTTCACAAATCACATTTCACAGCCATTTATTTTTTTAAGCGTTATTTCCATCAGATAAATTGAAAACAATTGCTGCGAATTACGACGGTAAATTATTTGTAATAGGTACACAACTCTGAAAAAAAATCCCGAAATAATACTTTAAGTACGTTAAGTGATGACATCATTCTATACATAAATATTAATCCTTTATCACGCGACAACTTAATTGAATGTATTTCAGTGTACCAATTTTCGATTGTTCCTTTAATATAAACATTATACTCTTATATCTATGGCGAGAAGTCGTATCATTCTGCCTTAATTTTGAAGTTGAAAGGCAATAAAACTTAACAAGAAAACACTAAGCAATTTCATTCGATGGCTACAGTCACATAGTCAACAACACGAATGTGGATATTTATAATGTAAAATACTCGTAGTTCTATCGAGTTTTTCCTAACGGCATAGGCACTTTTATTTTCAAAGCCTTATTCCGTTACTTAATTACCGAACTCTAGCGATTTTATTGGCATTTTTCACGATTCCATTACTTAATATTAAACTAGACACTTTTATGACATTTCCATGGCCCTCAGTTAATATGATCGTATAATTAGTTCCAGGTTTTAGCGTTGCCTTCATCGAGCTGTAATGTGATGTCATAACAGAAGGTACATCAAGCTACGACAACCTCAAAGCTAGTCGAAGCTAATATTGTATCTACGAGGGTGCATTCCACATTGGTATTTAAGCTTCTGACAACGCAATTTTCGTAAATAGGTATGTTAGCCACCATGATAGTATTAGTAATTAGTACATTTCGTGAACTTTACTAAATACATACAGTATAATCTATTACATATATGAATATATGATTGACCTCCTATCGTGGAGAGCTTTTCGTTTTAAACATAATTCTCACTTAACTAGGTATAAATTAAGTAGTCTATACATTTCGCGTAGCTGGTTTTTTTGTTGCCTTTAGTTTGACTTAGGACATTCAATAAGATTGGTTACTGATTTCATCACTATACTCACTACTATTACTCACACGATTATCACTCATTATTTTGATAAAACGGGACTTAATCGCGTACACTTACTTATATTAGTTTTAGGTAAATGTATTTTTTTGCTATGCAGTGAATACTAGCCCAATCGTATCAAGTGTAAAGAGTAGACATAATATAAGGGCGCAAGAATGATTCTAACTTTAAAATACGTTTAAGTACACACTTACTTAGTACTTTAAATACAACTCTGATGCATTAACTACGCAATACAGCTAGCGAGCTAGTACATAAACGTCTGAATTAGAAATTGTTTGAAAATTATTCCGATGCAACATTAATACAACTTTTGTGAGATGCATTTAGTTGACTATGTTGTTAAATTGTATGATAAATTGTATCTCAGACATAACTCCAACTAACAACATATGTTTTGAATGTATTGTTTATGTAGGTATTTTAGTTAGTTTTGTTTATAAATTAGAATACGGCACTCACTGAGCCTCTCAATGCTAGCCACTGCAACGAGGCCGTATGTACACATATAATATTATATTTCGTGTGGTTTTCGTTGTGGAAGATATTAATAGCAGGAGGCTGTCTGTGCCTTATAAATGTTATCATACGTATCTCGTAGAAGGTCAAAATCTGAAATGGGTTGGGATGTTCCTATTGTGCCAACATAATTGCTCGTATTCGCAATGTGCTGATACTTATTATAGTTACCTCGATGATATTAATACAGTATTCGGCGGTAGGTATTAAGTAGTTTGATGTGTATAATTCTAATGTTTCAATGTTTAAGTAATAAATGTACTTACCTATGTAATTTTTTTTAATATATTGTTACGTCCGTCTTATGAGCATATAATTACATTCTGTCACGTAATTCAACAAAGTTTGAAAATAATTGTTTTAAAGAAAAATAAACGACTTCACTTATAAAGTCACAATCAAATCCATGCCAGTGATCCCGGGCATCAGTTCCATAGTGCATCTCACAAAAGTTAATTATTATGCAATACAATCAATTGAAGACTTAGATCATCTCATGACATCCAATAAGCCCAAACACGACTAAGATACAATGTTGTGTCACGCTCTATTCTTGGACATTGTCATCGGTTCCACTTAATCATTACTTCCTTTTTATTTCAAAAACTTGCAGAAACGTAGTAACTAAAACTAATGTGTAGTTGTTTGGGAAATTGATCGCCGAACGTAAAAACAGTCTGTTAAGTAGTTCCCTGATGATCTCTTCCACGCCAAGATCTACTACTACACCTCTCCAAAAGCAAATGCCCGAACTAACTATTATAAAAAATACTCAAATCACTATTGGTGTGTCTATAATATTTGAAGAATTCCTTCGATTCCTCCAAAACCCAACATGAATCTGACGACAATGGTACCAACTGTCAAACAAAAATATTTTTCCAAATTGGTCCAGTCATCTTCGAATAAGTAATCAGTACAAATAAATGAAAAATAGTAAAAAAAACAAGGACACGACTAATTGAGAACCTGCTCCTTCAAAATCTTGAATTCGCTCAATAAAAGTATCTTTTTCACTTAATTTTATCTCAAAGCTTTGCTTATATGGCTTGATCCCTTTGCATCACGCAACTCGGAAACCGTTCACCACGAACAATTTTGCGCGAAAAGTGCTATGAAAAAACTTTTACAGCCCAAAGTTTAGCCATCATTAACCCAGCCAAAGTCACCGCCAACCCTTGTAGCAAAAACACGAAGGGACGGTCGGCAGCGGGTTCTGTTGTGGCACTCTAGCACAATGTATGATAGAAGGCGACTTAGTCAAAAAAACAACCCGAGTTTTTCGTGATAACATTGCTATACGTATAAAGATATGTATGATCGTTGGAAAAAGACATTTTCGATAAATTTCTTTCCATATATTTTTTTAGCACTGTCAACAGTTTTTTTAGTTTACCCGTATATATCTAAAGTTTAGATTTAACATTATATTTTTAATGAAAGAATAATAGGGCTCTTTAAAGAACCTTTTTATGTTTTCATGATTTATATTTGTTTATAAGTTATAGAATTTTTCATTAAGTAATAGGGGATTCTAAAACAAGTTAATTTTTTATTTTTTTATATGTTTTTGCTACGGGACGGTGTCAAAATTATACTATAATTGAATTCGGCCTCCCAGATTAGACGAAAAAGATACCAAACATGGCATAGTAGCTTAACTAAAGTAGATATTAAAATTAAGTTGAGAGCCCACTAAAATACATCAAAAATCTGTGTGGCTCCACTTCTTAAATCCATCCTTGGGTCCTATGGAATAATAATGCCAACGGAATTTTTTTGTTTATGAAAAGCCGTATTTTTCCGCTACAACAGCCACTACAAGGGACCTTGGGATATTTTCGGATGCTTGCAATTTTTGATTCCTTAAAATGGGAGTTCCATGCTCCCAGCGCAAACTGCTACTAGGTTCCTAACAAAAGGCAACACATTCGTTCCACAAATTGATCGTGACACGGGACCCTGAAACTCTGTTTAATCCTGCTGAGCCTTAAGTTCCTTTGTAAGCAAACTCACGAACTTGTTTCAATTAAATAGATGACTTTCCAAAATAAATCGAGTTTTCTAAGCCCCGCTGAAGTGTTGTCGAGTAGTAAATTTTATTACCAAGGGGAAAATGATTAATTGATTTTTGGCGTCGAAGAGTAGCGTGGAGCGGGTGACAAACAACGTTCTTCTATACAAGTTTAAACTGAAGTGTGTGATAAAGTACAAAAATTATCAACTCAAAGGGGGATCCGAAAATTAAGTTGTATTTGTTATAATAATAATAATATTTTGTTACGATGACTAAACGGCTGAGAAAAAAAATATTTTATCATTTGTCTGCGATTATTCTTCTTTCAACATATTTCATATTAAGAACAATATTGAGATGAAAAGTCTATCGAAACACAAACCATGCTGAATTAAAAATGTGATCAACCAAAAACTGTTTGAATAATATGATTGTAGCAATTTTTAGTATTTATTAGTATATTAAAAGTTAGCTTTGAATAAAAGCCGATGTAGCACTCGTTTTTTGGCAAATAAATACTGACAAACGTCGAGCTTAAGTAATTAACACCATAAGAAACACTTCAGCTATCTGTTATCTATACAAAGGCGCATATCTAGAAACACGTTTGACTTTTTGTAGCGTCCTGAGTCTGACTCAGCGTTTCCGCGACGGCCTCTCCCTAATGATTGCGAGACAAGAGCTCAATGACACCGCCCTCATTATGATAAGTCTATTTGACGTTTTCGCGTCGTAAGGATAATTATTGTACACTTTATTTATTTTGTCAAGTATAATTATTTCCAGTCCATTCCCGTGAGGATCACTGTCATATTTAGAATATGAAAGTTAATCTTCAAGCTGTCGGCTGCTTATTGGATATTTAGCTAACTACTGTAACTAGTACTTACCATGAAATAAATATCTATATAATAAATCTACTTTATAGTAGATTCACTATGAATACTTTACAATGAGATACTTTAGAATGACGCGACGGAGAAATCGCTAATAAATAACATAACGTACTTATAAACAAACTTCAGCAGACCTCTTAAAGTCTTAAGTGTCTTTCTCCGATAGTTGAGACTTAAAAATAAACATACGCTACAACAAATATTGCCTACTTATGTTTTTTTAATTACTTACACGATATAAATATATTATATAAGTTATATCTGAGTCAATTGTTTTTGCGATTAGATATTTAGGTAAGTACGTATTTATTTTATTAAGTAAACAATTCCAGCACTTTGGTTGATCTACAATATTAATTTGTTCAGTTGTTGTTGTCGTTGCTGTTCTGCAAAAGTTTAGTCAAGTTTGGTTGATTTATTATTAATTATACTTATTTAATTGTTTTCGCGTTTAAAGTTTTCGCGTCAGTTTGTATACAAAAAATGCAAATGATGACCCTAAACTCAGTTTCCACTAGACAAATGCTACTGCTCCAGCAGCAAAGAAAATTAGAAGAAGAGAAATAAAATCGCCTGATGAAGTTAAAAGGCTTGCCACTATAGATGACGACATGGTTCAGTATAAATTACAATAACAAATTAGGTATGCTCAAATTTCAAAACGGGTTGCATTGCCAACATTTCATTCATAGACTGTCTGACTGACCAACTGAGTTTTAGAAAAATATACGATGGGCTAATAGGCAGCCTAAATACACAAAAAACAACGAGTAAATACCCACTGATTTACTCTTATCTTGTACAGCACAAGTTGTACTCTAGAAAGGATTATACTAGTAGATTATCTGCAATATCTAATTCGCATTGGTATTCTTGGCTAAAAATATGCTTTTTTCCGTGTAAATATGCCTTATGCGCAGACGGTCCAACCCACCCGGCCCTTAGTTATTGAGCTTTTATAATGACGTAAACACCACTAATAGGCACAGTATTTACCGCTCAGCGCTTGACACGTTTTCACTTTCGCTCCAGCACCGTGCCCCAGAATTCGAATAAAACCCGCCTTCCCCACACATGAGTGGAGCGCGGCTTTCATTTTTGCACTACGCTTTTGCTTTGAGAAGGTCAATCGTCGGGTTTCGTTTTTGTGTAAATTCTTCGTTTAAGTGCTTAGTTATGCTTAGTCGTGTGACTTTGTGAACAAAATCAGTTTTATTGTAACTGTATTTTTATATTAAAAAAATAGGTATTAATTTTTATTTTTTTAAGCAAAGCATCTTTGTGTGGTTTTCTACTTCAAATAAGATGACTTATGCGATAATTAAACGGCAATAGCGACTTAATAATAAAAATGCGCAGACATTCGTTCAAAATAAAAACAGAGTAGCGATAAAAAAAGAGTACGAAGCTGCCAAAATGTAGGTGTAAGTACATCGCGTGATCGCGCGACGCATGATATTTATATTTAAAATATTCTAGCACGGAATGTCAGTACATAGATTACCTAAACATTCATAAACATGCTGCCAAAACTATCATGTCATACTCAGCTCAGAAAAAAAAACAGGAGGGCATTCAGAAATGTTACCTAATGCACGACGCAGCGACGAATTGTTATGTGACACCGTGCGTACCATGATACGCAAGGATAAGGATTTTTGGAACAATAATATACAGTGTGTAAATCTAATACGGGCGAATCTCTTAACGGTGATTAGTATAGGAACTATAGGATATAAGAAATGTAATTAGATAACTTTTACTTAGAATTTCAATAAAAAAATTATCCATACAAAATAATTCGGCCCGCAATGTAATGCGTACACGCTGGCGTTAAACCAGGGGGGTACAACTCAAAGTAAATCTGTCAAAAAATTTGAGTTTGACATGACGTATCCGATACGTTTGCATAAGTGCGAAAAAGAACTTGTCATGCGTTAAGAAGGGACAACATGATTCGTGACATTACAGAGGTCTCTCTGTTATACTATTATTTACTCTGTGGTTAAACGCTCGTTGACAGTTGCTTTCAAAACCATGTTTACAGTACATTACTGCTGATAAAATTTTCAAAAATGTATTATCGGGTCACAGTTAAGTGTAACTTAAAAAAACATCTTAATTAATGATTACACCAATGAGTTCTATGGCTGGTTTAATTTATCGCCCGTATTAGATTTACACACCGTATACATATATTTGGCCAAGACCTTTATTAACACAGGCCAATAAAACTTACGTGGTACATTTGCCAGCGCTGGCAACCGCCAGCTGCAACGCAAGCAGTAGCGCTGCGGCGGCCATATTGCAGATCACTGTGACGTCAGCGCATTTCAGCGCGGCCTGGAACAAACAAACAGTTTCATTAAGCACCATTAATAGCAAGTAATTATGCATTTTACCAATTCAGCGGTAATCTGACAATTGTTACACCCCTACGAGATTTTTACTCGATATTAAGCGAAAAACATCGGCTCGTAGCATGTAAAATGTATAATGCTACGGCGTAGCTCAGCGAGATCATTCTAACAGTAATCAAATTCACTTTGACGTGGATTGAAAAACTTTTTGTGCTAAACATGTTAAATAATTTATAACTCTTAGCAATCACAAAGTTACACATTTAATTTATTTAAAAAGGCAGGTAGTTACTTATCAAATACTCGTATTATTAACACTAGCAAGAAACATATTGTCACTACTTTGAAAAAAAATTGTATCTTGTTCTGTCACTTAAAATAAAAATATGGTAACTATGTATGCGATGCATATAGAGTTACTGCGTTTCAACTTAGAGAAGAAGTGTGAGACACGTGATTTTTTTCAAAGTAATAACGATATGTCAATCATACTCGTACATATATGTCACAACTTCTCATTAAACCAAGCTGAATTCACCAACATTGGCTTACTATTATACTTTTATATGAAGACTCCATTTCAAACTGGCATTAATTAACAAATCGTGCATCGTCGATGAAATACTCACGTTGGACCTGTCCAATTAATTTAAGATACACCGTTATCCCAATCCCTTTTGTCTATGTTACTTGCAAAGTTGTATTTATAACGTATAAACAGCAACTTAGCGTATAAAGCCATATTACAACTTGGTAAGCCCGGCGGCAATAGGGCGAGTTATCGTGGCCGCACATAAGGGTTTCTAACAGCTTTAACTAGTTTGGCTGGCAACTAATCAATTGTTAGGTATGTACCTAAGGTACCTACCACAGAAAAAACTTAAATGAATCTTGCCATAGAGAAATGGTAGCTTTTATTGAATCATACATTTATTAAAATACAAACAAAAGGACAAACAACACTATAGAAAACTTACACTAATTAATACTACCTAGCCTGGGCTACGTAGTATTAATTAATACTACCTAGCCTACATGGCTTAAACTATATGTACAAATGTCCCCTATGTCACGGCTATTTGGTAAGGTGCCCATAAGGCTGGCTGCGTTACCTCGCTGAATGGCAATGTCAATGCGCTGAGCGAGGAACGAGCCAGCCCAGCCCTCTAGTCACCGGTGGCGCGAATGAGCATATAGGACAGTTTTTTGAATAGATGAAGAGCCTCTGGCCCCCATGGCCCTAATGACTCCACGGCAAACGCCGCAAATACGTATCTCTCGCCTAGAGCTGCATAACTATTTGCGGCGCTTTGCGGTTATACTAATCTATACATCTATCTATCTATACATATCTATACATATAATAAAGGTGAAGAGGGTAAAAAATCTGTACATTGGAGATATTAGTAAAAAAATGAGTTAGTAGCTCTTAGAATCGATAACAGAACACGTTTCGACGATTTTTAGAATTTTTGTCTGTTTGTCTGTTTGTCTGTTTGTCTGTTTGGATGGGGAGAGTTGGCGTCAAAACGCCTGAACCGATTTCGATAAAAACTTCACTAGCAGGTTCAACAGACCTCTGGTCAGGACATAGGCTATAAAAAATACGAACATTTTGGATTTAAGGGGGTTTAAGGGGGGTTTAAACTTTGTATGGGAAATGAATATGAGTGTTAATATCAAGCAGCAAATTGATATTTGTTTAACTACTTTCGGTTAGTTTATATTCATTCATATATAAATAAATAAATGGGTTAAATAAAAATATACTGGTTAAATATAGTGGAAAAGTAAAAAATACGTACCATCAAAAGGGGTATCTAGATATGTCTTTGGCTATACGATTAGGTAACGCTATCTCTCGCAGGACTTTGTCACTAACCGAGTCCTCCCTACGCAAAATCTGACCACTACATATGTAGTTTAGGTGCATACTAAATGCAACACGAGTTCGCAGAGATTTCCCTAGATGGCTATAGTAGGTAGGTACTATCTATGCTACCTCTTTCTTCCTTCTTTTTGCTGAGGCCTAGAGCGCTAGCACGCGGTTGCTTAGCAACGCCTATCTCATCAACAGAGCTGTTGAAAACACTGATGATATTGCACGAAATGGCGAGTAAGTATAATACCAAATTGTATTCTCTACCAGTCGTCAACCATAGGGCCAATATAAGCCTATGCAAGGGGGAAATAATAAATTAGAATTACAAAATTCAACAAACTGTTAAGTTGAATATTAAAGACGGAAGAAAAATCAGTTTTGATAGAATTTACGTAATAGATGGTTAAAGGGGACTCGCATAAAGAAAAACACACTACTATTGCTATTGTTACCAAAAATGTTTGAATGTTCAAGATGGGAGAATTTTCCACGAGGTGGTTGATAAAAGGGGGAGGGGGTCGGGGAGCACCCCGCGAAAAAGGAAAAAAAAACTCACTGTACTATTGCTAAGTATACCAAGAACTGTTAGGTTAAACAATCAAGATGGGAGAAAAAGAGTTTTGACAGGGTATATCACGTGCCGGGCCGCAAACAAAGGGGGGCTCGGGGGGCGGTGCCCCCGCATAAAAAAAACACACCGTACTATTGCTAATTATACCAAGAATTGTTAGGTTAAACATAAAAAATGGGAGAAAAAGAGTTTTGATAGGGTTTAGCACGTGATAGGAGTCAAAGAAAGGGGGGCTCGGGGGGCGGAGCCCCCCGCATAAAGAAAAAATACTTCGTACTATTGCTAAGTATAGCAAGAATTGTTAGGTTAAACATTCAAGATGGGAGAAAAAAAGTTTTGATAGGGTTTAGCACGTGACGGGCGGCAAAGAAAGGGGGGCTCGGGGGGCGGAGCCCCCCGCATAAAGAAAAAATTCACTGTACTATTGCTAAGTATACCAAGAATTGTTAGGTTAAACATTAAAAATGGGAGAAAAAGAGTTTTGATACGGTTTAGCACGTGACAGGCGGCAAAGAAAGGGGGGCTCGGGGGGCGGAGCCCCCCGCATAAAGAAAAAATTCACTGTACTTTTGCTAAGTATACCAAGAACTGTTAGGTTAAACAATCAAGATGGGAGAAAAAGAGTTTTGATAGGGTTTAGCACGTGACGGGCCGCAATTAAAGGGGGGCTCGGGCATAAAGAAAAAACGCCGTAGTATTGCTAATTATACCAAAAATTGTTAGGTTAATTATTTAAGGTGGGAGAAAAAGAGTTTTGATAGGGCTTACCACGGGATAGGCGGTAAACAAGGGGGGTTCGGGGGGCGGAGCCCCACGCATAAAGAAAAAACACCCCGCACTATTGCTAAGTATACCAAGAACTGTTAGGTTAAACATTCAAGATGGGAGAAAAAGGGTTTTGACAGGGTGTATCACGTGACGGGCCGCAATGAAAGGGGGGCTCGGGGGGCGGAGCCCCCCGCATAAAAAAAACACCGTAGGATTGCTAATGATAACAAAAATTGTTAGGTTAATCATTTAATATGGGAGAAAAAGAGTTTTGATAGGGCTTACCACGGAATAGGCGGTAAACAAGGGGGGCTCGGGGGGCGGAGCCCCCCGCATAAAGACAATATTCACCGTACTATTGCTAAGTATACCAAGAACTGTTAGGTTAAACATTCAAGATGGGAGAAAAAGACTTTTTAGCTCGCCAGATCGTCCCACTCACATGCTTATCTTGACCATGGCTGACACAGTCCAATCTTAGACGCTTTCCGTCGATCTTTTGGGATGTCGAAGTTATATGGAAGAAGTCGGTTTTAGCTAAACTGCTAAACTGACTTTATAAAATTTTACAAGTAGAAAGCGTTCAGCAATGGACTGTTGAGGATAACGAAAAGTAACAGAATCAACTGCAACACACGCGAGCGAAGCCGCGCGGGTACAGCTAGTAGTGAATAAAAAATGTTGCTAGCTGAGAGAAATCTTTTTAGATTCACCTAGCGATTTTAGAGTATAAACCAGTTTTAGAGGCAGACTATTTATACGACATGATACAAATAAAAAGGACATTTTACCAATTTAAAAAAAACTTGCAATCATGACCAGCTTGCTCTACTACACAAACTTTTTCGATATCAGCTCTATACGTCAGCCGCATCCAGAAGCAGGCACTAAAATGTCAAAGGTCATAAAAACGTTATCTCCCGCAGCTACAATTCGCGGACCTTATTATTATTTTGCTACGAGACGTACTACGTGACGAGTATAATAATAACTCATAGACTCTCGCAGCACAAGAACAATTTGTAAGAGATCTTGCGAGACCTTGTAAGTCTTGTAACATTTAACAGGGAAAGTTGCAGAGAAGCTAGGAGTGCTCGCGTTATTATTACGAAGTCATATTAATGTATTTCCGTTACGTCAAAGCATGTGAGTGCTTATGAGATGTAATAGCTTTTAGCTTTAAAATTAATCAAACGCTTTCTGTTCGATAACAATTTTGACCATCAATCACGTTAAACTGACAAATGTTTTTTTTTTTGGTTTATTGAAACATAATTATTAACTCCAATGACAGTGAAATATGTGTATTTTTCCTATTACTGGTGTAATTAATTATATTGTTTGGAAATGGGTAAAATAAAAATATTACTAACAACATAAGATAAGGCTAAACGATAATACTACTCGAAATAGGCGCAACGCAATATAAATAGACGTCAATTTGCGGAAAACAGCCCGTGTTAACCTTAACCTAGTACTACTCGAAACCAAGAAGTCTGTACCAAGTACCAATGTGTAACTGACAAGTGTATATATAAGTATCAATAAAATAAATTATATATGCCGAACCTTGCTGTGAAATATTTATGCTGAAAATTATTTAAGTCTTGTTACTACAAATTTAGGGCCTGTTGTCCCGAGATCTAATTTTCTTTGCTCCATAGTCTAAAACAGCTCTCCATTTAGATAACAATTGTCGTTTGTCTATTGAGTCTACCCTAGAACCCTGTACAAGGGCCCTGGAACTACTCATCTGAGACTTGATAGTTCAGAGCAGTGCAATTAGCAACGTAACAATAGACCTACAAATACTATTGTACTGTAACATTGTTAGAAATGGCTGTTTTTGTCAGGTCTCCTGCTTAGTAGGTATCTTATCGTTATTTAGACTGTCATAGTTAGGAATATGTTAGTTTACAGGTCATTAGATTGTTACTTTTATGGAGTTATTTCACATTAAAGTGTGGCAAAATAAAAACTTTATTTACTCGATTTGTTAAAAAAAACGCAAGATCAGATAAGATACTACGGGCAAAAAATTTGCAATTGCGTAATTAAGCAAAGGGATCTCAATCAATACAGCCGTGCATTGTCCTTATTAACGTTACATCTTTTTTTGAGTTTCTCCATTGTACACATATGTAACTCATTTTATTTAGAACAGATTTCAACAAGCACCAAGCCCTAAAGCTGTATTTTTCTTACCACCAAACTAAATTTCCATCAAACACTTGAACACCGAATTTCCCGTCTACAAGGCACCCTCCACTTGAGGGCCCTTATATAAACCTTAGCACACAAAGGTGCTAAACAGTTAGGGTTGGCACTCGGCGCCATATGGGCTTGAATTAGGGTACTCCCTCAGCTGCAGAAGACAGGTAAAACATAAATTTCTGGGAACCCTTTTGAAACACAAATTACAAAAGTGGTGGCTAAGGATTTACAAAGTTAGTGGACCGAGATGGTGTTTAAAATACCTACACAGTTTTGTTGTAAAATTACTAACACTAAATATTAAATTAATAAACTTGTTAATGTAACGCATTTTGTAAGTTTCTAGTTTAAAACGTTGATGACATAATGAAGACACATGAAATGAATCTGAGCTAAATTAAAACAAGTAAAATAACTTTACAAGTCCAAGTAAAAGATACTTGTTCGATTATGGCATATCACAACACTTCTAAGAATCACAATCGGTGACAAAATAGTAAAATATTTTGTCTAAAAATATTATTCTTCATGATTTCGCAACACGCAAGCCGAAGCCCAAAAAGTAGGGCAGCCACGGCGGAATCCGGTGCTAAATAGACCCTTGACGCCGTGCACTAGAAGTTTTGCACTCATGCAGGGGATATACGGAAGCTTATCTGGCGACTATCTGTGCGATATATCTTTCGAAAGTTTTTTAGTGCTCTTGCATTTCGTGCTTCGACGCAGATCGTCTTAAATGTGGTAAATTTTCCATGGCACTTGTGTTTAACATGACTGTCACTTAATAAATAATTTCGTAAATGACTGATTTTAGGTATTTAAGTAATTTTCAATGCAAATTCATGTATTAATTGTAATTTTTTTATACATAACTTTTTATAAATAGGTACATAATTAACTTACAAGGGCAATTTTTGCAGATAATTGCAATTAAATATTTATTTATTTAAACTTCACACAAAATACAAAAATATATGTACACATGACGGACTATAAATTCAAATAAAACTAAACCCCTAGCACACTCTCCTGAAAGGGATGGAAATAAGTGCCACTTGGGACTGTCTAGTACGATGAAACACACTAATTTTCACACCCTTTTGAAGGATGAAATACCTGCAAAGCATCCTCCGGGCTACAGCGGGTAAGAGCCGGAAAGCCCAAGAGTCCGGTAATTAAAACATTGCGAAACTTTTCGCTGAGAATAATTTGAGTAATATTTACAAGTAGCTCGTGGTCGTTTGAAGTTGGGGATGTTTAGAAGTTTTGCGAGTGATGGTTAGAACTTTTTGTAAAACTCGGATTTTGTTTTGGTCGCTTTACACTTTTAAAATTATGTGGCAGATCTGGTTACATTTTAGTAGCAGACTGATTATAACTCTCATTATAGTACATTGTTGTAGAGGCTGGAAAGTAAGCTATAGGTGGATCGAGTTAGTTCGAGGGCCGACAGGCCCTCGAAGATACGAGTTCACCTATAGCGCTTTCGGCCGAGACATTACATAGTGCTTTTCACGACTACTGTGAGGAAATAAAAAAAATTAATTGGCATATACAAACACTTTAATAGATACTATTTATAGGTATATTGACGATTCATATGCTTTTCACGAGCACGATAAAGTAAACGAGCATGTAACTTTCTGCAAATAAATGCTTTTTTTCGCCATCCTTCCATAATATGAATTGTTCGTCGGATATTATATTGTATACAAAATATCACTGTTCATGGGCCTTCTTATTTAGGACGCGATTTCACTGGTAACAAATTTCTACGCCTGTGCAGTTTCTTGATTTTCGGTGGGCGCCAGCGTATTAATAACATTTTCTACACTTATTGAACTCATTTTTACTGCATAAATACAACTTTCTTGTTTTTCAGTCAAACATTATCCAATTCAATATTATGTATTTTCTCGCTCCACCTTTATTACTTTTTTTTTCACTTTTAAGAAGCATTTTACGATGTTTGCTTCAATCCGACTCAAACGGCTATTAGACATTGCAACCTGCAGGGTCCAATCTGACAGGTTGGTAGGTATAATTAAAAGTAGGGCCCGTAGGGAGCTGAAGGAGGGAGAGGCAGGGTACACAACAGATTGGGCCCTGCAAGTTGCCATGTCTAATAGCCGGTTCACTCCTTACCCACTTTTTGATAGAAAACCACAAACTGTTAAAAAGGTAAAAACGCCTTAAGGGTGATCTGAATGATTTTGACGTTTCTTTTTTTTAAACAAGTGAATTGGTTCGATAAACAACCTTATTTTATTTTAGAATGAAAAAGTGGTGCCAAAAAAAGACCTTTTTAATGTTTTAAATGATTCTCATTGGCGGGTCCAATGCAATGACATCTGGATTTTACTTTTCTACTATGACATTTCATTGCTGCAAAATAGCAATTCTTGTAGTGGTTGTTCAGATGCTACAGCAATTGCTTACTTTCCAACTTGGATTTTGATCTTCTTTTGCCACATTTTCGAGCAGGTGGCGTGAAAACAACATTTACTCGTACTCGAACAATAATATCAGTAGTTACCTAAATGTCACGGGTACGGGTAGGACGAAGTATCCGTCTTTTCAGTATGCTATATATTGCTAATGCATAAACACTATGTGTAAGTACGTGTAACACTGTAAACAGATTATATATTTTATTTTATTTAATCTTTATTGCACAGAAATACAACTTTACAACAGGCGGACTTAATGCTATAGAGCATTCTCTACCAGTCAACCAACATCAACACACATCATCAGATTGTCTCTACATTTCAAAAAAGTACTCTGTAGTTTGCTACAGAGTACTTTTACCTTCTGATATTGTTCGAGGAAATGTTGTTAATGAGAGTTATAGACAGTCAAAACAATAAAATATTTTACGTCTTTCTGGGCGCTAAGTGAGATTTACCGCCCTAGGGCGCAGCGGAAAATCTCACTTCACACCCAGGAGAAGACGTAAAATTATGTACGCACCACGGGCGGTAATAAAGAAGGCCTCAGATCGCTTGTTTATGGCCCTTACCTTCGGTTCGGGCCACAAATGCCAGCGATCTGGGCCCTTCTCTATTTTACCGCCCTAGGTACGTAATGTACAGTCAGCGTCAGAGATACGTGACCCCCCTAGGTGTAAAACTGGAACTCTCGTTCGACACGAGAATCGGCATTTACCACACTGTCATTTAATTCTTTCAAAAATGAAATATCTCAAATCTGCTTGTCAGCTAAGCTGGGATCGATCCTGGGGCCTCGGCTCACACTCATTCGCTTCACTGATACATTAGTCCGGCTTTTTTCCGCTGGGCTATCGCAACACATGGACTACACAACAAAAATATGAACCAGTTCCGACCGGCAATAGAGAACTATGACAAAATCTATAAAAATGGACTTTATTGTCAATGGCGCTTACGCCGCATCGGGTTGCGCATCGTTGCATTTTTATTGGAGCATCGCTGATAATGGCGTAAGCGCCATCGACATCGAGGTCCCTTAACATAGATATTCTGTTCCAACTATTACTTATATCTATACTCGTCCCTGTTTTGCAAGCTTGTCTTGGATCATATTAGTAATGTCTTTGGTTTATCAATATTTTCCTACCCTCATTTTTATTCATTTTATTTCCACAGACGACTAACAACGACTTTTACCAATTACATTTTAAGGTTTAATTTACTGGAGTAAATGCGTCTAGTTATTTCGTGGAGAAAATTTGTCTGAGGGTAAGTCATAATTTGCGTGTGCGAATCATACCTGTGTCGCAACGCAATTACGATCTCTCGACAATCCTTTTGCATTTCAAGCAATTGAATAACTGCCCCCGTCCGTTTTTTTGTGTTTCAATGACAATATGGTTCGATAAAATTGTGGTTCTTTGGGAAGAGAACAAAAGTATTAAACAAATAGCACACGAGTACTGAATATAACGGTAAGTTTGTAACCTGTGACTCCATTGGGACATTTATTTTTTAGTAAAAAAAGTAAAATGTTATCAATAAGTTAAGCCACCAGATTTTGTTTGTGCGGATTTACTGTCGTGTGTTTACCTATATATGGGATAAGATAGAAAAATATATTTAACGGAAAAGTCTTTTAATCGGCAGCTTTTTTATGTGAAGTAATAGGTATAGTCTTAGAGCCATGTTTATTTTTAAAGCTATTTGAGTTTTTTAAGTTTTATCATCATAAACGAGCAAATTTAATACTATTTTTACTTGCAGAGAAATACGATACGCAGATGGGTGAGATTCGTTATATCGTATTGAAGCGGCATCGGGCCACACGTATATACCTATGTATATGTCTGCATATATCTATATATTGAGTTAACTAAATCTTTATGACTTACGAAGAGAAATGGTGTATAAATTACTGAATTTAAATATTATAATTATTAAATGAACTGAATTGAATTGAAATTGAATTAAGTGCCTGAATTACTGGGATGTATTTAGAAATAAAGGTCACATGGCGATTTAATGATGGATATTTATTATCGCAATAAAACGGGCCTACCCTAATGGTTTAGCATTTGCTCTAAACAACACGTTTAGGACCCAGGGAAACCCGTGGAAAAACCTAGGTCAAACCCGCCTACTGCTACTTGATTATCATTTAATGTATGTAAGCTTAATGACTTCACTTTAGTTATTACAACTTTATAAAAATGACTAAGAGATAGTAGGACAACATATGTGGAATTTCCAAGACAATATATGCACGTTAAGTAAATATAACACTAATCAAACATGAACAAGCCAATTAATGTAACACATTATTAATAGATAGGGGACATTAGGGTTATGAATCTGTCCATAATAACGTATTTCTCAGGGAATCGAACCCTAGGTAAAATATAGATTTCCTCCACATTCGAAAACGAGAATCGAACTCGTTTAGAATAATATATTATGGTGATCAATCACACATACTTTAATAGACACAAGGCTATTATATGAATACAAACATCTGAAATGTACAGGAGGGCAATTTACATATAAACAACCATTATCAGTGCTGTGAAACACGGCAACTAAGAAAGGTCTCAATATGGACTCTACTTCAATAATGAGCGGCTTATGCTCTTATTTAACAAATCATCAATACTGCAATTTTATCTCGTATTATGCTATATTATACAAATACGAAACCCAGTGATTAACTGATAAATCAAGGTACGAGAATCGAACTCGTCTTCTACAAAGGTTTTGAATCGCAATAGAACATTATCGCAGGTATGTGTTAAGGTATCAAAATATGCATGTGTACTGCAATTAAGTTATAAATGCTAAATAAACTAGGTATGTTTAATAGCATATAAATATGATCCAATTAATAGCAAAGTACTTAACTGTGTCAAACTGCTATTCAGCAACCACTGACTCTATTTAACCAATTTTCGTACTTTAATTAATAAACAATAATTACTACACAAAATTACAAGAGAACTAAGATATCTCTAAGGTGCACCACGGTCCAGCTCCCAGAATCAAGTGTCCAGTCTCCAGTCTCCTTCCCGCCAAAGCCGTCGTGAGACCTCTGTTATCCTTATCTCTAATTATTTACTATTTTAGACTTTATTTGACAATAACAAAAGACTCAGTATCGCGCGTCGTTGACTCGCCGTTTCTCATCCCTCCACTCTAAGAATCCTTCGTATTGCTCCTCCAGCGTCCTGATTGGTGAGATTGTGCAAGCGTCCTATGATCCTCCATTGCGCACGCACTCCGTGAATTGCACATCGCCTCGTCTCGTTCTGGCCCGCAGCTAACTCGGTGGTCACACGCACTGTCCTTGACCACATCTGGCGTACACGCGCAGATTTCTCTGGAATGCATTTTTAAAGAAACAGAGTAATTTCTATTGTACAAAAAACCCCACGTTAAAGTGATAGGGACCCTGTCATTGTCTTAAAACTCTGCCGACCATTTCACACCATAAATATAAAAATAAAATTTGAACGAAGTTTATTATTTCCGGCTTTCGCTATGAAGTTCGAGGAATGCTTCTATTTAAATTTATTGCCTCTAAAACTTAAATGCCTCTATTATATTTTCTTGAGGTAGTCACGATATCCGTTATTTAGCCTGTTCAGATATGGGCAATGGCTATACCATTACACCCCCCTCCGTGTGGATAGTTAAAAATGAAAACTTTTTGACTCTCTACACTAAATTGAATAACATATACTTTTAGAACCTCTATTGTAAGTGGCTAAGTATCATAGACTGGTAAAAACATAAGTCATTCGTGGAAAATCATATATTAAGATACTGAAAAGTGTCACTGAGCTCATGGTCTTTGGATTAATTTAAATAGATTGTAAAGCAAAAATAATTTTGCGAGCATGTTACAAAAATCATCAAGTAATGTAATATATTTGAATTATATACTATATCTCAATAATCCAAGTATTATATATACTTCCTAATCATAAGATGTATTTAGGTATGTTTCCAAAACATACGTCCTGTCGACTTTCGTGCCGGTAATACTGCTTCTCGAACCAGATATGTACGTTAAAACCGTACGTGGTTTATATGACATATAATATAAGTGCATCGTAAAGTATCTAGATTGAAATCTAAATATTATCAATGTTATCTTTCATAATATACCAAAATTCAAACTTCAAAAACGCCAAACCTTACTTGTGCTTAATTGGCTATTATTAACAAGGGCCTCTTTTTTGTTTTGAACTGTAGTGGGTCATAAACGCGTATCATTCTACTCTTAACGCCGGCGCTTAACTTTGGCTACATGAGTGTTAACGACAGACAGACGTTGTATGGGCTAATTATTACAGTAATTATATGATTATGATATGATAAATTGGAGCAGACAAATATTAATTATTAGTTACATATTCAGTTAATTATTAAATAAGTATTAAGTTTTCAGAGTCCTGTGTCATTCATTTTCACATTTGTAATGGACATCTGTTTTCAATTTGTGGAAATTTTAAAGTGATCATTTTCTATGGTACTAAAAGGTACCGTAAATGTGTACTACAACTATCTTGCCATATTCACTTTAATTTGCTCTATATCACCAATTAAATTAGAAACAGAAAATAACTCCACCATCACCATACTCGATCCACCAACTCATGACATGATTGGTCTTCTGAGCAAATGATTAATTTAGTATAGTCAGTAAGTAATAACATGTGTGCCGCGCAGTCCTAAGGACCGGGCTTATAAAATCACCACACAGTCTAGAACCGGGTTTTGTTTTGAACCAATAGTAACGCACAGCTATATTAGCCGGTTTTATATTGGTTTCTCGCACAGTTGTTATCAACCGGAGTTTTATGTTTGTAACTATATTTTGTTTTAAATCAATAGTAACGCACAGCTGAGTAGCCGGTTTTATATTGATTCCTCGCACAGTTGTTATCAACCGGAGTTTATATTCGTGGGTATATTTCATTTTAAATCAATAGTAACGCACAGCTAGAAGTAGCCGGTCTTGTATTGATTTGTTGGACAGTTATCAACCGGGGATCAATACATTTGGTTTCACTCGATAGTAACGCTATGAAATAACATTACTTTTCTGAAGTAACACTTGGCTTTACTCCGTCGCAAACGGGTGTCTTAAACTTGCAACCTGTCTCATCCTTCACATCCACAATCCATTCAATCAATTTTGAAATACGCCTACTAGTCTGGCCAGACTCTCGTGATGAAAATCTCATAAACTCATACACACTAAAAACACGCACACACATAAATTCATTAAATATGTTTTCCAAACAATATAAACTTCTGTTGTTTATCCAATAAAGAAGATAATAATCAAATAAAACTCAAAGTTATAAATCACACCTGCTGATAACTGTTACCTTTGTTGTTGAAAATATATGAATATATAATTTATAATCTGCTCCTTGAGTGTTCACTTTTCCCTCATTATTATTCAAGCAATAGCAAAAACTTTAGCCAGAAATATTGTATGTTTAGTACTTTAATACACATAATACTCGTCTACTCAAATCTACACCTATACGAAAATACTTTTGTATATGTGGTGGTATATAAATGACCCTCTTACTTGTAATTATTTTAGTACAGTAAGGGATATTTACTTACTTACTTACTCTTTTAGTTATAAACTAATCAATCATCTATAACTACTTGAGTATCGCTCAATTTTGATTAGTATTGATTATACGAACAATTGGTCCTATTTAACTGACCACCTGAACTCTGTGTTTTACCCTGTTCACGCCATTGCCTCCGCATCCATCTCGGTCTATATTTCCGTCTTTTACCATGGTTACTCGTACTTGCCATAGGTATATTTTGCGACTTTGCGTGTTATGTGAAATGGGCGTACTTTGTAAACTACCACGTATACCGTCCTCATCTTTTGCTACGTTTCTATCTAAATCTGTAAGAAATCCCATCGCTAACGAAATACTTGGTTCGGCTTTACTCATTCTTAGCGTTATATGCCATAAATTTCGCGTCTGGTCTGAAAAATGGTTCATTACCGCCTTAACTATCATTTTTTTCGTCATAAGTTATCGTAAATGAACTAACAGGTTCTATTTGAGTCGCAAAATATTCGCTCTTACTTAATTCGCCACTTGGATCATACGATCCACTGAGTAACTTTATTAACACGTCCAATTGACGATCATCGCTCCAGTAACGATGTCTAAAATCGGCCTCAAAATCATCTAACGTTTGCCAATGTTTACTATATAATCGCATTGTTCGTTGATCCGTTTCTGTCAAACAGTCCATCGCAATATCTAACGCCATATCATGTGCATGAACGTTCTTAATATAATTACGTAACCTTTTTATAAACTGCATAGGATTTGGATCTGCCATCCCACGAAACATAGGCTTCTCTAACGAAGGCTGAATAATGTATACGTTTTGAGCGTATTAATTTTGCTGTGGCACTTGCCTTAACTCGCTCTCTGTTTGTAAAGAATTTATACTAGAAGAGGCTTTCGCTAAGCTAGCTGTTCCCTGATCAGTTAGTTCCTGTCTCTGTAATTCTGAATCCGTATTTCTATTTCTACTATTGCCACTTCTACGTCTTACGTTTCGTTGTCTCCACATGTTTAATACTATCTAAAACTGCAAGTCGGTAAACTATCTTACTCGGCACTCGACGGTCTACGACAACCAAAATATAGTGACTCTAACAACACACAAATATGATATGACAATGACATACAAGGTATGATAAATGCAATAAAATTATGTACAATGTCTTGGAATTTCCACTCATAAACTTTGTCTGAAGTAGTAATATTATTATTTTTAAAATAATTACTATGAAGTCCAAAATACCCCTCCCCAACGTTTCGATTAAAAACGGGTGATAAAATTCTACGAATATATTTATATAATTTAACTTAAACATTCGTGAGCCATATCAACACGATTAAAACCATGAAACATGTAACTAAATGGACGGACAAGAATGATTTCGTTACATTTAAATCAACAAAACATTTTATAATTATAACAAATAAAGTAGTGATCGTCTATAAAATACAGTTTAAAGTTTCCTACGTTGTGTTTATTTTTTTTGGTATATAAAATTAAAGGTTCTTTCCTAGTTGTGACTTTTTTTTTTAATATTATTTATAGTTATGTACTAAAGACACAAAGTCTAGAATCCTGGTCATGCGGCGCCAGGTGAAGCGGCATCGGGCCACACGTATATACCTATGTATATGTCTGCATATATCTATATATTGAGTTAACTAAACCTTTATGACTTACGAAGAGAAATGGTGTATAAATTACTGAATTTAAATATTATAATTATTAAATGAACTGAATTGAATTGAAATTGAATTAAGTGCCTGAATTACTGGGATGTATTTAGAAATAAAGGTCACATGGCGATTTAATGATGGATATTTATTATCGCAATAAAACGGGCCTACCCTAATGGTTTAGCATTTGCTCTAAACAACACGTTTAGGACCCAGGGAAACCCGTGGAAAAACCTAGGTCAAACCCGCCTACTGCTACTTGATTATCATTTAATGTATGTAAGCTTAATGACTTCACTTTAGTTATTACAACTTTATAAAAATGACTAAGAGATAGTAGGACAACATATGTGGAATTTCCAAGACAATATATGCACGTTAAGTAAATATAACACTAATCAAACATGAACAAGCCAATTAATGTAACACATTATTAATAGATAGGGGACATTAGGGTTATGAATCTGTCCATAATAACGTATTTCTCAGGGAATCGAACCCTAGGTAAAATATAGATTTCCTCCACATTCGAAAACGAGAATCGAACTCGTTTAGAATAATATATTATGGTGATCAATCACACATACTTTAATAGACACAAGGCTATTATATGAATACAAACATCTGAAATGTACAGGAGGGCAATTTACATATAAACAACCATTATCAGTGCTGTGAAACACGGCAACTAAGAAAGGTCTCAATATGGACTCTACTTCAATAATGAGCGGCTTATGCTCTTATTTAACAAATCATCAATACTGCAATTTTATCTCGTATTATGCTATATTATACAAATACGAAACCCAGTGATTAACTGATAAATCAAGGTACGAGAATCGAACTCGTCTTCTACAAAGGTTTTGAATCGCAATAGAACATTATCGCAGGTATGTGTTAAGGTATCAAAATATGCATGTGTACTGCAATTAAGTTATAAATGCTAAATAAACTAGGTATGTTTAATAGCATATAAATATGATCCAATTAATAGCAAAGTACTTAACTGTGTCAAACTGCTATTCAGCAACCACTGACTCTATTTAACCAATTTTCGTACTTTAATTAATAAACAATAATTACTACACAAAATTACAAGAGAACTAAGATATCTCTAAGGTGCACCACGGTCCAGCTCCCAGAATCAAGTGTCCAGTCTCCAGTCTCCTTCCCGCCAAAGCCGTCGTGAGACCTCTGTTATCCTTATCTCTAATTATTTACTATTTTAGACTTTATTTGACAATAACAAAAGACTCAGTATCGCGCGTCGTTGACTCGCCGTTTCTCATCCCTCCACTCTAAGAATCCTTCGTATTGCTCCTCCAGCGTCCTGATTGGTGAGATTGTGCAAGCGTCCTATGATCCTCCATTGCGCACGCACTCCGTGAATTGCACATCGCCTCGTCTCGTTCTGGCCCGCAGCTAACTCGGTGGTCACACGCACTGTCCTTGACCACATCTGGCGTACACGCGCAGATTTCTCTGGAATGCATTTTTAAAGAAACAGAGTAATTTCTATTGTACAAAAAACCCCACGTTAAAGTGATAGGGACCCTGTCATTGTCTTAAAACTCTGCCGACCATTTCACACCATAAATATAAAAATAAAATTTGAACGAAGTTTATTATTTCCGGCTTTCGCTATGAAGTTCGAGGAATGCTTCTATTTAAATTTATTGCCTCTAAAACTTAAATGCCTCTATTATATTTTCTTGAGGTAGTCACGATATCCGTTATTTAGCCTGTTCAGATATGGGCAATGGCTATACCATTACAGTATTTACTGACGAGAAATATTTTAAGTCAGACAAAGATGGAAGAAAAATATTGTGGCGCAGAAGTGGAGAGCGATTTGACCCCAAAAATATGCTAGACCTTAGAACAAGCGGAAGGATATCATTAGGTGGGTATATTATATTAAGTATACAATTTTCATTACCTGCACTTTAAAAAAAAACTGTGATTTCAGTTTTACGTTTTTCAAGTTATGGTATGCTCATGAGATTTTTTTTTAGCGTATTGGGGCTGGATGTCATCTATGGGGCCCGAGCAGCTCGTTGAAGTTGGAGGCCGAATGAACAGCGAGCGATACCTCGAAGGGTTACGTGACGTCATGTTGCCTTCCGTTCGCGTCGCCTATCCCGAAGGACAAATTTATTTAGTGCAAGACATAAATCATTGGTGCATGACAATAGTGCAGTGCATCGTTCCCGTATAGTGAAAGAGTGGTTAGCCTTACAAACAGACATCACTGTATTAGATTGGCCTTCTAAAAGCCCTGACCTTAATCCTATTGAGAATTTATGGTGCTTAACTGGGACCCTACACAAGTCAAATCAAGACAAAACTTAGACGAAGAAGTTTATAGAAAGTGGGAATTGATGAGGAACACCAATGTATGTTCAAACATGGTTTCAAGCATGAAAAGCCGGCTAAAACAGGTAGAAGATAAAAAAGGTTTTCCTCTATGTTATTAGTAAAAATTGTAAAAAAAAATGTGTTGTTGGCATTTCTCCATTATTGGGCAAATATTTACTCCATGCAAGTTTTAAAATAATGAGTAGGTATAATGCTATTGTATAAGTAGTGTCTAACAAATTATATTGTTTTTTTGCAAATAACAAGATAGTGCTTAAACAAGTAGGCTTTTCCAAGAGGTAACTCGTTAATTTCTACCTTAAAAACCATACATATTGTTAGCCATTTAATGTAGTTTTTTTAACATGGATTCTTCTTCATTAGTATTATTTCGAATCAATTTGATGAGACATGACTGAATAAAGTGTTTCTGTTAATAGGAAATTTCAATGTAACTTTAATGGGAGCTGTTTGAATTCGACCTAATTAGTGGAGAAATACCCTATGCTTACTAAGATTGTGGTAAGGTTGCATTGCATTGGTAACGGGCTAAGAGATGAATCATTGTTATCTTTGATAACATGTCGTTTCTCTTTGCAACGTTAAATAGCTGGTTTAGATTACGTATTACATATTGATAATGGCATACAGACTAATAGGGCGAGGGGCGGTCTAACCTATACTCATTTTTGAAATTGTTTTTTGTATAGCCCATTTTATACTTAAAAGCCTCTTCCCGCAATTTCCACAACTCCCACCGCTGTGTCCCGCCATCTCTGTCTAAAGTATAACTGAAAAATTGTGTTAAATGCAATAAGAATATTAATTTATAATCAAAGAAAAGGGAAACTATACATTTCACTTTTAACCGAGTAGTTTGGTATTACTTATAAAAAAAGTTATGACCCGACTTGTTTTTACGGTTCTACTCAATGAAGTAAAATGTAGGTATAATCTAAAGTAAACAACCAAAGTGTAATGCCTTATAAAGTTTAACAGCATGCAGACCACCAATACCACAATTTTAAACAGTAAGAGTTAAGCTAAAGGTATTTTACTTGTTAACTTTAAGTTTCACTGATGTATAATTGACTACACATTATCATTATAATTTAACTAGTAAATATTTAGCTGTAAAATATATAGTAATCAGTTTACAGAACACGCATAATATATCTACTGTCATATATATATATTACCCCCATTATTCAGTTAGTAAACAATATTTAATATAATAGTATTTAAATACCTACTTTTTAGTTAATAAAAAGTTACCAGTGACTATGGAATTTTCATTATATTCGTACTTGGTCCATGGTAGATTTGTAGTACCCTTAGTTCTGCCTAGAACGACGCGTTTTTCAAAGACTAAAAAAAAAAATTCAAAATCCTGGCAACATAAATACCAATTGTCAGTCTTTAGTTTCGCGCCGTCACGAACGTAACGCGAAATCCGAAAATATCAGTTTTTTAGTGAATTTCAGGAATTTAAACCAGGAATTATGTCTAAAATAATAAATGGAAGCTCCTTGATTTACTTCGAAAAGAATACGTATCATGAAAATCGAAAAACAATGAAATGTTTATGTGATTCTACGACGTGCTTGTGTCATCAAAACAAAGTGCATATCACATACTTAAATTACTATTTCTCGTATAATATTATTGCGTCCCATTATATACTGCGCTTTCGATAGAAAAACAAACGTTACCTAGATAACAGGGACTTAAAAGGTGATGAATAAGATTTTTTTTTATCATAACCTCACTAAACCTGCGATGCAGTACTTTGCAGTTTTAAACACTGTCACTTACGATCTAGTATGTTATACTGGTCAGCCTTCCCGTTGGAAAGGCAATATTTGTTTTAAACACTGTCACTTACGATCTAGTATGTTATACTGGTCAGCCTTCCCGTTGGAAAGGCAATATTTACGAGAAAATAACCCAAAATTTTCAATATTACGAAGATTAGCATTATCACATATTTATGTGTCGTAATGGGTTATGGTGAGACACATCTCATCTTTTTCCCGTTGGGAACTACCCGTTTGTGTGAAACTATAACACAATTTCTAAAAGTGTAATTGTATAACATAATATGTTATATTATGTTTTTCCTCCCGTTGGGAGAGAATGAAGGGTTTCCACATATTACCTATAAATTATTATCGAGAAAGCTTCACCCAAGCAAGCAAGAAATTGGCCACACAGCCCTCAGTCATGAGGATTCGACTTAGAAGAAGGAAATTATCACTACAGGGGTACCTATATATTACCTTTTCATCACTTGTTTTTTGACTTCCTCCCGTTGGGCAAGGATACTTATATTTCAACACATATGTTTAAATCAAGGTGATACCATGGCAACAATTTTAATATTGTTGTTGAAACTCTAAACAGTTGGGTTGGAATGAACACTCATATTTGGAGGATCCCGGATTACCTTACTTTTCACTAATGTGAATAAATTTGATTTTCAAAATTACTTATTATGATCTGAAATGAACTTCAGACTTATAAGTGCATAAGAAAGTTTACTCCAGAAGAACACGCAGAAGAAAATGGAAGAGGAAGAAATAAGGAGGCCCGAATAACAGATTACCTAGACTCTTTTACACTATGTGTAACATATATTTATATTTAATCCAAGAAGACAGTCAGATAAACTTTACCGTCCCTCATATGAGTAGTTTTTATACTTTTTATACTCTTGGATATTGAGGTCAATGACCTTGAACAGGTACTTAATGTTCTTGTATGAACTACAGTATATACCCTATTGTGAACTACAAGTAAAATGAATGCTCAAGAGAGTTAAAAGATCTCTTGTTTTTAAACATTCCTAATATTATTCAAATATGGACTGATGTAAGTGGTTTATACAATAAATGGAATAGTACATTCTTTTGGTAAGTACTTACTTGATTTTTAAATGGTCTTGACCCATTTGGTGGTGCAAATCTATCACGACCTAGCCTATGGACGCTAGCGGAACCAACTTCAGTGAAGTCACAAAAGTTTTGCAATACATGCATACATTCATATTATCTTTATAATCATATCATCATAAATAAATCCATACATGTTTATACTATTCAGTAGTCAATAATAATAAGTCAAATGGAGATTACTCCTGTTCTGGCCTTTTTTATTTAAAAATGCTGACTTCTGATGCGCTTCTTCTACCAAGATTAGTTTAGAACTAATTGTTTCACCACTTTTTAAAGAAAGTTAGGCGAAATATTAAAACAAGTTCTTGTAACAATTTCACATGAATAATACATTCCGAAGCAGTCACAGAACAGGTGAAATATGTGGTAGTTTTTAATGCAAACAAGATTGATGACTGATCAACTTGAAGTAATCACAGAACTACATTTTAATAACTATTTTATAATATGTGTACCTGTACCTACTTGCTAAAATTACATAATTATGGTGGTCAATACTCCAATAGTCATCAAAAAATAATAGATCCAATATATTTATTTAGTTACACTGATTTTAGAGATTTGTATGGATTGAGGATCTAAAAGCTTTATCAACTTTTATGGTATAAATTATATACATAGGTGGGTATACACAGGTATCCAAAAATATATACAATCATAATGACTGACAAGTGGGTAAATTAAAAAATGTTTATCCTTTATTGTTGCAAGACACAGAAATATCCATTTGATGTACTTTATCAGTTCATTTTTAATCAACATTGTACCAAAAAATGTTGTGTTCATTATTTTTTATGTAACAAAAACATTTCTAAATATATGTGTAAATATCATACATATTTAGATGCTAAGGAAATTTTAAGTCATCAAGCTTTTTTCTAAGAGAGGTGTTGTGTGGATATAATACCTAGTGTAGGTACCTATCAATAGTGTGTATTCACTATTTATTTATTTTTATCATGTTACACGAGTAAGAGGATTGAAACCTTATAACTGTCCTAGTAAAAGAATCTTAGAATTCCTAAATAATCTCACTCCCTTACAGCGAGGGGTCGGGTCCCAGATGATAAGGCCAGTTAAAATTTAGATTCAGTAATTGACATAAGAAGTATCTTGCTTAACTCAAAAATAAAATACCTATACCTACCTTATGAAAGGACAATGAATTGCTGATGGAGGGCAAGTTACTTATGAACTTCACTATCTATTTTTTTCATAAATATATTATGAATGAGTGTCATATTATCATTACCTGTTGTCAAAATGGCTTGAGAAAAGTACCTACTTAACATTAATGATCTAGGTACCTGCACAATCATGAGCAGGTTGTATTAAGTTGATATATCAACAATATAACAAACTGGAAAAATATAATAAACCTTAATCTGACTAAAACCTCTACATACTGTCTGGATTTTAAAATTGTCATTAAAATAACATGGATATAAAAATGAAAAAATGGTAAAATAATAAGCAGATGATATGATGATAGATATTCTACATATGTCAAATGTAAAAATGACCTTATAGACAGTGAGAACATGGTTCTTTTCTTTGAATATACTCTCTCATTTTAAAATAGATGCACTCAAGCCTTATCATATTAAAATATGGTCAACAAAATCATCGCTGATCTGACCGAAAATCAAAATCGAAAATCCATCACTCTGATTGGTTTAGACTTTCGTCTCTTCTTTAAGGATAGTTGTTAAACTGGTAAACATTTATTAGTAGCGGTAACCACCTGGAGAGTGAATATGAATAATCATTAAAGATTGATAGAAGGTTTTTTAAATATATATATATATATTTTTTATGATAAATGGATATATACTTTCATAACTCATAACTATAGGTATCATTAAAATAATATACCAACTAGGATGAAGGTATACTGTAAAAGAAAGTGGCCATACCTAGAAGTATCATAATTTCATTTCTTTACTTATTTATCGTTTTTAATGATGTCCATATATTAAGAATTGAATATAAAGTATATCAAAATAAATATATGTTGTATATTGACTGATCTATTTATAGGTAGGTTAGATAAGCTAATAGTCGACCCTGACTCTAGCTTAAATAATATATTTTTACCATACACATAACAACTTGTAGATACCTACTGTGCTAGTAGCATTTCGCAGGGTAGTGCCACCGCCAAGACGGACAAAATTTACTTATACCGGTATTGCGTCTAACGCAGCTTAACCCTTTACCGAATACGAAACGAAATCATATATGACCGTTATTATTTTCAGCCCTATCGACATGTATCAGAGTTCAAATTTGAAAGAATCTTTTTAATATTCATGCGGTAAAGGGCTAAGAGTTATTTATTCAACGGTTCTGTCACATCTACGCATCCAAATTATTGATACACTTGTAACAAAATTAATGAGCGGCTATCGCATAGTGTATGATATTTACAGTTCAAATTGAAGCAATTTTAGTAAATAATAAATATATTTAGATTTTCTTAGATGTAAGGCTACCATACCATAATAATAAGAATTATTTCTAAGAAACTTGTGACACCAAAATATTGACTTTTTTAAAAGTAAAAGCATAGTTTTTAGCTTACAAGTCATATAATAAATATAAAGACTCAATTGAGCACCAAAAAATAATCATAGGTACCGACCACCTACTTCATTTATTAAAAGGTCTTACCTATGACGTACCTTACTAATGATATAGGACATATAGGTAAATCAACTATTCCAGAACTCTTTTACCTTCTCTTAGCGTGTACAAACAGATTAGGATTTATGCACATCATGCTAATTGCCTGATTAAGTACCTACTATAATACTATACTAAACAAACATATAACCTATTCATTATCTACTTGGCCTATCAAACAACATAAGTCTGATTTAGGAAGGTGCCTAGAGCATAAAGAAGCCATATTATTATAAGAATGATATATTAAATATTGGTTATCTTATTTATAATACAAAAATCAGTCTATTGTCAATTTTAGTCAATCATAAGCCCGCATTTGAATCGTCTATTTCCAATGTGAATATTATTAACTTATATTCATTTTTGAAGATGAAAGCCATTAAATGTTTGCCAAGAATACGGGTCACAACTGTTACAAATCTGTGACTATGGGCTAAACTTTACATACTTACAAGTTTCTCATGGAGGTAAATTAAAAAGGATAGTTAGTGTTTTTTGATGTTGATCTCTCTAAACATCTACAAATCTACCATGGACCAAGTACGAATATAATTACAGGATTAAACGAACTTACCTGAAGTGAAGTTCTATCCTGATTATATGAAGTACTTGGTCCATGGTAGGAGCTTCCCTCCCTCCCAAGTTAACATTAATAGTAATAATTTATTATTGTTAACTTCTTCCCCTATTACTTGTTTTATTTAGCTCTAAACTTACTGACAATTGGTATTTATGTTGCCAGGATTTTGAATTTTTTTTTTTAGTCTTTGAAAAACGCGTCGTTCTAGGCAGAACTAAGGGTACTACAAATCTACCATGGACCAAGTACTTCATATAATCAGGATAGAACTTCACTTCAGGTAAGTTCGTTTAATCCTGTAATTATTAGTCCTTAAAAAAAAGATTTTAACTTCTATTTTAATTAAACTTACTATATTAAATAGGATGTTAATAAATTATTAATAAAAAAGAACAAGTATAAAAATACAAAAAGTATCCTCTACGTAGATTCGAACCGCGAACCTAGTGTTTACTAGTCTGTTACACTATCCATCACGCTGCACGGACTCTTGTGAAGTTAACGAAATTATTGTTCTAGTTAAAATTGATTAAAAGGGTAATTTTAATGTTCCGAGTTAATAACTGAGTAGGTAATAAGGAATAACAAAACGTATAAAATAAATATTTGTGGTAATGTAAAAAAATATTAAAACCAGGATTATAAAACAAAAGTAAAAAAAAAGCAAAAAGTGTGATTCTTATGCTGGGGTTCGAACTAGCGACCACATTTGTCTATTGCTGGAGGGGGGGTCACATATCTCTGACGCTTACTGTACTATATTGTCAATTTATTTGTGTATGTTTCAAAATCTTAAAGTTCCCAACCACGTACCCACCTTCAGTTCAGTTCAAATAACTCATTTGAATTGAAACAATTCGCATTAAAACAGGTAGGTATACTTGCTACGCAATCATCTGGGAGGCGTTTATCTTGCTATAAATTCAAGTCATCCGTCAAATATAAAATACAGCCATGGAAATTGCTGTTGTTAAATTTATGTCCGAATACCATTCTGGGATGGAACGGCAAAAGGCAGTGAGGCGAGTTTGAGCTGTAAACTAAACGCTGTTCACGTTTCTGCGTTCTTAGAACAATAAAAATTTGAATTTAAATCTATTGAGTAAACTATCAACTATCAGGCTGTTAAATAAATAAATAAATGTGATATAATAGAACACCATTCGTCTACATTATTTTCTGCGTAAACTTTGAACCCCTTTTTGGACAGTTATTAACGAATGATTTCTTTAAACAATTTCTTTAACTATTGGAATTTTAACGGTTACGGTATTTACGGTCACGGTTCAGATTTGCATGGCCAATATAAATTCATTCACAAATTGGTAAAAAAGAATCTGAACCCAATAGTAGGTACCTAATAATGTACAATATTGCCTATAAAATAAGTGATTTTAGACTATTTTGCGGTCTATTGAATTAACTTAATATCGACCATAAGTACAGTCGGAACTGCCCATATTGTATTTTTCTATTTTTCTCGTTTCCGTAAAAATGTGTATATTTTACAACTGGCAGTGAGTCACTGAAGCGAATTTCCTCGTGAACTAGTTTAGTGCAACAACTTTGTAAGATACGGATTCTTTTAAATCCCAACTTGGTATACTCCCAACAAGCATTTTACAAATATGTTTTCATGTAGGTACATATCAGACACAGTATATATTTAGTGCACTCAGAAGTACAAATACTCGTAATGATTTATGGGCAGCTAGTAGCTATAAGAAACATACAAAATCACTTCTACGAGAAGAATTTAGATATCTACAGGTAATAGTTGCACCGTTGAAACTTAGCAAAGAAGATCATTGACTCGAATATTAGCTTTTCGAGAAAAAATTACGTTTTCACTGCTGTTGAACAAACTAACTTACTTTAACCTAACTTGTTGGAATTTGTAAAATTCTATCGTATATAAATACCAAATCGTTTTATTGTAAGGTACGTTTTAAGGTCCGATATAAGTTTTTGACCTTTACTTTGCAACGATTTAAAATTTATTGGAAACATTTACTCGTCAGTTTACGGCATGTACGAGTAAACCGCTTAGAATTAACTAATAACAATTTTCGATTTTTGTAAAAAAAGTATTGTTAAAAATATAAGGTAAAAACTTCAATACAAACAACTGGTATTAAAAGCAGGGTGAGCAATTCAATTGATAACACATCCTCGTCATCTCGGCAGAATATTAATTTCCATGACGGATCAGTCGCAACTAAAAATATTACTAGTCACAAAGCTGTAAAAGGTTTTTATACTAAAATTTTCTACTAAGTCAGTCGGACGGTTTGACGGTTCGCCAGATACCCGTACAATTTACGACCTGATAAAACATCACCACGTATAGTTGAGCCATGACCGTTGCTTGCATCTGTTGGGACTTCGTATCGAGCCAAAGAGACGAGACAGATCACGATAGAATGGTCATGATGTGAAACTTGTCTACCAAATGGATTACCCCGATTAGGTATGAGCGACCTATGACCCGTATAGGTTGACGCATGATTAAATCCAAGCTGGGGTTTTTTGACAAAAGATTCGGGATCGTTTAGGGACATATGTATATTGTTTTTACTTATGTTCCGGGTTTAGGATTGGATTCGCCTTTGAAATCGGCTCTGGTTGGATGTTTCAGTTTGACGAAAAAGCTAATGTTGAAATTCGGTAGTTAAACAAAACATTTAATTGCGTTTTGGAATTTGAACCTAAATATCCAATCCATCAATGTTGTGCTGAGAAACAATTTTCTCTATGAGTATTTAAAAATATAATTTCAAATATTAGATACCAACATATTGCGTGACAAAATTGTGTTTATAATCACATTGACGTCAAAATTGGACGGGAACCAACTCCCAAAGTAACAAGCAATCCCGAGCGTTCCATTCCAGGAACGACCTCATACATCACAGCAGACTTCACTCCTTTTCCGTGTTATCAAAAGTCCAATCCCATTGTAAAATGGATGAAAGATTTTTATTGCATACCCCGCCATTAATTTAGGAGGGAAAAATGGGAGCCGCGAGACATGGCCCGCGTCAAGCGTGGCCGCATAAATTTTTCAGTGGGGCCATTTGGAGTTCTGTCTACATTTTTTGCAAGGATATCAGGATGTGCCCAATTACAGAAAGGCCTTGCGGTATGCCACAAGTCAGAAATAATAATATACAAGATATTTAATTATTTATGTAAGGTCGGCAACGCGCATATGACACATCTGGCGTTTGCAGGTGTTCATAGTGTGTGGTAGCAGTTTATCATCAGGCGGTCCGTATGGTTGCTTGGCAACATCGTTTTATTAAAAAATAATAATATGGTGCGACATACTTTCTACCTAAGTTACAACTTATTTATTCCTTTTTTCTGCAAGATTTTTCCCTGCTTATTTTTTATTATATTTGCTGGATTATTTTTTTATTTATTCCGTCGTAATTCATTCATAATATTATGCATAGTAGGTACAAGTGGGCACTTAAATACTAAAGTCATCGAACAAAATATCATTTTCACGCAATCTGTCTTACGGGTACAATATATTTACATACAACACCATATTGAAGTACTACTTTAACGACTACGACTACTATGAAACCAATATCTAAGCTTTAATACTACAATTAAATTCCCTTTAACTGCGCGGAATCCGTCGCAAAAATTGTCACAGATAAGTCGATAAGGTTTACGCGAGTCAATCTTAGAGCGATTTAACGACATAGTTAATGAGAAGCCACTCCGTCGCCCATCAATTGCACCGCTGACGGCGAGAGTTATACGCACATAAAACCAAGAGCTTTATGCGGTACCCGACGATATTATTGTTATGAGTGCTGCTAACTTTTGTCGACGTCTGATTTAATGGCGGCAATGTGTGTAACATGCGGTGTTTCTGAAGTTTCACTGGAGGTGAGCCAAGGTTGTATCATAATACAACCTATTTCTAGTTGAAATAAATTATTTTATTTTTGTCAAGATGGTGTTAGACCGGTGTATTTTTAGGTATAGATTAAGGGACCAGCATAGTAGGTAATTAATGTAATTATGAAACTTCCCATACAATAAAAGTAAGCGGTCGTGTTAACGGTGACAGACAGCTTTTTCATATAATTACTGGTTACAAATAGCCATTATCCTGCAGAAGTTAGGTACAAAACTAGGCGTCCAAGATTTTATGCCAATACGAGAAATTAATGATTCACTAATATAATTAATGCAATTTTTTCCACGCTTTAACACAAAGTATATAATGTAATAACCAGCTATATAATATTCAATACTACTACACTTCACGTCTAGTAGTACTGATGGCGGTGAAAGGTTTATATTATTCAGTTCAAGTGCTAAGGTAATTTAATTAAGTACATATGTTATGTACAGTACTCCTTTGAAACCGATTAACTGTAGAAATACATTAAGCTAATTGTGTAACATATAATGTTACCCAAAGATATTAATTACAATCGGAGTACTTAAAGAAAAACGTTTTCTTAAGTAGGTACACACCTATATCAAAATAGTATTTAACCGTGATCGTGACACAATCTCGTACGTTAATTAGGCCACGAAGCTTGCTGAGTACACGGTACTCGACTGAAAAGCTTAATTATGTCGCTATTGTATACAATACTTTTTCTACGAGTACTCAAAATAGGCAAGTCGGTCGTATGCTTGTTGGCAATATAATTTAAGTATATAGTCATGCGCATTACGTTATTACGATATTCCTTATTTTTGGTATTTAAAAATGGAAGCGTAGTTCGCTTAAAGCATATACAGAGGTACATATTTATTCAAACTACACTGTAAGGGCTTATTGTTAATTGGCTTAAAATGAGAGCTATGCAAATCCTATCTAATTAGCAGAACAATGTTAGCTTTGGCGTTAGCTGCACATTTGCTTGATTACAGATTTTATATACCTAGCCTGTGAAGTACCACTTCACAGGCTAGGTATATAAAATAATTATTATATACTAGTCATGTTCTAATAATAGGAACTTACCTATAGGTATGTTAATCGTCTGTACGTAAAGTCCTTTTTTAACGTACTCGTACCGTAATATGTACGAACACAAGGATCTGGTTAGTATGTAATAGTTTAAGTACACATATTCTGATATTGGATCTTTCATAATGTTTATAAAACTCAGTCATATTGAGATCCACAAATTTTATTACTAAAATCGGTTCTCTTTGAAAACAGAATCTGAACACATTGGAATATAAAATTGGTATTATGAATAAGAGTTAGAAATATTCCCGGTAATATATTCGTCTTTGTAAAGATATTTAACATTTACAAATATATTTTATATAACAAAGCCACTCTCAATACACTCTCGTTTATGAAGGTCACAGTCATAACTGCAGAGCTCGGATTTTTCACGGCAAAACAAAACACTAGCGTAATTTAGCCAGTGCTTGAAATATTATTTTATCGATATCGATAATTCAGAACTAGAAGAAATAAAAGTCACCAAATAAAATTAATATGTAATAAAACTAATAAAAACATTTGTATAAAGTTACTATATATTAGAAACAGACGCAATCTCTTCTTCAAAATCTACGTCAGTACACACAGCAGCACAAGACATTTTATTTGGGTAATAGTGATAGGAGTAGATGATCATTATCTTTTCAACATTCTCTGGGAGTAAACAGTTGCTTTATCACTATAAATCCATTTATGTACACTAAATGTACGTTCAACTTCAGTTGACGTCAAGGGAGCAAATTTATAGAATTCATTATCAGTTCGGATAATATTTTAGGTGTACCATCGAATAAAAAAAGAAAAAATGTACTGAGGCAATACCTGTCATATACTCTAGTAAGACTCGATAGGTGTCGATAAAATAATATTTCAAGCACTGGCTAAATTACGCTAGTGTTTTGTTTTGCCGTGAAAAATCCGAGCTCTGGACTCATAAGTCATAACCATAACACATAATTTCAATATATATATATACTAGTATACGCTAGTGTCCGAAGGTTTTGTCAAGGTATTAGCTATACCTATCATTATTATTCCGAAACGTTTTAGAATATATTTTCTACAAAACTACTCCCAAACAATTTCACTTAAAAGTACAGTGACGTATAGTGCTAGTAAGTACTTACTCACTCGATATTGGAGTGCAGTTGTTTGCCAACTAGTCTGAATCGAGCCCCGCCCCTGTTAGATTTGGCAATCCACGTCGGCGTGTTTGCTTACAGAATTGAATTTTTCTCGGTTTGAATTCGATGTGTAAGAATAATATTTGGCTACTGTTTAAATAACATTTCTTTACTAAATTTTATTCCGCAGCTATTATATTTGTATTTGGTTTAAAAATTGTTAACATTTAGACTTTGGAATTGGTAACTAAATGAATAAAGCATTGATTAGAATTTCAGAATTCGGTGCATTTAATTTGATCTATTTTAATTTTTTTGTGACGCCTGTACTTCCATTGAAAAGTATTAAGTAATGAATACCTACTAAATATTAGTCGAAATGTTAATATATTGACATGATTCAAAACCAATGCACTTTAATGACATGACATGATACATACAGTGTCTAGTGGAATATACTAATTACCATCATGAGATCAAACAAGAGTGTTGTAACTGTAACTGTTTATATTAGTTTATCTACATGTAGGTAGATAAAATGCTTGTCTTGTGTGTTGTAAATGTATTCTGACAAACATCGTTGTGTCGTCCCTTTCAAATCAATCTAAGAAAACGGGACGATACTACGATGTTGCCACTTTATAATTTCTACAATTTGTTGTCGGAATATAGGTATATTCCTAAAAAAGGCAACAAACGGAGAAAAGAACAAGTGGACATTATCACTGATGGTTCCGCTAGAGAAACTCTTTTTTTATATATTATAGAATTATCATAAAACTAGTTATACATAATATTTAGAAACAAACGAAAATTAAAAACACTGTTTTGTCTTAGTATATGGTAAAATTAATATCATTAAATCACGCTAGTGTATTGCAACATTAAACCAATGTAACACTCCTACAAACTACACTAGAGAAATTCATTACAGGCCTCAGCTCGTTATTCTTTCGTTACATTACGCTACAATGTAGGCTGCGCGACACGCCGGGCTAATATCACTTATCGGAGGCATGTTTACAACCACTCACCTGTACTGAAATGTGGGGCTGCATAGGGTTGGGGAGTTGTCGATAGTTTATAAAAATATGAAACTAATTAACATTCTGCACATAATGTTTATTAGTTTCTAGATCGTAACAAGTACCTACCTACAACTCGTCTCCAACCAAATCTATTTACGTACAGGAATTGGTAATGTAAGGGTATAGGCATACTAAATAGAGAGACCTTTCGATAACCGTAACTAGTATAATAATTACTAACACAACAACACAACAAATTAGTCAATTAGTGTCGTGACTTTATGAGTTAAGAGACCTTCATTAAAGGTCCAAGACCCTATCGTTTTTATGTTAAACAACTTATCATCATGAAAAAATAAAGTAAGCGTTAATGTTAAGTATACCGTTCAATTCCAAAAACTACTTTCAGTTGTGTTCGTGCTCTTAAGTCCATAAAGAAAACTATCACAGGACCTCTAAACTGAAAATTAACAAGTAGTAGGTAAGTGGAAACGTATTATTAAGCTGCAAAAATATAAGGGTAACAAGTTCCCTGAATACATAATTGAGGACAATCTAATGATTAATACTTAAAATAACATGTTTTTAATAATTATTAAAATTAACTCCCTTTTGTGTCGAGTTTGTGTAAATACGAGTAGGAGTATTACATTGGTTGAATTTATAATTTTATTTATATTAGTCACCATCAATATTATCGATATCAAAGTATATCACGACATCCCATCACTAGCGTAGACGGAACAAAGCGAGTGCGTCTCTAACGCGATTAACTGCGCAAGTACGCGCCTTACCGCTCCGTTGCGCGACCTCTCTTTTCAATTCACCACTGATTACCACGCATCTCCGCTTTGATATCTTGTTAACATTATAATCGTATACAAAACAAGACAAATAGAATAATTTATATACCTTAAGATTAGAATGTTTATACGCGAAGCTTATAATATAACAAGAAATGGGAATGTTTAATTTTGAAAACCTCCCTTCAGTAATATGTATGTATGTTACAATCGTACGCGCGATTTTTATCAGTATGTACCAGTATTTGCCATTTTTGTTAATTGCCTGATAAAATAGAAGTTTCTAAATTGTATGGAGGCAGCAGGTCTTTCGTCGAACTCAATTCTTATCAGCTTGCCTATATTGAACACTCGTAGAAAAAGTATTGTATACAATAGTGACATAATCAAGCTTTTCAATCTTGTACCTTACTTAGGCCACTCAGCAAGCTTCGTGGCCTAAACACGGTACTCGACTGAAAAGCTCTTAATTACGTCACGATTGTATAAAATACTACTAGTACAGTACGCTTACCATGAGTTATGACATTGACGTTTTCGAGAACGAGTATCGAGTGTTCTATCTATGCGTCTTGCTTGTAACATATTGGTGTAAACGAGATGTACGGATAGAAAATTCGTTACTCGTTAACAAAAAATTATAATGCCAAACTCATGGTAGCCGTGCAGGTTAACACTGACATGGGAAAAGCAAAATACAGTTTTCAGTTTCTATGAATCCAATTAATTAGCAGCCGCATAATTAAGTACTCCTTAATCCTAGTCACGAAGCAAAATAAAATAAACAGACCATGTTTTGGGAATAGCATACGTAATTTTTCTACCGCATTTGCTTGTTTTGTGTCCCAAATTCCAAATTATTAATTATATAACATTTGTTTCAATCGGTAGTAAGATATATTTTTCAATTATTTGACCTTTAATTAAATATCTAATGTTTTTAAAAGTAGCAGAGTCTAAATAACCAATAAAGACTACATGAAAAGAGAATTGGAAAAAAATAATAACCCTACTTCCTGTCACACAAAAAAAGTCATTTCCGTCCCCCTATTTTATTTCGGCGCCATTCTGGTATTACGCGGCAATCCATTAAGAGAATAGCCTCCCTTATCAAGTCATAAATTTCGTTACTATCTGCTTCACGTCAAACGGATAACGTATTGATACATTTGGGATAGAATTTTAGCTTTGAGGCCTTTCAGCCGATGATACTATTGTGGTAAACATAGATAATGACAATATCGTGCCAATAGTTATATAAATCACTATCCATTCATTTTGCAGAACTTTTGCATAAATTATTCTACTATTTTTCCACGGTGTACCGTTAGGTAGCCTATAAGCGTTTTCAATGGCATAAGCTTTTTGCACTATAAATAATATAGCATAAATTTATAATTTAATAATAGTTGTGACATAATCAGGCTGGCCAAAAAGTGCAGTAACCGTGGAAGTAACAAGTTTGTTTTAGTAGCGAGGCTAACTAACTATAAAAAAGGGAAGAGCATGATTCTCTCTATCTGTACTTGAAGTAAAACAGACCCTGGCCAAACTGTAGAATAATTTTGCAAAAAGGTCTGTCATGTTCTTTATCTTAATTGATTGATGTGGCTTCATACGTACTTTATGTATCCCTACGGATAAGGGGCAGTGTAGGGGAAGATGGGGAGGCTTCGTACACTTTTTTTTCGGAGCCTTGTAAAACAAAATGTAACAGATATTTTACAATGAAACGAATGCTATGTTATTGTCCATTCATCTGCCTATAATAATAGCGCATTTCTGGCTTGATATAAAGCAACTTAGCCAAGCTACAACGATTTTTCCAAAAAATGGGAACTGTACGAATTCACCCCACCACGCGGGGTAGCTCCGTACACTATTCGTTTCTCCCCGGGATTCATGATTTTACCAGCTATTTCGCCAGTTTCAATCACTTTTTAAACATATCTTACTGACCTGTTTTTGTAATTATGTTATTCTTGATTTTAACTTACATGGGGTGCATTCGTACAGTATGAAATTACATACATTTTTAGTGTACGAAGGTACCCCAATCCAACGGACCAGAAAAAAAAAAAAAAAAATATCGTTAATATAATCCCAAAAGTATTGTTTAAATAACAATATTTAGCATATATTTACAAACAATACTAAAGCATTTTTTCTAAGTCCATCCAAACTTTTTGGAAACAAACGCACTCAAAGGAGAACTGAAAATTACTTGCGAGTGGCGAAAACACATATCAGCTCTTTCTGGCGAAATCTTGTACCGCACTGCCATTACTTTTGGAAGGTAGCCTATGCATGTAAGTAGCCGTGTTGCATACAAATATGAACGCTTCAGCGTGTTGGATAGCCGAGATATGACCACTGTACGAAGGCTCCCAGTGTACGAATCTACCCTGTCTTCCCCTACCTACCAACTGTCAACTCAGAATAAAATTCGATTTTTCATTTCAACTGAAACGAAGGTTAATTTCAATTAGCCATCTCCCCTAGAGGCATGAAGTGGAGTGTCAGTAGTGAAGCCGGTGTTGATTACGCGTAGCCTAGCTCTCCAATTGTGGCACACGCGGGATTCGGGCTTAATTGACGGCATGTTGCCACGAACAAGCTCAAACAATACTGTTTTACATAAATTGGCACGTTTCAATGAATACTTTTTGTAACGCGTAGAAATCTGTCTACAGGCTTTAATGGCGGTTTCATGCTATAGACCGACTTATTAAGATATTGAAATTAGTGAATTGAATTGACTCTTTGATTTGGAACTATCATTAGCATAAATGTAGTAATTTATCCTAGAGAAAAATGATATTTGCTTAATTTTACATCTAATAAACGTTAAACAGCCGTTTTAATGTTACAATATCACATTTAAAAGAAAAATAAATGACAAAAACATTATTTAAAAAAATAAAAAATCTACTTTGTTTTTAGTGAGAGTCGGGGCAATAAGTTGTTCATTGTTTTGTTTATAGAGTTAGAAAAACATATTTCGATTCACGAATTAAAATTCACCCTGTATATTTATCTTCAATTCCATTACATCACTATCATGATTTGTATAGAGATTCGCTTTTACGAAGCTTGCAAAAGCTGTATTCTTAGACCACATTATTTCGCAATTGGTTTGTTTATCCTAAAGTAGAGCGAGATCACATTTAGCTGAGTCTTTTTAAATATTTTTTTATGTCAAAGTAAAACAGGTAAATACAAATTGCATCAGTAATGAGTGAATTTACTTAAATTATCCCCTTTTTACTCAATATTGCACCTCATTATAGCAAGTAATTTACCCAGTCTACACAAAGGGTGGCATTGAGTGCCGGTTAACCGTGAAGGGTCAATAGGAAACCCTTGCCGTGTTTGATTACCCTGAGTTGTTTGCTAAGACCGCATTATGTTTATGTTACATAGCTTGAGATGAGACAAAGTTAAATTAGGCGATTAAATGGAGTAAATAATGGCGATTTTGACAACTTTAAATTCTTAGTTATAATAATTATTATAGTGTTTTATTTAACAGCCTGCCCTACTAATTCATTAAGGTCCTATTTATTTGTCGTAATTTATTCACTACATTTACTAATTTATTCAAGGAAGCCCGCGTTACTTAACAAGCCGCTTGTCTTACAATTTTATAGCTGTACGCTGGGATCTAATTGGGGTTCGTTAGTCGTCGATTGTTTGCTCCAGAAGCGATGGCAAGGTTCGTAGTCAAAGAGCCCGCTGCCGTAGCATCGTCCTTATTGTACTTTTGACCTACTTTCCAGTAGTTAGATACCCACTGATTAGGAAAACATTATTGTTGGCTCATCAATCTCTCGAGAAAGTTTTTGTTATTGAGCAGTTTTCAAGTCTTCTATCTAGGTTATTACAGATGAACAAATTTTAGTGATTAAAAGTAAAATTTAAACTTACTTATAGTTACATATAATTACAGATATTAAAACTGTCAGATGGATTAATTATGACTATCAAACTAACTTAATTTTGTAACTCATAAGATAACTTAATGTTATAATTTATTTAACACTACATTATCTGTACAGTGTACACTATGACGTTAAAAAAACAACTGGGTTCTTTGGCTGGTAATAAAATGCCGTTAAAGAAAGATCTACAAGTATTTTGATATATCCCGAAAATACTACACACCATTGTTGACACTCAATCCTTAATAAAATCGTATTTTCTTTTCTTATTCTGAGCCTAATAAATGCATATGTAATCCAATAATATAAATCATACTTTTTATAGTATCGACTATAATTCTAGAATTGAGACTTTATACACCGAATTACTCGCACATAATTTTTGATGGAGCTTTTATGGTCACATATTTTAGCCTCGTCGACGATGTTGAAATGGATTTTCATACAATATTTATTGCACGGTCATGGAGGAGGACAAAGAGGACAATTTTGATCACTCGTAGAAAATTTATTGTACGCAATAGAGATATAATTAAGCGTTTCAATCTCGTACCTTACTTCGGCAACTCAGCAAGTTTCGTGGCCTAAACACAGTACTCGACTGAAATACTCTTTATTATGTCATGATACTTATTATATAATAGTACATTACGTACCTAGGGCGGTAAAATAAAGAAGGGCTCAGATCGCTGGCATTTATGGCCCGAACCGAATTCCTTATTACCGCCCGCGTACATAATTTTACGTCTTCTCCTGGATGTGAAGTGAGATTTTCCGCTGCGCCCTAGGGCGGTAAATCTCACTTAGCGCGTATACTATTAGAGTTAGAGGCAAATATGCTGCACAAGGATAAACATAAAACTGCGTTATTTTTTTGTGAAAGAACGTTTAATGAGCTTATTGAATCCCTTGAGGGATCAATTCGCAGCTCCGAAGAGCAAACTTGGGCCAGACATTTGATTGGCTCCCCCGAGACTGCAGAGCTATCACAGTTAGTAGTTTATCTATGCAGTTAAACGCTGACTTGGTTCATTAAGCTATCGGAACTTTGACATAGCTTTCAAGGACTAGTTTCCTTTGCGTGGCATATGTTTGATAGGTAGTACCTAATTGTTCTTAGATTTTTTGTTCTTGTAACATTCTTCATAAATAAGGCATTTTAATGAACTATTCCCTAATATGACCATTCATTTGTATTTGAACTCCTATTAAATTAAAAATAATTAATGATGTTAATGAAAAAAGTTTGAATAGTTGCCGACAATGTTATTAGTTGTAGACTTCTTACCCATGATAAAGCACCACTATACCTTACGATCCACCATATAATAACTTTTGCAGTGGAAATTATATTGCTAAATATTGTTTTAAAATAGAGCGTTACCAAAGAAAAGCAGCTTTGTTTTAATTAATCATTAATTAAACTTCTTCGAATTAATTTGTATCAATCTTTACTTAAGGCCATGGGACGCTAGACGTTTGGCTACAAAACCAAATTTTCGTAAACTCGAGCGATCTTCAGTCAGAATATAATCGAGTAACAAAAAGAGATGCGATCTCGAAACAAAAGAAATTTACTGCGTGCTCTAAGACTGGCAGTTTGATAAGCTTAAAGGTGCCCGTCTACGACCTACGTCTGACATTATGTGCGCTGATAATAATACCTTTAGACCATTGGTTTTGTTAGCATTTGAACAAAAGCCGTAATTCAGAGCGTTGAGCGAATTGCTTAGCTTTGTGTTGATTTAGATGGAAATAAGAAGGCTGGAGATATATATTAAATTAGCTCCCATTTTACTTGTGAATGAGGATAAAGCCCACAGATAGTGGGTCCACAGACAGTCTTTTGTCTTTTTTATATTTAGCCCTATACATTCGTTTAGGTATAAATATGTTACTTGGCGGCAGAAAATAATGCCAATAATAACAAGGATAATTGAAACAAATATAAAAATGCAGGATATTTTTCACTAAATATATTTTTATATTATTTTTTATTATTTTATGAGCTTTTCGGAACTTATGTACGAAATATAATTTGATATTTACCAATACCAATTTATACGGTGAAGGAAAACATCGTGAGGAAACCTGCATACATCCGCGGAGAAATTCAAAGGTGTTTGTGAAGTTCCCAACCCGCTTTGGGCCAGCGTGGGGACTATAGCCTGATCCCTCTCGTGCATGAGAGGAGGCCTGTGCCCAGCAGTGGGACGTATAGAGGCTAACATATTATTTATTATTATATTATTATTATAATCATGTTGAAGGTTCATTTTAAGATGGAAATCGAAAACAAAGCGAGATGAAAATCCGGTTAAAGTGAAATATAATTTTCAATTCCGATCAGAGCTTCCGATTAACATGCAAATTATTTCAAACCCCAAGAATATTTAATTAATATGCATCCATCATCAAATGTTTATAACAAAAGACGGTACAAAGGTAGTCGTGTAAAATCAGTATCAAAGCGTCAGCAGTAAAAAGTTGTTAAGCCTTAATTTTCAAGCCTTCTAAATACGTGTCCTACGTAGTAAAGCTAATATAATTGATTTGCTCATGGTGCACTGCTTTAAACCCTTGCAGCGACGTCATTTAGCGAGTGACTGCGGCAGACGCGTGAAAAGCGTCTCATCTGCCTCTCTCTTTGAGGTGCGATAGGCCGCTATAATTGCCAATAGCTCGGGGCGGAATCTTCACTGGTATAAACGTGCGGCTTCCGTGATAAAAGGTGCCTTTGATAAGAATCACCTCCTGAGATTACACGATTACTCTGAGGTTTTTGAAAAGTTCGTATCATATAGACTTTAGTGGTGTAATGTTAATATTTTAACCATCAAAACTAAAAGTTATATTTTTGATTAAATCTCGTACCGTCACCAATAACGTCGCTATATCAATATTTTAACCATCAAAACTAAAAGTTATATTTTTGATTAAATCTCGTACCGTCACCAATAACGTCGCCATTTTAATATTTTAACCATCAAAACTAAAAAGTTATATTTTTGATTAAATCTCGTACCGTCACCAATAACGTCGCCATTTTTTACAAAAGTGTACAGAGATAATCAGTGAAAAGTAAAGTAAACAATGCCACACGTATTTTATTAAAAATGTATTGCAAATTTCGATTTTACTTTTAAACAAATTGGCATAGAAATCCATATCACCCGTCTGGTGATAAGATCACTCGTAATTCCTAAAGCATATTTTCTCTGAACATAAACCCCGCATGGTTGTCAGTTCGTTAACGCAGGACTGTCATCCAATTCTGACACGGCTGGAACAAGACTACTTTTATGGTTCCAGTTCTATTAAAAAAAAAAACTTTTACTTAGGCACATTAAAATGCACTTAATGAATGCTTTAAAACACCTTATGTATATTTAAACTTTCGTGAGACTTAAATAATAAGACTATAGAAGTTAACGGCTTACTCATTTGTATTGTTAACTGTACGGTTACTAATTATACTTTACCGGTTTTACGTTTAATCACTTTTGGCTCATTACTTTTTTACTTATTTATTGTGTTTGCAGTAATTTTCAACCAGATTCAGGTCAGTGTTCATCTTAACAAATTATAATTAGGTAGTGCTTTTTGACAGTAAATACAAAAAAATGGTACAAAAAATATATTTATTATCCATATAATTCTATGGTCAATGAAACATAAAGTGGTTATTTTCTATTTAAACTAGTAGTCCGCCTCAAATTGAGAATTCGTCATACTTGCAAACGAACAAACTCTCAAAATCAAAAAACCGTCGAAATACCGAGACGTCCCAGTAGCCATAAGTTGTTTGTAAGAACTCACTTCGCTTACGCTGAGCTCGTTTGATAACTTAAACATACGAAAGCCCCACAATCAGAATAGGGACATCGATCGTCCGGGACGCCTACACTCAGCATTTCCGTACGAACCGGCGAAGGGCCAATAAATATGACATACCAGGAAATTGGACTGAATTTCTGCTTAGTCGACTTCCGTTGGCCGTTCCAGAACTTTTTGATCGTATGTCGAATAACTAGCGGGAACTGAAATGGAAATGCTGATACAAAATGTGGTAGCTATTGTCTACATCTAACTTTCAACATAGATTGAAACTACGTATTTCGGCTGGCGTGTGGTGTATTGTCATAACTGACATTGAAACTTTTATTCCCATTGAGAGTTATGTTCTTCGACTTTAGAAAAAAACGTCGGTTTTTTTTTATTACCGAATGTTTCTTACATACAAAATTGTGACAACATAACCCATCATAATTATAAAGATATATGCCGAACCTCAAGTGAAACAAAAAAGGAGCGTCACCGGAGAGAAAATATTTTCTACGAAATGGAATATTCTAGGAAACGAAATTTGGCAAAACAAAGGTGAACCTTATGAAATTGATAGCTACCGATAGAGCAGGATTACGTTACAAAAGGGGAACTGGTTTTGGTGTCGGGACGACTGCCACGCATTTTATTCCGTTTGAATAAATTATAAGATAACTTGTTTATTACAGAAACACAGATAATTCGTTATTTTTTTCTTTGCAATGGACATCTGCTTCCAATTTGTGGTATGTACTGTCAATATTTTAAAGTAATTAAGAAAGATTATATTTAAAAGTATTAAGTCACACTCAGCTATTTCGTGGTCAATTTATTTGTAAATCGTTAATTTCAAATAAAAGAAGCAAATAATTTATTTACTATGGATGTTCAAATTTTTCGTCTAGATGTAAATAATTTAGGAGCGGAACACAAAGGCGAATTAAATCATAAATTTCGTACATGTCGTAATAAAATCACGAGCCTTACCCTGTCTCTCGAGAACACGAAGATTACCTCATACCCTGCTAATTTATGTACTGAAGAGAGGAAATTACTTAACAAAGAGTTAAATTATATTAGGTGAACACATAATTTCTTAACAAGATTACGATCTGATAAAATTATTTATAACCTGATTAAAGTTACCTCCCCAATTAATAAGAAATGCTATTTAAATAAATATAATTTCCGCTGGGGTTATTAAATCTCCTTTGCAAACACTCTCAATACATACCTAAATTGTTACAGCATCTCAAAGAAAATGTGAATTGTGCAGATGTTATGTAATACGTAGGATAACTGAATAAAAAATAACTCATAAGTTCGCTAACATTTTGTTTGGTAGTACCCACCTACATTATTTAATAGAAACTGCTGAAGTGGCGCCAATCCTCTACGAACAGGAAGTGAAACCTCCTGTATCGCAAGTGAAGAACCTGGACCTAATTCTCGACTGTGGGCTTGTGAGGATGGGAACCTCAGGTATCTGACGTTTCTCGTAGTTTGACTAATACTTTAAGAGCACTCTATCGCTTTAAACTTTTTGTCCCTGTCAGCACTAAAATTCTCCTTGTCCAAGCTCTTGTCCTGCTTGTCCTTGATTATGCTGATGTTTGTGACACCAATCTCGTCCAAGAATCGTTGGACAAGTTTAACTGGTTACTTAAAAACTGCATCCGCTTCGTGTTTGGTCTCCGTAAGTATGACCGTGTTTCCAATTTCCGCAGAAAACATAATTGGCTTCCGATCCGAGAACGTAGGTCACTTCGTATTATTTTCACCGTGTATTCCACATTGTTCGCCCCGTCCGCCCAAAATTATCTGCGTTCGAAATTTGTTTCCCCACATATCTTCGTTCTTCTCGTTACCTTAACAAAGATTCTAGAAGATTCATCGTGCCCCGAGATGAAACTGGTTTTACTGGTTTTATGTCTACTAGTAATTCTTTTACCGTCCAGGCAATCCGAATTTGGAATATTCTACCACTCTCTCTCAGGCAAGGTCAGACTAAATACACTTTTAAGCGCTTAGCACGCAAGCATTTCCTTTGACAAGCTTTCCTCATTGTCCTCCTCATGAATATAGCTTTATATGTATCTATTATTAGTTTTTCTCTCTTAATAATTCCATCATATTTAATAGACCCAGCACCTTCTTAACCTCTCTATTTAGCCCATCGGTTGACTGGTAGAGACTGCCTTATTTATGGCATTATGTCCACCATTTGTACTATCTTGTACTATGCAATAAGGATTTAATAAATAATACAATAAATATTTGAGAACAAGTTCAAGCACTAAACTTTACTACGAGTTCAGAAGTGTAAACAATACACACATACAATTTAGATATTACGCTACTCAACCAGTAGACTTTAGATACTCCAACTAAACAACGTCAATCATCCGAGATGTCAAACACATCCCATGAACAATATTAATAAAGTTCCCTCCATGACATCAAGTCCATCAACTTGTTGTATAACTAGTCTAACCACGAGTAAATTGTATGTATAATTTGGGACCGAAATGCAATTACGATGTCCCAGGTGACACAAGGCTGTCGACCCAATACATCCATATTTATCGACACTTCTCCCAAAGGATTCTCAGGGCTGCCAGTGAATGGCCGGAACGATAGCCTGATTCTATGGCTTTTGTTCGTGAATTTCCTGTATAGTTCGACATTAGGACATCAAAGTTACTTTCAATAATTTACATGAAATAATACTTAAGTATTTAAGTAGGTACTTAGTATTGTTATGCTAAAATGTCATTTAAGTTTTTGATACTAGCATATATTATGGTCATAATCAAAAGTAAGATGACGTTTAACGTTCTCAACATATAAATCTTAATAGTTAAGTTTCGTTGTTATACAAAGAGAAAAGTATATATTTATTTCAGAAAATTTACACGCAAGCTGCCGTACTACTTGTAAATCGAGAGAAAACTAGAAGTTATTGCCATCTAAATTACCATAAGAGGCAGCCCTACCTTTACCAGTTATATTTTACGCATATCGACATCGATACTTGGGTTGAATGCGTAAACAAAGCCCTTTGAAGTCCGACAGGATGGGCATTAACGCTAGGGATTTTATCCCTTTGATAAATAAAGACATGACATGTTGTAGGCTTGTCGATTTCCCTCTATTTCAATTTTTATCCAAGCAGCTACATACAAATAAATAAAACTAATCGAATCTTGATGAATTCATTTTGCGACAAGAAAAAATTTTTTGCAACAATTAACGAAAGTACTTAAACAAAGACAAAGATAAAGAAAATGTAATTTGGCATAGGTTTTCACGTGGGTAATTTCACATAAAATGGGCAGAATTATTTTCCTTCTGAAGTTAATAAAGTGGTGGCTGATTGCTACTAAGCGGTAGGTATGACATTTAAGTGTTATAAGTTAAAAAGTAATATAATTCAAATATAAGTTAAAAATAAATGAAAAATTACATCATATTATGCAAAAACAGAAAAGACATATACATAATAATATAAAATCAGAAATTAAATTATCTAAGAGCTTTCTCAAATAGGTAATTACTCCATTATCACTTAGTTTAGTAACCGTTCCGTGCCAAAAGCCAATAAAATGGATGTATTTATTGTCTAGTGGTCCCCATAAAATGTTTAATTATACTTATTTATTCGGAGTACAAAGCTAATGCCAGCATGATGGGGGAGAACCTTTTAATGAAACAATAAAATCGGAATCCTTTTAAGACTTGCGCCTATAGTGTATACCATTCAATTAGAAAGTGGTTTCTTAATTAATTTAGCGAAATAATAATAAAATGGTGGTCGGGAAAGAAAAAAAAATTGGAATCGTGGGGTTTCATAAGAAAAATAATTACGTATCTTATACCTATTTTGAAGGTGCTGGAATTTTTCAACCTTTTGAGTCCCTCAATCTGTTGTTTATTTTAGGAATTTGGAATTTTGTTTAGTTTCATGAAAATTCAATTTTTTTTGTCTGTCTTACAGGCACCATAGTAGGTACCTATAATATAAAAAAAAACAGGAATTAAGTAAAGTATTTTTATACTTATTGTTTCTTTGATTGAATATTTATAAACAGTACATTATTTATCATACCTACTTACATACACCTAATTATTGGCGTGAGCGAGATGGGTTCACTAATATGTGGCCAAAAACTGTTTGGCAGATTATCACTTTTCAAACTATTTTTCCCATAGTTTCACTTAGCAAAATCACCAGATGGCATAATATCGTTTCGCATAACTATTTTTATTTGGCATACTAACGTAACCTAACTTAAATGAAAATTCGGCCAGATAAAAACATACGAAACAATAATTTGGTAAACGTAGCTATGCTAACTAAACGTTATGCGATAAGTGGTTTGGGAAATTAAATTATGGCAAATGATTTTCGGCGAAATGGCACTACACCAAGCGAGATGCATTACATAACGAGTAACGTCAAATCGTGATCATAATTTGTGATTTAACCCTTTAACGGGCAAGACTGAAAAAAATCCTCAATTCAAGCCTCATCGCCAATCTATAGTCCTAAAAATTCTGTACAACAAAAAAATACAAAAAGATGATGTTACAGGTGGTCTTTTTTGAGACCGCTGCCCTATAAAGGGTTAAATGTTCGTATAGGCCTCCAGTCGGCCATTTTCTGATATCTTACAATCTTACATGCTTGATTAAATAATATATCAAAGGGTTTTTTCTTATTTATCTCTTTGAATGTGACGGATGGATAACATTGAGATGTTTTCGGATACGAAGAAGCAAAATTGGTGATGCAAAAATAATTTAAGTTACTATTTCTTTCTCTAGTAATATATATTCGTAATCTGCCTCCAGTTATAAAGATATTTAGTATCACAAATCACAACCAATCATTCAATCAATCAATTAATTATTTTCTAGAAGGTCACCCTCCACCCAGATGAATGGTAAATTGGTGTACTACAAATCACTGAATTGATAAGAATAATACAATAATAATTACTACGCACCAATTTTCATCATTCTCCTAGCGTATGTCCCGGTCTTGCCACGGCTCAATTGAGCCTGGGGTCCGCTCGGCAACCTAATCCAAGGAATTGACGTAAACACTATAGTTTTTACGAAAGTGACTGCCATCTGACCTTCTAATTCAGAGGGGAAACTAGGCCTTGTTGGGATTATGCCTGGTTTGCTTACGATGTTTTTTTTGTTTTCCTTCACCGAAAAGCGACTGGTAAATATCATATACTAGCGACCCGCCCCGGCTTTCGCACGGGTGCAATCATACATACAAACCTTCCTCTTGAATCACTCTATGAATTAAAAAAAAACCGCATCAAAATCCGGTGCGTTGTTTTAAAGATCTAAGCATACATACAGACAGACGGCAGGAAGCGACTTTGTTTTATACTACAGGGTGTAATCTAAAACGTGATACAAGGTAATCAAACCTGAATCTTTTCATGATATTGAACAACTTTTACTATGGGAGCAACTTTGTAAAAAAATAAAAAAAAATAAACTTCTCATACATTTTCGTCTACCTATCCTTGACTTTTTCTATGGAGCAGCTAAATTTTTTTATTTTTTTACAAAGTTGCTCCCATAGTAAAAGTTGTTCAATATCATGAATAGATTCAAGTTTGCTTATCTTGTATCACGTTTTAGATTACACCCTATGTAGTGATAGTGATTTCGTATACGTTTTGAAAAACTCAGTGGTGTACGAGCCGGGATTTGAGCACGAGACCGTCGGATTGAAAGTCTAACTAACGTTCTAGCTAGGCCACCAGGCTTAAGATACTAGGCACCTATTTTTTTTATCCTTCTTAAAACAAATTAATCACATACGTCGATACTTTACTTGTTTAAGAACCCCATTGTTCGAGTGGGAGTTTATAAATGCATTATGTACTAAACAAAAGTACCAAATACATGAACAGGCCCTTAATCACAGCAAAATTAGCAAACAGCTAAAAATCGTATTTTAATTAACATGTTGTTTGAAATTGGAAATTGTATGCTACTTATTGGATAAGTAAGAATAATAGAACTAAGCCGTTACATAATTAAAATAACATTAGCTACAGCCGATTGTTTTTTTACATGGCAAAAGTTTTTAAGGATTTTCTCCCGCAATTTACTTAAAACCGTTAACACGTCCGCGTAACAAATTCAAGGCGCCTTCGAATCGCAACGCGTTTTACATATTAAGGAATGTGCCGGTTGCCTTGATTGTATTCCTGAAAATGGTTTTGAAAACATTGATGTATACTGAACTTTTATTAAGCTATTTACATAGGTTTTTGTCAAAAAAATTACAAGCTTTTAACGCGACTGCACTTTTCTTGCAAAAGTCATCTACTGCCCAACGAGATGCTTCTAATAAACCCAAACACAATGAGCTTCCATTGTTTTATTAGTTATTACAGAGTTCTTATAACCACCTCTAGTCGCCATCATAAGTCTAACTCACTATATATTGTATGGTCATCCAAATACTGTTATCCGCTGAGGAACTGGTTTAAATCTGTCCTACAAGACTCTAGGTACCCAAATAATAAACTAACTAACAAACACTGAAAGTTAAATAAAAGCTAGTAAAAAAACAGATAAGGTTAATGTGGATAATTCCATCATATGGACTTTTACGTCCACGAACGTATATTTGTTTGATTTTCAATCGTAGAAAAACAAAACATTTTCTTCTGATTGCTGAAACTAAAAGCAATATCTGCTTCGTCTATGAAATTATCAATTTTGTTCGTCGTTCGAGAAAAAAGCTAATGGACCGAATTAGACAAATAAAAAATGTGAGTGTCAATATTGTTAAGCTTTTAAGATGCCCGTACACGAGAGGTTATTGCCGGGTGCTACGAATACTCCATCTTCCCGAATCATAGCATCCCTAGCGAAGCAAAAAAAAGCACACGTTATAAGCCTCAAAGTGTGAATTAGCTAATCCGTGATTATATTCCTTATAAACATCAAGTAAAGTACTGGTCCTTCTAAACGTCAGTAGATACTATCTACATTGCGCTGCTATTAGCTAGGATACGCTATTAAAATTATACTGCCGATCCATAAACACAGCAGCCGTCACGCTACATATCCGGTAAGTGGGTTTCTAAGCAATTACTAACTTCTGTCTATTTGGCGCATTGCCTGCTTCCGCGCGTTGGAACGAGATGGGTACTGAATTAAACTTGTTTTAATGCTAGTTAGCAACATAGTAGCCTTAAAGCCACTTTTGTGAATAACAGTTGAATGTTTAATACTGCGTCTTGCCTAAACTTGTAATACGAAATGTCTATTATTGAAGTTAAATAAAGTGAAATAACTAGGGATCTTAGTTCTTAAATAAAATGTCGATATTTTAATATATATATTTTTTTTTTTTTTTTTCCTTAGCCTATTTGGTGTCCCACTGCTGGGCAAAGGCCTCCCCTCTCTTTCCCCATTCGACCCTGTTGGATGAAATTTTCGAATTTTTATTTAACTTTACATAAACCAGATGTGCATTTTCTTAAATAACAGATAGTGTTATCTATTTTAACTATTAGGTTTAATTAACAATAAATATACCAAATGCTTTAAAAAGTTTCGTCAGCTGAAGATTTTTAGACAAATTTTCAGTTGACTAAACATAGTTTTTTTTTGTATTTTGTGGTGTTTTTTTTCAAACGTGAATTTATTAATAAAATCAATTTAATACGAAAAATCAGAATCGTCTTAATTTTTATATCGACTATGTTATCCACCCTTTAAAGGAGAATATATAAGTTATTATTTTTAAGTGTTTTTAAAGTGGTACATTCCACTCAAACAATAGTTTGTTATTAAATCAAATACAAACTTTGAAAACATTGAAAAAATAATCAACCCAGTGGGACTCGAACCCTACATCGATACGCCTTGCCGGGGCTCGATCGCTTTACCAATTAAGCTATGGGTTCAGTTACTAAGTTGACGAAATTTTCAATGCCTTCAAACATCTTTTTGTATTTATTTACTTTCGGCTTTACAGCAGCCGTTAGCGACATCTAGGTGCTACTAGACGTAGACACCTTTCCCGCCGACACTATCGCAAGTGTCACAACGGAAATTATAGATGGCGCTGCTTTCAATACATTATTATTTTTAAGTGTTTTTAAAGTGGTACATTCCACTCAAACAATAGTTTGTTATTAAATCAAATACAAACTTTGAAAACATTGAAAAAATAATCAACCCAGTGGGACTGTAACTGTAAAGCCGAAAGTAAATAAATACAAAAAGATGTTTGAAGGCATTGAAAATTTCGTCAACTTAGTAACTGAACCCATAGCTTAATTGGTAAAGCGATCGAGCCCCGGCAAGGCGTATCGATGTAGGGTTCGAGTCCCACTGGGTTGATTATTTTTTCAATGTTTTCAAAGTTTGTATTTGATTTAATAACAAACTATTGTTTGAGTGGAATGTACCACTTTAAAAACACTTAAAAATAATAATGTATTGAAAGCAGCGCCATCTATAATTTCCGTTGTGACACTTGCGATAGTGTCGGCGGGAAAGGTGTCTACGTCTAGTAGCACCTAGATGTCGCTAACGGCTGCTGTAAAGCCGAAAGTAAATAAATACAAAAAGATGTTTGAAGGCATTGAAAATTTCGTCAACTTAGTAACTGAACCCATAGCTTAATTGGTAAAGCGATCGAGCCCCGGCAAGGCGTATCGATGTAGGGTTCGAGTCCCACTGGGTTGATTATTTTTTCAATGTTTTCAAAGTTTGTATTTGATTTAATAACAAACTAGAATATATAAGTATTGACAATCAAGTAGATATAGGTAGTTATAATCAAGCTCAACGTTTAATGCTTTCAAATAGCAAGCACTTACGTAATCCAAATAATGGATGGTAATATGCTAGAGTAATATCAATAAACAGGATAAGTAAAGCAAAGTGTTTCCAGTTTAATATCCGCTAAAATGATACCTACTCTCCGATTTTGGGTCGAGATATCATGTTGAATATTTCCCTGCTATTGATGCTTACCTGAAAAGAAATACATAGATATAGTTTATAATTATAAATACTCAAGTACTAGTTTGTTTAAGGCTGGCTCTACATGATGGGCCATCATAGGGAAGCAGCTATACAACGGAACGAGATCGAAATATCGTTAGCTCCCTCTAACGCATAGCTGCGTCCCTATGATGGGCCATCATGTAGAGGAGCCATTAAGTGGTTAGCCGACATTTTGAATTGACACGTAACAAAAAGGTAGTGTTATTGTGTGATTTTATGGTATGTATGATCTGGAAAAATTACAGATATATTATAACGTAACAAGACCTTAAGGAGGATTTTTTTTCTCCTTCTAGCTCCATAACCACTTGATCGATCCTGCTCATATACGAACTTACAAATTTTATGTATCTCTGCTACAGCCCCAACAAATTTCATAAAGATCAGAAAAAGGTTACTAAAGTAATCGTTCGACAAACTATCGAAACCAAAAAGCCATCCAAATGCCGAGACGTCCCAGTAGCCAGGTGACAGTTCGGTCTGGAGTTGTTTGTAAGAAGTCATTTCGCTTACGCTCCGCGAGTTCGATTATATTGAAATAAGATATTGAAGTTTTTTCATGGCTATGTGAAAATAACGGTTCACCCTGTTTTCGCATAATCATTGTGGTAATAATTATATTGTTCATAATCTATGTGATCATAATTAGCTGTAACCATAAACTGTTTTGGCATACTTATGTTGAGCATAATTGGCTTTGGCAGATTTTTATTGGTCCGAATATTAGTTGGCCATAAAGTCATTATTCCGAATCCTAGTTAGGCATAAAGTGTATGTGCAGAAAAATTAGTTGCCGAAAATTCTGTTGCAGAATTTTATTTGGCAGAACATTGTTAGGGCCGAATTGCATCATTCAAACCACAGGCAGGTCATATTGTATAAGTACGTACTGTCACGTCAATGCAGCAATGAAGCTGTGATGCGTTTCTTTGGATTGGAGGGTCATAGTTCTAACCTAACCTACTTTCTGGCAGCCGTTTTATTTTGTAGGGGGTCATAGTTCTTACCTAACCTACTTTCTGGCAGCCTTTTTATTTTGTAGAGAGTCATAGTACTAACCTAATCTAACCTACTCTCTGGCAGCCGTGGTATTTTGTAGAGGGTCACAGTTCTAACCTAACCTAACCCACTATCACGCATAAGTGCCCTTACATTGAGGTCATAATTCGAACCTAACCTAACCTACTTTTGTAGCAATTTTTTATTGTTGAGGTCGCAGTTCTAACCCACTTCAGCAATGCGTTTTGGGATCGGCGTATGCCAAAAAACTTTCGAATATAAAAAAATATGCCAAATACACTTATGCTTATTAAGTTTATTCGTAATAACATTCGGCTACAACAGTAGTATGCAAAATAATTTTCGGACAAAGAGAAATTCGCAATATTGTGGATTATACCAAATAAGGTTTATGCTACATTATCATTCGTCTAAAACAAATTATGCCAAGTCTGTTATGCGACATGGGTTTCGGACAAATAAAAGTATGCCAAATAGAGGGAACCCGAAAATAACACGGAAAATAAATTTAAAAAATCCATAGCTATTCACGGCACAAAGATTTCCACCAAAAGCTAAATAACATATTCATACCACTATAAGTATATTTTTAAAAACAGTCCCAAGCTAAGTGCTTCTCAGATATCGCTAAGAAGCTTTCCGGGAGCTTGTTTATCTCGCGTCATAAAAACTTATAAATTACCATCCACATCATCACTTGAAGCGTAAGTGAACGGTGATTCTACAGAGCCTATTATGAATTATGCATACCTCCCTAACCCCCTCCTATCGAGCTATTCGACATCTTTATCGTGTGACACTTCTCCTGCTTCAACGGTACGGTTTAGTAAGGGACAGCGCTAGCGAGTCAGAGTCGATATTCTGTTTTATGGTGTAATTTACGCGCTTGATTAAAGGCGCGATTATCCCCCGGCCGTTTTATTATGCACCCCGGACTGTTAATTTTGAAACGAGTTTTTGATATCGATGGAATATTGTGCGATTATTTTTTCAGCAACGGGGGTTATTTGTTAATTATTGTGGGAATACTGGGAACCAGATATATCGGCTCAGAGATACAGGTATTCTGACACAGGTCTTCCCTTAGGGATTGTATAGGGTGGTAATGACAAATAGCACACCTCATGCGTACTGTTTTAATGAGCTTATTTTGGCGGTACGCCTCTTTTCTTCTATAAATTCTTAGCTAATTAGAGATAAGTATTAGGGCCCATAGGCAAGCTCAACCTACTCATTTCATTTATTTTTATTCTTATTTACTTAGTGCGTAGGCACTTTAAGTACCTATGTTTTTTTTGCAATATTCTGTTTTACTTTAACTTCAATACGAAACTGTTTTATACATACACTCTAGAATTAGTAAAATGCATCACATTCCTCACAAAGTTCAATATTAAGTGCTATAATTACCGTATTTGCCAATACAGCACGGTCGCATTCAATCCTTTATTAAGAAATCAAACCCGGCTTCAAAAACATCAATATCGGCTTAAGCTAAGCTGAAAAAAATTTAGGCATCGAGTGAAAAATTAAATTTTGCTACAGTATTACTCCAGCTTGGGGAGTAAGCCTAAACGGATCCGATTCCAGAACCAATTTAGCTATCGACTATCGACTCAGAACGATGGGACCGATTCAGACTGACAATAGTCGATACAGAAATCACCGCTGGAGCCACAATAGTAGATGTAGGATAATCTCATACCTATTGCTTTATTCAATTGGTATACCAGTAGCAAAGCTACATTAGTAGGTACCACAGGTAGTCGCTGTGTGCATGATTGTGGCGCCATCTCTTGGGGAGGTGTTCAATCTCTTTTTTTTCTTTGTTATAAATAAGTTGTATACCTTGCTTATATGAAATGTCACTGGCTGATTCAGTATTTTGACAGCAGACAGGGGCTTTTGCAGTTTCATTTCTTGTCACATTGTGCACTGCGATCGTTCTCGTTACCCCCACCATGCCTTTCGCACATAGCGAATAAGGAAGGTGGTCTATTAGACCAGTAACTCAACTACGAACAAATAAAAATTCACGTTCGCAATTTCAAACTCAGGACCAAGCATGTTTCGCGCAACGGTAGCACCGTAGTAGCACACCCCTTATTTCGTCATGTCTAATTCGGTCGCGTCACTCGCATCGTCAGTGTTTTTTTTTTGCCCGCGGCCCGCTCAGTTTTTGTGTTCGAAGTTGGACCACTTGTTGTAAATGGGTGTACTCTGTTAGTACAGTCGATGTCAAAGATATGTTTACACTTTTGCACCTTACTACATTGTAATGAGGTGCATAAGTGTAAACGTATTATTGACGTCGAGCATCTCACTCGATATTACTCCTTATTGCTTTAAAGGCCGGAGTTTCCACTACAGATTTTAACACTTTCACGACCAGGCGAAAAATGACGTCCTACTTCAGAAACCGGGCGTGTATAGCTACGTACAAAACAACCCGCCCAGCGGGTTGTCCGGCATCTGAGCAAAGTTTACGAGCGCCCACGAGGCGGGTTCTTGGTAGTGAATGTGTTAAATAGAAGAATATTAGATAAGTAACACAACTGGAATCAAAATTAATGTAACTGCTTCACAATATTTTAGGGGTAGGAATAATAGGCAATAGAAATTAATTAAGAACTTAACGAAGGGAATGTTGTTTACTCAATTCTGTCCTAATTTATTGCTTTTACCAACGAAACGTGAAGGATAAGTATAAAATAACTACTTTAATTTAAAAAAAAAACTATGTTTCTTAAAGAATATAACCCTTTGAACGCCAAGAGCCATGAAAGTGGTCGAGTACCTGTCGTGCCTACCACGCCAACGACCACTAAAGTGGTCATGGCAGACGCTGTCAAAGCAATTTTACTGTTGACAGATAAGGTTGGCGTTTTGATGCGAGAGAGAAAGCGTTCAAAATGAATACACCTGCAGCAAGTTACTTTAGATTCATTTTGAACTTTCAGAATAGATAAAACCTTCCTGTACATACAACAGCAACGTAAAATCGACGTCAAAAAGATGTTTACACTTTTGGACGTTATTACAAAGGAGTAAGGTGCAAAAGTGTAAACATATTTTTGACCTCGACCGTACATCACCCTCAGATATTTTATGACAGCCGTTGAGAGACGTTGATCAGAAGGATCCCAATAAAACAGGGATGAAGTAACCCCTTCATATATATTTTATCCCCTTAGTTTTATACACAAAGTTTTACAGGTAAACAAACGTGAAGATACATTTGTCTTTAACACAAGGAGCCCTCGTAAACATCAAGATAACACAAAACTTTTCCAATTTTAGATAGGATTTTATTTAAAAAAAATTGTAACGGGTTACATGTCGAGCAAAAATTGTCAAAAATTACGTTTTTTTTACGGATTTTATTTCAGAGTTTTATCTATTATGATTACAGTCGCCATCAAATATGTCGGAGCGGCCAAGGTACTCTTAAATATTTGACCATGCAATTTATCGCCATGAAAATAAAGGCGTGGTTCAGATATTTTTGATCGCCTTTGAAGCTCCCATATATCTGATGGCGATTGTACATATTGTTGTTATAGAATTGTTATATTACTTTGTTAAATTTACAAAGCAACACCACACGATTAGTAGATGTACTTACTCTAAACAAACATAACACTTTACATTTAATATTTAAGGGTAAATGTATCAGTTCAGGGATTGGATAAGTAAATCCTGATATTTTACGCCTGCGGCTTTTACGCTCGCGTTTACAGCCTCTCTAAGTTCGATTCCCTTCAAAATGGGTCAAAAACATTATCCTAATGCGTTCCAACATTTTATTCCCTTCGACATTCTTTTCCATTATTCCCTCTTAACGCCAGAGATTTTAAATAAGCGTTCTAGAGATTGGACAAATGCTAATGAATAAATAATACCATGTTCAGCGACGGAATAAATCGAAGTGAAATGCTTGGATAAAAATAACACTGGGTATAAAATATCCCAGCCTAATCTCTAAGCACATTATACGTTGTTTACTTTGTCTTTTTTTAGTAAATGACAGTTCCTTTGTTTAGTGAAATGGGCATTTAATATTATAAGTTATAATTTATAACAGTTATAATTAAATGCAAAACGATATGACAGCATCAGTCGCAAATAAATATCACGTAAAGGGAACGCCTAAGGAACGTAAAAATATTGTCTTTTTAGTTCCTGTTGTTATACACACTATACCTACGAACACTTTCATATTTTCCGCAATAGCTAAGGGCAACGGAAAATTAAAAATCAACATTATTCGACGTATTTTATATTCTATTCATAGCATGATGTTTCGTTTTTTATGTTTAGGTATATTTTATTTGAATTATTTTAAAATAGCTCGTGAAAAAAAACATTTCATCAGTTTCAGGCTCTTTTAAAAATTTCAAGATTCAGGTTCATTTAATATAGTAGTAAATTCTGAAGGAACATATAATTATCGCTAAAACCACAATTTAACGTTAATTTGGTAGGTTGAGTGATAAATTAATTGTCTAGGGTAAAATGTCCAGCGCCCGGTAGTCCAGGCATCATCAGAATACGGCTACGGTATTCCCTGCCTCTCTTACGAGGTCACCAAAAGAGAATCTTGAGGCAGTCGAGGGTCACAGTAGGGGGCTGTGATGCTCATATAGACTAGAACCCGTAAAGGCGTAACTGGCGCGTAACCCGTAAAGGCGTCAGTGCGGCACTAGCGCGTTCCGTAGGAGATCCCAGGGCTGTCCAAAAGATGTAGAGGAGGACCCTTGGTATTTATTTATTCGGTGCGACTCCGCGCTATCCCCGTGGCGCGAAAGAATCCATAACGGATGTTGCCCCCAACAAAGAAAGGGTAAAATGTCCAAAGGTAAATTCATTCTTTGAATTTAAAGAACACACATAAGTAAATGTACAATAGGCCATTTTTTTGCCTCGAAACTTTTAGCCTAACCCAGGTTTAAATATTAAATAAAAATAAATTTTAATAATAAACTTAATCACATAATCAGATTTTCAGTAAAGAGTTTACCCACAGAATAAATTAGCTTTGTTATCATCCGGCTTGAATATTAAAATTACTTCAAACTTGTTTGGGCCCTTATGACTAAATCACATGCATAAAATTTTAAATTTGTAATGAATATGCTAATTGTTTTGTCATTCATTTAAATTTTTATGTTGCTTTGTAGATATTAGGTTAATTGTTTAACTTTAAATAAGCAAAACACCCTAACCTGTTAACGAATGTAGGTAATAATATTACCGTATATTAATATTATTAAAATCCTGGAGTCTGGAGTCAGGGGTAGGTAATTATCGAATTCGTACTGTTATCTGTATAGGTGCGTTTTTCGTGTTAAAAGAATATTAAAGATAACCGCTTACCCCTTGCGGCCTAAAGATGTGTACTATTAAACATTTGTCGAAAACCAATATGTGGCCCCAAATAAATACGTGTTTCATGAAAAAACACTTCGAGTAATAAATATCGCTCATATTTTGACTCTGTCGGCGAAGAGCTTTTGAAACAAATGTATGAGCTTTCTTCTCATGTTCACGAATAACGCTTAAATTTGCAGCGATATTACGCGAAGCGTCAAACGCTCGGGCGATTTTTTCTTAAAACAAGCAGTAGTGGCTAGCAGTTGCTAGGCGCCGCCACAGTAGCGCTGCAGTGCAAACGCCAGTAAAGCAACAAACACTTACTCATAACAACACTCACTCCCATACTCTCTAATAAAAAATCCCACACACAACACACATCCCGGGGACAACGAGTATACCAATAGCACCGCGTCCCTGAGGACACATAAACCTACAGGGTGGAGGTTTTAGTCCGTAGGCGACTGGGACACCTTCCCCTTAGAGCTTTAAACCAAGCGGAGTAGCCATTGACAGGCGTTCCCCTCTGCCGAATGAGTATGACCAGTGGTCATACTCATTGTATGGACTGACGTTTATTTGACGTGGCTATTTTGACGTTTCGCATACATTTGACGTTCCCCTCCCCCGCAAAAAACGGCAGACTTTTTCCGATAGAAATGAGAGCGCGTCTCGCATCCGGTTGGTTAAATAATGAAAGACCTTCCCAGTCGAGACGGGCATGCTGTCGGAAACGGGCAGTATCCATAAGGATTTCCTCCTCTCACGCAAAAAAAAATCCCAAGCTATTGTGTTACATTATTGCATTTATTACAATTTAATTAAAATAAAATGTATTTTAAAAGCTCCAACATTTTCCCTACTTACTATTTTAATTATCAATAGCTATCATCAGAATAATATAAGGAGATATTTAGTTTTTGAATATTTCCATTTAAACAGTAAATGTTCCTCTGCCCGAGATGGCTATTGATATTCAAGTTTATTCTTAAAATGAACTTATCCATTATGCAGGAACAGGGAGCTAGCACTTCGCGCGATATTGATTCTGGCAAGCAACCCACATGTGTGATTTCGTAGATACAATGTCTAGCTCAGCCCCTAAAATAACCCCAGATAAAAAAAAAATTAGTACTAATATTTTACACAACAGTCGCAATCAGATAGAAATCGGAGCAGCCAAGTTGGGATCTAAAGGAGGAGTGAAGGCCATTTTTTTTTATCTCCATTGGCATGGTCAAAAAAGGCATGGTCTATAACACACTTTTTTCGATATTCGAATGCCGTGAAGTATCTTATATATGTATACGAAATCTTCATACTAGGGTTCGTCTTTAACATCTCTAAAACTGAAGAGAGGTTTTATAATAATATTTATACTAATCAACACAATAGTTATGACCAGAAAGCCACTTTTTAGCCCTAAAACTGTTAGACTTTGATGCCAAATATCTCCAAGACAATAAATATTGAAGTAAGTAGGATAGGAGTCTTTCTTCGCGACCACGGGGACAATGTCGTCCTCGAAACGTCGAAGGTAATTTAAAAATTATATACGCGGTTAAGTCCCGTTTATTAAAAATAATTATAAGTAGGATACTATATTGTAAAAAGCCATTATTACTGCTAATATGATTAACTATGTATCGTTTGAAAACTAAGAGATTCAGATCAAAGGTCACTGGCGCCAGGGAGCCCCTTTAGACGAACAGAAAAATACTTACTGTATTTTTTACGCTACTATCCTCCAAAAAGAGATCATTACTTACAGTTTTTTCTTCTACTTACCGCTACAGACTAATTCAGTTCGCCGGACTACATTTTCCTCTTTATTTTAATATCTCTTTGCCCGTTCTGACCACTTGTTTACAGTCTTAAAGGCCGACCCTTCTAAATCTTTTTCTATTGATGTCTCTCACGTTACCAAACGGCCAACTAAAGAACTGGTTTTATTGCCAGGTCCTTTATCACGAGGGAACAAAGCTTAAATTACGATGACAATAAATCTTGTTCTTGTAAAGGTTATTTTGTGAAGACCGGAGATAAAATGGCGTTTGCTAACAAACTACGAGTGGGTTTTGAAACTTTACAGAGAAATGAATTTACAAAATTAATTGGTAATCGATACCAGAGGTACAAAGAACAAATAAAATGATTCAAAACAATAATTTGATTCCTATACCGGGTGTTACCTGCAATAAGTAGGAGCAATAAATAGAAAAGTAGATTATAGGAGTATAATACAGGGAGCTGTATTATAAGTAGACACACTAACTATACAAAGTCTAGCCCTGGGCACCAGAGGTCTTGGTTACTTTTTCCTTTGTGTAGAATTGAGTAGCATCTATTTCATAGATACTCTTTGGTATAACATATTAAGTTTGTAAGTAAGTATAAACTATATTATGTAGTATTCGACTCCAACTGTAATATGATTCTTAATCAAATTTTCCTGACCTGTTATTGATTATATTTTCTCCGAATGCTAATAGTCGGTATCAACAAGATTTACATAATTTATGTAACGATATTGGAATGTGCTCAATATCGGATGTTGAATTCCTGGAACCTCACAGATTACAATTTTGTTCCCCGTATGATGTGCCTACCATGTAGGTATGTAAATATCGACAACTAGTAGTCGTGTACAAACTTAATGTTTGATTCCCGTATTAGTTTTACTTTTAGAAACGATAATATCCAAGGACAATAAAATAAGGTTGTTTTAGATAAAAAAGAAACAAAGATATATAAGTACCTGGGTAATAAGGAAACAATTATACAAGGGATTTATGAATAGCGAGAAAGCTGCCGGTAATAGGGTAAGTTTCGTGCCCTACTTCAACATCAGAAGTTAAATGAAATTAACCAAACAACAAAGCTTAAGAACCAATTATCCTTTACAAAAAACATGCGAGTACATTATATTTCTGCCGTGACTTGTGTGTATACATTGAACGTGTATAAGGGGGAATACATTCATTTTTCACTTTAAATTCTATAAAACGTATATTATATAGTATTAAAATCCTACATTTTCCGTTTCTAAAGCACTAGCCTTATGGCATGTGCTTTTAAATTAGACCAATTTATATTCACTTGGCGAACGTAAACATTCCGCAAAGCCACAACTCCAAAACACTTTTATTATTTACACTGTGGTACGCCTCCTCTTAAATTTCGGATGGATCCCACACAAAGAAGTGCTCAAGTGACGACGGAGTGACGAAAACGCAATTTAGATTATTTTATGAAGCATTGTATGAACTTCAATAACATTTAGTAATTCATGTTTAAGTAAAAACCCAACTTAAAATATTATATTCAATTTAAAAAATTAATCTGGGACCCTTTGGGAGGGTTTCATTCATCATTTGTGCCGAGTGTTGCCTCCCACAGGCGTTTACTGAGCTCCTTGAGGAGACCCAGCACATCGTGGTAACCCAAGGCTCCAGTGTCTCAACGCCCAAATATGATGAAAAGTCGGGCCAAGACAACTGTAGGTACTGTACCTTTCGGAACATAATCGACGGTTTTTTTTTTATTGAATGAATTAATTAATTAATGAAATATTTATTCACAAAGAACATATGGTAACATAAAATGTTGGTAGGTTATATACAGTGCTTCCTTTGATATATTCAGTCTATGTAGACATGTGAAAGTCGTTAGAGGGCGAATTGGTAATATAAGTATAATAATAAAGTATAATAATTTTGAATAAACAACGGTGATTAGATTAATAAAAAGTCAATAACATTAGTTAAATATTGTAAGCGTTGTTACAAAATTATAGAAATAAAACTTCAACTATGGGACAGATCCTTAATTATAATATATCTTTTTAAGCCCTACAAGATTACTTTTAGACTATTTTAAGATATTAGTCGGCGGCCTAGCCAGAGTTGGTGGCAAGAGACCGGAAGTTGGGCATTATGTTTTTGGTTCTGCGGAAATTGGGAAGAGTGCTCGTGGTAGGCTACTTGCAAAGATACACTTGCGTCTTCCCACCTCCCCGGAATCAAAAAATAGGCAGGTACGGCGGCAAAAGCGTTCGAAAAACTGAAGATCCGTAACAGCGGTTTCGCCTCTAATACATTTTTACATCTTTCGGAGGCGAGACCCTTGGCCCGTGTTGCCCCAGTGCCCTGAAACTTTCTAAAGAGCTTAAAAAAGGCTCGTCCACTCAACATGTGAACGAAGAGCTGGCAGCTTCCTCAATTTACGCATAAGTATTGCAATACAGTAGGGAAATGCTGTCAGCACCATGTCGAGAGAGCCCAAGTTTTTAGAAATATTTTATATTAATTGCAAAAGTTTGTTAGATTTTAATTTAGTTTGAATTATTCTCACACATTAATTTTATAATTAGTTTATTTGTCATGTTGTATTTTGTATTCTGTATTCCTATGTCATGTTTTTTTTATTAATTTAAAGCTAGATAAGAAAAAAAACAATATCATAGCTATTATTACACCAAGGTGTCTACTACAGTTAACCATAAGGACTCGAGTTTACACCCAGGCACCCAGGTATCCACAGTTAACCATAAGGACTCTAGTTTACACCCAGGCACCCAGGTATCCACAGTTAACCATAAGGACTCTAGTTTACACCCAGGCACCCAGGTATCCACAGTTAACCATAAGGACTCTAGTTTATACCCAGCCGCCCAAGTATCTACTACAGTTAACAATATGGACTTGAGTTTACACCCAGCTATCTACTACAATTAACCATGCGGACTCGAGTTTACACCCAGGCACCCAGGTATCCACAGTTAACCATAAGGACTCTAGTTTACACCCAGCCGCCCAAGTATCTACTACAGTTAACCATACGGACTTGAGTTTACACCCATCCACCAAGGTATCTACTACAGTTAACCATACGGACTTGAGTTTACACCTATCCACCAAGGTATCTACTACAATTAACCATACGGACTCGAGTTTATACACCTAGCCACCCAGGTGTGCGCAAACTCCTCATAAGTAGGACCCCGCCCAAACTTTAAGTAAATCTTTTGAGTAATTAGCCTAAATTTTAATGTTTTCTTTACCAAGTTTCTAACGGTTTAACCAACTCTTTTAAACCAGTTTCAGTTTGAAGCTTTTGGGCTGTATTTTGAAATGTCATTATTTAAGCTTCTAGTGTATTTTCATTGCATAGACGAACATAATAATTTAAAAAGGCAATTATATTTGTGCTTAGTCCGAGGTATATGTAGTATCCTGATCCCAGCGTCTAACGTCGCGTTTCATAGCCTAAAAAAAAAATTAAAACCCTACCTAGCAACACTATGGTTACCAAATGTCATTCTTTTTCTCCGCGCAAAAAATAACGGATCGCGTCGAAAGAAAAAGTGCAATTTTATTAGTAAAATTAATATATTTTAATAAGAAATATGCCTAAAAGATCGAGTGATATGAGTGAGAATGAACGAACGTTACGGAAAATACGGAAGATGGAAAGAAAGATCGAAAAATACAAAGGCACCTTGACCTTGACAGGTAAGTTTACATCAATCTTTAGATTTTTACTTAATTTACTGTTTTTCGGTGTCCTCTGCTTCTAAAAGACGAAATCTCGTTGAGATATTCGGGATCCTATACTAATTTCATATAATTATGAATGACATATGACCGAGTTGATCGAGTTTCGAAACCCGCTTCTCCCGTTGGGTGAACGTGTCTAGCCCTGTCTTTCCGTTGGAAAAAGGGGAACATCTCGTTGAGATGATTTGGATCCTGAGAAAAGAACCATCTTTTTCATAACCTCATACTGAATTAATCGAGTTTCGATAATTCACTTCTCCCGTTGGGTGAATGTAACTCACATTAATTTATAAAAAGAAAGGGCCAGATCCTACCTCTCCCGTTGAGTGAGGCTTATACCTATACTTATTGTGTAATAGAGAATGAAAAGGCTATTTTCCATTAAACTTATGGCTCTAAAAATTGGGTATTATTGACTAATGCAGTGTATCTGAACAAACACCTATAAGGGTTCCACGACTGATTACATACAAAAAATTTCAGCTACGGACCCAGAAGCATTATCAATACTGGATCAAAATAGTGTGGATAATCTGGAGGTATCGGATGCAGAGAACAAGGCTCAGAGTGACAAGAATCAGGAGGAAGCCCAAGAACATGGATCAGAAGACAGAAGACATGATCAAGAAGACAATCAATTTGAAGAGGAAGGTGAGATTGAATTAGAGGAAGACCTGCCCCAAGACATTCTAGCTGCTCTTGGAGAAGGCGGGCACGATGAAGATGCCAGCTACGGAACTGAATTGAAGTCTGACGTTGTAAAGATAATTAATAACATACTAACGGATGGAATGAACAAAGAGATGCATGATAACTTATCAAAAACTAAAATTCCAAGAAATGCAAAACTACTAGATGCTCCAAAGTTAAACACAGAATTTACAGGTTTACTGAGCAACTCCTTAACAAACAGAGACAATATGTTAAAGGATAGACAACAAGATCTGGGTAGAGCTATTGCATTAATCACTCAAACCATTAATGATTTAACCAATAAAGAGTTTGATAAGTTGCAAGCCATAAAATCTCTGAGTGACAGCATAAGGTTACTTAGTAACCTGCATCATCAATATACACAAATACGGAGAAAATTGATTGCACCAGTCATGGATAAATCTCTGATGCAAAACCTAAATGAAAACAAGAGGTCTGAGTTTTTGTACTCCAAACTAGAGGAATCAGTAAAAACATCCTCAGCAATGAAGCGCACAATTAATATTTTAAAGCCAAAAAATGCTTCAAAAAACTACCAAAACCCCAGACGGCAAACCGTCCAGACCCAGTACACACCCAGAATAAACAAAAAGCCATTCCTTCAGAACTATCAGACATCCACTTACAAGCCACACCGCAGTCAACCACGCTCTCAGCACCAGACGAGACCAGCCCGCCGACCGACAACATCCCACTACCGGGGAAGTCGTGCCAAGTACCCGTAAAGGTAAAATTTGCAACTCGTCTCAAATATTTTTATAAATGTTGGGCAAGTTTGACAAATGATCAAACAATTTTAAATTGGATAAATGGATATTCCATTCCTTTTGTTATGGAACCCAGTCAGTGTAATGTGCCTCTCAATAATTCATTAAATGATTTTGAGACAAAGATATTGTCAATTGAAATAGACAAACTTATAGTAATGGGAGCGATAACTCAATGTAAGCCATGCCAAGGTCAATTTTTATCACATGTATTTACTATCCCTAAGAAAGATGGCTCGCACCGATTTATTCTTAACTTAAAGTGCCTGAATAAATTTATTGAAACAAAACATTTTAAATTAGAGGATATAAAGACTTTGTGTAAATTGATTACAACAGATGACTACATGTGCACTATTGACCTAAAACATGCATACTATTTAGTGCCTATAAATGAGGCGCATAAAAAATATTTAAGATTTGTGTTCAACAAAAAATTGTATGAATTTAATTGTTTAGCATTTGGTTTATCCACCGCCCCACTGGTTTTTACTAAACTTTTAAAACCGGTCATTGAAACACTGAGGAATCAAGGTATTAGGATCATAATTTACCTGGATGATATCATTTGTCTTGGGAGTACTTACAAAGAATGTCTAAATAACACACAGACAACATGTAACTTGTTACAATGTTTAGGTTTTATAATAAATAAAGATAAGAGTTCTCTAACTCCATCCCACGTGAAAGAATACTTAGGATTCATTATCAACCCCAGGAACATGACTTTGAGCCCTACGCTTAAGAAACGCCAAAAAATATACTCATTAGTTAATCAATTTTTAAAAATGAAATCTTGCAGTATTAGAGATTTCGCAAAACTACTTGGAAATTTAGTATCAGTCTGTATAGCAATTGCTTTCGGGTTTGTTTATACCAAGAATTTGGAAAGAGAAAAATTTTTAGCCTTAGAATCTAACAATGGTAATTTTGAAAAAACTATGAACATTAATGAACCAATCAAGAAGGACTTAATGTGGTGGAAGGAACACATTTTAGTAAAAAGTAATCGAATTAAACAATACAACTTTTCATTAGAGATCTTCTCAGATGCTTCGCTTGTGGGATGGGGCTCATTTTGTAATGGTCAAAGTACACAGGGTAGTTGGTCTGAGTGGGAACGCAATCAGCACATTAATTACCTCGAACTTTTAGCAGCTTTCTTTGCTTTAAGATGTTTTGCAGATAAGTATAGGAACCGTGAAATTCTTCTCAGAATAGACAACACAACTGCTATAGCTTATATCAATCGTATGGGTGGGGTACAATACCCTATGCTCAATGATATAAGTAGACAAATATGGGAATGGTGTGAGACGAGAAATCTGTGGATTTTCGCTTCATATATTAAATCAAAAGAGAATATCGAAGCTGACTTCCAATCTCGCAACTTTAATGTAGATACCGAGTGGGAACTAGCGCAAGATATTTTTAATACTATTACTAATAAGTTTGGTACTCCTGAATTAGACCTATTTGCCTCAAGAACGAATCATAAATGTGACAAATATATATCTTGGCACAGAGACCCATACGCTTGGAACATTGACGCTTTTACCGTCAATTGGAATTCATATTTTTTCTATGCATTCCCACCTTTTGGTATTCTTCTAAAGGTTCTTCGTAAGATTAAATTAGAAAAGGCCACAGGCATTTTAATATTTCCTCTGTGGCCATCTCAAGTCTGGTACCCCCTTTTAAAATCAATGGTGATTTCAGACATTCTAACATTTGGGCCATCTGAAGACCTCCTCATATCTCCTTTCAGAACTCTACACCCGCTCCGGGGTCAACTTATCCTGGCGGCGTGCAAATTATCAGGGAAGCGTTTAAGAGAAGACTGATTGCAGATCATTCCATTAATATTATGATCGCCTCTTTATCTGAGAACTCTATTAAGCAATACAATAGCTGTTTACGCCAATGGTGGCTCTATAGTAGAAATAATAATATAGATACATTTAGTGCATCAGTCCCTATAATAATATCTTACTTAACAACCTGTTTTGAGAAAGGTCTGTCTTATCAATCACTTAATTGCTACCGTTCAGCGTTATCCCTTGTAATTGGCAGTCACATCGGCACCGATGAGAGAATCAAGCGTTTATTTAAAGGATTCTATAAGTTGCGCCCTGTGAAACCAAAATATGATGATACTTGGAATCCAGACATGGTTTTGATGTACTTAGGAAAATTATATCCTTTGGAATCTTTACAGTTAGATTTAATTACTAAAAAGCTAGCAATGCTATTGATTTTGGCGACGGGCCAAAGAGTACAGACTCTTTTCCATATTAAAATTAATAATATAAAAATATCAACAGATGGCATTACTATAATGATTACAAATTTGTTGAAAACTTCTGGGCCTAGAAGACCTCCACCAATACTAAATATACCATATTTGAATAATAAACCCGAAATTTGTCCAGGAAAAACGTTAATTAAATATTTAGAAGCAACTCAACAATTCAGACAAGAGAATAGTTCTCTCAAAAATCTTTTTCTCACTTTTAAAAGCCCTATCAGAGTAGCTTCCACTCAGACCATTAGTAGATGGTTGAAACAAATTATGAATGACAGTGGGATTGACATATCTAGATTTTCAGCCCATTCAACTAGACATGCATCCTCTTCTAGGGCACATAGAGAAGGTCTAACCGTAGACAGCATAATGAAGGCTGTAGGATGGTCATCAAGATCACATACCTTTGCACGACATTATAATAGACCCCTAACTAATAAAGTTAGTGACCAACTTCAATTTGCCCGAGCAGTACTCGGAGATTAGGAGTTCTTTTTGTTTTTTAAGTTTTATTTTAAATATTATCTAGTTTTTTGTACCAAGTCAGTACAAATAAATTGATAGTTTTTAAACTAATTAAAAATTAGTTAAGTTTTATAACTTTGTTACTTGTTCATTATGTTTGTCTTTATTTAGGAGTGAACTTTGTTTTAACAAATCACTTGAATTGATCTCACTATGGCTGTTAAGAAACAGTAAATAGAATATTAAGTAAATGACACAATAATTTTGTGATTTCCATTAAAACTTTATAAATAAATAATTTATGTTTATTCATTTACTCTAAACATCTACATATACCTCGGACTAAGCACAAATATAATTACAGGATTAAACGAACTTACCTGAAGTGAAGTTCTATCCTGATTATATGTAGTGCTTAGTCCGAGGTAGGAGGTTCCCATCCCTCCCAGGATCAATAGTTATCCTCTTAATCTCTTACCCCTGAATTTATTAGCTCTGAACTTAATGACATTTGGTAACCATAGTGTTGCTAGGTAGGGTTTTAATTTTTTTTTTAGGCTATGAAACGCGACGTTAGACGCTGGGATCAGGATACTACATATACCTCGGACTAAGCACTACATATAATCAGGATAGAACTTCACTTCAGGTAAGTTCGTTTAATCCTGTAATTATTATTAATTAGCAATGCTGATGAGAATTTCCGAAATTTTACATACGGAAAGTTCTCAGAACTTAAATTTTACGTACAATAAACATTATTCAGGAAGTAGCTGAACACTGCCGTTATCAATTATTTTAACTGACTGTCTCATTTACGAGTTTATACAAATAATACTTACTAATCATATATTTTTGATAATTCCCATAGAGAATGTTCTCATTAGAAATTTCATTTAAATTCTCGTGTTAGTTTTCGGAAATTTCCGAGTATGTTATTAAATTTTTGAAAATGTTCTGCAACTTCAAAACAAATTACAACAATTTTCTATCAACTTGCTACTCACATAGTTGCATAGTTTGCCAATTTACGCTATAGTCAAATGTGGCCGTGTCGTCGCGAACTTCTGCTCTAATTATGGCGCAAGCAATGGGTGCAACATTTGCTAACTAGCTGCAATTTCATTTGAAGCAACGTTGGTTCGGATAACATGGGCGTAAGTCAAATTTAATTTGACAATCGCACAGCACCTATAAGCTTTATTCAAATATTTTGTTAGTTGATGAACTATAATATTAAGTTACGTACGTTCACGTTATAAGATTACGAAATTGTAAAAAAAAGCACAATTAACGGACTCATAAATATGGCGACGATGACGTTGACGTTAACAGGCGATTTAGTGCAACCGACCTTTAGTCGGTATTGGTACTTGACAGTAATATAACGAATTATACCTATTATATCTATGCATGGGATTTAACTAGGTTAAGTGAAATTATGTTTTATGACCTATTTATTTACCTTTTAACCTTTATTGTATTTTTCTTCTTCCTTCAATTTAACTCATTACATATTTTAAACATTAATATTATATATTCATTTCATTCATTTCAAAACGCGCCATCGAGTAAAGCTTTCAAAATTTCTTAGACTGTCTCTCTCTCTCTCTCTCTCTCTCTTTATAATTATTTTGTATCCTTGATAATAAAATTTATGTAAATTTTCAAATTACGAGTAAACGTACAAAAAAAATTATAATCGAATTATTACTTTATCGATATTTCTAGCTCAAGAGAGAGTTCAACGATTCTTGAATCCTCACCTTTTCGTGACACCTGCAGACTAGAGGTTACTTCAGCATAATCTAATTGTCCCGACCCGGGTTACTGGAGGTAAGTTCGACGGCTTCTAATTGATATTGAACGATGGTTGCCGCGTATCAGGTTGCGTCTATTAGCCGAATGATCTGAAGATGGAGTGACTGATTAGAATGAGAAAAACACGTTTGCCAGAATAATACTCGTAGGTACTAAACTAGCAATGTTAATCTATTATTAGACGTCGGAATTTTATGGGGCTACAGTTTTATTACTATTTCAGTTACAGAATATACTTGTCTAACGCAGCGCAGTTCTTTTGGTTTGAGGGAAAAATGTTAGGTTGTAGTTTATAAAGAAAATTAAATTTCATAATATATTTATTTTAACGAAACTATAGTATGTATCTCAGTAAAATGCATTACGCCAAAGACGGTCATGATAGCTAAAAGTCCAACAGGATTCTTCCACCTCATAAACCGTTCAATTGAGGCGTGCCAAGCAAATCTCTCGGAAGAAATCCCCATGTAGGTGCATGAATTGACCCAAGTTCTCCTATTGTGAGGCCCCGGAGCGGCGCAAGTCATGAAATATTGAGTATGCTGATATTTTTAGAACTGAAAAAACTCGCTTGCGATTTTTACTCAATCATCTTTAAGTGAATTTATATTTAAGATCGCGAATTAGGAATGACCTCTCAGGAAAATGTACGAGTATAGATCGGACGTATTACAATTACTAAAAGTAAAAACGTACTTACCTATATTAGCCATGATGTAGTTGCTTAACTCGCGCAATCTAGAGAATGTTGGCTAGTACAATGTTACGCCTATCTGTACGTCTAGCATGACTTACGTTGCGGCGCGACTCCCCATACTTCAGGCGCGACTCGAAGTATGGAGTCGCGCGCGACAACGCATGTCATGCTAAGACCCCTGTCTTTAAAAAATAAAGCCGCAATTCACCTAAATTAATTTGTCATAAGTTGGCACTTTCTTATTATTATTTTCTAAATAGATTTCCGAATCCCAAGAGATCTCCAAATACTCTTATAGTCCCCCTGTTGTCAAAATGCTATCACAGGATGACAGCGAATGAAACGCGAGTACGCTCGCCCTAAAACTCCTCTCCGCTGGCGGGCTCGCGCCGCACCAGCTTAGCGGCAGTATTGTTTGGTGCAGGACAAATCCCCGAGGCTTAGAGCGCATATGCCGAGACGCTGTGTGGAGCGTGCGGGTAAATCTATTGGAACTAAATGCATTCATGAAACGCTCCTGTGCTTATTCAAACTACATACACTTGTGAAATTATATTAGGTACATTGTGAAATGATACAATACTTGGAAATATATGTTAATTCTAATAAGCTATTAGAATTCGAACATACAAGCCAATGCTTTATTTTAAATTGATTGTAACACTTAGTTACGAGCATTAGCATAGTTATGAGCATTTTAGTGGTCGTTGGCGTGTTAGGCACGACAGCACACGACTACTTTAGTGGCTCTTGGCGTTCGAAGGGTTAAATAAAGTAGTATGTAGATGAAACTAACTATAAATATCTTTTAATACATTTTTTACAACATATGAAAATATGAAAAATATTAATAAATATTGGAGTAAACACGCAATAGATTAACAGTAAACAATAAACTTAAGTTTAAATAAAAACTAATTTTAAATAAATATATTATACTAAAATAACCAGTCCCCCCGCGGCATGGTGCCGTAAATGCTGGCAGCATTCCCTCTCTGTATGGCAATGCCAATACAACATATTAGGTGTGGATGTTAATGTATAGAATATTGGAACTGAATCTATAAACTTCTATTTGTAAACTTACTCAAAGTGATTTCACTTTGCGGTTGCAGACGTCGCCAGTGACGCAAAATTGTTTGCGAATTTACAACTATTTTCAAGAAACCACAAAGCGACATAAAGAAATTTATAATATATCTCTAAAGTTGGTGGAAAGATGGCGTGTCTTAAAAAAGAGCACTTGATTGGCTCAAAAGTCCATTGTCACACATCTCAACAACTTAAGTATCATATATTTGTAAAACAAACAGTAGTACGGGCCAGTTATATACAAAATATCAAAAGTCAAACTACTGCGTAGAAAGACGATGACAGAGGAAATTTTGAATAATACGATAAAAATAAATAATATCCTGAAATTAGAAGCCAATATATTCTTAAAAGGACAAAAGGGCTCAAGGAAGGGACCTTTCCATATTTTTATATTAGCCCTCGAATATTGGCCGAACGAAATTGGGGATCCCAACTGAAGTCCTCATAAAAGAAAAATATCAACGAAAATTGGAGGAAAAGATTGAAAATTTACAGAGGCCGCTTCGGAAGACGACCATTTATGTCGTAACTTAACTTTGCCTTTGTGTAAGTTTCTAAATGCGATGAAAATATACGTATTTCTGTATACTTGCAAACTTGAAACTTGCTTGTTTTTACTATTTTAATACGTTACCAACGTGGTAGGTATTGATTTAAATATAGATAGATAGTATAGGTAACAGGTACCTACACACTACCTTATACTCAAGATGCCGTGGGATGGTGATATTTTTACAAAATTTCCATTACAATGAGTTAATAAGACAAGTAATTTTAGACTTAATGCATCGTGGGTGACGACTTACCAAATTAAAAAGGGAGTTGTCCCTTACCAATTTACTTATACCCCTATGTCAAGCCAAATTTAATTTCCCTAAGTTATAAATGAGCAGTACTTTCATTCAAGTCTTAGTTAAAAACTCTTTATAACAATGTAAAACATCAAAATATCCTATACTATACGTATCTACACTATGTGATGCAACAAAAGTACATCCTAAGGTATTAATAGCCCTAATAGACTGGAAATAAACGCCATTTTATATGAAAACCATCCGTGTCAGTATATTTGACAATTCATCGTCTTAGCTGTCAGATATCTATGCTAATAGCATTGGAGTGCAGGTCGATACTTTTGTGGATATTTTTTATGAGAGAACCTAAATAATCATTATAATCAACCAGCAGTAGGTAATATTACGCGGGAACTAACTGTAACAAAGGTTCGCATAATAATGAGTATTTATGGGACTTTTTCATGATGTACCTACTTCATTAATTTATATAAAATTATTATGTTACTCAGAAACTGGTAGACCACCATCAGCTACAACCGAAAATTGGACCTAGAAACACGACACGAGTTCCATAGAATTCGCCTCTGAATGCCGCCAATCAAGGTGTCACATCACTATTGTCTTCTTTGTACTGCTTTATTTTATTTATTTTTGAGTAATTCTCAATATTATTCTAGTTAGTTATTTTTTGGCTCAAACATCATATCTAGTCGTAGCGCTCGCACATGTGCATTTCTGGTCTGTGGGTAAAATATATAAATTTTCCACTTGACTACGTTAATTTGATCTAAGTAGCCACTCTTTCTTCCCTTTGAAGTATTAAACCGCAGGCAACGTAACTTCTAAATTGCTGTTCCTAATAAGAAATGTAAGAACAAATATTTAACAGAAACAATTTGAAGGAAAAGTTACGAGTGTTTTCAATATAAGCTTTTATTTAACTTGCAATGATTTTTAAATCTGGTAAATGTAAATCTGGGGTATAATTTCTTTGTATTAATCGTATTAATCTAATCCAAATGAACTACAAATAGTACATGTATACAGTCATAAGCAAAAGTATCTTCCTACACGAAGGCCGCGAAAATATGTGACACGCTTTTCTTTGTAGGGTCATAACAGTGTGTCACATATTTTTGCGGACTTCGTGTCGGAAAATACTATTAGATGATATTATAGTATATATCGATACAAAGTTATTGAATTTTATTGACCTCTTGTTGAACATCCTAATGGATAATTTTAAACAAAAAAAGAACCGACTTCACTTAGGATCCGCTATTCCAAGAGGAAGTAGCCGAGTTGCTGTAAAAAATAGTGAAATCACTATAGGTGTGCCTATAATAGTTGAAGAGTTCCCTCGATTTCTCCAGGATCCCATCATCAGACCTCGACTTGGTGACAATGGGACCATCTAGGGGTTATACCCGATCGATTAAAAAAAATTTGAAAATCGGTTCACGATTCACAGAGATATTGAGTAACATACATACAAAAAAAAATCAGTCAAATTGAGAACCTCCTCCTTTTTTGAAGTCGGTTAAAAATGAAGAACAGTCGAGAAACGCCTAAGTTCATCATAGATTTTAGCTCGAGGCACCAGCTTCAACATGGTAATAAAACGAATGTGTGTACTAAATGTTATCATGTTGAAATTTTACTTAGTGGAGTTTAACGGTGCCTCGGCACATTAAATAGCATTACGACGTCATAAAAACATGATCGTAATCCACATTAGGTCCGGAAAATTTGTTAAATTTTGTTTAAATGGGTTGTCGTGTGTCGCGTCACGTTTCAAAAATGTTGATGAATTCATTTACTTATTGAATAAATCAAAAATAAGTATCCCTTAAAATATTTGTAAGATTTTTTTATTGAATGAAGTTTAAAAAAATATTCTATTTTTTTGTAGTCTAGAACATACGAACAATTTTTATATGTAGGTTGGTATAGTTAATACATAAACAATATAAAAAGGAATAATTTAGAATAATATTTTGAAATTTAATTTTTCAGAAAGCTCGAAAGAAATTTCAAGGAAAGTAGGTAGTTACCAGACGCTGCTCTACTCAGTACAAGTCATGGCCCATTTGAGCTCCGCGGCACATCTGGAGTGAACGTTATGTTCTATCTCTGCGGTAATACGAGTATGTATAATCTGTGCAACTATTTTCTCTTACAAACTGGACTGCAAAAACGTATCAAATTGCTTATATTTTCAAATTTTAAAACGGTTTTTCTTGAATTTAAGCATATTTTCTATTTTACTTTGATTTTTTTTATATGCAAGTCTTAGTTTGTGTGCTTGCGTTAGGTACTTACGTGAGTACCTAGTAGTTTGTTAAATATTTGGCCTCTTTTTCAGTAACTATTTATTTGGTTCTGGCTATACTGAATTTACTCAATAATAGTTCTTTTATAGTAGTATGAGTTTGCATCAACGAAAACTTTTTCTTTTAGTTTAATATTAACTATTTCACCGCTATGCTATGCGTGTAGCGCTACGCCGTAGCCGATTGGGTTTCCCTTGAACTTGAAACTTACCAACAACCCGCTCGCGTTTGTTGCCAGCGCAAAGGTACCCAAAGTGAAAGTATTATATTTGAAATTAAGTGTATGATTATTAAATTCGAAACTATCTAACTTTTACTTTTTACTAACTAACCTCCAACCAACATTGCTAAAGAATGGGTTTATTTATAGTAATATTAGTATCAATTTGCCCTTCCCCCCGCTTCGTTTTTTTCCTAGAATCTTCAACTTTTCCCACATCTTTGACAGAACCGCCCTAAAAATACTTCACCGTATAAAAATGTAAATGTACTTTTACTTGAAAATACGCTTGAGCGCTCATGTGGCGTAATAATCCATTTTGGGGTCACATAATTGGGGTACAGCGGAAATTCATGTCTTTACGGAATACGATCGTTAGGCTGGAAAATTGTTGCGTATTGTTGTATACCCTTGGGATATTTTAATTAAAATTTTAATATAAATTATATTCCTTTTGTTGTGGAAACTACGTAAGCAAATATACAAGTGAAAACAAAACTCAAAAGATGACTTATTATGTGAAGCCTTAATGGTACTGTTAATGTTATATTATTGTTATGTTTATGTTTCCAATCTACTTCAAGATTTCGAAGGAGGAGGTTCTCAATTCGTCAGTCGTGTGTCGTAAATCGATGTTTGATGATGTGGGTGTTTTCTTAAGTAACTCCTCAAGCATTTCCTCTCGAAAACCACCAATTTAATGGAGTGGACCTAATGATGACGACCACATATGATAAGACGGTACTTTCCTTACATTGAGTGGCTGTATTATGAACTTCTTCTTATATGTATATCTGTCCCGATACCGAACCACCAAGCCACCAAGCCATCAAGTGGCTGACTGGTCTTAGTGTTAACATTTAATACCTACTTTATTAATAATGTATTATACTTCTGTTTCTCTTTTGCCATACGATTAAATAAAAATCTGTCCCGATTATTCCGTGACCCGTTCTCCGATTATAATAATTATATAACCACTAAAAATGGAAAAATAATAACTTTTTACAAAAAAAAGGAAAACCGACTTCAAAATGTATAAAATAAATCATTAAATTATTGATATGCGTTACCAACTGATACGTATGAAGTCCAGCGTAGCGTTTTTAACGTTTTTAATAGTGGCATTCAATTCTTCTTCTTCTGCCTAGTTAGAAGAAGGATTACGTGCAACTATTAAAAACCTCTTACTTATACATACATAGTAACTAATAAATTCTATGTCTTGTTTATTTTATTGCTTGTATTGTACATACTCACTGTACAGCCTTGGCCAGAAGTGTTGAGCACCAATGCGATTTTCATACAAAACTGGAAAGTTTAGTCCATCGTTTCCATCTTTGTTTAAGTTATTTGGTCAATTAATTTAAACTAATAGGCATGTTTTGTTGAAGTTAGTAGTAACTGCATAGAATATTTGCAATATGTCGCACCGACTTAAATTTACATTTTTGGTACCTTCTGTTTTCATATTTTTTAAGTACCTTGAAAGTGTTATTAAGTGAAGTTTTCTATATTTATAAATAAAGTGTAACATTTACCGTTACCGTACATTGTTAGGATAGGGAAATAATGCTTAACATCAAAATTGTAAACAAAAAACACCTATGCTCAATACTTCTGGCCAAGGCTGTATGTATGCATTCATTTTCATCGTAGTATTATATGGTTTCATTATATGGCAATTAACCTGTGGTTAAGCGACATTTAATCATATAGCAATTAATCAGGTCGTGGTTAAGCCTAAAATGTGTAGTCAGCTTCAATTTAGTCACCTACCAGCTTTGCGGTGCAGCAAGGTAATGCAAAATCGGTATTTTATGGCCCTATACCGGTATATTGCCAATACAAAAATACCGATATTGCATTACCTCATCATCATCATCTCAGCCATAAGACGTCCACTGCTGAACATAGGCCTCCCTATTAAGGGGGGGTTTGCCATACGCAACACGCTTGGCAGGCGGGTTGGCACGCGCAGTTTTTTTCTTTTTTCACTAGAAACTGTTCCATAATTTTAGATAAATACGGTGTGTTTCTGTAATAGGAGCAATAAATTAAAACATAGATTCTACTCCTCAAACTACAAAACTTGTGTTCAACAAATTTAAAAAAATATGTATTTTGTAGATTGTCTCTCTTTCTGAAAGAGAGACAATCTACAAAGCCTTTCATACAAACTCAATAGTATTTTCAATGAACGTTAAAATCCGTTTAATTGACATTGCTTGTCATCCTACAGACATAGTCAATTTCGGAATACATTGCGTGTTCGAAAAAACTTTAAAGTGTCCTAAAAATCAAACCATACGTTATTTCTAAAAGTCGCTGAACAAACGTTTCCTGGTTTGAGGAGTAGAATCTACGTTTTAATTTATTGCTCCTATTACAGAAACACACTGTATTCCTTTTAGGGGATAACATTCGGCGCGATGCTTAAATTATATGATGTTGTATGCGTAAAGTGTATTTTGCAATATCGAGTGATTAACGGATTATAGATATTGTCGTTAATAAAGCTGCATTGGGTTAACAGTCGCTGATTGGCGATTCAATTTAAATTACAAAATGGACTGCACATCCGTGAGTTACTAACCGCACACGGTTTGCTATGATGTTGATGAAATTTTTTCAGATGATTTTTATCTATATAATTAAAAACGGCACATAAAAGACTTTTGTTGAGTCGAAATTGTGACTGATTAAATCTTGAGTTTTTGTTAGTTTCATTAACTTCGGTCGTATTTGGTTCGTATACCATTTAAATAAATGTATTGGGCTAAACATGTCCAAAAAGTTTTACAGGCTAATTTTGGACGTCAACACTATTTATTATGATTTCGATAATATGAGCCACCAGCATGTGTATCCGTGGGACACGGCACAGATTCAAATCCACCCATCATTTCTTCAGTTTCATCGAAGGTGCTGACCTACCCAGCACGTCTACCTCTGCCCTGCACTAGCTCTTGTTGTTGGTCAATGTTTAATTAAAATTGTAACTCCATTTTTAATTACGTTATACATGTGAATTCAGAATTTGCTTAGTAATAAAATTGATGTAAATTTAAATTTATTTTCTCTTTTTCTGAATTAAACAAAGTAATATTGAATTGTTCAAGAATGTTTATGTAATAAATGTACATATCTCTCCCTCTCTATCTGTCGGAATTTGGGGATCGTTGTGAATTATGTACCAATTTTAAAAGTATTTTTTACACATGAATATGGTTAAATAGGTTTCTACCCATTTCCGATCGGCTTACTTTACCCTTTGTGTAAAGTAAAGGCTGGATGGTGACCCCTATAAATCTCCCATTCGATCCTGTCAGAGGTCAACTAAGCCACAAAACGCTAGCAAGACATGAGTAGAAGCGATCGCGGAATATCTATGTAAAGGCCAATTTAACGTTAATTATAAGAACAGCTAAGTTAAAATAAATTACAATCACATAACAATCTCCGCATAATGAGACTGGATAACAAACAAGGCTTAGGCAAGCGTCAGGTAAGCGTCAGGTACCCCAGTGTGGGGCCTGATTTGATACCCTGATCAGATGAGTTCCGCACAGAGCTTCGGTAACCGTATCCGGCAACCTGACGCGAAAACCTAACGTATCACTACTAGGAATTAGATACTTAATAAAATGTTCTCTTTCATGAATGCATCCCATTTGACCATCCCATTTCTGTCTAGACCCAGAAGTAATTATTTATTAAGCCCTACAAGGAGGTTCAAAATGGGAGAATGACGGTCATCTCAGGAATAAGAGATATATAGGTAAATAGCTGTTTGGGGTAGAAAATCATGTTTGTGTCAAGCCAGTAAAAGTTGTGCATCGTAGGCAAAGTTGTAGCAGTTGACGGTACATGTATTTTTTTATATGTATGCATGAGACATATAGCAGTATCTAACTGCTTAAGTGATACAAAACGAAACAGATTTTAAACCTTAACTTGGACCACATCCACACAATCGTGAGGGGGTGAATTTTTGTATCGTGCCCTTAGTTATGCTAATGCAATGCGAGTGACCGGATTCAGCTGAACGAGCGAATATATTGCGGTCTCACTGTTACTATGAATAAATCTCTCAGCGTTATCGGTCTATCGGTAGGAGAACTTCAGCTAGAGCGATTTTATGCTAAGGATGACTTAGCTACTTACTCTGAATGAAAGGCTGAGCTGTACCCGTCTTCAAGAAGAAAAGGCCCGTGCTCAAGAATGTAAATGGCTAAGAACTGGTACTGCATCAGTTCAAAACGCAGCTATTTTCGTCTTTACGTAATACAGCCTACGTAATTTATAAATAATATAATTTTGTACCTGTTACGTTACGACTAACCTGTACAGGAAAAAGTATGAAACGGCGTCTCCTATGTAAAAAATCTGTACGATAAAAAGTAACTTCACATAGGTACGCTTTTAACAACTGTCGTCAGGAAAGACGAAAAATAGTAATGTAATGATCAAGTCAGTGTGTGAGAGTGCCTTTTTTAGGATCCGGTAGTCAAAATGGCTATGCCCGTGCGTTCGTCCGTATGTCACAGTCATTTTACTCGCAAATGTATTTTGTATGCCGCTACTTATGTAGATTATTTGTAGTAAAATGCTTTAAAAATATGTTTAGGGGGCAGCGCCATTCTTTTACTGAATATCAACATTTTGCAAATCAATCAGTAGGTCTTTAAAAATAAAATAATTTTGTGATTCAGTGTAGGTATATTTAAAAAAAATCGTCCTAAAAAATTGTTATGAAAAAATTAAGAATGTCTTTGTACATTCTTTCGACAAAATTTGTTTTGAACATTACTGATTAAGGCGTTTTTTAGTTATCTCCAGAAACTTCTTCCATACGATCTTATGAAGGTACCTACCGAGTCCTCAATTAAGCGTGGTCCAACAAGCACTTGACCAGTTTTTTGTGAAAAAGAATATATACAAAACAAAAAGCAAGATAAAGACTGTGTACGTTGAAATCCGGCCACGCATGGTATGGTACATCTCCCTTTCGGATACACATTTTCAAGCAGTTCTTTTTTATAAATAATCTCTAATCATAGTAGTATATAATAAAAATAGATTCATATTAAAATTGTATGGGCTTGTCTCAGTTTTTACTGAAGGTATTTCATCATATCTTTAATGTTTTGTCCAGCGTTTTTTGATAATTTTCACTCGCTTCCTGCTACAATACCACAATTGTATTTATATTTTCACAACCGGTTTTATGGTCAATAGAATATCATCTTACAAAAAAAATGTTTTGAAACTCTATTCTACTTGAGGTAGTCAGGAAAACTTTCTACTCCAAGCACTGAAAGTAATTTTTATATGGCAGCCATTTTTTGTCAAAAAGTCAAACTCACCAAAGTTAGAACACCTCCGAACTATTTCAATCTAAATACACTTAGAAAAATGTTAGCTATGGTGGAAAGAGAATTTAATAAGGTATCGTTTGATTCATCTTATTTATAATAAAAAACTATTTTTAACAGGAAAATTTGGTAAACACTGACAGAACACTGTGGACAAAAAAATATAGGCACTGTGGAATATATAGTGATCAAACTCATAGACAACGTAACGTTTATATTATGTTTTAAATTTTATTATGTAGCTTGATAACCCCAAATTATTAATTAGAAGTGTTGGTTGAATATGCACATTCAATAAAAAGATGTATCATACCATGCGTGGCCGGATTTTAACGTGCACAGTCTTTATAACTCTGATAAAGAAATTATAATATTTAACCAAACCGAATGCCACCAAATGTAATTTAACCAAACCGAATAAAAACCACTCTGAACATCAAGGCAGTGCCGTCGTAATATTATGCAAACGCCCGACGTAACGCGTGGTTCATACCCATTTTTCAATCCACCAAACGGGGATGAGCGTCTCTAATCGCCTAAGTCTTGGGATTAAGTTTTTAAGATTCCGTAGTGTGTCTGGAGATCCATTCGGCATTGTATTAGATACATTATATTTTTAGTATACATATTACATTCCAACAAACGAGATAGCAAACACATTAAAAGTAAGATTAAGCTACACTTCAATGACATGTCTCGCTGGCCCAATATTTTGGTTCCATGTTTCACTTTTATTCAATTGAAATTTGAACTTTGTCATGGAGACACTAAGTCTAAATTTAACTACGCTCTAGTCTAAATGTAACAAAGAACCCTGTAATATTGGGCCAGCGAATTTTAGCCGTCCTTTCTTATATTATAACCAACCGGAGCGGCCATTGACAGGCGTTCCCCTCTGCCGAAAATATACGACCAGTGGTCATACTCATTGTATGAACTGACGTTTATGTGATGTGGCTATTTTGACATTACGTATATTTGACATTCCCCTCTCCCGCAGACTTTTTTGTACAGAAAATGAAAGACATGGCCTGTCCGGTTGTTACAATAGTCTAAGCGTCCTTTACATAGCTATTTTCTGTGAGAAACAAAATAATTTTCATCTATCAAAAATGACAAAATACCTCATCATTGTCTAAAATGATGACATATCGATTAACGTCTGTGATGGACCTTCAAGTTCCTATTTTGAAAAAAAGCTAATGAACCATCGCTACACAAAACGCTCGCCCTAACCAATTACGTGAATAAAATCATCATCCAGCGAATTGCAGAGGCAAAAACCGAAATGGTCTGAGTAGCATTTGACTAAATAAATTTGCTTTTCCCATTTAGAGCCGGTGGCTTTTAGCTTTAAAGATATCCGCGAATAAAGTAAAGTGGATGTGGAATTGTGAATGTGGAAGCCACGTTATGGGGAAATTATGTAAGTACGTTTTTCTAATTGGCCTCATTTGTAACTTAAACTGGCTGTATCATATGCATGAATTTAAATTAAAAACTATGCTTAATATTTCCGACATTGGATAATTGAGGCAGATAATTAAATAAAAGAATTTTATGCTCAAAAGCTCAAAAGTAAAGTATGTATTAGGAATTTACTTTCGCAGGAGAAATAAGTTAGATTAGTTTCGTTATTTTCATACTTGTTTGAGAAAACACGGTAGTCCTAACTGGTCACATATTACTCGTATGTAATCTGAACATAAATATATTCATAATATTTTTTTTATTAAATAATATATGCCTTTATATGAGGACACCCTAAACGTTAGTATACTTCAGAAGAGTAATAATATAATTAAGGAGATCAAAGAAATAATGATAATCATTTATGTACATAATTCATATCATTATTTTGGTAAAAGTACCATTTATTTTTTATTTTATTTTATTAGGTACACTTAACAGATATTATCATACAAACTCTAATAGTATAGTAGGCGTTAAACGTGTTATAACTAGCACGATATCCAAAGCAAGTATACACAGCATGTTTTACAAGTAAGCGCAGAATTTTACAGGTACAATATCTAAGAGCGATCGTTGCGTAATAAAACATGTTTTTCAAGAAAAACTAACTAACTAAAAACATTTGCATTCACAGAATAAATACAACACGAACTCATATTAAGGTAAAAACTAAACAAAATATATTTCAGCGTTTAAGCGTTTAACATTCAACCACTGAAGAGGAGGAGGAGGATTGAGAGAAACGGATGCCGACCCTCGCGCTTTTATTTATTTATTTATTTATTTAAACTTTATTGCACAAAAGAAAAACTTGATGTACAAAAGGCGGACTTAATGCCATGAGGAATTCTCTACCAGTCAACCTTAAGGCAAAGCAGAGAAGTGGTGGGCGGTGCTTACTAGAACAAGAGGTAAAGAGTTAACTACAAGTAAACAATGGATACAATTTATACATATTATACAATACAATATTATTATTTATTGCTCAAATACAATATCAAATTTGTACAACGTACCACGTAAGCGCTGACTTCCAAGTGGAACCTTTACCAAAACAATGACACATAATATATGGACTATGTACGAACAGTCGAACATATAAATAATGAACCTCCGTTTTGCGACAGGTTGAGTTAAAAACTGTAAAAAGGCAGATCACCCGGACAATCCGGGCATATCAAGCGACATATTTTGTTGTACAAAAGTGTGCTGTACTCGCAGCCCAAAACATGGCGAACTTTAGGCGCTCTGCATAAATAACTGTTGGCACAATATTATTTCGCTAGTGGAGAAATGTTACCAACATAATTTCTTTTTTACACCACATTGCTAAACTGTAATGAGAACTGAGGCTATGTTAAAACTGGTATTAATTTCGTTAGCTCTACAGTTGTTTTATTTTGTTAGGTATGTTGCAGTAGTCTAACAATAACAGAATTTTGAACACCAGAAACTATTGTTTAGGGAGTTAACTTATATTGTAGTAATGAAGAATAGTGGTATCTTAAGGTCGGTTAAAAAATCTAATCTAATCTAATATAATTATTAATTTAAGTTTTACGTAAGTATCTATTAACATTTAGTTTTAAGTCATTAGTTAAAACAATTTTAATTTGAAAAGAAGGATTATTAACGAGGCTTTTGCTTTTGGTCATTTTACAGATCATGACTAAATATAAATTATATTTTACCTACCTATAATGAAAATTTTATTTTGACTAGTGCATCAAATTTCAATCTTGCCGAAAAATAAATATAAATATAACAATTACTCATTAATTTAATGTGCCTCCAAGCGACACAATATTTTACTTTCACATTGCCTGAAGTCAGGATAAATCGATTTAAAATCAATCCGGTGGATTTGAGTTTTCCATTAGCAATTCACGTGTGTGGCAGGATTAAAAATAACGGATTACTGTCCCACTTTTCAATTTCGGAACGGGCTTAAAGTCATCCCTAATTCCGCGGACCCGGCCGATCGAGCATTTTTGAAATCACCCAATCAGGAGGGGATATGGCGACAGTTTATTTTCGTTTGTTTACTTTTGCTTTGAGCTCTTAACCTGAAGTTATTAAAAAATGTGTACTTATTTTCTTATTTAAAAATCTGGCGTAAATTGGCCGGTTTATTTATTATTTTTCTAGTGAGAATCCTGACTTTTCGGGATAAAAAAAAAAATTTACTTATAATATTGAAACCGATCGTTTTAAACTTGACATTTACCTGCAATCTCCATGTATGTATTTACTGAATTAGTAGTATCATTAAAATTGATTATTGATTCCTGTAGTCAAGGTGAGTTTTCTAATGTATTACCCGTATTCAATCATTACCTTAAGATACCTATATGCATGTTGATGCAAGATGAAATGTGGAAAGAAAAGTAATACGTGAACGACGAAAACAGGCCCGCTGCAGCATTAGAGATTACTATTTCGTAGGCAGACTGATCACCTACCAGGACCGTATACTTATTCAAATTCAAAGTTTCAACAATATTTGCTCCTGTCACGAAGCAGAAACGAGAGATACGGAGATAAGATAATATACCTCTATAATTTAAATATTATTCGGCCTAATTGAATTATATATACCTACTTGATTACTTAAATAAAATTAACTTGAAAGTCGGAAGAACTTAAATATAAGCAGTTTTTTTATTTTTTTTTATTGAATAAGAAATAAGTTACTACAATATTATATATTATAAGACCCATCATTGGCAAAACCTTAGAGAGTTAAAATTTTAGTTTTTACAAGTAAACGGATTAACATTGAGACATATAAAAATTAGTGTAAATTTTAAATCTCCCGACGTTTCGGGCTCTTTACAGCGCCCGTGACCAAATCATAATGATACCGCAGAAATACCATAATTTATTGTCACAAATTCCAGCATATATATTTTATTTAAATAACATAACCAGGTATTTAAAAAGTCATACAAGTTACTATTGCAGAAGAGAGTATGGGTTTGAAGAAATGTTTGTACAGAGCAATCTATATCAAATCGTAGCTAAACCCACCCGACACCGACAGGGCAACCGATCTTCACTTATTGATCTGGTAATGACGAATGACGAAAACCTTATTACTGCAATTGACCACCAACCCCCTGTGGGTAAATCAGATCATGATTTTTTGTTACTAACAATGCAGTTAGAAAACATCACTATTCCCAACAAGGTTACAAAGGCAACTAGAAAAAATTACTTTAAATCAGACACTGATAGTATAGACTCAAATCTGCATCAATGCAACCTATTGAATTTAGTACGCAAGTACAACACAACGAACGACAAATGGGCAGCTTTTGAATCCATCGTCCTTGAAGTCACAAACAAGAATACACCAAACACGAGACCACCGCGCAAGCCTTCACTTAAACCATGGATCAACAACAACATCAAGCAAAAAATACATGACAAACGAAAGTCATGGGACAAATACCTACTGACGGGGTGCAAAGAAGACTATAAGCGTTACAGGGAACTCAACAACGCACTTTTAAAATTAACTAGACGCTCTAGAGCTGAATATGAAAGCCGCATTATAGACCTCGGGCCCAAATCCTTTTACGCCTATATTAGAAAACAAATATACTCGAAAGTTTCGGTTCCACGTGTCATGCATGACGGAGACAGCACTGTAACAAGTGAAGTTGACATCGCGAACGCCCTTGCCAAACGATTTGAAGCCAACTACGTTAAGGAGCCTGACGACACGATTCCTCTTATTAAACCTCCTCGAATCCAAGATTCCTTATGTGACGTCACTATCACGGAAGAAAAAGTTTGGAACAAACTAAAGAAGCTACGTGAAGATACGTCCATGGGCCCCGACGGAATCCCAGCTGTCGTGCTCAAGAAATGTAAAGCCATCTTGTCACCACTTACTCATATCATGAACGAGTCATTCCATTCATCAACCGTACCGCAAAAGTGGAAAAACGCCCTGGTGACACCCATATACAAAAAGGGAGATAAACTTAACCCTAATAATTACAGGCCAATCAGTCTAACCTGCCTTGCCGTTAAATTAATGGAGGCCATTATCAATGACGAAATCAGGCAATTCCTAGATAGTAATCACGTCATTGTCGACCAACAACATGGTTTTATGCGAAAAAGATCAACTGTCACAAATTTACTTGCCTGTGTCAAGGTCTGGTCAAATCATCTGGATAATGCTAAACCGATTGACGTTGTATATCTAGACTATGAAAAAGCTTTCGACAGAGTACCACATCGTAGACTTCTGACCAAACTGGAGCACTTTGGCATAAGAGGAAGGCTTCTGCAATGGATAGAATCATTTCTAAAGGACAGAAAATTTAGAGTACGAATAGCTGACAGTGTTTCAGAAGAGTTTGATGTATGGAGCGGTGTACCCCAGGGATCGGTTATCTCAACCACCATGTTCAACATTTTTATCACTGACCTGCAAACCACCATTGAGTCCAACTTTAGCTTCTTCGCAGATGACTCCAAGCTCTTTGTGAACCCCCTTATAGATTACAGCAAACTACAATCCGACCTGAATAGAATTAGAGACTGGTGCCTGGAGTGGCTTATAAACCTGAATGAAACAAAATGCACAGTCCTCCACATGCACAAAAAGAACCCCAAGTTGTCATACGTTTTAAATAACACACAATTGGCAGGAGTTACCACCCAACAAGATTTGGGAGTCCTTATATCCAGTGACCTCAAGTGGGAACCCCATATTTCGCAGATGGTGAAAAAAGCAAACTCCATTATCTACATAATCAGAAGAGCGTTTCGCATCCTTACTCCTGAAACAATGCTAAAGATCTACAAAACGTATATAAGACCTATCCTGGAATATGGCTTTCTAATATGGAATCCATACTTCAAAAAAGACATAGAGATGATTGAACGAGTACAACGCAAATTCACCAAAATTCCTGCACAGCTAAAAGCACTACCATACGAGGACAGACTAAAAAAGCTAGGCTTAACAACACTGAAAATGAGGCGTCAACGTGGAGACATGATTGAGACTTTTAAAATCCTAAACGGCTATTACGACTGTCCAGAACTGACAGACCTGTTCACTCGACATCTAAACACGCGCACAAGAGGACACAATTTTAAATTAACAACAACAATACACAATACAAATATCATAAAAAACTTTATTGCAAACCGTATAGTAAATACTTGGAACAAATTACCCTCCCAAGTTGTGAATTCTAACAGTGTTAATCAGTTTAAAAATAGACTCGACAAACTATCTAAAACAGTGAATTAGTGCCTAGTGAACTATGATTTAGACGTATCAGCGCAAGCTGCCTGTCTAAAATGATATAATAATAATAATTATTATTTTTGGTTAAAAACGTGCTCACAGGCTTCTAAATTAATAAAGGTAAGCGTAAGGGTCAACCTGTATGTTCGCTGCCAGATTAGCCTGACACGCGATGAGCAATTTGATTTCCATATTATCTTATTGACATGATCAGAACCAGGGTTGTGAAAGGGCCAAATAGCACTGGTTTATGCGGGTACGTAAAGGGACAACGTTTTCATGTAAAGAATCCAATTAGTTGGCGACACGTGGGGCAACTGTTTATAACATAAACTTGACTTTGACTTTAACAATTTAGGCACAAAGGAAGTGAGGGCTTAATGTGTTGTCGGTAGGTTAGCTTTTATAAAGAGTTGAGAATTATGCGATAATGAGAATACTTTGTTAATTCCGATACACGATTGGACGAAATCGGCTCGATAGAAAATAATTCCAAAGTTACATCTTAAAATTAGCTTTAAACAGTTGTATGTCTTTAGTTTCATGACTTATAAATTTGTAATTAAGGACAAAATTTTACCAATTTTACTAAAAACTTCATTGCCTTATTTTTCTCAATTAATGCGTAGTTTTTTTTTAATTCATCATTTTGCATAATTTACAATGAGCTCCCATACTAATCGTAACGCAGTGTTTCTCTTTCACTCGCGCTAAAAAAGATAGGGATGGAATTTAGCTGTTGTCATCCACTTAAGCATAGTTATAAGTAAAGAATAAAGGCGTGTGTTCACTATTCCGTCCAAACCATGACCGTACCATGAATGTGGCCGTCCCGACACATGTAATAAAAAGTATTATTTGTATGAATTACTATGTGTATGAATAACGAATGTAGCATTAAAGAAATATTACAAATCCAGTTTTACATGAGGTAAACAATTATTTATGTGACTTCAGTAAAGAGTACGTAAATAAGTAGGTACGAAATGGACATGTCTCAACTAGACTAAGAGAGAATGCCAGTTTTTTATTTATTTCAGTCCAGTACTTGCTAACTACAATGTCATGAAATATTTTATCCATTTTAATTCATATTGCGTACAATATCATGTTAAAATTATTTCCATGAACACTATGAACAGGCATATCAAAGGATTCCTTTTTCACATTTACAACAGGTACAAAGCTTGTAGGTTATTTCGTTGCGAATAGGAAATGCAATAATTATTATTCCCAATACAATAACAAGATCCGCCATTATCTCGGAGCCGCAAAAAAATAAAGGAAAAGATTATCCACAATCGAAATATTTCACAAAGGAAAGCGGTTGCCCAATCAGAATTCTTCCATAACATTTCGCAGAGCGTCACGGGAGGCAATCCCGGGAAGAAAAAGGAAATATTAAAATCCGAGACAATGAGCCGGGATATTGGTATTGGCTATTGGATTTTTGATAGAGTTTTGAATATTTTAAAGGCCGAAAAACGATAAGAGTGCGTGGTAAAATATTGTTATTTATAGTGTATTAAATCCGCCTGTTTAACGATTGTATTTTTCTTCTGTGCAATGTATAATGAAGTTGAATTTACGATTTAAATCATATTTAATAATTTCTTAAACAAATTTTCTAAACTGCTTACTAAACAAAAGGGAGCTTTCGATACAAGAAACTGTGTACATTTTCAATTAATATTTACAGTTTGTTTGCAAATTCCATTAATATTTCACTAAAGCAACAACTACGAACTAGAACAAACAAATTAAAAATGAATGAACGGCGCAAGAGTTTGTACCTACTTTGCGTTACATCGGCCTCCGGCTACAGTGCAAAAGTTGGTGCAATGCTCGTGTATAGGGCATGTAATACCGTATTTTTTACAGCCAACACCAAAATACTAATGTAACTACATATGTAGACCTACGAGGGATTTTTAATTTATGGATAACAGGCGTCAACTATTCATACAAATTGACAGCTTGTGCTGTGCCTGGCGTCAAACGAAGTCTTACACATTTTTTCCCAACTCTGCACTAGACTCTGATCTAATACAACTTTTATATCAATGTGTACGACGGTGTTTGTACTTTTCAATTTCAAAGTGAGTTACAGTTTTGTCCCAAAATAATATGAAATTTGTTATTCTAAAGCCATGTCAGCTTTGGTAAACACAATGTGTTATATATATATATGTGTGTATTGTTGTTATATATATATTGTATAATCGAACGAGCGGAGCGTAAGCGAAGATCGTTCTTACAAACAACAACTGTCACCTGGCTACTGGGACGTCTCGGCATTTGGATGGCTTTTTGATTTAGATAGTTTGTCCGACGATAACTTTAGTAACGATTTTCCGATCTTTATGAAATTTGTTGGGGTTGTAGCAGAGACCAACAAAATTTGCGAGTTCGTATATGAGCTGGATTGAGACGGGGGTTCCGAAATTAGAAGGCCTAAATAGGTTTTGTAAAGGGGTCCTGTTACATTGGTCATCTTATTTGCTACTTTTACGAGCAAGTATGGTTGAGTTTGGTATCAAACGAAAGGTATTGTTTAACACTCTCGTCAAATCCTTATTAACTTCTTACTGTTTCGTAACAATTAGCAACATAAAATTGATTTCAAAAATATTTTCAATTATATTTTGATTTTGGTGTAAATATTTTGACAACTGACTTTTTTTTTAATTTATTAGAGCTTTGGCTGCTAGGGCCATCAGCATACTGACATTAACACATTAGTTAGAGAGAGTTACCATAGACGCATAATGATGGTGACCGAAACCTATATAGGTGGTCCACAGATGAGAACGACATGTCAAAGCAACAGAGTGAGAGGCATGTGAGAGGTGGATTTAAATTTAGATGAGACAAAAACTGTCAAATCTGAAGCGATTTTGTCACGGTAAAATTTTGCGCATCAACCGCACAATTTAATATGGACGTTTAGTTTCACCGTGATGGTTAGTTGAGAAAAAAATACCCGATACCTATTTTTGGTATTTGTAGTAATTCTACTATTGCACATTTATGGCGAAACACAGGATTCGCGAGTTCACAGTTCGGGGCGAACTACTAGTATGTATAAATTGTATATATATTGTTGTTATATTGTATCCATTGTTTACTTGTAGTTAACTCTTTACCTCTTGTTCTAGTAAGCACCGCCCACAACTTCTCTGCTTTGCCTTAAGGTTGACTGGTAGAGAATGCCTCGTGGCATTAAGTCCACCTTTTGTACATCAAGTTTTTCTTTTGTGCAATAAAGTTTAAATAAATAAATAAATATGCAAACCAACATACCATTCCAAATACTATCGTGTAGAATAAGTTACACATCGTCTTGTGTAAGCCTTGTTGCAACTTTGTTTCAACCTAATCTGCTCAATCTTCCAGTGTCGCCACTTTACAAGTTTTCCTTTGTCATCTTATATTTTGACGTGGCAACACTGCAACTGTTTGGTATAAAGTGCTGAGTAACAACGTTGCACGTACAGCGCTTTCGCAACAAAATGTTTGGTGAATTGGGTAGAACATAACGTTTTCTTTGTTGTCAGTGCTAGATAATCACGGTATCTAAAAAATATATGTACGTCTATATTCAACGTGCTACTTTAAGTAGTCATATTATGTACTTTTATTAGACGATGTTAGAATTAAAAATGACTAGCAAAATTTCACAAGAATAGGTTTAGAAAATGTATGCGACTTATATAGGAGAACAGCCGGACATCTGAATGTCCGGGCATATGGAAGCATTTTTGCCCAAGATGAGAAGGAAATGCTTCGCTCTCTCGGTCAATAAAGTATTTTGTTTTATCGTTATACCCTATATAGAGAATTGAAGTCCCTAAACCTATTGTTAGTCCTTTTAAAGCCAATTTCTCATTTATGTATATATTTTATTCTTGTACAGTCAACGCCAAAAATATGTATACACTTTTACACCTTACTGCATTGTAATAAGGTTCAAAAGTGTAGACATATTATTAGCGTTGACTGTACCCATATTTATAAAGGTTCTCAATTGATATTGACTTAAAATTACGGTAGCTATACGAAGTTAACTTTGTATTACCCAACATACTCGCCCATTATTTATTCTTGTTTGTTTGTGACTTTCAAAATAGCCCTAACTCTAACTTGTCCAACCACTAAAAGTTTGAACCAAGCCGAACCAGAGCCTTGCTCGTAACTAAACTGTGTCGTTTGTGGTGTAACTCGCAACATTTGTTACACAATCGAGATTTAAAACTTCAAGTACGAAAGAGGAGCGGCTCTTGTTTTGCAGTTTGTGGTTATTACTATATTTGTAATAATCATAATGCTAAATATCTTGCTTGTTGTTGCATAAAAGAAAATCGTATTCAATCGTGTCACTTGACGCGGACATAGATTTTGATGAAAATATTTGTTAAGTCAGATAAGCAGGAAAAATATAGTCAAGTTTTTTTTAATTTTTGACTACTTTTTTCACATAGTAGTATTCTCATCATCAGCCAATCAAGTTATAATTAGTAAGGTCGAATTTAGTAGGTTCTGAAATATAGTAAATTTTTGACACTAGTTGGCCTAAGTTACCAGCTTTCTAAATATACTATACATCACTTAAAACCCTTAGATTTCATTTCTTTGGTTATTCCAATTCTTAATATTGAACTTTGCTTCCATTTTGATTTTTATTTTTTGATGATATATTACTTGATAACATACTCATAAGATTGCTGCTTAGAGGAGTTATCAGATAAGGAACTATTAATAAAATTTTTGTAAATATGCTCAGCAAATTATTGTCTCGAAAATAGTTATCAAAAATTTATTAACGTACGTAAACATAAGTCATGATAAATAAGTAAATGGTTATAAATATATAATGAATACTTCTAACAACTCTGGATTTTCTCATCTCATTAATTTCACCTGACGCTTCGTTTTATCCACTGTTTAATTATTAATCACTCCAGCAAAGCAGCCCGTCAAATCCACAAGAAAATTATCTTATCCACCTCCATAATTACACCGCACAGTATCCCTAGGGGTATTCTGACATTTATCCTCAATGTAGTGGTCTAAGCTTACCATTTGCCTTATGAGATTCACCAACGCAGTCATGCAACTGCCAACGACCTTATCGAGATGTAGACAAGGGACATTTCTCTTTGTTTGTTAATGGGACAGTTTTGTAAAACTTTATCCGCTTTTCTCATGTTTGTATTCAGTACACTGTCCCTTTCTTTCTTGCGTCCTTTATGTTATCCTAAAAGAAAATTAATTAAGTGCTATTGTTCCCTTTGAGTGCCGTTTTGTACGCATCTGTGTGAGGTTTTTTGTTTTTTCCTTTGTTATGAGAGGCTTGCTTCTAAACGGGGATTAGTTGTTATTTTTGTTGGTTATAATTATTTTCTCCTTTTAAGCAGATCTACTCGTTTGTAGTAGGTTTCTTTGAATTATCCGTAATTGGCGTAATCTGTTTAATGGTTTAGATAGTTTGCCATAACAATTGATACCAAACTACCTACCTTGAATTTGTGATGTAAACAAAATCAGAAAATCCGACGCCATGATTGTGACATAACGTAAATTAAGCTCTTTAAAAATACTTCACATAACAATTTTGCCGAAAATTGTTCTGCGTTTATTGTGTACTCTATTTTTTTCCTTTATTCCGGGAATTTATTATTTAAGCGTGCGTTCACTAACCTAAATTCCAGGCGCGACACGCGGCATGATTGGATGACACAGCATTTTTCCCCACTGTCATTCTGCATACTCCAATTTAGCCACATTTCCCACATTTCGCCGTTTCAGTGAGAGGAAAAACATGTGTTGCTGAATAAGCAGAATGAAATAACAATAAGCTTTACCATTTTCTGTTGGTTCCACTGTTGTTATTATAGGAATTGGGCAGCAAAACTAAAGAAATTGATTCTAAGGCATTACTTTGGAATTATTATGAAAATAAAATACTTAACTTTTTATAATATCTTGATATTATGAAATTTATTATGGATTTATTATGGAAATTTCCTATGTATTTAAGTATTTATCTATATCTATTTGTTATATGTATCGTCGCCTAGTACCCACAAAACAAGGCATTGAGCTTACCGTGGGGCTAAGTTGATTTGTGTAAGATTGACCCATACTATTTATTTATTTATATAAATGATAAATGAAAGTTATGGGACAGGCTCACCCAAATCTACCTAGAGTTCAGTAAAGTTTTATGTTTCGGGTACTTGACGACAATAATCAAATGTTGGTAAAACGCTAGACAGAAAGTAACATCATATTAAAAAAAATGTTTCCAGATCGGTTTTATTTTTAACGATGCAATCTGGCCTAGCAACATGCTATGTAAGTCAAGCACTTGGCATTAAAAGTAAGAGCGGAACTGGCTTTAGTTGGAGCTAAAATAACACAGGTAGTTGAATACGGCCAATAGCTTTTAAGGAATTCTTTTCTAAAACTTGATCTTTACATAGTTTCGGTAGGTAGTTAGAGTCGTCGATCTTGAAGGTATTTTATTGTAAGAGTAACAAATAAAAAAAATCAAGACTTATAGTTTGTTAAGTGCTATTATGTACTTATAATGGAACGAGATCACAATATAGTTTGTTCCTTCCAACGCATAGCTTCATCCTCAATGACGGCTCATACTATAGAGCTGAGCAGCCATTAAAACTTTCATTTACTTGTTACGAGTTCAGGATTTAGTTATTTAATGAAATTATTTATCAAAGAGACCGGAATTATAAGTAAAACAATAGAATATACATTTTTATTTTTACAGTAAGTACCTAAAATAAATATACCTTACGACTAAAGGCAGCTCACGAGCAGCAAACAAGCAACCCACACAAGGGTTTCCGTCCACCTTTTCATTACGAAACCCTAAAAAAGGGCGCACTTCTGGTGATAATCACGCCTCGGGCCAACCGATAACCCTTACGCCGCCGGGCGTTCGGAAATCTTATGAGCACGGCTGCTCGGACCCGAGGGAGCGTTCGGAAACGTGAATAAGTTATAAGGGGCAGCGGGAGTGTTAATTGAATAAAGTTGTTTTTCTGGGTTTGTCGCTCGTAATACTTTTCCTCATTTGTTTTCAACTAAATTGTTTATGACTTATTAACGAATTAGTGAATAAGAAATACATATTACGGTAAATAATATAATAATAATATTAATTCGCTACGGGGTTGTGGTTGGATCAAGGGTCAGATACAGAAGGCGGTAATCCTGGACACGGCGCGCAGAGTCCGAAGGTTCCTCTCTCTGCGGCCCTAACCACTGGCAGCCTGGGCCTTGCTCCGTTGCCGGCGGCACCCTAGGTTAGGTTTTTTATAATGTTTTTATTGTTTTTGTATTTTACTATTCTAAAAATATTATAAAAGAACCTAACCTAAGACAGAAAAGAAATATGAAATAATATTAATATGTTAGCCTAAATATATACGTGGGCATGGGCATAGGCCTCCTCTCATACACGAGAGGGATATAAATAGTTTATTCGTAAAAACTGTATGTGTAAAACATGAAAAAATAAAAGGAAAGAAGACATAAAACGAGAAAGTGCCACGAAATGGTCTCATTTCGATATAGCTAGTTCCCACGCTGGCCCAAAGTTGGTTGGGGACTTCACATACACCTTTGAATTTCTCCGCGGGTGTTTGCAGATGCGGATGCAGGTGGATGTAGTACGGTAAATATTAAAGTAAATAAATAAATTTCATTGAGGTTATATCTACCCATAACTACATTTTATGTTTTAAAAAAACTGTCTAAAACCCGATCTGAGTCCCACAAAAGGCTATCAAGCCGTTTATCACTTGCACCGCTATAGGAACCTAGCGGCTCCGACCGAACCTCACCCGGTTTTATAGTCCTCCGAGGAAGTTTATATTCATGGTACCTTTTGAATTTTTTAACGGCAACTCGACCCAGTGCGGTCTTGTGAGAAGAGTAAGGCTCTGTAAATTTCTAGATTTCGAAGTGTTAGATAATTTGCGAAAATTTAGTATTGTTCCGGGTCTGTATAGAGTACACAAAGATATCTGTAAATTGTACAATATTGAAGTGTCATTCGTCATTTATTATGAGCGCAATAATTCTTTGTTTGATCGTTTGAGCGTTAACACATATTACGTATAAATTCTGAATATATTTATAAGGTACTAGTATATGTTACAAACTGACATCTAAAGGTTTTACCATTCATTTATTCATCATCATCATCCTAGCGTTTATCCCGGTTTGGGGTCCGCTTGACAACCTAATCCCATGAATTGGCGTAGGCACTAGTTTTTACGAAAGCGACTGTCATCTGACCTTCCAACCCGGAGGGGAAACTAGGCCTTTTTATTATTATGACATATTAGTCGTTATACACAAACAATGAAGTACCAATTAGAATAGAGCGGAAAGTGTTACATTACGAGTACTTCACGAGTTCTGAGATACAAAATATCGGTCACTTTGAGGTTACTTTAGTACCTACATAGTTTACATAAACTACTCGACTAAAACTAGTCCACTCATAAACATTTTTATTAATCGTTATTAAAAGTGTGAAATAAAATATCACGCATTTATGGAACGCAATAAATACTAGCCGGAAATCATATGTACGACTGTACGTAATTATTTTTAAATGCCATAGCGAAATAAACCATTTGATATAAACATGAATTTAAAGGCTCATAGATTTAGCCATTTAAAGAGCTTATCAATATATATCAAAAATTAACATCTGATTTTAACTGCTCGTTTTAATTAACTCTCAATTAATTGAAATTTAGTTAGTTCCCCAGAGTAAAAAAAATTTCTTTCAGAATTATGTTTTAAATGAGCCCGAATGGATTCTCAGTGAAACGTATTTTTTTTATTTACATTTTAGATTAGCAACAGAACTCCTCTAAGTCAAAATGTATTTTTATAGACTGTGGTGTCTGTGGTGTAAGGCTATAAAACCAAAGAGCCTCCCCTATGTAAACCATAAACTGTAACTTTAAAGCACCCCTTGCACAGCCTTTTGAATTTTTAACCATCCGCCCTTTTAGCCATGAGTAAAATGAAAAGTCTGCTTGATTGCACAAAGAAATGGTTTTGCCAGTTTATTTGTAATGTTTGCAGATGCCAGAGGAACCGGTTAATTTGGTCTGTTGTGTGTAAACAGAGACTAATTTTAACACTGCAAAATTCTCTCCAGTCGCGAGATATTTTTGATTAAAATTGGAAATCAAATAATGTTTCCAAATTACCTAGTAATAAATATTGTATTTTTTATTTATTCTAAATGCTGTAACGTTTAACATGATTTTGATAAAATATGCCTAAGAAACGTCGTAAGAAACCTGCCTTTGAATAAAAGTCAACGCATTCAAATCAGTCTATGTTGGCAGAGTTCTTTTCGCGTCGGAGGTTAAGAAATACAAACATACTTATAGCTTGTGGACCAGGTAGTATGGGAGTCTTTATATTTTTGTCTGAAAGTATTTGTACATGCTTTATTTTGTAGATTTCGTGCTCTGAAACGTTCAATTTGACCTAAAATTTATAAAGGAAATTGTGCTTAAATTATCTCCCCCTTCTCCATTCCCACCCCTCCCATATTCTCTACATATTTTTTTTGATTGATCAATTATCGCCCTACAAGTTGCGGAAAGTTCTGAGACTTCTGAGATAGTTGGAAACGTTGCCAGAAAAGGAAAGTTTCAATCCCTATACAAAATTGTGAGAAGTGTCCGAAGCATGGCCAGATTTGACCCAGTATATAACCTTGTTTACCCTAAGACCGTACGTTGTCTCCAATTACCTAGAAAAACACTGGCCGTCTCTAGTAACGTCGTTAGATTACGTCCTAACCTTGCCATGAAACCTGTTTGCTACAAAAGCTGAGCAAGATTTCTTTTTCCTCGGCCCTTTCTGATTTAAGACATCCCTTTGTTGAGTGCTGAAACAATTGTCTCTGTCCTGCTAAAGTGTATTTATCTAAGATATTTAATGAAGTGGTAGACAGAAACATTACCACGCCAAGCCTTAATGTATTTATTGATTACATTAAAAACCATTTTTAGGGTTCCGTACCCAAAGCAAAGGGTAAAACGGGACCCTATTGAGAGTAAGACTCCGCTGTCCTTCTGTCCGTCTGTCTGTTTATCTGTCTTTCTGTCTGTCCGTCTGTCACCAGGTTGTATCTTTTCACAGTTGATGTGTTTCTGTTGCCGCTATATCAACAAATACTAAAAACCAGAATAAAATAAATATTTAAGGGGGCTCCCATACAACAGCCATGATTTTTTAACCGTTTTTATTAATAATGGTACGAGACCTTTCGTGCGCGAGTCCTGACTCACACTTGGTCGGTTTTTTATAATATTTAAAAGTAGAAAAAGAAAAAGATTATTAATTTAGCTGCGTGTTTTAGTTCTTACTTTAGAACTTGTAATGTATGAGCTCCCATATAACCCACGACACATCTCTTTCCGAACAAACTCTACCATAGAGTACCGTAACTGCTACAACTTTGCCTACGATGCTCAACTTTGCCCGGATTGAAAAACAGTGATTATTTTTTTCTACCAAATATGTATTTTATTCCTCATAATTGCCGCCTTTCTCCCATCTCAGAAAAATATATAAATAGCTGTTTTGTGAAGAATACCATGTTTTTCAAGCCAAAGTTGAGGCATCGTAGGCAATGTTATAGCATTTGACGGTAATATATGTTGTTTACAATTTTTTTTTCTACTTTTGAGAACCTAAGAGTACGAGGTATACTTAGGAGAGGAACCTCTGACGCATTTTGATTAGTGGGTCCGAATTTCACGTGCCAAGCTTTTCGCAGAAGCTTCATTTGGCCAAATTTCATTTCCCATTTTTACATAATTCAACAACCCAACCTAACCCAACATAGTCGGTAATTTTCATTTCCCAACTATGGGTTGGGAAATGAAATGGTTGCGAAATAATTATTTGGTAAAAGTTGTTCGGCCAAATGAAAATTCTGCGAAAGGTTGGTTAACAAGTGAAATTCGGCAATACAATTTTTGGCGAAAAGACAGGATACCTGATGGTTATTGGACGCACCATAGACCTCATAAATTAGTGGCTGTGAGCACCGCGTTGTTTGTTTCATTTTTTCTGAACCTGCTCCATCAGTCTCGTAATTATATTATAATTTAAGATGATTAAATGAATATACTGAAAAGGAAAACAGCAGGCACTCACTTGCACAAGCAAATGTAAGAACGACAATTATCACATCTTAATCCTAATATATTACATCAGGTATTTTATAATTTAACTAAGATTTTACTTGTAATTAGTCATGCCTCTCCTACAGTGTGAAATATGTAGTGCACATTGGAGGTTATAAAAAGAAAAACACGATACGGTTAGTTTTAAATCATGGGCATTAAAGAAGTCAATTTTTATTTCCAAAAACTTGACACTGCACTGCAGTACGTATAGGTATATAGTGTTATCTAAAATTTTACACTAAACAATAACAACAACATATAATTATTCAATAACACTCATTTGACAATAAAAGTTCGATTAAATTTACGAAATTATGTATTAAAAGTAATCACAAACAATTATCAACCTACCAATTATTCAGGTATATACAGAATTCTTTGAACGTCGGTGTTAAAATGTGAAAACCGTTTAGAACTTAACGGGCATATTCTAATTTGTGTCAATAAAACCAACCTCATATAAATTCGTAAGCTTAAAGCTAACTTACCAGTTTTTCCACGTGGGGCGTCAACAAAAAGTGTCCACAACACACACACCAGCAAAGGTCACAGAACACTTGTAGTCATACACGAAATTTGAAATTTCGCGGGCTGAGCCTCAGGCGGGGTCTTGAATCGTGTCAAGGTTGCTACGACAAGCGCTACGGCGTAGACGTCCGCTCCGGTGCTCGTCTCCCGTACGAGAGGCTCACGTTGCTACGAGCTACGCGGGGAGATCCGTGGCCAATCGAAGTGAGGCTGCGCTGTAAGGATGCGTACTCTACATAGGTATTCGGATTTTGATACTAGGAAATATTTGTAATAACAAACGCAACAACGAACGACCTAATCAAAAATCCTAGACATATGTGAAGAAAATCCTAATAAAAGTTATAGTGAGTGCCCAGATAAAACAACAGTTGGTACTTATCTAAAACCCATCGCATATAGCATACAAAATCTTTACAGACTAGACGGAATCCTGTAAATAATCCGATTTGCAGTTGCATGCGAAAATATCTAAAAAAAATAGCTTACGACACGTTTAATCAACCACAATGCATAGCATTTTACAAAAATGTATGGGTCACATTAATCTCGGTGTAGGTATCGCATGATGGAAATTATTGGATTTATACCACGCCTCCGATTGGTTTGTAATAGTGGTATCCTGGATGGCTTTATGTGAGTGCGTCACGACTAAAGTTTGATAGTAGGGGAAATTTGGAAATACAGTCTACAACTTTCAAAACCTATGTACTTACCTAATTCATATGTATTTACTTTATTTGAACACACTTGTCATTTACCTATCTAATTATTTACGTTCTCCATTCAGTTACTCTAAGTTTAGCTGGGAGAGATCCCTTTTAGGAATAAGTTCTCCTTTGTACCTACATATCATAAAATTGTTTTACATTTTTTTGTACAATAAATTGTTACTACTACTACTACTACTAAAAATAATTTATTTAATGGTACATCAACCAAATGAAATATATTATCATTATTTCTATTAAAAAAACGTGGCATTTCTTAAATAGAGCCACTTTCCATTGAAAACGAACATAGACGTACAGAAATGAGATAACAAGCAAAGTTGGGCAATGTTATGCGCGTGCTAGAGCGAGACGACACAATTAGCTCGAGCTTCTGTTGCGAGACGGCTATACCCTAGAGCAGGAAAAATGATGAGGGCAAAGTTTCTTCTGTGAATTATTGAAATGAATAATGTTTTATTTTGCTAATTGACTTCGTCTGTAGGCTTTATGTATTTTATAATTATTTTACATTCAAAATACATAATTTAGCTTTTCAAGGTTCACTTGAAAACGTCTTTTCAGTTATAAAAAATATTATTGTGATTATTGAATATTATTTCCTACTATGATTGGCTGATAAAAATGTTTTAAACACTTAAGCTTTCATCCAAAAAAATTAACACTTTACGAATATGTTTAATAGTTATTTGAAAATACAGGATTTAACAAAAATACGGGCATAAATTGGTATCGTATCGTGACTGAAAAAAATGTATGGGTCAAGTGGTCTTAGGCCAATGCTCCATACAAAAGCATTGTTTTTCACGCAGATTTTTTTTCTTAGCTTTCATAATTAAAATACGATACTAATTATACCCTAAAAAGGCTTACATGCATTTTAGTTACACCTTCTATAATAAAATATAATAAACTAGCGACCCGCCCCGGTTTCGCACGGGTGCAGTTATACATTGTATAAACCTTCCTCTTGAATCACTCTATCTATTAAAAAAAACCGCATCAAAATCCGTTGCGTGGTTTTAAAGATCTAAGCATACATAGGGACAGACAGCAGGAAGCGACTTTGTTTTATACTATGTAGTGATTAAACATCTATTTTGTTCACTTGATAAAGTGAATCTTTGTAGTAATAAAGGGAAAATTATTGGTTATTATGTAACCCCTTTAGCAGTTTTGAAATGAAGAGTTAATATCGTGCCCAGCAATATTCTGTATTTAAATGACTTTGTATTGTACCCTAAAACAATAACCATTAAAATATTTTTAAATGTATTACCTGTCTTAACTGAATTGCGATGAAGGTAATACAATTTTAAGGTTCTTAATTTTGTGAACCTAGCTTATAATTTAATTTTCTTTCCAACTGATGCAAAAAAAAATTTTAATTTTAGAAGTTTAGTCTTTTGAAGGGTCGTTACCTTGAAAATGAAAAAAAAATCTGTGCTTATTAGAAATTGAGAAAGAGTGTGGACCTCCTAGTAAGTATGGGAATACTTGTGTCAGCCTTATATTTCTACTTAAAATATATCAGAACAGAACTAATATTTCATAGCAGATTATTCCTCTAATATTAATATTTTAATCTTAGGTATACACAATTACAGCGATGTACATAGCTATCGAAAACTTGATCCCGTGAAAAATGTAATATCGTCGGTTGCTATACACAACTACTTACCTATACCTACAAATGTAGGTAGGGATGTATAGTTATAAACCCCGTGTTTATTACTATACTACGTATACACTTGTAAATTATCCTTATCTCCGGTAGTTTTGTTACACATCTCTCTTCTTCCTAGCGTTTATCCCGGCTTGGGGTCCGCTTGACAACCTAATCCCATGAATTGGCATAGACACTAGTTTTTACGAAAGCGACTGCCATCAGACCTTCCAACCCAGAGGGGAAACTAGGCCTTTTTGGGATTAGGTCCGGTTTCCTTACGATGTTTTCCTTCACCGAAAAGCGACTGGTAAATATCAAATGATATTCCGTACATAAGTTCCGAAAAACTCAGTGGTACTACGAGCCGGGGTTTGAACCCGAGACCTCCGGATTGAAAGTCGGACGTCTTACCGCAAGGCTACCAGCGCTTGGTAGTTTTGTTACACATGATCACAAAATTAAACGATATTTCGTATATACAAGTAGATTCGAAAAAACTTACTCAAAAATAAATGACATTGCGACTTCTAGATTGACAGACATTTCAGGCATTTGTTTACATCATAAGACAAGCAATGATGAATACGGTATAGTTACTCGTAATTATATAAATCTAGGTATTGCGCTTGTACAGTCGACATCAAAGATAATAAATATATTTACACTTTTGCACCTTGATCCTTTGTAATAAGGTCTAACACTGTAAACATATCTTTGACGGCGACTGTACGTGCTTAAATAAAAAAAGTAATGGCAAATATTCCATTGGTTAGAGCATATAATAGTCCTCCTCTATTAACTCCGTTAAGGGAGAGCCTAAACATAGAGTTCTGGGCGAAACAAACAAAAGAGAAACAAGTGGCAACCCTAACTACACTGCTCAAATACATCAGAAAACATCTGCAATAGACAGCTGCTAATACGCTGGGGCCCGAAATAGATTAATTATGCGAAAAGTATTGTAGCAGATACTCCACTACTAGTGAAGTTTGTTATTAAATAAATAAATAAACTGTGAAAACATTGAAAAAATAATCAACCCAGTAGGACTTGAACCTGTATCGATACGCCTTATCGGGGCTCGATCGCTTTACTACTACTAGTAGTCCGCTCGAACTGAGAACTCGCTCGCGATTTCGTTGCAAACGAGCTGACCAATATAACAAGACCCATATGATGACTTTTTCGAGCCTACTAGCTCCATGACAGGGATCGATCCTGCTTTTATACGAAATCTCAAATTAGGTGCTACAACCCAATCAAATTTCATGAAGATCAGAAAAACGTCACTAAAGATATCGTCGAACAAACTCTCAAAATCAAAAAGCCATCAAAGTGCCGAGACGTCCCAGTAGCCAGAAGTTGTTTGTAAGAACTCGCTTCGCTTACGCTCCGCTCGTTCGATAAAATAATTTTCATTATATATTAGACCTTAACGCCAATTGAAAAATGGGCATTAAATTCAATGATTCTAACGACAGTTTGAACAAGTAATTGCGTGTGCTAATCCCACAATCGAAGCAAAATTTAATTACATTCTGAAATTCGTCGAAGTATATTACATTATGAAACGTATCAGAAATAAATGGGTATACTTACATAGCAGGTAATCGTGCATAATACGTTTAACGAATCAAAATTTGGGTATCTTTCACTTCGTCCATACAATAAGGTTTAAAGGGTTACTTATAACACTAGATATAATTATTTTTAGGTCATATCGCTCTGTTTTTATCGTGCAAATACCTAGTTGTATTTTTTTAAAGCAGCTGTGGAATTGAAAATAATAATATACCACGACGGTGGCATACAAGCATACGGCCTGTCTGGTGGTAAGCAGCTAGTGTAGCCTATGGACGCCTGCAACTGCAGAGATGTCTCATGCGCGTTGCCGATTCTTAAAAAAGGAGGATAACGGCTACGGCTAAAAAAAATTGAGGTTCCCTCGTCGTCAACACACCGGGTCCTATTTGAGATCTTTTTTTATACACATTAACACGTATTTATTAAAGGAAAGATATTTATCCTTATTTTGTTTTTCGTAATCTGGGCCCAGATGGAATTACTTACCGGCAGCCTTGCCGATTCTCAGTTGTTTTTACCAGCCACGAATGACATTCGTGGGATGTACGGTCGACGTCAAAAATATGTTTACACTTTTGCACCTTACTCCTTTGTAATAAGGTCCAAAAGTGTAAACATATTTTTGACGTCGGCTGTACTTGACGTCCGGTTTTGATCAGAAGTGACAACCCTAGTTTCAACTAACAATCAAGTTATACAAATTATTATTGGCATCTTTAAAGGTTACCATTAATTATGTATGTGATATACTCAAAGATATTTATGTTTAATAAAAGTTTTTTTTTTATATTGGATTGACATTTATCTTTTCTTTACTCTCTGAGTATTTATTTATCGTATGGCATTACAAGTCACTGGATAGGTATTTTGTGTTCTTTAAATCCAGTGAGCACTGCTAGGTCCTACAGGACAGTGCAGTTGCCAAGTCGTTGCTCTTTTCGCACCACCCGGGGATCACGTGTAGGGTTATCTAAGGTATTTCCTACGGACGTAGAGCAACAGTGATCCCCACTCTCTGAGTACAGAATGAAGACAAGTATAAGTAGGGTAGTACGGCACATTTTTATGGATAACATTATATTTGAGGTAGCCTGCCTTAGTATCTTTCTATAAGTAGTTAAATATTAAGTATTGACATTCAGTGACATTCTGAATCATGGTTTTACTAAAGATGAGGTTGCGCCAAGGCCTAATTCAAAAGTTTCAATCGTGTCCTGGGTTGCGTTCATTTGCAAATATGAAACAGTGTTTTTAATTTGTATTTGTTTGTGATACTTATAATACTTATTTTGCAAATATGGCTGTATAAATATTTTATGTGGAAAAACTTATGACCAACAGGATACAGTCGCCATCAGATATATCGGAGCGGCCAAGGTGGTCATAAATATCTGAACAACGCTTCTATTGTCAAGGCGCTTAAGTCCAGATATTTTTGAGTACCTTGGCCGCTCCGATATATTTGATGGTGACTGTACGATAGACCGCGTATATTCGACTCATAAGTTAGTTGTCATCGCAGCCAGCCAGCAAGTTTGTTATAAATTCGTAACACAAATGAACTAGCGGTTAAAACGCAAGAATTCACAAGAAATATTCACCCTTAAGTGGCTCGATCGGTAATAGCTCTTGCGATCTTCAAACACCGATTGATCCACTTATTACTTCGTGTACAGGTGTAAATCAAATACCGTACGGGCGAACCTTTTAACGATGGATAGCATAGGACATAGGAAGTATATTTAGATAACTTTTTGTTAGAATTACAATCAAAAATTTAAACATACAAAATAATTCAGCCTGTAATGTAATGAAACTAATGCAACACACGCAGGTGTAAAACGCTAGTTGACAGTTGACAGACAATATTTACTTCAAAAATGTTTGCTGTTCTGCTCGGTAAAGTTTCAAAAAAATAATTGGGTCATAATTGAGTGTCACTTTAAAAAAAACCTTTTAACATGACAAAACTGACAGTCGCTAGTGAGACTACTATGATAACTTTTGTGACAGCCGAAATCACTATGTTCATAATTATTCATAAAAGAGTGATATCCACTTACGTCAAAAACAATACAAAACTCTAGCGAAACCTACTATTGATTTATCAGTTAGGTGGTGACGTGTGGAAAGATGGATATCACTCTATCCAGTAGCGATTCTTCTGTGATATCCACGTATCACAGTTTGGCATGTCGAATCTCCTATATGAAATCCTATATCTGGTTTAATTCTTTGCTGGTATTGAACGTCTACCGTTTTATGACCGCTATGAAAACCAACCCGTGAGACAACCATACCCGGTTCTCTACCCAGCGTAATAAAATCCGAAGATAGATACCTAAACTAAAAATATATATTTTAAGAGGACTTAGGTATAGGGGCATAAGTTCAATCTGACTTAGAGGCTCGACCGGTATCAGTCATACTTTTTTTTTTCCTAAAAGTGTTTGAACAAATTCTTCAGAATATTCCAGAGGCATTATAATAGTGTCCTACCTAAACCCATTTCATACAACTAAGATACACAATGAGCGAAAAGAACAAAGGACCGTCAAATAGAGAAAGGAATGCATAATCAAATCAAGTTGCTTTCACGTTTCGAGTCTATTCCGCACCAGCATATTTTTTGCAGTTACAATTTAATAAATTAAGTCTTATTATGTCCCGACAAGAGCTATTGCAAGTGCGTCATTATATAAGTTTGCGTGTATGACGAAACAATGGGCCCGTCGGTTTTACGAGGGCGATGTTAATGCTAATATTGAGGGCCCGGAAGTTACGCTTATCTTCTTCCTACTAATTTTTTAATTATTTACTGAATAGACCTTTACATGGGTTACAGATGCGAGATTACTAAAAGCACGAGATGAATGCAAACTGCTAATAAATTTAATAAATGTCTGGTAAAAGACCGATGCGCAATTGTTTGCAGGGTGTAAGTTGCAGCTACATGTATACTCGTAGGTGAGATGGTACCTTGATCGATCTGTTAATTCCTTAAAGAAACGCCCATAAGTTTAGTACCCAAAACTACATCAGGGGCAAGTTTGGCTTATGGGTAAGTGCTCTGTTTCTATCATTATGTGCCCCCGAATCCCGAATATAAACAGGCTCGGGAGTAACGATGACGCAAGAGACCCTGAAGGAAACCACGATTAAGAAGCACCGAAGAAAGAACCGTAGTATGCCGTATCGGATGTCGTGAAAAAATTCTTTATTAATTTTGAGTAAAAAATGCCTCTTACAATAGCATCACATTATGTATTTCTGATATCGCTAATGCCATTATAGATGTTTATTTTGATTTAATTTTTTCTTGCTCAAGTTCACTACCTAGTCATTGTAAATAGAGGTAGGTTTGAATATTTACATAATATATACTTACAATAAAAACGTTGAATTTTTTTACCTGTCTTATACAGATTCATTCAAGGAGGATTAAAACCCACACATTATAAAATAAATAGTGTTTTTTTAGTAGCGTTTGGAGTACCATTTCTGACGATATTCTGAGTTCTAGTGATTCTGTATGGGTCCCATAGACAAACTGATACATACTTATCTAACCAAAACGCTATTCAAAGCGCCCGTTACTTCCCGTGATATCTTCATCGAAAACATCACCCTGAATTTCAATTTCTTTCCCTCCTGCTCACACACAGCTAGATTGTAGTAGACAAATTGATACCAAGGGCCGAAATGGAGCCCAAACCGTCCTTCCGACCATCTAATCTTAAATCGCGAGACCTGTGAATGTCTTCTCAGGCAATTTCGACACTCATTGTCCAGGAAGTTGGTGGATTAAAATCAGTTTGCCCTTACCTAGTCGTGTGGGAATCTATGTCAAGGATTTTGGTAGCAATATTTCAATAGTAAGACACCTAATTAATATATGTTTATTGCAGGGGTTTGGGAGAGGTTTGTGTTCATTGTATGCACACGGAAAAAAGCTTCCGGGATATTCTCAATCCAAGACATTATTATTTTCTTGAAAATATTTCATCGTGACAAGTATTTATTTCCTTTACCAAAAATATGATTCTTCGCTTAATAAAACCACGTTTTCTTAAAACAGAAATACAAAAATGTATTGTTTCAAAAGTATATTGAGTAAATAAGAGAGATTGTACTTTAATCAAACAAGTATTATCTTAGGTAAAAGAAAACTAGAAAATCTGTAAGAATATATTCGCTTCGTTATATTTAAAATATAATTTTATTTTCGTTAAAGGAAATAAATGCTTGTCACGAGAAAATATTTTCAACATAATATAATAATGTCTGAGATTGAGAATATCCCGGAAGCTTTTTTTCCGTGCACGCTGGCGTTTCTGAACAACAGCGTGTATACGTGGCATTCTATTTTGTATGATCCCGCCAGCGTCTGTTGTCAGTGTAAAAAGTATATTTCTTGCTAAATAGGTACAGTAGTAAAATAAATGGATAATACACGCTTTAATAGGTACACTGCAACCTCTCGGCTTCAGACACATTAAATGGATAGCGCGAAATTATTCATCGCGTTTATAAATTAAAGTTATCCCGCGTTATTTCTCACGCGCACATCTGCCGCTCAACGCAGATGAGGCTGCGGCTTTGGAAAAATAACCAAGCGCTTCGAGCATTAGATGTATCAAAATGATATCAAAACAATTGGTTTCGTGCGCTTACACGCTCTATGTTTTATAAGTTATAATTTATTACATAAATGAGTATATAGTACCTAAAATAAAACAATAATTACTTACGTCAATTTTATACATTTATAAAATTTCAGTTAAAAACAGATTAAAACTACGGGTTTGCTAATAGAATTGTTAGAAGCCAGGAAAGAGAAGATCGGCAGCAACAACAGATCGGCTCGATAGTGGTACTAAGCTGTTTTATTTTCAATTGGATTACATTAATTGAAGGGGTGTTTACAAAAACAACATAACTGACTACACTGGTTGACACCTGAAACGATTAACAATGTTCTTAAGAAAGTATCAACCGCTCTAAGCAGTTATGTTGTTTGTGTAAACATCCCTTCAATTGATCTAATCTAATACGATCAATGACTACTATTATAAGTAGGTAAGTTAAAATAGGCTTGCAAGATTTTACAACTTCGTTACAAGAAGTTTAAAAATCCTTGTTTAAAACTGAAAGACTAAAGAAAACATGAATCGCTTGTATTTTATTTAAGAGTCCGGTAAACGTTGTTTCGATTTCGCTCAACTTTTTGATGATATTTTGCAGTAACTAGACATCACTCCTATTATTTTGTATATGACACCGTAAAATTGTAAATACCGTTAGTTTATAATCTAACTAGCGAGATTGTAAACTATCGAAAGATTGTGAACTGTAACGTACTGCTTACAATTTAACGGAAAATTTTTCGTTAGATTACAAAGTATCGAATAGGAACCGTTATATTGTCAAACGTGAAGCCCCTCGCACGCTGATTGGGCGGTTTCCAGAGCCTAGATAGGTGCGACGACGAGCGAAGCGAGGAGGAGTCTGTTAGGTCAACCGCGACCAAACAACGAAGCAAGAACTGACCGATGAAAGATCGTTTCTTTTTGAATGGAATAAATAGAACGATTTTTTTATTTTATATTTCATTTATAAATAATTTAACCTGTTTCGCAATTTTTGCTTGGAGAGATGAAAAGAATAAGGTTTTTATGATTAAAATTAAGTTATACTAGTACGTAAAATACATAAATACGTTGCAAAATGAGTCTCCTCTGGAATAAATGTAACAGTTTTTTTCATTTTCATATACATTTTTTAAGGGAGAGTATGTTTTGCTAGAGCAATTTTATGAAAAATTGTCGAAGTTTAGGTGATATTTTTGGAAAATTATTAAAGTATTTTACAAAAATAAATAAACAAAATTATTCTACACTTTATTATTTATTCAGATAATATAAAACATAGTAGAGACCATACCAAATAATATTTAAAAATCAAACGACAAGATTGCACGAATCAACGTCCTCACTAAACAAGCTCTGTAAAAATTGAGTTTTAGGGTATTCAATATTAATATATATAGACCAAAAGTACTTTTTTGCAATAACAAGACTTCAAACTATCTTATAAAATACGATTTATGCAAGTAATTACATTATTAGCGATTTTCGTTTTCAAATCGTTACTCTTAATTCTTCAAACCAATCCAAAATGTTTAGAGGAAGTTCGAAAGTTTTTGAAGGTTTAATAAAGTTCATTTAAAGCATTTTAGGAAATATTTAAGGCAATAGATTCAGCTGGAAATGCCAATTTGTAAGAACTTTATGGCAGTACAAACATTATTATTCAATACTAGCAGTTGCCCGCGGCTTCGCCCGCGTACATTATGATTCATGCAGATTTCTACTCTTGAATAAAAGTTTTTCCCCGCGACTTCCTTTGCGTAGAATTAGTAATTGACCCCCTTTTTACCCTCTTAGGGAATGACTTCTGGGATAACTATTATGTATCCATCCCCAAGAACTCAAACTATCTCTATACCAAATCATCTAAATAGGTTCAGCGGTTATCAATTCCCCATATAAACTTTCAACCCCCTTTACACCTCTTAAAGGGTTGATTTTCGGGATAAAACTATCCTATGTCGTTTTCCGAGACTCAAACTATCTCTATACTAAGTTTCATCTAAATCGGTTCAACTGAAAATAATTCTCTATAAAACTTCCAAACCCTTTGCTATGCACCCCCGTAAGCTTTGTTTTTCGGGATATATACAATTTTGCCCCTTCCCGGGACCCAAAGTATCTCCATACCAAGTTTCATCTAAATCGGTTCAACATTTAAAAATGCCCCATACAAACTTTTAACCCCCATTTCACCACTTTAAGTAACGATTTTAGGAAATTAAAAAAAAAACACGCAAGTACGGGTCTTACTTGCGCCTCAAAGGTTTCGTACGAACAACTTTTTTATTACATTTTTGAAAAAAGACGCTTTCAGCATGATTTCATGAGAATTAATAGGGCGGCTCAGTGCGAATCGGACACGTACCCCGATTTTTTTTGTCTTAAGTCGAACTGGTGCTTGACTGCACTCTTATTAGTTTTCCTGTAATTTATACGTAAATAAGTATTATATCTGTAATTTTTGCAAATTTTTCTGTCGAACAGTTTCCGATATTGATTAATTTACACCTTTTTTTAATAATTCAAAGTTATGTATGTTAAAATTATACTAATTACAGATCCTCACATTAAGCCCTTTTATTTGATACGCCACACAATAAAGTTATTTGTTTTTTGATTTCTCATTTACCTACCCACAAATCCCCCCCCCCCCCCCCCCCCCCTCCTTAATGTTTAAAATTCATAAATTGGCGTTACATGCCTGCCTTTGGGTCACTGACTTACAAACAAAGTCGCACCATAAGGGTTCCTTTTCTACCATTTTGGTACGAAACCCTTAAAACATCCTTTTCGCTTCCCGGGACTCTCTATACTAAGTTTAATCAAAATCGGTTCAGCTGTTAAAAATTCCCCATTCAAACCTCCAACGCCATTTCATCCCCTTAACCTTAGGGTTAATTTTCAAAATAAAAACTATTTATATGTCCGTTCTCGGGACTTAAATTATCTCTATACAAAGTTTCATCTAAATCGTTCACGTTTAAAAATTCCCCATGCAAACTTGCAACCCCCGTTTCACCCTTAACCTTTAGGGCTGGTTTTCGAGGTAAAAACAATTTTATGTTCCTTCTTGGGACTCAAACTATCTGTATGCTAATTAGCATTAAGTTTCATCTAAATCGGTCCAGGTGTTAAAAATTTCCTGATCAAAATTCCAATCCTTTTTTCCTTCAAGGGATGATTTTCGGAACGAAAACAACCCTTAGTCATTTGCAGGGATTCACACTTACTATATACCAAGTTTCGTCTAAATCGGTTCAACGCTTTAAAATTCCCTATAAAAACCTGCAACCCCCGTTTCACCCTGAACTTTTTTACCTTTAAGGGTAGTTTTCGCGAAAGAAAACTATTTTTTTTCCTCCCCGGGCCTCAAACTATCTGTATACCAAGTTTCATCTAAATCGGTTCAGCTGTGAAAAAATCCTATATAAACTACCAACCCTCTTTTCACCCCTTTACGGGTTAATTTTTTCAATGAAAATAACCCTTAGTCGTTTCCCGGGATTCAAACTATCTATTTTATCAAGTTTCATTTAAATCGGTTCAACGGTTAAAAATTTTCTATACAACCTTCCAATCCCCTTTTCACCCCCTTAAGGGCTGATTTTCGGTATAGAAACTACCCTATGTCCTTTCCCGGAGGTAAAATTATTTCTTTAACAATAATTTCGAAATTTATGCCATTTTTGTACTTAATTAACGTCCCAAAATACCATAAATCGACTCCCATATTGATATTTAGTAATTTCAACCCTATCGCACCCCAACAGGGGGATGATATTTCACGCCCGCCACGTTGTATCATAAAATCATTGGTGTTTTCGTGATCAGCGACCCGATAAACCATAGAAAAGATTTGTTGATTTTCAGACTTTGTCACCCCCATTTCCCCCTTTATGGGGTTGAATTTTCAAAAAACCTGAAACACGTGTTTACATACCTATTCGTTGTTAGGAATACTCCTGTGAAGTTTCAAAAAAAACAGTCTAACTAATCTTGTTTCCCTATACAAACTTTGGACCCCCATTTCACCCCCTGGGGGATGATATTTTACACCTGCCACGTTGTATAATAAAATGGTTGTTGTTTTCGTAATCAGCCACCCGATAAACCATAGAAACGATACCCATATTGATTTTCAGACTTTTTCATCCCCATTTCCCCCTTTAAGGAGTTGAATTTTCAAAAAACCTGAAACACGTGTTTACATATTTATTATTAGGATTACTCCTGTGAAGTTTCAAATAAAACGGTCTAACTAATCTTGTTTCCCTATACAAACTTTGGACCCCCATTTCACCCCCTGGGGAAGATATTTTACACCTGCCACGTTGTATAATAAAATGGTTGTTGTTTTCGTAATCAGCGACCCGATAAACCATAGAAACGATACCCATATTGATTTTCAGACTTTTTCACCCCCATTTCCCCCTTTAAGGAGTTGAATTTTCAAAAAAGCTGAAACACGTGTTTACTCATTTATTGTTAGAAATACTCCGGTGAAGTTTCAAATAAAATAGTCTAACTAATCTTGTTTCCCTATACAAACTTTGGACCCCCATTTCACCCCCTGGGGGATGATATTTTACACCTGCCACGTTGTATGATAATATGGTTGTTGTTTTCGTAATCAGCGACCCGATAAACCATAGGAACGATACCCATATTGATTTTCAGACTTTTTCACCCCCATGTCCCCCTTTAAGGAGTTAAATTTTCAAAAAAGCTGAAACATGTGTTTACTCATTTATTGTTAGGAATACTCCGGTGAAGTTTCAAATAAAATAGTCTAACAAATCTTGTTTCCCCATACAAACTTTGGACCCCCATTTAACCCCCTTACGAGGTGAATTTTGAAAAATCCTTTCTTAGTGCACCCCTAGACCTTATAAGGGACCTACATGCCAAATTTGGAAACTCTAGACCCAGCGGTTTAGGCTGTGCGTTGATATGTCAGTCAGTCAGTCAGTCAGTCAGTTTCTTCTTTTATATATTTAGATTTGTTGTGTATGTACATTGTACATACATAAGGTATTTAAAATAAATTCATTTTATTTCTACCGTTACTACAAATAAGATAAGTTTTTAACTAAATAAACAGGTTCTACCCGTTGATTATAGATTTCTAATTGAATTACATATTTGTTAATAAAACTACAAAAACGGATTTAGTGAGTAGGTAAATGAAATATCCTCAAACTTAGACTACTTGCAACTGCCACATATTCAAAATCAATGGTGACTTAGATTTGTAACTTCACTGACCTACGAATTTACAACTTCACTTAGCAACGTTAATAAGAAACTTTGTAATGAAAGACATGATACTGAGGCTATTTAATTACAAAAAGTGGCTAAGAGTGAATCTTTTGTAATGGAAATCCTTGGTGAAGTCCTAGGGGCGTTCAACTTTTCAGTGTAAACAGTACAGTTCTTGCTATTTACGTCTTTGGCAAAAGGGTTGTGATAATTAAAATTCAGGCGAGGTCAGACTCTGTTCGCGGCATATAAATCAGAGACAAGACAACGTGGCAGTCTCGACGAATCGATACTGGGATTACGTGCGTAAGCAATTTATGTCGCTTTAGTCGGATAACAGAATTTTCTCAATTGAATGTAGAACGTACGCTGTTTGAAGAAGGAGATTTTGAAGGAAAACAATCAGTACAATGCACCTGTGTCTCTTTCTCTCTAGTACTTTTTATTGAAAAGTTAGGTTATAAGGTATGGTCTGAAACTTCTGCAAGTAGCATGCTCACAGTTTATTTGAAGGTACTTTAGATATGTAGCTCAGTACTAAATTAAGTAGACGTTCCATAAAAAAAAGTTAAATTACGTCACGGGCAATGCTTAACCATATTTTAAAATGTGTAATATGTAAATGTGTAATATACTACATGACCTACTTACTAAGCCAGTGCTCGGAAATAGGACAATGTTAGTATAGGGATTAATTACACCTGAAACACCAGTCTATATTATTCTAGTCTATATTAGTCTATATTGTAAATATTTTTATCACATTTTATTGGTCAAAGAGAGCAACTATAGTATTTTGTGCAATAGTTACATAATAAGGGTTCTTAAGATTCGAGGGTCGAAGTTACAAAATGAGGCGAAGCCGAATTTTGTAAAAACAGACCCGAGAATTTTAAGACCTAATTATGTGCCGTTGCACACAATAGTTTTTCTACGAGTGCTTAAGCAAGCCGGTAAGAATTGAGTTCGACAAATGCCGTGCATAACCTGCTGCTTCATATAATTGAGTAACTTCGATCTCTTGGTGGATTGTGTCGGCGGGGCGCGCAATGCGGGGCCCGACAACAGTTTCACAATATTGTATGGAAATCCTTTCTGTGATTGTTATGGATGCTACAATATGCGACCATACAAGCTCTATCGGAAAGTATGCGCTAGTAGTTCCGCCAACACAATCTCAATTCAAGTCTTACAGTCGCCGAGTATAAAAATGGATATTTGACCAATCTTTGCGCGGAAAGTAAACAGAATTCTTGCTAGTGATTTGTACCTATATTTCATAAAAACTATCTTTGCGTTTTCTTGACTTAGTCGTGACCCGTGTAGGTTGTTAAGTATCATGAGTGAGAGAATATTGTATGTATTAGTATTTATTACATTATCACGTTTAATTTTTAGATTTCTTTGCCGACAATGTTTTGTTTTTTAAATACTCGTCGTATTCATCAGAGTTGTCTGTGTTGCGTCCAGAATTCCCTAAGTATTTAGCGTACATGTCTGCAAACTCCTTGTAGACTTCCGCTGCGTCTTGTTTGACTTCTTTATCATGGGAATCGTATTTGTGACCACAGTAACATTTGTGATCTTTCCCGCAGAACGCAGCCTTGCCTAGCTGTACACATTTCCTGATACACTCTCTGGCTACGTCAAGACTTGGGCAAAAGTGGGCTATTTGATGTCTTCGATTTGGATTTAATGGTTCAGGCACCATGATTACTGAAAAAAAATGTTTTAATTAGAATGTTGTTTAATCTCAAATCATATTAAAATTAAAATAGTTTTTTTTTGTTATATTTTTTATAAAATAGATACTACTTAACACAAAAACTATATTAAAATAAGGTACCTGACCGTACGTATACGTCTTCTTCACTTTCTGGAACAATTTGTGGAGATATGTTTATTTGAACATCGTTTTTCGTTACCATCGGAGCTTTCTCCTCTATTGTCAGACCTGCGAATTGAAAGTAGGAAGTATTTGAGCAAATTAACTTTTAGACTGACACTTATCACGTATATGGCGATACTAAAAAAAACCTGGAGTTACAAAAAAATCACGCTTTCAATCATATATTTCTTTTAATTTTAAGTCTCACACAGAGCATACCGTTTATTTTAACTTATAGAATAAAATAATACAGTATTAGTTAGCAAAGTCTTCGATTTAAGTTTAAATGTGTGTGTGATTGAGTCATACATGTAAATAGGTATTATCGGTTTTATTATGTAGGTACCTACCTACACTCGCCACCACTCCCGCTTGGCTGATAGTATCCACGACACTTTGATGGCAATAACACTCCCCTTGTTGACATACAACGGGGACGCCATGGCATACTTCTTTGCAGTACTTCAATCCTTCTTTAGAAGAACAATTCGAGTTGCGAAGGAAGGTCAGAAAATAATCCATGTCGACTGAAAATATTATGATTATACATGAATATTAAAAACATTTCTAGGATATTGCCAAGTCCATGTCGAAATAGCGATTATAAAGACGTTCGTTTCACTTCAGATACCTACTCAGAAAAGCCAATGCCTCAAGAAAAAAAAACAAAACGTTTCTATTTCATATCAATGCATGCACAGTCAGCAGCAAAATTAGCTAAGCGGTTAGGGTGTTCAAAATGTGTTGAGGGGGTGATTTTTGAGATTCGAGCGTTCAAATCTGACATTTAAAACTCTGAATAAAACGAGGAAATGATGTTTTAAAAATAACAGAGATAGCAATATAAAATCATCATTATTTATACTATTAATTTCATGCGTAAATAATGGCAAACAACTTTTGTGTGCGATTATATTCGAGCTTTAATTCGACCACTCGAAATTCAAAAATCGGCCCCCTGGACACGACTTTATTGTTAAGAGAATAAGAGCGTGTGTAGTTCATTTTGGATATCCTACCAGCTTAGCTACTTCTGCTGCTGACTGTACAACGCGTTTATTCATAAAATGAAGTGTAATTTTTGGTTGGTATATGCATGGCGTCTCATCTTTTACAGTTACTTCTGTGCGATATACTTGATGCGAATAGCTTGATGTTATATTATTGTCCACATAAAAAACAAATATTGACTTTTTAAATCATTATAAGTTATAAATAGTAGAGCGAAAGCCATCCCAATGCGCTCGATACCACACTCACTGATTATAAATGAGAAATACATATTTAAAATTTTAGGATAATTATATACTTCAATCATTTATTAATCAAATTTTCTATACATGTGCAGATATTTATGGACTCTGTCCTAGAGTATTAAATAGGGAACATGCACAAGCTGCACTAACACCATCTAACACCAAAGGTTCGCAAGGGAGTTTACGGAGGAAACCGCGCCGCGCCGCGCGCCGGCCGACCGCGACACCGCGCGCCCGGGGATTTCATACTAAGGTAATAATAATAACCGCAATGTATTAAACGCCGCCACTGCGGCAGGTATCTAAAATATTTAAATTATTAAAAATGATAAAAGTGTCTAATACATTGCGACAGTTAAATTATGTTTCATTAAATACATTACTTCGATGATCGTGTTTATTCAACAGAAAAATATAAATATCTTCATGCACATTCTTAGGAATATGACATAAGAGTGGTACGTATACTCCTACCTTCGTACTACTATGTAACGTAATAAAACTATTATTTAGTAAGCAGATAATCGATTAATTTTGTATAAAGCAGAACGTCTGCTAACGATACCACAATGTTTAGAAATAAAGGAAATGTAGAAAAAACCACTGCCTCAGTCCTTGTTTTTTTTCTAAACATTTTAGTAAGCAGATATTACTAAAATTATTTTTATTCTATTATTTCGTATAATACCCACAACATAAGTATGAGTTTCCCACAATTAGGGACACACGCACAGATGTGCCCGTCAGATTTGTCTGGCGGATATGCCCGGCACACAGATGCCCCATATATGGTGCGAATTGGACACGGATTTGTCTGCGGACACATCTGTATAGTGCCATACATGGGCGGGCAGATCTGTGCGTGTATGTATCCTTAACTGTAATGTTATTAATTTACATGTAACCCCTGAAATTATGATCAAAAATATTTAAATAGTTGTTAAATTACTTGATTTCGTTGTACGTCCATTTGCCAAATAAATGCAGCTGAAGAATAAAATAAAACGTTTGTATAAAATCATCATGATGCTTGGTATTCCCTCGACACAGAGAACTCACATATTGCAGCCAGTGCGAGTGTATAATTAGTTTTTAATTGATTTGTCAATCGCATTTTCCATTAACAAGAAACGCTACTAACAGATTAAAATTTTAAATCGCACCTCTTGTCTACCTTTATTTTATTTTCAACATTCTCTTAGTAGTAATTGTGAAGATAATGTATATTAAATAACACGTATTTTCCCACTTAGCTCAAGTGGTTTGAACACGATGATTCTAACGAACGAGATGGTTCTAACAAACCCAAACCCAAACGCAATAAGCTTCCATTGTTTGATCTTCACTTGTTTATGTTAACAACTTGACAGAAAAATATGCTAGTTCCAGTATTTTTTATTTACCTATTTAGGATAAAACTTCACGTTAATTTGTTGCTTCGTTGGTTAAATCCAGTACTTTAACATCGAAAATAAATAATTAATAGTATTTACTATATTTAAATACTTAAATATGCGTTTAAGCAGCCCTATGTTATTAAAATTTTGAAATCTTGAGAATTTTATTAGGAAATTAAATTGAGTCCGTTTTCATACCGTACACCAGAGCTTGGAACACAAAAACACTGAAATACCCAAATGCATTTAATTTTCTCAATGTTGTATTTAGGTAATTAACTTCACGTTATAAGATTTTTCTATTAAATATGAAATAGTAAACGAAAGAATGAAAAATTAACCGGTATTATTAGTATGGAGCAAATAGGTACTGGTTTCCGAGCCCTGTCGGACACACCGCCAAACTATAAACTGAGTATTCTAATAAAAATAAGTGAGCTTTAGGTACGGGTGTGTATTGAATGTGCATCATTACCTCATAAACTATTGTGATTGTGTATTATCTTGAATCACTAAAATCCTCATTCGATCAAGGAATTTCGAACCAATTAATCCAAAATCTATTTAATATTTCCAAACACAAGTTCAAATGAAGTCGCAATCAAAACTGTCCCAATCGAAAGAGGCTTCAAAACTGACGGCAAACAATGCCAAGTCAAGTCCAATTACAGCTGAGTCTAAACGAGACCCGAGTGGGTAAAACTTCATTTCCTTACTTTATAGAAAGTCGAGTATTTTCTTCTTTAGATTGGTGTGGTAATAAGCGGTTAGCGAGAAAGCCTTTTGTCCTTTACCCTTAAACTTAAGCTTTACTGGGTCATTGGATGGACAATAATGTAGGTAACTTGTCAAGTAGTGGTATCCGAGACTAGTTTAAGAGGAATTTCCTCCCGCGAACGCTCCTACTGTGGAATGAACTCCCTGTCGAGGTTTTCCCAGAGGGCTACAGTATGAGGTTCTTCAAAAAAGGAGTGTATAGGTTCTTAAGGGGTAGGCAACGCGCATGTGAATCCGCTGGAGTTTCATGCGTCCATAGGCTACGGTAACTGCTTACCATCAGACGGGCCGTGTGCTTATTTGCCGTCGTCGTGGTATTAAAAAAACTAGTGGTTTACGTGCGTGTGACTTGGAAACTGAGTGTAGTCAGCAGCAGAAGTAGCTAAGCGGATGAGGTGTTCAAAATGACCTTCACGCACTCTTATTCTCTTGAAGATAAAGTCAAACCAAAATCATTTTAAACACCTCCACTTACTAGAATATTATGATATTTTAGGTTTAGTTTTTGAATCTGACCAGAGCTTAACAAAGCAATTATTCTCTCTTTCTTTATGATCGTTATGATTGAAATGGGTTAATTGTAATAATTTCCCAGTACGGTACGTCAAAAATATGTTGACTCTTTTTCACCATACTCCTTTGTAATAAGGTCCAAAAGTGTAAACATATTTTTGCCGTCGACTGTACATACTATGAGTAACATTTTTGTGAAATCGTAGTAAAACATCTACCTACCGTGTCCCTTAAACACGTGACTTATAAATGACAGTATGCACCTCTAGATAGTGACTAAATTAATTAGTGGTGGATAATAATGTGAAAAAGCCTTATCCTTAATAAAGGAATTATTATTTACAAATTATTAAATTGTGTATTAATTAAAAATAATTTTTTTTCTAAAGCAGGGTCCACTGTCTAATACTTTCATGTCTTTTCGTGAGCGGTGAGCTTATTGAGTACAATCGATCCGAAACAATTTTGATACAGTCATATATTGATAGTAAAAACAGATTGGACTCAAAAATAACCTGATAAGACATTTTCTAAGGTCTCTTACAAATAAACTTGAAGGAAAGAGCGGCAAAAATACTCTGACAGAACTCTGTAAATAATTTAGGGCCTCCACGAAAAAGATTCTCAGAACCGAACAGTTTGAAAACCACGATGTATTAAATAATACATTACTTAAATATATCTCATTCATGTTCACGCTCGCCTCCTGAAATTACGCCAATAACAAAACCAACGACGTTCTTAATGAACTCTCCTTGTAAACTGTTCAAGAAGTTTCTCAACTAGTTCACTGGAGTTCGGCATTAACATTCTTCGAATATTTTTTCCCAATGGCCAGAGTTCGAGCTCCGGGAAGTTTGCGTCTTTAAAACTTTTTTATAGTTGTCACAACCGCTTTAGCGTTAATGCTGGGAGAAGTTAAAATGTCATGTTTTTTCCGGCGGATAAGTAAGGTTATTAAAAAGGAAAAAGGGACTTAAGGCCTGGTTACACCTAACGAGTACAGTGACGAGACAGCAAAATGCCACTCGGCCGAGAGAGTAAAATGGCCCGGCCCAGTACTCGGCGATGTGTTTACACCTTGCGAGTACTCGGCCGAGAGTACTGACTCGCCTCTGTACTTGGTAGGTGTAACCAGGGCATTAGGATATCGTCGACCGCAGGTTCGATAACGAATTTCCACGTCCCTTAAATTAAGACTGTGTCTATCGGTCCAGTAGCGCCCTCATTGGGGGATTGTATTTCGTAATAAACAAAACAATTTCTGTATAATCCCTCATGTTAAGTTGTAGTCCTACGATTTCCGCAACTTTTGCTCCATGTCATATATGTAGTTTCATTTTGCGTATTTTTTGCTTCATTACCTAAACGGCAAATGGTGGCCACTTTTTTCCGTTTAGGTCATGAAGCTAAAAGTAAGTAATATAAAACTATATCAGATATAGATCATAAGTTGCGGAATTAGTAGGACTACAACTTAACTCGAGGGATCGTACAGAAATTGATTCATTTATTAGGAAGCATAATAATCCCCCTAATGAGGCCGCCACTAGACCGTCGACGCAGTCTTAAGTTAACCTACGGTTGACGATATATACGGATGACTTTTTGTGGTAGCCGCGAATTGGTTATGACTGAGTCACAGATTATGGACTGAGTAAAGAATTTGTTCTAGTCACATAGGTATGATAATATGTCTAAAGATATGTATGCATATATCCTATAGGATGCCTACAGGTATATTTATTTACCTGACCCTCAATAATTTTATACAGAGGGAGATCATTCTTTGGAAATAGAAATAGAAATATGTTTATTTGCTAGAATGCAGGTAATAAAATATTACAATTATAATGTCAGTATGTTCCGTATACATTCAGCCACCTAGTGGCATGCAAAAATTAATAATTGATTCTAATATTATACAAAAAATTCTAGTTGTAGTCAGTTGCAAGATAATAATTCTAAGTGTGCGTCATTTTAATAAAATCTCATCATTTTTCTTTGTATGATTGCTTAGTTGAATAGGCAGTAGGAGTTTGCATCAAGATGAATTTAAATCGCATTTATTGTGTGGCGCACATATCTATTATATTTGCACAATTGCTATTTATTTTATTAATGTATGGGTTTCCATAAAATACCAATAGGTAAAGCAAAATGTCTTTTAAGAATGACGTCTTAGTGATAGAAGTCGATCGAATACTCTTCTTTAAAACTGCTATTTAGTAATCATATTACTAACTACAAGGATGGTTTTAGTAAGGTTTAAAAAACAGATTATCTAGTGTATAAAGAAGCGTAGACAGAATAAGTATCAAATTTATACGCCTGCATTGCAGTTGCAACATTGTTACTAATTGGATCTTATGCGCATTCTGCATGGAACAAATCTCGGCAGGAAATGATTACTTTTTCCATTCAGTTATTGCGCTGGAATGTGTGATAAACTAGATAACACTAAGGTATTATGTCTGCAGATACAAATTTTTGTAAATATGAGACTTATTGGACAAGCATAATGATTTTAAGTGTACCATTTTATTTTCAAATGCAATACTAATATGTGAACTATCCTTAATCATCTATATTTATTCCTAGGATAATAAATACCTCGTTACTTGTTATTTCTTAGTGTCTTATCAGCTGAAGGCATTTTCCCGATAATTTGCTAACAAGCAGATGGGAATTTGAGAACAGCCTGCAGCATATTTTAAGGTTTATATTTTTTACTCTGCCTTTAAAAACTGTGATGTTATTTATACAGTCCTACCCTTTGTCTCAGTGTTTTTCTTACTTAAGCAAAATTATTTCAACAAAAATGACACTTTAAGAAAATAAAAATACATCCCTATAATGTATCTATATAGTCAGTCGAATATATATTTTTAAATAGCTCCTTATTTTTAAATTTATAAATAGCATGGAATTATTTCCTTTTTCTACAAAACTACCATTCCTCAACTTAACAACTTAAAGCATATTAATTATAGGTTAAGCACTCGTTACTGGGTGTCCGAAAATATAGTAATTAGATTTTATTACACGGTTATGTACATACAAGCAAGTGCAGCTAACGAATATTGAATCCGATCCGGTAAAACCATCTGGAAACCATAGCTTATTTAGCTTTAACCATGTTCCTTTTATTTATTTTTCATAACTATTAAAAATACATATATGTGACATTCCACGAGAAAAGGTACCTTATGGCGGTTGGCGCTTACGCTATTTCTAACGACGCTGCAATACTAATGCGATGCTTCGCAACGTAAGCGCCAACCGCGATAAGGTACTTTCACCCGTGGAATATATGCCACTTATTTACTTCTCCTTGTTTTTGCTGGTATCTTCTTGATTTTTCTGACATTCATTTCATGAGTGCATTATTTGACGAAATTGAATTACTATACCTAGGCAATTTGCCTGTCAATTTAATCTGTTTATCAGTGCCCACACTCATTTGTATTTGTTTTAATCCCTATTGTTTATACTAGGTACATAATGCTTATTATAATTTTAGCTCTGTAGGCTCCGACACCGAGCTAGCGCACCTGTTGATAATCTCGGCAGGGGGTTGAAATATTGAGTCCCTTACGCAGGCGTTCACTTTTATTAATAAGATACTTTGTTAAGGTCCAGTTGCAACTTACTTTAAAAGTGTCAGAAGCTTGTGGTACAGTCAGCAGTTTCTTAGCAAACGAATTATTAAAACTTTTTTGTTTGAACAATAAACGATACCTGCTATTACTTCAAGTGCTGACTATGCATTATATAGTCCACCGCTTTTAGCATATCTATGATAGTATATGAACTTTTAAAATTTCGTGTAAAAGTATTTGTTGGATTTTGCCAAATTCTACTAATATTCTCTGGGGAACAAAAAAGATTAGTTACTTATTATCACAGATATCATCCCTTATGGGGTGAAAAGGAGGAGGAAATGTATGTGATCTAATTTGTGGTAGGATTTTAAAGAAAAGACTTTAGATCAACGTGAAAAACATAGTTTTAAGATAACCTTACACACATCCGTACCACAAACCGAGAAGAAAATTGTCTGAAAGAGGTACTTCTAAGAGATAAGCCCTCTTATCATCTACTGCTGCTTATAAGTTTACATTATTGTTATCTCAATTTGTAAGCAATGAAGAGCATTTACTTCTTATTTAGGTAAGCAATAACAATTAAGAACTAAAATAATTATTATCACAAGTACCTTCTTATAAAATAAAGCGAGTCTGCATAAAGTCACGACTTTTGCTTTGAAAGACGTGCCAAAGCAAATAAAACAACTATAACTACACCCACCAACAATTTCCAAGTTTCTAACTTAACCTTTAGCTTATGGCTGTTCTTCGGGCGAGCTGAGAAGCATACGGACGAGGTACATAGGAGAAGGATTATAGTAACTTACTTAAAATAGTTATCTGGATGTTATCTTTTAGCTTTTAAAATACCTATAGCAGATATAATTACTTAATGCCAACTTTCTTTTTCTCCTTTTTCACCTCTGAAGTGTTGAATTTCATCTCAATGAAATCAGTGTTTGAATTTGCAGGGTTAACTTTTTCTAATATCACGCGATGTTTTATTGCATATTTAAAATGTCTTAGTTGAAACTCGTTTAACGAAAAAGAAACCGAATATTTACAGTAAGGATTCTATCTACGTCAGCTGGAAGTGAGTTTTCTCCTTAACAGAATTGCTTATTAGCCCTGAATCGCTCTCGTAACACTTTTTCATAACCAAGAAGCGCTTATATAAGCTAACTAAATAGAAAATTATTATATTTAAGTAGTACTATAAGACTGTTGTCAGTCATTTGAGTTCCTTACTTTAATTAGGCCTCTTAGCCATACCTATTTAGATTTTAAATAAATCCTAGTTTTCAGCTTAGGGATATCCATATAAACAAACCTTGGTACTAAATTGTTTTTCAAATAACGCTCATAAAATAATGTTGAATTTGAAGAATGACCCCGTATCAATAAGATATTTTGCATGTCTATATACACACTGTTTAGGATGACAATACAATAAATTGGTACCATCGAGCCAATCTGATACAGGAGCTAGAAGGTCAGAGGATAGAAGGTGGATAGTTGAACTCTTCGTTAGCGACTAGTAGACCCCTCGTAATTCAGCTCTAACATATTTCGTCGAGGCCAATACTTTGGGCTAAAGCACAGTAGGCAATAAATGTGTTAAAAGAATTGGCATTCCTTACTAAAACTAGTAATATCCGCTATGTAAAATTTTCTAGGGTTACATTCTCATCCTCCCAAAACAAATAAAAAATAAAGAAAGTCGTATAATTTACTTTATATCACTTTATAATTTGTACGGTTTCCTGGTGGCGAGGTAATTCTTGACGCCGGGCAGCGCGCGCAAGTTCTGCACGAGAGCGTTCACGGTGGGGTACTTCTTTTCGATCTCCGTACCGAGGAACAGGTTGGCGCTCTCCAAAATGCCAACCAGGATGAAGTCGGCCCAGCTCAACTGGAAAAGAATATATGAATGTAATTGTTGATTTGAGGTTCGGTGGTTTTTGAGTAGCCAATAATTTATACTGGCGGTTGGAGGTTAGTTTTATTACATGTTTTTTCTAATTTGTCTATGTATGTTAAAAACTCTGAAAATTACAACATGCTTATTTATAACTGTGTTATTTAATGTGTTGACCTTCTGTAACTATTAATTAACTTGACAAACAGGACTTTCGTTAAACAACCGCACTCATTTCGATCATTCATTTGAGGAAACGATATTACAGACACAAGATACATACACAAATACGCATGCGTATATGCACATCTTACTTCTTTGCAAGGTTCCAGGGGGCCAATTTTTGACTTTCGAGCGCCCGAATTCAAAAAGTTTAAGCTCGAAAATAATCGCACACAAAAGCTTGCCGCCAATTTTTTCGCATGAAATTAATTGTTTAAATAATCATGATTTTAAATTCCTATCGCTGTTATTTTTAAAACATAATTTCATTGCTTTATTCTGAGTTGTAAATGTCACTTTCGACTCTTTCGAGTACTCGAATCTCAAAAATCACCCCCCAGAGCACAACTTCAACCTAGAATACGTGTTCAAAAATAGCTTACCTTGCCGTTAAAGTAGCCCTTGTTGGCTTTCAGCTCCTTTTCAAAACGGGAGAAGAAGAAATCAACGGTTTCGTTGAGGATTTCCTTCTTAATGGCTTCCTTCCGAGCAGGATCGGTCTCCTTGATGAAAGATAAGATCTCTGCAAACGAAAATGCAAAATTAGTTGCTATCAAGAAATTCTTAGTCTTAATTTGTAATGCATCAATTGCTCACATTTGCGGAAGACATTGAACAGTATTTACTTTTTCTGAAGTAAAGCCTACTTATCATAATCTCATCTTATTTATATTACCACTGTATCCTCTGAAGTTTGTTAATCAAAGTCCGAGACGTCCGAGTCGAAATAAGAATTGTTCGTTCATAAAAAAACAATAATATAATTATAATGTCATGTACCTATTAAATAACGACAGCAGCAACTTATGTTCTAAGCTAACGCATTACGTTGTAAGTTAATGATCCTCATATCAGCCAGCCAGAAATAAGTAAAAAGTTTGTGACTATTATCAGATCCTTTAAATCGAACAAAGCATCGACCTACGCGTAATTTTAATATTGATGTACTCGTATCAAGTACACTTACTGCTACAGAAATCTTTATTGAAAAGGATGGCATCAAATGATCAAACACCCTACTGGCAAAAAAACGTTCTTTAGTTATGCAAAAGTGACTACAGAGACAGAAAGCCTATATTTTAATGAATCCAATAACGACACTGGAAATATGCACTTACTGCTCCAGAAGTCGTAGATGTTGAAGACGATGGCGTCGAGCACGGCCTGTTCCCAGGGGTCGGTGGGCAGGAGCTTGATCTGGCTGGCCACGTAGCGGGCGATCGCCAGAGACTGGTTCAGGGTTCTGTTGCCCTCCTGGTAAAGTGGCAACTGGCCGTAGGGGAGTGCTGAAATTAATTTAGACGTAAATGGGAGCCTCTTGTTACGTATTGTGAGAACATGAAAAATAAAAATAGCCCATATAAGTAATTGAAAAAGATACTGAAAATACAGGGTGGATTTTCTTTTTGGGTCAGTAAGGGCAGCTACCAGATCCCGTGCTGCTACGTGAAAATGGTCTTAGAAGACCTTCCTTCTATTTCAAATTAATGAAGGATCGCATTTACAGATTTTGGAACATACAGGGTGCGAGAAAAGGGTCATTTTTGGCGAACTTTTTTTATGATGCCATTTGATCCCATTCCTATCCAGGATCAAAAGCTTGTATGGGACCACAAAAAAAATTTCGGCTAGAAAAGCCACAAAACCAAGGAACACTTTTCCCATACATTTTGTACGAAAATGAAAACTTTAATTTTATTGTTAAATCATAAAACCAATTGGAAATTCAAGTTCATTATCAAAATACTCACAGTCTTTCACACTCTTAATGGGCCAATCTGAAAGTTCGTATCTGATGTCCTCGAATTTCTGTCCTCCATAGTGCAGGAGGTACCTGATGGACTCTCCGAGCCCGTTCAAGTTCAAGTAGTGAAGTTTCTTGGACATCTTGATGCACTCAACCCCTGAGAATGAGGGCCGCTCGCAGCTTGCTCCATTTTATAATGCCCACGGATTTGATAACGACCCGCCAACCAACAAGAACTTGTTGACGAGATGATAAAAGTTCAACCAAACAAAGATAAACATGAACGGTTATGACTATTGATGATTTAATATGGCAAATTACTAGTAAGAGCTGGCCCCGATAAATCTTAAACTGTTTTAAGAGCAACGAAACTGCACCGTTTCATTTGCTATCCATCCTTGGTTTGTGGCCAAAAATTGTATATCAAAATATTGCCTTCCAAACAATTTTTACCTTAGTTTCATTTGGCAGAATCTATTTTACAGAAACTATCTTTCACATATTTTTATTTAGCATACTAACCTAACCTAAACTACGTCAAATGAAAATTCGACCAAATAAAACTATGTGAAACATTAATTTGGTAAATGTTGGTATGTACCTACGCTAACCAAAGGTTATGCGATAACATTATAAAATACTTAACACGGTTACACTCACGGCACTTTAGTCACGTCTCGCGACATGTTTCGGAGAGATGTGTCGTAAAGTGCCGTGAGTGTAACCGTGTTATTTTATAATGTTAACTTAATATTATGTCTCACGAAAGTTTAAATTTAATAGTTATACGATAAGTTGTTTGGCAAATGAAATTAGGATTTTGGGCGAAATAGCAAGACACCGGTCCGGTCAAAATCTTTAACTATTTTCTGGGGCTAGCTCTCCGTATATGAGAATTGTATAGATTGTGCTTGTCATTGTTAACTTCAAAATAAGCTTTAATCAGCGGGTCCGAGATGGCCACGTACCTATTTATTACGTAACCTGTGTATGTGCGAGAGTGAAGAATGTCACACTAGACAATAACGTCATATCCGTCCCTACTAGTATCTAGAGTAGGTACCTACGGTTTTGTTTCTTGCAAACTTAAAGCAAGGATTTAACTAGAGACCGCATACGCGACTCACCCTAAAGGACAGAATACACACAACGCGACTGATTTTAAAACACGTTTCAAGATGGCTGATAGCATACCGTAACTAACCTACATAATTTAGTCGGTTTCATTGTTACCCTTCAAAGCGCTCTTTGTGGAGGGTAATAAATGTTTCTATTGTACTTAGGGCCTTTTGGCATTTTCACAAGGGTGAGTCCATGATAAGGACCAACGATAATAGCGCCTTCTCTGTCATATCTATGGAAAGTGTAATAAGACCATCCCGTTCAATCTTGGTATTATTATTTCCGTATCAGGTCTATGGGTGCTTTAGGTACATACATGATTATCCTAAAACTAAATACCTACCTATTCCGAAAATAGTCAAAATTTATATCGATTTATTTATTCAACTCTGTTATTTGAAGTGGACGAAAGTAATTTAAAATTAAATCTATACAAACATTTATTCTCCTCGACATGTTTATGGAGATGCCTACCCATACTTTTATACATACTGATTCCAAAGTATGAATTAAGTATAATAATATATACTTAATTCCGATTACGGCCTACTGTACATGTACAGTCAGCAGCAAAAGTAGCTAAACGGGGTGTTCGAAATGAGGTGGACACGACTTTATTGTTAAGAGAATAAGAGCACCTGGAGGTCATTTTGAACACCCCAACCGCTTAGCAACTTTTGCTGCTGACTGTACATGTAAAAATCAACGTAAATCATAGCAATGCAGGTATAGTCACGTGCTACAAGTTTGCCTAAAGCTGTGCATCGTAGGCAAAGTTGTAGCACGCGACGATATTCACAATTGAGAATGAATTGTACTATCGTATATAAGATAGAATTACTATTTAGTCCTCGAAATGGTAGGTAATGTCAAATTGTCCAATAGTTTACGTTACTAACTTAAGTTTAAAAATATGCGACGAACCAGAGTACGTGTACCTTAGATTATACCATAATGGTGCCAGTCGCGGTCACGGTCAAGAATTGATAAACAAATATCATGGCATAAGATAACATTTCCTGTACGTAACGTAAAATTACACAATAATTAAGAAATATTACATTGATTTAATATTGATCTGATTTTACTCTCAGAGTATCTCAACATTGTTATCATATCATATCTCATATCGCTTTAATACGGACGATAGACTAATACATGAATGAAGTGGTTATATGATGTTGCTGTAAAACTGCATGTGGTCAATAATTGAAAGGTGCTCTTCAGTAATAACGAGACGATAGTTGCATAACAACAGTTTGATAACGCCAAAGAATAAAGGTCGAATTAAACGAGGGAGCAAGTGTGGTGAAAATTGTTTCTATATGATTAATTGATTATCAATTATAAGTATTAATTAAGTTAACTGATTGCTAAAATCTTACCAACAAACAAAAAATTGTGTGTACAGTGTGTATATTCATATATTCTTACATCGGCCATCTGCATTTTTATCCCAGAACGAGAAAGGTGGACGAGTATAATGACACTCAGTTTTCTGGGAACCCCAGCGTAATAAAGTGTTTCCTTAGGCGCAACCAACTACATCGTAAATTACCTACCTACTAGGGTTTTCTCTTTACCGCCGCTATTGCGTTTGTGGTAGGTTGCCAGAGTTAGCAGACGGTACCTATATTTAAATGGCAAGGATTCGGGATTTTATTTGGAGGCTGTGAAATAGAACATAGCGGGTTAGATCAGACCACATTCAGTCTAAAGAACGCGGTTATAAGTATCATAATTTGCACTCATGTATTGTTTAGTCACCAGGGTTGCACAAACAATTTTTTTCTCGTTTCATGTGTATTACAGTACTTAGGGATTAAGACACCACAAATCTCAAACTGACCTCTATCTGTTCAAACGGCCACAAACAAACGAAGAAGTGGAGCGACTCTTTCTTTCCGGATTCAACATAGATCCATAGCTTAACCCACTTAAGACAAAAAATGTTCGTGTAAAAGTTTTTCGGCAGAGGCCCCAAGGGCCCCATTGAACAATCGAAAAGTAACAGTGCCTAATAAGACCACTTTACAATTGTTCAATTAAGGCCGTTCCTCGATTCGGACAACCCACGCCCATCCGTAAGAGACACGTTTATGGCTGCCGTGCACGAAAGAAAGAGATGCAGCGCTCTTAAGGATCAGACTTTTTGACTAAACTACGATAAATAAGCGAATCTATAAAGTTTTGTCTAATTTTGTTTCTGTGGCTTTTTAGATAAACCAGAATACCATCTTTTTTACTTAGTTATATTGCTTAATCTCTTATAGTTTACGTAAGCTAAGAAAAATAAGGGGAAAAGGACCCAACTTCGGATTTTTTTTCTATCGAGGCAACTTTCAGCAATCGTGTTTCGGCTTGTGCCAAAAACAAGAGAATAATAGTCTAATAATATATATTCGAAAATAAATTCAGTCCCTTTTCCCGTTTAGTCAATAGAACGTTTGAAAAAACCTATAATTTTTCAAAGTAGCCCCTTGACTTGGTAGCGAACCTGAAAGGATATTGTATATCTCACAGTTTGACATGTCAAATAGGGGTCAATGGCGAAAAAGGACACACGTAAATGTCGCTTTCAGAGGGACCAGACCTCTTTGCCACCGGAGTCCAAGTGGAACAGCACTAAAAGGTCCCGTTTATTCGCCACGCTCCTTGTAACTAACGCGCTGCGTAATTGACCCCGCATGTATTGACCCTACAGGCTTTATGACATTATACATTTGAGAGGAGATTCTTGTGAGATTTTAAGATGTTCGGCCATTCTATTTGCTAACTAAATTTATATTTATATTTATTCATTACATTACATTAATAGGCTTACAGTAGTGGTACCAAGTCGCCTACAATGTTAGAAACTTACTAGCTAAATGACTCCATGAAATATCCATTCGTTTAATTGTCCATATCTTACTGTTTATTCATCGGGTAGTGAAAAACCATTTCATGAAATTATTGGCCACATCATGAATGAGTCAGTTTCAGTTTTTGAGTTTTAAAACCAAAGTACGTAAATAGTGAAGAAGATGCCTGATTTACCTATGGAGAACAGAGCTTACTATTTTATCATGAAACAAAGAACATTGCGAATATTGTGGAAACAAAATCCGTAACTGAATACCTACTATGAAAGCAGCAAGCAAACAGTCATTGCTGGTTGCTGAATCCTGAAAACGAATATTCCATTCGTAGTTCTATTCCATTCACAACTTGATACATGTAAGCTGGCTTGAATTAATTAATTGAACAAAATAATTACATGTTAATAATGGCAATAATGATACCGACCTGCATACACAATAGCATATTATGTCATACTTAATTACACAAACTCATAAATTTACAGATAGGTACCTGTGTCTGATAAGACTACATTAATAATTGTTTTTAATCAATAGTATGTTATTGGTGGAATTTTTCTTCGCACACCGCACCCCTACCCCGTTCATCTCTGATTATTTATTGGATCATGTGTACTCAGTGTGTACTGTTTAAATAACATAACCTAAGTAATAATTCAATGTTATACATGGTGACAAGCTATTTTTAATATTTACAAATTGGCTCGTATTAAAAATATGATCATTTCGAGAATCACTTTCGCTAACCAGACAAACCGTTATGAAAATGATCGATTTAATATGAAATACCTCATACAAATTTAGCATTAATAGCTCTCACACAAAATCCATTTAGGAACCTGATCCCACTCGAATCTCGTTTGGGAACCTCACGTCTGTTGTATGGATTTAGATGTAACAGCCAACAAAATCACTTTCATCAGAAGCGATCAAATATGCACCCTAAGCTTCTATCTTACACCTTTTCCCTCCACCGAGGTATCACATAACGATATTCGCTGGAAGCACCCCTGTAATGGGCGCTATACATTGCGTTGCGGGCATGAGGGATGTATTTCATGCTCACTCATAGCTTTCAATGGATGACGAAACCGCTGTAAGGTTTACAATAGACTCATCAGCAAGCAGGATACATTTTGTTGATGTTATCGATGATGCTCTGTTTGTTGACGTGTCTTAAGTTGTGCCTCACTTTTGCGCAATTACTCGTATGTATTTAATTTAAGCTTCTTGTTGTTGTTCAACTACTAGTAACTGGGAGTTCTAATAGCTTTTAAATATACAATAAATATTTGTTACAGAAATAAACATTTAACAGAGGATTTTAAACTTTTATGAATAATGGAGTTATTGAAGCTTTTAGAACTCCAAAACAGAGCAAGCAGTTATTTTTAAAAATTAAACAAATTCTACAGGATACATATTACTTGTGCATATTGTACATGAGTAAAATAAAATATTCTTTGAATACTAAAGCTTACATAAAATTCGTACATATCATAAGCCATTTAATTTGAAATCTGAGCGATAAATGATCGATAGAGCAGAACATAATCAATCGCTGAAGAGAAGAGACACAACCACAAATTAATACTTACTTTATATTCTAGTAGCTGGCCCCACTTGAAGAAGGCATAGAATTTTTTACTGCGCGCAGGATACCAGGGAAATTGGTAGAAAAGGCGATAATATCTACGGGAAACACGGATCTGTTTGCTGTCTGGACACTTTACCGAAAGGGACGGCCCAAGCACTTATGTATTCCCATTGTTTGGGGTTATTGGTCCATTCTAAATTCTCAAGCGTGTCTCAGCTTAGTGGGTAGAATCACGGAGGGTTAGTGCGAGTTAGGTATACTAGGTATGCATAGATGTTCAAGGTCTTAAATTTATTATGTGGAAATAAACAAGTAATTTTTGTACACAATTTTATTGCTGACTGTACCTAGTAGCATTATCATGTAAACTACGAGAGTACCCATACCAAATTTCAGCTCAATCAGACACCGGGAAGTGGTTGAAATTTAACTTACAAGATTTGATGCATATAACGACATAAAAAATAAACAATAGTACATTACGTACCTAGGGCGGTAAAATAAAGAAGGGCTCAGATCGTGGGTATTTGTGGCCCGAACCGAAGGTAAGGGCCATAAACAAGCGATCTGAGGCCTTCTTTATTACCGCCCGTGGTGCGTAAACAATTTTACGTCTTCTCCTGGGTGTGAAGTGAGATTTGCCGCTGCGCCCGTGGGCGGCAAATCTCACTTACTGCCCAGAGTGACGTAAATAAACATACGGGGTCAAGCTAAATAAAACTGTGTAATAATAAAAAAATTTGAACAATCCAAATCAGGGCTCAGTCGGAATTTTAAAAGAGAGATAGGTATATCCACATTTGCCCACCTACTAAACTAATAGGTTTCTAAAATAAACCTGGCCGATATTAATGTCTGATTTTTTCTGTTCACATTTTCCAAAATCAACGTCGTATTTACGTACCTACAAAAGCCATGTTTGTCGTGTTCCGTTCCATACAAAGTATGACGATAAATTCAACATACTTAACGTAAATGTTCCATTGAGTTAGCAACTGCTACTTCAACATCAGTAGCTGCTAGCCCGGTTAGATAAACAATGGCATTTTCTTGAGCCTTCTAAAGTAAACGAGTGAACTTTAGGAAAGCAATTAGAACTAAACTAATTTTCTAGTCTCCGCCGCTCGTCGGGCCTGCCTACAGAGTTTTATACTACGGTACGCGAACGGTTTTCAACTTTTATAATTCACAAGTGCGATTTTCTTTTTTAGTTAGAGAATATCTTTGGCAACTAGATGTGAAACAGGAATATAATTTCTTTTTAGGCAACTAGTTGCGTAACAAGAATGTTAATTCTTTTTCGACAACTGGTTGCGAAACTTGGTTGCCAAAACGGCCGGAGGGGATTATTTATAGTGAAAAACATTTTCTAACAGTTTTTGACGTTGCGCTAGGTATTATATAAATATTTGTTAATAACACCAAGAAAAGATTATACAAGATTTAGTTTTCTTTCCCATACATTCAACCATTTCAACATCATCTGTAATTTTATAATAGTTTACATATATGAGCATAATCGAAAATAATTTGTAAAAATATAAGTGACCTTGAATTCTAAACGAATGGCAAATGGCTAAGACGACATAATTATGTTCATTAGGTATGCTCTTGTCAAAACCGTTATAAAATGTGAAGTTAAATGTCACAATGCAAGTTTTATATAGTGTGTATATAGTGCTGATTTATTTCTTATATATTATACCTATATCTCTATAAGTACTTTATTGTAATGTACGTATCTAAGCGATATAACAATTGCTAATTGCATCAATATTAAAACAAACATACCTTTTGTTTTGTACCTTTACACAATTTTTTTGAGCTGTTCCGTGACGAATTAAAGTTACATGTGAGTATTTATTGTGTATTATCCGATGATCAAATATGTTTGCAAAGGTACGATATGAGAAAACTCGTAGGTATATTTTTTTGTATGTATGGATTGATGCCATATCTTCGATATTCCAGAAAATAAAAATAACTGGACTGGACTAATATTATTTTTGATTCATCTATACATATAATAAAGGTGAAGAGGGTCAAAAATCTGTACATTGGATATATTAGCAAAAAAATGAGTTAGTAGCTCTTAGAATCGATAACAGAACACGTTTCGGCGATTTTTAGAATTTTTGTCTGTTTGTCTGTTTGGATGGGGAGAGTTGGCGTCAAAACGCCTGAACCGATTTCGATAAAAACTTCACTAGCAGGTTCTACAGACCTCTGGTCAGGACATAGGCTATAAAAAATACGAACTTTTTGGATTTAAGGGGGTTTAAGGGGGGTTTAAACTTTGTATGGGAAATGCCTTTATATGGTAAATAAATACTTATGCATTTGTATTTCAACTATATATTTTTTAAACCACGGCGATGGCAAACAATCATACGACCCGCCTGATGGTAAGCACTTAGGGTAGCCAATGGACGCGTGAAATCCAGAGGTTTTATGTGCGCGTTGCCTCCCTATAAGAATCTTTTTTTATTTACACTATATTGCACGAAATACAAAACTGTGAGACCAAACGGCGGACATCATACCAAATGGTATTTTCCACCAGTCAACCATTGGGTCTATACAACAGACATGTACAAAAGGTGCAAGAATAAAAGTTAAATTAACTAACTAAGTATAAAAAAACAAACGGAACATAGTGAAACACGGAAATCGAAAAGTACCGGCACACCCTACCGAAAAAGAGTTTAGATAGAGTTCACCGCGTGATGGGCGTCAAAGAGAGGGGAGCGCAAAAAGAAAAAAAGACACCACACTATAGCTAAATATACCGAAAATTGTTACGTTGAACATTTGAGATGGGAGGAGAAGAGTTTTGATAGAGTTCACTACGTGTCGGGCGGTAAAGAACGGGGGGCTGCAACATTGCAAATACGGTAATATTGCAAATTATACCAAAAACTGCTACGTTGAACATTTGAGATGGGAGAAAAAGAGTTTTGATAGAGTTTACTACGTGATGGGGCGCAAAGAAAGGGGTGCTCGGGGGGCGGAGCCCCCCGCAAAAAGATAAAACACGCCGTACTATTGCTTATTATACCAAAAATTGTTAAGTCAAACATTTGAGATGGGAGAAAAAGAGTTTTGATAGAGTTTGCCGCGTGACGGGCCGCAAAGAAAAGGGGGCTCGGGGGACGGAGCCCCCCGCATAAAGAAAAAACACACTGTACTATTGCTTATTATACCAAAAATTGTTACGTCAAACATTTGAGATGGGAGAAAAAGAGTTTTGATAGAGTTTGCCGTGTGATGGGCCGCAAAGAAAGGGAGGCTCGGGGGGCGGAGCCCCCCGCATAAAGAAAAAACACACTGTACTATTGCTTATTATACCAAAAATTGTTACGTCGAACATTTGAGATGGGAGAAAAAGAGTTTGATAGAGTTTACTACGTGACGGGCCGCAAAGAAAGGGGGGCTCGGGGGGTGGAGCCCCCCGCATAAAGAAAAAACACACCGCACTGTTCCTTATTATACCAAAAATTGTTATGTCAAACATTTGAGATGGGAGAAAAAGAGTTTGATAGAGTTTACTACGTGACGGGCCGCAAAGAAAGGGGGGCTCGGGGGGCGGAGCCCCCCGCATAAAGAAAAAACACACCGCACTGTTGCTTATTATAACAAAAATTGTTACGTCAAACATTTGAGATGGGAGAAAAAGAGTTTTGATAGAGTTTGCCGTGTGATGGGCCGCAAAGAAAGGGGGGCTCGGGGGGCGGAGCCCCCCGCATAAAGAAAAAACACACTGTACTATTGCTTATTATACCAAAAATTGTTGCGTCGAACATTTGAGATGGGAGAAAAAGAGTTTGATAGAGTTTACTACGTGATGGGCCGCAAAGAAAGGGGGGCTCGGGGGGCGGAGCCCCCCGCATAAAGAAAAAACACACTGTACTATTGCTTATTATACCAAAAATTGTTACGTCAAACATTTGAGATGGGAGAAAAAGAGTTTTGATAGAGTTTGCCGCGTGACGGGCCGCAAAGAAAGGGAGGCTCGGGGGGCGGAGCCCCCCGCATAAAGAAAAAACACACTGTACTATTGCTTATTATACCAAAAATTGTTACGTCGAACATTTGAGATGGGAGAAAAAGAGTTTGATAGAGTTTACTACGTGACGGGCCGCAAAGAAAGGGGGGCTCGGGGGGCGGAGCCCCCCGCATAAAGAAAAAACACACCGCACTGTTGCTTATTATACCAAAAATTGTTACGTCAAACATTTGAGATGGGAGAAAAAGAGTTTGATAGAGTTTACTACGTGACGGGCCGCAAAGAAAGGGGGGCTCGGGGGGCGGAGCCCCCCGCATAAAGAAAAAACACACCGCACTGTTGCTTATTATACCAAAAATTGTTACGTCAAACATTTGAGATGGGAGAAAAAGAGTTTTGATAGAGTTTGCCGTGTGATGGGCCGCAAAGAAAGGGAGGCTCGGGGGGCGGAGGCCCCCGCATAAAGAAAAAGCACACTGTACTATTGCTTATTATACCAAAAATTGTTACGTCGAACATTTGAGATGGGAGAAAAAGAGTTTGATAGAGTTTACTACGTGATGGGCCGCAAAGAAGGGGGGGCTCGAAAAGAAAAAACACACAGTACTATTGCTTATTATACCAAAAATTGTTACGTCAAACATTTGAGATGGGAGAAAAAGAGTTTTGATAGAGTTTGCCGCGTGACGGGCCGCAAAGAAAGGGAGGCTCGGGGGGCAGAGCCCCCCGCATAAAGAAAAAACACACTGTACTATTGCTTATTATACCAAAAATTGTTACGTCAAACATTTGAGATGGGAGAAAAAGAGTTTTGATAGAGTTTGCCGCGTGATGGGCCGCAAAGAAAGGGGGGCTCGGAGGGCGGAGCCCCCCGCATAAAGAAAAAACACACTGTACTATTGCTTATTATACCAAAAATTGTTACGTCGAACATTTGAGATGGGAGAAAAAAAGTTTGATAGAGTTTACTACGTGACGGGCCGCAAAGAAAGGGGGGCTCGGGGGGCGGAGCCCCCCGCATAAAGAAAAAACACACTGTACTATTGCTTATTATACCAAAAATTGTTACGTCGAACATTAGAAATGGGAGAAAAAGAGTTTTGATAGAGTTAACCACGTTATGGGCGGCAAAAAGTAGGGGGCTCAGGGGGCTCCTCCCCCCGCATACAGAAGAAACACACCGTACTATTGCTTATTATACCAAAAATTGTTAGGTTAGACATTTGAGATGGGAGAAAAAGAGTTTTGATAAAGATTACCATGTGATGGGCGGGATAGAAAGGGGGGCCAAGAAAGAAAAAACACACCGCAATATTGCTTATCATACCAAAAATTTCTAGGTTGGACATTTGAGATGGGAGAAGAAGAGTTTTGAGAGAGTTTACTACGTGATGGGCGGTAAAGAACGGGGGGCAAATAAAATACTGCAAATACGTTGAACATTTGAGATGGGAGAAAAAGAGTTTTGATAGAGTTTACCACGTGATGGGCTGTAAAGAAAGGGGCGCTCGTGGGGCAGAGCCCCCCGCATAAACAAAAAACACACTGTACTATTGCTAATTATACCAAAAATTGTTACGGTGAATATTTGAAATGGGAGAAGAAGAGTTTTGCTAGAGTTAATCACGTGATGGGCGGCAAAAAACGGGGGCTCGGGGGGCGGAGCTCCCCGCATAAACAAAAAACACACTGTACTATTGCTAATTTGCCATGGCTGACACAGTCAAATCTCAGACGCTTTCAGTCGATCTTTTGGGATGTCGAAGTTATATGCAAGAAGTCAATTTTAGCTAAACTGCTAAACATACTGTATGAAATATGACATGTAGAAAGCGTTTAGCAATGGACTGTTGAGGGTAACGAAAAGTGACAGAACCTACTGCAACGCACGCGAGCGAAGCCGCGCGGGTACAGCTAGTGAATAATAAAAGTATAGGCGCTCGTTTTAAATACGGGCCAACATAAATAAGTAATTATTCTAACTACATAAATTTAAGTCGTCTAATACAATGAATCACGATATACTTAATTAAATTCAAAACTAACAACAACATTCTGCTTAGAACTAGGGCTTAATTAATAATTACTTTATACAATGTACTAATATTCGTATTCGCCGAATATGAGCGTTTTTATAAAATGAGCGGTTTATGAGATGATCCGAATATTGAAATGGTATTGGTACTTTTTTAGTTAGGTACATTATTTTGTATAATTATACCTATATGATAAATTGCAGCGCCAAACGTATAAATGTTCATATAACCCCCTCGAGGAAAACATTACCATGTAATCAAATCATTCCACAAGCAAACATAGGAACATTAAAATTATGAACAAGGAAAATTATGAAAGCTAGAAATTTGTTGATGTATCCTCGAGTACAATATTATATGTGCAGTTGGTGGCATCAGCAGCGGATGCAGCCCCGCCAGTTCTCAACGAAGATGTGCCCAGGTGGGCACGGTGTCCACATATGTTGCATCACAAACTAAAGGCCGTCCCTGCTGCCAGGGCACAAGATTCATCCCGTCCGGTCTCTTGCCGTCATCACGCACCAGGACATGGGGCTCTAATGTAGCCGGTACGCTGGCGCTATCCAGAGCCCAACGGATGATGTCGTTAAGTCTGGCGTGGCGGGACAAGAGGCCCGCGCTCTTCGAGCAGGCGAGGCGGTGATGCCCCAGTCGCTTCACTATTTTACCACAGTGGCTGCGATGTGGGACTACTAAATTAGCCCCAAGACGCAAGCCGACGGCTATGAGAAAACTTTTTGATATCTCAAACAAAACCCTGGCGTAATAAAATAGCAATATGTTTTTTGTAATCTTTGCTTATTTTAAAATACCTGCATCATGACCGCATAAAGCTAGCCCTTCACATAGATTTGGCAGACCGATCTGCCTATAACCTTAAGTTGCACAAGGTACAGCAACTTTTTGTAGGGCAAATGAGTGGGAATAAAGAAGACGTAACCTCACTGTAGACAGATCTTCGCCAAACACAAAGTCAGACAGATCTAAAAGGAAAATCTGTACGTGTATGGCTACTAGATAGTAGATAATATATTACTTATTAAAATTATAGGCCATCAACTGGAAATCAAGCATTGTAACCTCTGGTGATGAAATAATCAAAATAATTAGTAATGAGAAGAGAGGATAAAAGCCAATTACCCAAAGGGATTAAGAAAACAAACGACGCTTTCCATATAAAACGTACAAATAATGCAAAGCAACGCATTACCAATGTACCTAATATTAATGCTTAATTAATTACGGCCCAAATCCCTTAAAAATCCCGTCCGAGTCATTTGCATACATTTCCTACATTATGAACAGCGTCCAACAAAAGCATTATTTAATTAAGATAAACCGTCCAGACAATGGAACAAGGCAAATTATGCTCACGAAATATTGCCTGCCCGATGCGGTTGACCCCACAGCTGCTGTAGGTAGGACTAGGGATAATGACGATGCCAGACAAGTCTGCTGGTTTTTATATGTCGGTGGCGAAACAAGCATGTAGCCTGCCTGCTAACTAATAAGCGGTTATCGTAACCTATTAACCTGATAGACGGAGAGCTGGCCACATCATATATGACACAATAATAAGAGCAACGAAAGCCCTCTAGTTAGTTTGCTATACTATGCTTATTTCTAGACCCGGACATCTGGCAGCTGTAAAGTGGTGGAGGTCAAAGAATGCACATAACTCGAAGAAAACAAATTCTAGAGTTCTGGGTTTGATCCAATATTATGAAACATTATGTAATTAATTAGATTATATAATATCCAAAAGTTTATCCAAAAGGTTGGGGGAAGTAGTCCCAAATGATGTATAAGTAATGTAATTTTTGGTTACTTGACTACTGTTTTTGTTTCCACAATAATACACAATGTTTTTTGTTCTAACGTTAAAGCACAATTTCAGCTGTTTATACATATTTCGGTATTACTTTATTCCAACTTAAAAACTAGTTGTTGGTCTGTCACTCTGATCTCCACCCATTAAAAGCTGCTAGATGTCTGGATCTAGCATTAAGTATGGTTACGCAATCTAACTGGACTCTTTCCCGACCACGGAACAATGGTGTTCCGGACCTTTGGGAGGCGTATGCGGAGCAGAAGCCAACGCGCAGAGGCCCTTTCGACAATTTAATGAAAAGTGAGCGGTACACTAAGCGGATGCTGCCCCTGCCCGTGTCATGGGACGCCCGCAGAGACAGCACCCGCCATGATGTAAGGACTATTGAGAATTAATGGAGTCTGAAGTGTACTAGGCTATTGGGTGAAAAGTATGGACTGATGAATGGGCTATTGGATGAAGAACCGGACGCCTGCCTAATAAAACGGTATCCAATTTTATTTCCGGCAGACGGTGACATTACTCTTATTATTGTGTCATATCTGACGTGGCCAGCTCTTAGACTAATGAACGTTACATGTTCGTTGCTGACCCTTAAAAAACCTGTACGGACAACACGGGCACGTTTTTGAGGAAATCATACTGTATTTAGTCCCTTGAAAGAACCTGAGCTCATTTCACAGCTCCATCTTTACACACTTTTATTTAGCGAGACTCCGTATCCACTTCCCGGTGTCTGATTGAACTGAAATTGTATATTTTGTGCTATTTAAAGTGTAAATTTTTACAATAGCCAGGCACGCAGACGAAAACATAAATTGCAATGTTACATTTTTGTAATATTTAATGTCCTAAGTTTTAATGTCACCCAGATGTAGGTACCTATAATAATATTGTATGGCATATCTGATAAGTTCATAAGAACTTATCAGATATGCCATACAATATTTTGTCAAATTCATACTCTTAGGTTAATCGCCAAAAATATTAATGAAGATGAACAAGAAGAAAAATTCTTACCGGAAAATTATTTTTTCCGCTTCACAACTGGGCAGGGATCTAACGCGGCCTACTTTATTATGCGCGATCGGCAGCAACAATGATAAAAGTGAAAAAAGTTAGAGTTGTTCAAAGAAATTCCGTCGGACTTGGGGCAATAAAGCCGAAGGCGTATTACATAAATCATCGTCCTTTTGTAATAAATGAAAAAAAGGGAATTTGGCATATTCACGCGGACAAGGCAGAAGCGTTAGGCGAGATGCGTTAGGTGTGAAAAAGAAGTTTCTACTAAGTACTTTAATATGCTATTTACAAAAATACGTTAGATGACTCATGTTGTAGTGTGCTTGATTATGTTTCATGAGATTTCATCTCTCTTAAAACCTGCATGTAATAATTTTAATCAGGAAGCAATCTTGAATTATTTTTGTTATCTCTAGGCTAGGTATATCTAATATCTAAAGTAATTAAGGAAACTTTTTCTATGAAATGTACATCACTTTTTAATTAAGTATGGTAATAACTTGTGAATCATGTCTGATGTCTGTCGATGGTGTCTTCAAATGTGTTGCCATGAATCCATCTAAAACCCTAATTGTGTTAACACTGGTAAAGTTAAAATAATCATCCAAAATCCGATAAAAACTACAGTCGAAAAATACATCGAGTATTTTTTACCAAGAGTAATCGAAATAAAACACAATTTACAAAAAATCCCCTTCTTCTTTTTCTTTCTTAGCCCTTTTTTATGTACTTTCTCTGTTACATTACAAATATTAGTTTCCTGTTTCCATAACTTGCACTGCGGCAACGATCGATGTCAATGGACTATGGGCAGCCATCGCATCGCTAGGTAATTTGACATAAATCCCGATGAGCCATCGACACGCCCTTACTCCCAATGTTTTGGTTACCCAAGCTATTCGTTTGATCAACGGCCGTTGAAACTTCCTTTTCTGCTTTACAGCTAAGTTTTATGAAATGTTATAACTTATACTGTATCTAAAGTAAATATTAAATAAATAAATAAATAAGTAAATAAATAAAGTAAATATTACAACCGGAGTGTACTAGTTGTATATAATTCCGTAGGATACGATAATATTGCACATCCACAACACAATGAAGAGAAAATAAAATGCCTAAGTACACTGAAAAATAGGACAAGCGAATTACTTCGGCTATTTAATTAATAACCAAAATTCGGTAAGAGTTTACAGTTTGTTAGCTTATGACTCATAATTTACGTCAAAAGAACATAACATTTTGATAAGTAATAAGCATTAGTTTTGAAGTCCAAAAATTTAAGTTACTAGTACCTAGACGAAATTTGGTGGCTGGTAACAAATTATTTTTTTCATTCTAGATACCATAAATCGGCTTGTGTAACCTTTTCTTCAAATCAAACAAATAAACACATTAAAATCATTCTATGGGTTTTTGCACAGTCGACGTCAAAGATATGTTTACACTCTTGCACCTTACTTCAAAACTGTAAACATGTCTTTGACGTCGACTGTGCATATTGCTGAATCGCGATGAGAATGGGATTGAGTTAGCTGTCAACCCATACAAGTTTTGACGTAAGCATATGGAAAATATGTCAATTCTAATCCCATTCTAACCGCGGTCGGTCCAGTAATAACAATGATAAAATAAATGTCAATGAATATTTGCCGACTATACGACGAACAAATTGTACAGGATTAATTAAAACATGGTTGACAAAGAATTCAACATTTCCAACCTTAGTTATTGTTATTGCAATACTGTTTTATTTTGATAACTACCTAATATAAAAAAACCGGCCAAGAGCATGTCGGGCCATGCTCAGTGTAGGGTTCCGTAAACTAAGACCATTAATTCAAAAGGTCGTTTCTTACGGGAAATTTGGCGGCGCTTACGCCATTTTTACTTACGTCCTTTCACTATGGGTTTTTGAATGATAACTCAAAAACGGCTCAACCGATTTATTTCAATATAGTTTTCATTGAAGGTACTCATTAGGCCTCAGTTTCATGATTTTTTTCAAAATTTTAGGACCCACGATTCAAAAGTTAGATGGGGGGGGGACGCCCTGTTTTAAACTTTCGGAGCTATTATTTCCGAAAGTATTAGTTTTATCCAAAAACTGTTTTAGAAGACCCTAATTCTTTTTAAAATACCTATCCAACGATACCCCACACAACTTGGTTGAAACGAAAAAAAATTTTGCCCCCCACTTCACATGTACGGGAGGTACCTTAACAAAATATATTTTTCGCGTTTTTATTCTACCGTTTTGTCGGCTTGGTTAATGCACATATTCTAACCAAATTTCAGCTTTCTAGTGCTAACGGTCACTGAGCTAGACCGCGGACGGACGGACGGACGGACGGACATGGCGAAACTATAAGGGTTCCGTTTTTGCCATTTTGGCTACGGAACCCTAAAAAACAATAGGTAATATGATAATGTACACTATTTAGGTAAGTTCGGCCACGTGCGTCGACAAACGCGTTCGGTTAGTATTTTTATTGACTTACAATGGTACTTGTATAATTCTTACTCAAACAATAGTGGCATTTTATACATAAAAACAAAAAACAAGTAGGTACTTATAACCACAGTGATGTTTGCGTAAGTCTAGTTTGGTTTGGTACCGAATGCATTACGATGTTTTCGATAGATTCCCTCGATTCGATTCGATGGAGTCCCCCGCCCACAGAAATTGGATATTAACGAGTCTGACGAGACGTTCACTTAGACAAGATCAGGGTAGGTAAGTAAATAGTAACCTAAACGATTTTGTCACATTAACCAAATGTTAATTGGTAGTTAAATTGATTCGTGTTTAATTTAAATATTTGGCTCCCGACTTCTTTTATTATAAATATTAATTTTATTCACGCGTTATCACACTTGCGATTTGCGAGCGAGTTTTGTGTGAGAGCGAACACGCCGCGTTTTCGCCGCGTACGAGTTTTGTATAGTAATCGCTTTCAAATCGCTCTAGTCTGATAAGGCTCTAAAGCTGGCTCATTCATCGGGCAAAGATTAGATATCACTATTCAAAGAGGGAATGTAGTCAGCCTTATGAGCACCTTCCGCAGGGAACAGACCTGGGGGTTTAGCTTAAAACTTTTTAGGTGGGTATGTTGTTTAGGTATTAGTGTTTAATTTAATATTAATATATGTATTTTAAGTCTAGCATTATTTTGTACGTATATTGTAATTAATTTATTATTTATCTTGAAATAAACCTGTTAATAACAAATAAAAAATTCCCACTCGTATCAAGTGGTTTAAAATTACAAGTAGGCCGTCTTCATACATGGTGGTCCAATTTTAGCAAAATTAACAACAATAACCAAGAATTAAGGTTGCTAACACAGGTTACACTTATAATTAATGAATATCGTGTTTTCATACCAAAACAAGTAATTATATCCCAATAAAAATAACAGTGTTAACAACCGTTATTAGGTAAGCAATTAAAATGAAAAATATAATCACCCTAACACGGTTGAATTGTCTGATTTAACTGTTATCGTGAAGGCCGATTCTAAGCTTATAAATAATAACTTGATTTGATTACGTAATGAATGTTATGATACGACCGTATCGACGCGCGTATTTATTAACCCCCCCCCGCTTAAAGGCTCCCCTATGTTCAGCATTGCACGTCTTATGGCTGAGATGATGAAAAATATATATTCCTATCAATTACTTAGCACTTATTTTCTAACATAATGGGTAGATTAGATGCTAAAAATGTTAATATGTTTCCTAATCCTAACTACTTAATCACAATCAGTGTAGTCACTATATGCAACTCAATATGAACGTGTATTCATTACCTACTTACTTGTTTACTAATGTGTTGATACAAATTAAAGTCATACACATACCAAGCGCAAAAAGCTGTTGTACAGCATAACGGTGCATCGGGGAACTGTGCCGACCGGTGCAGCGCGGCGCGGCCGCGGGAATGTCACGTGTGTGGTTATGAATTTGATCTGACCTCCGATGATAACATTAGATAAAATAAAATGCTAACTGTTTTTATCCAACTATGAAGAAGTACTATGAATCTATAAAATAAATTATGACTAGCAATCTAGGTAAGTTGGTATTGTTGTTGGTATGTAGTTACAAACAGCAAGACACTTAACTGACCATCGACAGACGTTATGCCGTTGCAATAAGGATTACAAAATGGGCAGTTAACAGTGTTGGCGAAGGTACAGAAATACAAAGTCAGTTTTGTGCCATTTTGCCCCTTCCATCACATTATTCCATCTTAATTGTCGGTTCCATACTGCTTGGAACTTATACTACTTTGAAATATAAAAAAAATACCTATGTTAAAGAAACTCCAAGAAGATATTTGAAAATATATATTGTCGGTATGAATTAGTAGAATAGGATCAGTACTGTCGCGTCTATCCTCACAATACCTCAATTACCGAATAGTCTTTTGAAATGATTATGGGTTCCAAATCATGGTCAAGACATCGTATGTAGTCCTAAAAATCTAAATCTAAGTCGTAATAGTATAAAAAGGGAAAGAAGTACCTACCTAGGTATGTTTTCTAACTATCGAAATACGGATAACTTTGTATCTCGCTACATAAAAGTCAACTTCCACCTTTATTACCTACTTTCCACGAGCTTCCACGCACGTAGCGTGCAGAATGTTCATCATTCGGAGCCAATCGAAATAGTTCACTAGTTTCACTACAATTCTAAAAGGAGAAAGCATTGAAAATGGTAAAACTATTTCTCAAACTCTCGTGTAACTGAGGTGTCAGGCCCAGAGCAGGTGCTTGCGGTCCGCGGTTTTAGACCCATCGGGACAATTTAATTGTCTTTTCATAATGGCAATGGACCTTAAAACCTGCAAATAAGAGCGAATTTACAACAAACCACATATTAAAATCCAAATATATATTTCAGAAGCTTTTATGTTAGCTTTGTAAGTCATCTTTATTGCTTATGCGATAAAGTTTATAATACAATTTGTAATCTACATTTTCGAATTGTTGTAAATGGGGCCTGGCGCCTGTTAAGTTTTAAGTGTCATCCGTGAATAGCCGTGAATGATTTTGGTCAAGAGTTGAATGAGCATTTATCCTACTTAAAATATAAGTAAAGTCAGCAGTATCCTATTAAAACTCCTGCCTTAACATGCATTCCATTATGTATACAGAAGGGGCCTAAAGGGGAACTTTCTTTTTTAAGTGGAACTATCTGGTACCTTTAATCTCTAAAATAGCTTATTTTAAGTGATTATTGTGATTTCCACTATAATTCAATACAATACATAAGCAAAAAAACAAGTGTAATTCACACAACATCAATACATAGTTGGCTTTATAATTACTAATTATGTTTATCCTGCAAATTATTAAAGCGTTTTGTATCAGTAACTGTATGTTGTGATAAATTCATTCCAATTAAAACTATGGTAATACAAAATAATATACGCTTTATTGTCGAATGGTCATTTGATTTCAGGCAGTATTTCATAAAACATTTTTTTTACATGCGCTCACACTTTCTTCTTCTTTTTTTTGTTCTTTGTACAACGACGGTGGCAAACAAGCATACGGCCCACCTGATGGTAAGCAGCTACCGTAGCCTATGGAGGCCTGCAACTCCAGAGGTGTCACATGCGCGTTGCAGCCCCTTTAAAACAGGATTCACTGTGTTGACGGCTAAAGGAACAAGAGAAGTCCCGCGTCGTCAACACACTGGGTCCTTTTTGAGCTCTAACAACCACAAATGTGCAAGTGGTATATAGGTATCCACAGAATGTTACATTAATATTGTTCATGTATTGTATAGTATATTAGTTTCTGAATTTAGTGCAGATGGTGTTGTAGATAAAACTAGTTTCATTAGCAGTGAATGCGGCTTTTGTGTCCTCATACCTAGTTAGTTTATCTTTGAAAGCTTCATAGGTAATATCTATGATAATAACTAGGATCGTGAAATTGCTAGGGTTCTCCAAAAATTGCGTTACGTTCATGGTTTACATTTTCGAAACGAAAATAATAGTAAAATTAAATAAATGAGAAAATTATACGAAATAAAAGGTAGCCAAGGCAACCGGGAAAACCCCCTTCTTCGAAATACTGAAGTCGGTTGAAACGACTTTTCATCCTAAAACAATTTATCTAAAAATTTGCACACGAAAATCGAAACATTTATATCAGTTTAAAAAAAACATAGTATCTCGCATTAAAGTCCTAGCTCCCAGCTTCACACGATGATGTCCACTGCAAAGCGTTTAATTTCAACAAAATATATTTCCCCCGACAGACAGTGCTTTAAAAGCTCTAGTTTATTTTGCAGCCGAGAGGAATCCCAAATGAGGCAGCGATTTTTTATGTTTATATTCAGTCTTGGCACGTTTAATCAGGGCACGTTGCACATGTTGGATTAATCCCTGTAAAGTACACTCACTAGGGGGATAAGATAAGCGCTACAATTCACTTTTTTTGCATATTAGTGTTATAAATTGGGTACCACCCAATATCGATGCCAAATAAACCCTTGAGTTAGAGACTCATGTGGCTAGTTTCATTATTGCGTGGCGTTGGCGGACGTTGTTTTTTCTACCCTGCTTTCTTTTGTTTTAAAACTGAAACAAGTGATGGTTTCATTCGTCCAGATTTATAAGAACATAGTTTGGCAAAGATTTTTTTATTTCGATTAAAAAAGGTTCACTTGTCTACCGCGTATTGATTAAGCGAGATCATCTAAGTTTAATAACTGAATTTCAATTAAGTTAATGAACGCCATAAGATTTACTACTTTCAAAAGTGCTTGGTAGCGCCAAGTTCATAATACCAGCGGTGGCCGTATTCTGAGTGACATTGACCAAGAATACCGGATCAATTCACAGAATAAAAGCGACAAAAATGCTACATGCACATACTTATGTATGTATTTGCATAGCAATTGCTAATTTAAAATATATTAATGGCGGTACATTAACGAAGCCTGAATGTTTATTTACAAATATTAAACTTACTTACCTACTCTTTATATGTAATTTATACTTACTACAACGTCATTGAAAGTCGGTTTAAAATTTATAGTCTTGAGAAGACCTGTAAAAACAAATCAACAAACATCTTATTCTGCCAAATATTTTTAAAAGCTACAACGCTTCGCTATAGTTAAACAAATACAAATTTATGTACCCATTAGGTAATATTTCTTTTTGGATCTCCCAAAGTTGGGCAAAATTGACAAAATATCAGGATAAGGATATAAACTTAAACCCGGTGGGTGGCACTCGAAAAAGTTCAGTAGTAAATCGCGGAGCAACTTTGCATAAAAAAATGAAAGCGCAGAAGTTGCAATGTTTCAATCTTGAAATTTTCAATTAGGAAACTTTTTGATTATGACTGTACATAAAGAAGTGTAAATGCATTCTTTTAAACTTTAAATTATTTAACTCCATAGGGAAAAAGTTAGCAGAGCACGTGAAAAATTCAATGCACCTAAAATTAACAAACTTCCAGTAACAAAATATTAAATTGTGGTACATAAGATAACCTTAATTAGGAAAATTTTTTTTAGTCCGTGGTTGGCGATATATAACAATCATGGGCAAATCGGATTGTTGTCAATACCTAAATCGCTTTTCCCTCTGGGTTAAAACATCAGATGACAGCTGCAAAAACTAACTTCTGCATAATAGTACTATCACATAAGTAAAGTACACCCTACGACGAAATTAAGTTGTGGACGGATTCCTCAGTACAAACATGACCCAATACGTAATACCCCGCTATTAAAAAAAATGTTGTTAGTCATTAAAGTGTTAATTGTCTAAAATATAATGCCATGGGGCGTTAAACTAGAGTTAAATGGCTTGGTGTAGGTGTCATAGCTTGTATGAAGCTATAATATAAGTATAAGCCCCGGCTCCAATTTTTTATTTTTCAGAGCTAGTAGGATTTCCATAATTATTTATTACCGTACCGTTATGCACCCAATATTGTGCCATTTGTATCGGCAATGTAATTATCTACAGACTAGGTGACGCATGTCAGTATAAAGTTGTTTTTCACCGATGCCTCAACCCCAACCTTTAACGAGCGGTCATCGACCTCACTCCCGCCCTGTAATCGTATTTCACATTTTGTATTTTATGATCCATTAAATAGTAAATAAAGATGCTTTTATACAGGTTCGCCGTAATAAATGTTAATTATGACCGCATTAATGCTACCTGAAATAAACGGATGATGTTACAATAAAATGGCCGTTAGAGGTTTACCTATAATCGATAGTTTAACAGTCGCTAATTTTTAAATGATAATTTTAAGGGGGCGGAAAAATATGATTCCTCTTAGACTCATTATATTCCTATCCTAACCTTAGTCCCGGAACAAAATCCGAAGATTGGCACAGGCACTGGGTTTTATATTAGCATTAAAAGCCGCACGCAGCGCAACGCTTGTCATCCCTCTTATGCTAATTTAAAATTATTTACGTGCTAATAGGGTTAAAAATAAACATCTGAGACAGACGAATAAAACAGTAGGTACTTTTTTATCGAGTCAAAGTCAAAGAGGCTTAATTGAGAACTTTAGGCAAATATAACAATGCTTATTAAAAATATTTATAACGGGTTACTCACGTCACGTAATTTTTGTCGATTTTTGCTCGACATGTTTCGATCATGAAGTTAGATTTATGTTTCGATCAATTTACGATGATCATTTTCACGAGCGGCCTTCCGCGACGGCAGCGCGTAAATATTTTTAATATGTTAGAGTCTCACGAAAGTTTTATGGTTAAAATAACAATGCTTAATTATTTGCCTGTTAACTCTTTCTTTAATAGTTCTTACTTAAGTAAAGAATAAAGGTTAACAGAACCTTTTATATTCCTATTTTCCGGATACGTTGGAGCCGTGTGACGACATACCAGCTCGTATAGCACCGTCAACCTTGTATGGTATCCCACTGCAGTGATTCCTTAATTGCATTATGCACTGCTGTGAGTGTTGGTCATCTTATTAGTTAGTTTATGAGTAAGTAGGATGATTAAGTTTTGTTTAGGCAAATCGAAATTTATTTGTCTTTTCAGCACGCCAGTGGAAGTCCCTTCGCCCTATATCCATCATGCTATTGAAACTTCTATTGATATGTCTAAGTTAGAATCACAGTTAACATAATTTAGAATAGCATAATAGACAAGTTATAACTGTTGAAGTCAGGGTTAAGGGTTAGGACAAGAGCTGAGTGTCATCCTGCTACAATTTTTTTTCCGTTTATTTATTTTATTGAAATTAGTTTTGAATAATTTGCCGTGGGGTGCCCGACCTTAGAATTGTCCCCCACCATATCGTCCCGTGGTTGCAGTAGGAGTCTTCTAAGGGAATATACCGGGAGATGGGCAGCAGCATCTTCCGAAAGCCTAAACAAAAAAAAACTGCGAGCGCCAACCCACCTGCCAAGCGTGGCGCGTAGGGCAACCCCCCCCCCCCTTTAATAAAAGGGGAGGCCTATGTTCAGCAGTGGACGTCTTATGGCTGAGATGATGATGATGAATCTCAATAACATGTAATTACTTACCCAAATAATTGTTTCGGTACTTCGTCTTTTGTGTCGGTCCCTGATCACAGGATAGGACGTGACCACTTGGTTTTGCAGCTTTATTTGTTTCCATCGGTCTCAATCTCTTGCAACCCTCGCCACTTGACGAAGTTTACACCTCGACTCATAACATGGGCAATAATTGCTCTAAGCCGTCCAGGGTATCCTTGATTCGCTCCCAGCACCACATTTCATCCTCTGTCTCTCTCTGGAAGTAGGTACTGTCCACGTTTTTGCTACATAGATAATATTGGGAATACCAAGGCTCTAGGCGTGTCAAAGTGTAGAATCTAATACCACAGTTGGCAAGGTTTTGCCAGATGATTTGAAGGTGGGTTGCATCTTTTGCCGTGGCGATTCGGTACTTAATCTCTGGGATAAAACTTCCATGGCTGTTAATTTGTGAACCCAGGTATATAAAGCTGCTCACTCTGTTTATGTTTTCTATTGTTGTCTATTGTTTCTCTTTCAGCTTAGCCTCGCGGTCTATCACTATCACCATTAGTTTGGTCTTCCGCCTATTCACTGCCAAGCTTAGTTTGTTGCTTTCTATCTCTATAGTCTGTAGTTTTGGTTCTTATGCTGTTTCGTTTACACTAAAAAGCATAAAGAATTAGTAATGCTGTGTTCAATGCATCACTTAATAGCTAGAGACATTTGATATAAATTAGCATAATAGAATTAATCGCATCTACATAAGCCGATAAATCATACTTCCACGAATGAATTCACGGTTGGACACCTCTGTTATAAGAAGCATGATTTTTATGCATCATGACGTTATTTGGATCAGCACGCCTAGCACATGAGTGACGCGACAGTATCTCGCGCGCGAGATAGACTACTCGTCTCTTTTTAATTGATACAGTCAGAAAAGGACGGATAGACTATCTCGCGCGCGAGATACTGTCGCGTCACTCATGTGCTAGGCGTGCTGTATTTAGTTTCATGCGGGCACTAATAGAAACAGATTATGTAGTAAACAATGAAGCACGCTATCTCATATCTTAGATAAAACTGTAGTCAGCAGAAGCATGTCGGTATTCAAAATTATCTACTCGCGCTCTTGTTATATTTTACCTTAACAATAAAATCGTATTCGCCCGGTTTGAAACTTTTCCGCTGTACCTACATCTACAGTTTACTAAAAGTCAATATTATGAAGTCCTCCTGTCGCCTAAACTTCAAATAACAAAGAATATAAATTATCACTTCAGAACAATTATTACGTTGTTTGTCTAGGACTTGCGTATTTAGGGCATGTCCGATGATTTCTGTATGAAATAAGAAAGATACTCGTAGAGCAGGCTCCAATGAGATGTTCGTTTGCGAAAATAGCGGACCGCGAAATGTTTTGTGATTCGTCTATCTGCTACCCTCGACATTATAAAAAGCCATGTTGCCACGCGCGCTCATGGTCCTTTGTCATTCAGTTCACCCCCACCGCTTTACCGCTGCTCTAGACTCGCCGCGCGCGCTTGTGACGTTGCCAGCTCGTCGATAGGGTAGAGTGAGCTTTGGAGACGAAGCAATATGCACTGGGCTGCTTTTATAATACTACCCACAGTACTATATGGGGCGATAGTCTGGTGGCACAGAACCTATGTTAAAGAATACCAAAGAGACCTAATGAAGGTACAGAGACTGGCATGCCTGATCAATGATAACGGGGGCAATGATAACGACCCCAACACATGCAATGGAGGTAATGCTGGACATGAAATCACTTCATATTGAGGTGGAGGAGAGAGCCACTGAGCAGTGGTACAGAATAAAATAATGGAGAGGGAGCTGCCTGGATAAAAGACATACACGCATACAAAGAGAGGCGCTGTCAAGAATGGAAATGATATCTTCTTTCTCATAGTCCGGAAAGTGAGATTTCAGTATGATGCCTAGTACTCGTATCTTTTCTGGTTCCCTGACTAGCCCCCACTCTCAGACTAACCAGTTGACACGATCGTTTCCCTGCCGGCAGTTTTACAACTCGTGCCCCCTCCAAATAGCTGTAAATTTCCTCCGTAAACTTTTTACAGCCCTCCCAGCTAGATTTCTCTCTTAGTTTTGTGTACTTATTTCTAATTTCTCTATATGCATCTCAGCTTTGAGAGTCGTCCTTCCTCAACGCTACCCTCATTCCTCTCGTACTGTACCATGTCAGGCGGGTATGCAGAGGGGGGGAGGGGGCAACAGGGGTATCCTCCCTCCCCCCGACACGGAAGTTTTGCATACTACGGGGGCCATAGTATAGGTGCGGCCCACAAGACTTTTTGTGAAGAATTTTTTTTTCGAAAATTTTCATCAAAATAGAAGTTATCTATTGGTGTAATGGCTTGTATTTTATTTATGACACATATAGGCACCCATAAGTACTAATCTGCTAATGAAATTCCATAATTGAAACCAAAAATCTTTGTAATTTACTAATAAAATTTGTGAGGGTGGGGAGGGGAGGGGGGACCACAAAACTGGCTGGCAACATCTGTTAATTGGATGTCTAAGAACCATACAATATATATCAGAAGTCAGAATGAGGTCCGCAATTTTTGCAAACGGGACTCCACTGAGAGTCCGGTCTATCGTAATTTCTTTGTTAAACGAAAAGGCGTCATTTACCTGTGACTTAAAAATAATGACACCTATTTGATATTAATTTGTCATTGACACGTCTTTTTCAACTCTGTCTGTCATCAATATAATTTCAGTCTTTTATTATTCGTGTACACCATTTATGCCGGTCCTGAGTCAATCTCATATCACTGAGTGGCAATGGCAACGAATGAATATGTGATCGCGATCCTCATAAGTGAAGGAACGACGGCCACGTACAAGTAAACCAAATGTTATCTTAGAAAATGAAAAATATTGTACAAATAGCAGCACTCAAACTGTGTACCTACCTAGTCTATAGTCAGCAGCAGCTTGCGCAAGGTTTTCAAAATGCTCTTTTCTGTTATAAATACAGTCGTGCCATTTCAGTCGTCATTTTCAATATTTTCATCATCTACGACCCAAACGATGGGTTGACAAAAAACAATTGACTCCTGTCACTGATGTTTCCGAATAGTCCATCGTTACGCTTGTCGTACCTAATTCTCACTGTCTGGCAACTAACTGTAACCAATAGACTAAGAGCTAGCCCCAATAAAAATGGTACAATTATGAGAGCAACGATCGTAGTTTGTTGGCTATTCTGTTCCCATTAGGCGCTGAATTCTTGCGTGAGCGTTGTCAGTGACAGACTAACGAAACTTTGCAGTTGAGAAAAAGGAATGCCATAGTACGTAAAAAGTGCTGAATTTGTAATGGTAGGACATATAAAATAAATAATATGTAATGCTGTAATGCGAGAACAAAAATTCGCTAATCGCTAGTAGGTACGAGTAATAAAGATATTATAGCAAATTAACTGACTTTCAGAACTCTCAAAGTTAGGGTGGTTCTTATTTTCTCTATTTTTGATAATTTTGCGGGGCACCCCTTCATTGTAATCTTTGGCATTAAAGATTATAGCTGTTTTTTTTGGAAAGTTTAGAGCTCGCTACTGCATATGGAAAAAGTTTAATTGTCCTACCAATAGTAAAAAACCGGCCAAGAGCATGTCGGGCCATGCTCAGTGTAGGGTTCCGTAAACTGAGACCATTAATTCAAAAGGTCGTTTCTTACGGGAAATTTGGCGGCGCTTACGTCATTTTTACTTACGTCCTTTCACTATAAGTTTTTGAATGATAACTCAAAAACGGCTCAACCGATTTATTTCAATATAGTTTTCATTGAAGGTACTCATTAAGCCTCAGTTTCATGATTTTTTTCAAAATTTTAGGACCCACGATTCAAAAGTTAGATAGGGGGGGGGACGCCCTGTTTTAAACTTTCGGAGCTATTATTTCCGAAAGTTTTAGTTTTATCCAAAAACTGTATTAGAAGACCCTAATTCTTTTTTAAAGACCTATCCAACGATACCCCACACAACTTGGTTGGAATGAAAAAAAAATTCGCCCCCCACTTCACGTGTACGGGAGGTACCCCAACAGAATATATTTTTCGCGTTTTTATTCTACTGTTTTGTCGGCTTGGTTAATGCACATATTCAAACCAAATTTCAGCTTTCTAGTGCTAACGGTCACTGAGCTAGACCGCGGACGGACGGACGGACGGACGGACGGACATGGCGAAACTATAAGGGTTCCGTTTTTGCCATTTTGGCTACGGAACCCTAAAAACAATTTTTTTAAGTTTGATTTTACGCTTATAGACTTATTAGCGTCTATTTTTGTAAAATATGCTATTATAAAGGATCAGTAACAAAAAAAATAGTTTGGCTTTTATATGTCGCACGATCCTAAGAAATTTTTGAAATGATTTTTTTTATTAGGGACGTGCCACATAAAACCGTAAAAAATACTGATATTATGCCCCGCAAATTTTTCAAAAATAATAAAAATAAGAACCACCCACAAAATGGTATACCAATTTCCGAGGTAGCTCTTCATCTACAACCAATGATTACCAAAAAACTAACTGAAATCGTACCGCAACACTAATTGTTTATTATTCTTACTCAATCCATGTCACTGCAAGCTAATGAAGCGACCCAAACTACTTTATAATTGTAGCAAAAAGGTACCAATTATACAGAATGCAACCATCATTGAATTGCTAATAACAATTTCACTCTCCTATATGAATAAAACAATGCCGTAGGTATGTTATGTTGGACGGAGAACAAAATTACATTGTAATTTAGTTGTTTGCGATTCTACAAGTAATGGTAATTAAATTTTACTATTTTCACTGTTTTTGAGCTTTCATTTGTTGCTTGCCATTACAATATATACTCATTGGAAATTTTGTAACTGTATTTATAAATAGGTATTTGATTATACGATTACCTATAGGTAAAAAATACCGATTGCCTGCCTACGAAGCAGTGAGTCTCGTGTTTGATTCCTGGTAAAGACATTTATTTGTGCGTTTATCACGAATATTTGTATGAAGTATTTATGTATTTATATCTAACTATCATATAGATCGCCGTCAAGTGCCTATATTCCAAGCCCTATAGAGCTCACTGTGGAACTAGTTCAATCCATGGCCCATATGGGACATTATTTTTTTATTGTAGACGTTATAAGTCGGTAATATACTGATTGATAAATCTACATTCGTATATTATTTGTGCATTAATATTGTTTTCTTATAATGCTATTTGCAACAACTTTACAGCGAAATCAAACGAGACTATTAAAAATCCTTATACTCTGTAAGTTCTTTCTGTTGCTTTGCTAAAGAAACAAAGTGTCCAAATCTACTAAGTGCCTGTGCCTAGCCTAAATAACGTGACAAGCACACATTTTGTGAAAGAGGTTACGCAACGCTCAGTATCACAACCGTGAGTCTTGAGTGGCCGTATTGTCGCCTATGCCGCTCCAGTGACTTTACTTAGGAATAAAGACAATGCTCAAGAATAGAGCCAGACCACGCAAATGGGGTTGGCCGGTCGAAAGTCTTTACACATGGCACCAGCATAGCTTGTACATGTCAGTCCTACTAATAGTGTCAAATGCTTGAGTTTCTTTTTCTCATCTGGATTTTATGGACCCTTTAAGTCAAATCCTATACAACAATACTAGTGACAGGTACAAGCTATGCTGGCACCATCTGGCCAAACCGTTGACAGTTGCCAACCCCATTCTGCATTCACATGTCAGTTAAAATGTGTAACTCCTGTTGTAAACGTAGACATGTGCTGTTCTCGGGAACGACAACCGTTGACTATGGGAAATATTCTCGAGCGAGAACGTTTCTCATACGAAACGGGAAACTATATTTTTATTGTAATTTTGAAAACGGGAAAAACTTACCAGACATGTCAAGAACGGCAGAACTCTAAACAAAGAATACAAAATATATTTTCATAAAAAATTTCACATTTATGTTGCCTCGTCCACATTTTGCGCTTGGACTCTGGAAGACGTTTATACCCGGAGCCATATTTAAATCGTGTTTTGTCACGGATTTTTTTATCAATTATCATCTGCTTTTGTCATCAAAATTATATCTAACCAAATGATTTTTGACATGAACGTGATCAACTAGAGAACCTGAGAAAGTTAACTGACCAATCAGTCAGCCAATAATATTAATATTAGATGTTAATATTAAATGTACTCAATGCATATAAGAAAGTCTAAAAAGTATAAGCTTGAAACTACAAAATCACCCGATAGATTACATAAAATATTTCTAATACAGTTAGAGGTAATATAACCGAGTCTGAGCAATCAATCAGTTGAGCGGAAAGATACGTATGCAATACATGATTGCTTGAGATTGTAGACACGGTATATGACAGTTTGTGCATTTTGTAGTGGTAGTCAAAGCTAAGTACTTCGATAATCTTAGGGGCATTATCTAAACTAGATGTTTGTAGGTTTTTTTTACAAGAGACATATTTTTTGCGATATTTAAATGAACCTTATAAAAAGCCAAATACATATATGTATTTCGCATCACCATATGTATTATTTCGTCATATTTAGGTACCCAACAAAAATATTTTGCGTAAGTATTTGGACGCGGCGTCTCCACATAAATAGTCTCATTTATTCATCATTACCTACTATCTATCGGCTATTCAAGATTATTGTCTAAACCGCCATAAACATAAAAATAAGTAACACCCAATTAAACCCATGATAGACGTAAAATGTTTTCACTTTTACCTTCAAATTAAATTATTACCAAGGGGAAAGAGAAAAGAAAATTTATTGTTAAACTTTCCGGCACGTGTTAGATGTCATCTTCAATTTACTTACTTTTTGAGGTAATGGCCCTTAACGTTTTGCAAGCTCATTTGGTTTCTAAAAGGAATTCAAAGAAGTACGACTTTTTACGCACAATTGAATTATAAAAAATAAACATAAAATTATGAGTTGTTCTGTTTTCAATATCAATTTTCGTCTTACGAAGCAGCACGAGGGCCATGACAGGGAGGATTACATGCTGCCTTTGGGATTGTCAACATCAATCATTGGTAAAAAAAAGCTAAATATAAGATTTTAAGCTCACATGGTCATTAACATTACAAAAACTATAAATATCGGAAACTCACAAACACAAACACACATGTTAATTTTAAATAGTTTTTGGTACAGGTAAATAGCTTAATTTTCATGTACCATAAGTAACCAAATTTAAAACGCAGGCGACCTGTGCATATACCATCCAAAATTATTCAAAAAGTGTTATTCCAATTGCATATAAAGCATAGAGGAGTCCATGAGTCAAACAAATTATTTGACATCTGATTTCCTACATGCTAAGATGTGGTTGTGACACAGTGACGTCCCTACCCAAATGAAAGGTCATTGCCGTCACCTTAATCTTACGGAATACTTAATCTATTTTAACCGAATTCAAAAAAGGAGGAGGTTCTCAATTCTTTCTTGTATGTATGTTACTCGATATCTCCGTGAACCGTGCACCGATTTTCAAAAAAAATGTTTAATCGAACGGGTATAACCCCTAGATGGTCCCATTGTCTCCAAGTCGGTGTCTGAAGGGACCCTGGAGAAATCGAGGGAACTCTTCAACTATTATAGGCACACCTATAGTGATTTCACTATTTTTTACAGCAACTCGGCCATTTCCTCTTGGAATAGCGGATCCTAAGTGAAGTCGGTCCGTTTTTGTTTAAAATTATCTGATATCATAAAGATGAGTGTGGCGATCGGTTCCATGTTTGTACTAGATCGCTACAAGCGCTAAGGTTAAACCGACATGTTATAAAGTACGGAATTATTTTACCTACCTCTACTTCTACTGTTTGTAACTGTTAGAAGTATTTATTTTGATAAAAATCACACAGCATTTACAATTTACATGTCACCACATTAACAATACATTATATTATTTATATGTATGTAAAAATTACAAAAATGCAAATATCATAGAGGCAAAACAATTTTGGAAGTATGTAAGAGTGCACTTTAAGAGTTGAATAATTATAAATTATACTATTATAAATAATCTATATTGCCAGTTTGCTAGTCTTATTTTTGAATGCAGAAACAGAATGCTGTAAAGACATATGAAATATATCAATTTCTAAGAACTTTTCATTACATTTTGGAAGTTTTAGCTAAAAACCTATTTCTCGCATGAACAGTTCGCCCAAAGTTCATTGCAAATAAGTTTGTGGAACGAGTTCACCGATTAGGACATCTAATTGAAAATTTTGAAAGTAAAACTGGAGAATTATAAGGCCACGTAAAACTTTATATAAAAATGTTTGGTCACGAATTACTCGACGAGTTTGAAGAGACTGTAATTTATTAGAAACACATTTTTTTAACTTATATTCCATTCTTCTCATGAATTTGTTTTGAATTTAGTGTTCCTTTATTTTGAGATGTACAATGAAGAGTATTTACGTTATTTTATATTGTTCACTCAGGTACGGTAAACAACGCAAATAACGAGAATGTGGTCGTGAAACTGTATAATATCTAATCATTATTTTCCCAGGTTCAACTAAGTAGGGACACGTTAGGAGTTTTAATTTTATTTATGATAATAAATAGTTTTTATAGGTAGGTACAAAAACATTAATAACTTATAAATAAGACTTATTTTAAATAAAAATTAACAAAAACCGAAAACTAAAATATATCAAAAAAATTCTGGCCCTCGGCTTTTATGATTGAGTTTTAGTTTAGATTTATAGTAAGTAATTTTAGAAATTGTGCTTGTTTTATAAAATAACGATTATATGTCGTACACATTGTAATGAGTGTACTGTCACAGGTCAGTGTGCCGTTCTCCGTTACCAATAGGAAATATAATTATGTATGTAGACAAAATAACATCTATCACTAAAGACACACTACGAGCAAGCATACATCGGGCCCTGGATCGGGCCGTCTCAGCGTTGGTGAAAAGTGTCCACAATCGCCACGACCCTAAGCCATGAGGATGCGACAAAGAAAAAGAAGATAGGAAATATTCTCGAGTGAGAATTTCCCATACAAAACAGGAAACATTCTCAAGAACCACACAAACTCTCCGTTAAAAAATCACGATATACTTGTTTGCCCTAGAACTCGACTCTGCACTCGACGGTAACCCAGTAACTCGGGCAGCATTTTGTTATGCTTTGCTTCCGCTCTGCCGCGCCGGCACGGCTACATATAATTAAAACCTCTTACTTTGCGATCGACGGATAAAATTCTTAACGTAACTCTTGACGCTATTTTCATTTCATAAACTAAGCATTTTTATTAAGTGGAAATTCATTTTGGGTTAGAAACGAAATTTTGTTTTAATGTTCCTCATTTACAATTAGCTCTATGATGGACTGGGAGAGAATGCTGCCGGGTTAAGTCTATGTCTACACGCTATGTGGTTAACATAAATTCTCGTAAATAAATTATTATGCTTATTATATACACATACATAGCCTTTATACAAAATGAACATCGTGTGAAATCGCTAATCACAATGATCTTAGTTAATTAAAAAAACATAAAAGTGTTATAATCGTTGGAATTATGGTCACATATGGTCTTACTTTCGCGATCATCTCCAAAGGATTCGAGATATGATCGGTATTCGAAACATATATGTAATTTACTATGTTAATGCCGGCGTTACGCGGTTGATTTCACGTGTTGATCACCTTTACGTAGTAATATGTCAGTGAGAACATACAGGTATCTTAACGCATGTTCTCGATCAAATATCAAGTGAAAATCGAGCGAGATTGATAAATTAAGTAGGTAAACTGTATGTATATTCAAACGTATAAAACGGTATGTTAATATCAAGTTTAAAGATGTATTTTGCAGAAGACATCTGTGTAAAATATTTAAAACAATATTTAGTTAGTTTTCGCCAGTGCAACACAATGTTTAATAAACGATCGATTTATTTAAAAATAATCATACGGCCCGCTTGATGATAAGCAGCTACTAGCCTATGGACGCCTGCAACTCCAGACATGTGCATGTGACACCATACATGCGCGTTGCCGACCCTTTACAAAAAGGAGGATTCACTGTGTTGATGTGTTGACAACTAAAAGAACAAGAGGGTCCTTTGTCGTCAACACACTGGGTCCTCTTTGACCTCTTTGGCAACCTTACTCTCCAGCAGAAACACAACACTATAAGTAGGGTCTAGTGCTATTTGGCTGTGGTTTTCTGTAAGGTGGAGTGGAGGTATTTCCCCAGTCGGGCTGAGCTCTAGATTTGAGCGTGATAACATTTGCTGTGCTGCGCCCTACCACACATAAGCTAGGGATACACGCACAGATGTGTCCGTCGGATTTGTTCGACGGATATGCCCGGCGGACAGATCCGTCCCTGTATGGCGCGAATTGGACATGGATGTGTCCGCCAGACGTCTGTCCGCTGTCTGTCCGTTGTCCAATTCGCACCATACACGGGCGGATGTGTCCGCTGGGCATATCCGTCGGACAAATCTGGCGGACACATCTGTGCGTATGTGTATCCCTAGATATAGCGAGATGACATTCGCAGTACCCATACTTTACTTTTGGACGTACTTTAAGGACATACCCGTCCTAAAACGGCGACTCATACGTTTTTCAATTTCAATTTACCTTAAAACATATTCACATGGTACCATGTCTACCATGCAACGGCAGTTTTAAGATAAAAAAAAACACGCATTGTTCTCAACTTTTCCCGTCGAGTCGCAATTAGGTACACTCGATAATTGCGACTAATCGATCGTGACGGAACAGCGAGCACGCGATCCGGTATGCAAAACATGCGGTTTGATTGATACGAATTATTAACACTTCACTCGCTCTGACGACAAATGGTAACCCCGCAGCGGCAACTACATATGTGAAGGTTCTCGGCGTGAAAAATGTGTTTTGTGTACAATAATTTTGCGGTAATTGTGAAGAACGTTTGCAAAAGGTATTGACATTAAGAATACAAAGGTCTCGTAATTTGTCAAAAAAGTTACGTAATAATTAATTAGTAAAGAATGATAAGCGGTGATGTCATTACTTTTAAAATGTCGTATTCTCAGGTAGTATCAGAAATATAAGCGTTGATTTAAAAATTTATTGCTTCTTTTTGTTTGTACCATTATTTAGACAAAGGTTCCATTGGGCGGCCGGCGTTTACGCCGTCCTCGTACAGTCGACGTCAAAAATATGTTGACACTATTGGACCTAATTACATTACAAAGGAGTAAGGTGCAAAAGTGTAAACATATTTTTGACGTCGACCGGCTACTTACGTTGTACAGAATTAATATTGGAAGTATTCGAGCACGTAATAATGGCACATACGTAGCCGTAGTAGGTATAGTACGTTGTAGGCTCCAGTGGCGATCGAATATATTTATTTTTAGGGAAGCCGGAGTTATAGTGATCTTTCTTTTCTTCATGAGTCGTAGTATACATCAAGAATATAAATGGCTGATAATTGTATATGTGGACACTCCGCCCCAGGTGTGCTTTCAACTACTTCTTGTTGGTAAGATCCAGGTTCCTCTCAACATTTTTATCCTAGGGAAGATGATTGTCTCACGGGTTCACGACGGCCATAAATGAATACTAAACGAAAGGTTAAGTAAATCGATCTATGTAAAAAAAAATGCAAGAAGTAGGTTTACATCCTTCCGTACTTCTCCAATGGACCTTCCTTTTAACCAACCCTTTTAGTATTCTGTTATAGCTGTTGTGACAACCAACGTTAGCCAATCATACCCGTTCTCCCCCCTGCTAATAATCTACTACTACTTCATAATCAATAATGAACACAATCGAACACCTAAGCATTTGTAAAATAAAATTCGGATGTGACGTACTAAATCCTGAATTATGTATACAGGTTTACAAACAAACAAAGCAATTTCCATTTTAGGTGTAAACATTGTACCAACCTTGTAAATAACTGGTACCTATTAGAAATATAGAAAAGCCATCTAAGTAGGTATATTAACGGTCGCTTTACCTACAGACTAGAATAAAAGAGATATGGATGACGTCGTCAGCACAAATATGGCTTCTAAAAACGATTCTGATATTACCATGTCAGTTATCCGTACAACCATCTGATAAAATATTTTATAAAACGTTTTTAAACCTCACCCGCGGTGAATGGTGTTACATGGTTTGGTGTTAGTAACTAAGTCTTAACCTGGAGTTCGATTTTTGAATCTCACCGGTGCCTTTTTTTGTATGCAGCCGATGACTATTTAGTACGAAATAAGTCACCCGATGAGATTCAAAAATCGAACTCCTGATGCTTGTACAAAATTCTTTTTTTTTATACACTACTAAGTAAATTAAGTAAGTGGATGAATTGAACTTTAAACCTCGAATACTTTCATACCGACTCTGAAATTAGAGGTCAACGGCAGGTTCGTTCAAACAATTCATTTTGTACAAAAATTTCTTTTCAGTTGTTTTTTTCCCTCCCTCTACTAACTAAATAAAATTAATTAATAATTATAAACTAAATTATAATAGCTAATAAGACTCTCTTGTAAACATAAAGTTCACAAACAATGCATTTGTAACAAATATTAGTCCGATAAGACCACCATGTAGGCAGAAGCCAGCTATTTTACATGATATCTCTTGGAGCCAATTCCTGCATTTTTACCGCCGCTATGAAATACCGCTTACTTTGCATATCCGACACAATTTTGTTTTATGAGGCCAATATAAGTTAAGTGGGGGTAATATTTTATAAGCTATCTAAAAATAGGATAATTGACACTGAAATAACGTCGTTTAATACTGGTTCAATTCATACAATTGGGTAGCGTGACGTAACTGACAAAAGGTGTTCTTAATAATGTTATGATTGCGTAAATTACTATATTATAATATAATACAAGCGGTAAAAACTACGACACGTAACGCAAAATTAGGAAGTTGTTAACCGTAACTAGATGCATTCAAGATGAACTGGACCATATTGGACCGTTATTGTCTGCGGGACTATTCATTATCGAGTTTCGTAAATACGGAACAACTTACACTTTCAAATCGGTGTGGATGACTAGGCACGTCTCGTACTTTCTCCGGGTTTACCAATGACATGTTAGCCACCTATAACGCATCTATGGGTTCTCTCGGTACTAGAGCTTCTTCGGATTTCTTTCCATTTTTAATTTCATTTCGTGTGACGTCACAGCGATTGTATTGCTTCTTGCAGCGCCGGTCATTTGCGCTCTACCATGAGCACGCGGCGGCCGCGCACACCGTTAGTAAATACGACTTACCGCTGATCCAAAACGCGGCGTCGCGTTTTGATCTCAGCTTTTGTAAATACCGATTACCGCTAACCGGTAACGTGACAGTTTAGGACTCTATGAATTGAGACTTTGGTTATAGTGTGGGCCGGAGAAAAAGTGTGACTTATCGAGAATAATGTGCGGTCATTAAATAACAAGGTGAGCTTAGATCTTACTTAATTTGTTTTCTTCTTGCGTTGAACCTTTCCATTAAGGCGAGAGGATCTTAACATTGTTTGAACAAGCATTTGTAAATGCTTTTATAAAGAGTGTTTGTTTTATTTGTAGGTAATGAAGTCGTATTTACAACAGATTTTTGGTAAACGGTTATATCATATCAGGTATTGAATATTTAATGTGTCGTTGACAACTATTTTACAGAGTGGAGTTTTTTCCCTAGTTTTCTTAATACAAATTAATATTAATAAAATATTGAATAAATAAAAAATAAATTATATGAATTACAGTCCATTTGAATTTGTATAAGCGCCTAAGCGGTATCACTAATCGTTATTCATTTCGGATTATGACATGTTTTAAATATATACATCTATCCAGAGCGCATTGGTTTTATTTTATTAATGTATTTACAAAATAAGAAAATAACATGATCTTACTTTCTGCGTGTCTTTTATTTTATTTTAAATTAACTCTAAATTCAAATCTGATTCAAATATATAGTCTGTCCGGAAAGAGAAGTGTCGTAGAATGTATGATCTCCTATATAAACCACGACACTTTTCTTTCCGGAAAAACCTTACCTGATATTATGAAATAAATTGCGCGGTCAACAGTGGTAACGGTTATTGTGTAATGTGTATTCAATAGCACGTCTTTCAGTAGACGTCGTTTGTTTTCCAGTGCTATACAAAGGGATACACGCACAGATCTGCCCACCGTATATGCCCGGATGGATGTGGCCCGTAGCATGGCCTATAACCACGAACTACTTCGTTTATCAAATCTTCTATTTGCTTCACTCTCTTTCGAATATGCAAGAGTGATAGAGACGATGATAACGATTCGACGAACGAAGTGGTTCGCGGTTATAGGTCTGATCTGTCAATGTATGGCGGGAATTGCACAGTTGGACACGGGTAGGTATAAATATTTGTTAAATACGAGTATTAATATGAATATTAGCAACTTCCACATTAGAAGCCTAGTCCATATTTAGGCATTTTTCTGGAGGCACATGAACTGGCCTGGGCCAACACGTTTGCCATCACAGATGTAACATCTATAGGCAAAACTACGGCAAAGAAGTCAAAGCAGGTGATACTCGTAGGTGAATCCATTAGGTGGATATTCGAACTAAGATTACAAAGATGTGAATACCTCTATTAAATGAAAGAAAAATGTTTATCTGAAACACCTACTTACACAGTCCGTTAGCTCCGGCCTTGGGAGTTTATGTGAGTTTATCGCATATCTTAGCCATGCTATAACATAGTATTTTATGCTTTCTTGTTTACCGGATGCCGGATTCACTGGAGAAAATTTTAAAGAAAAAGATGGTTACGTAATATGTATTATTATAAGACGGGTAATTCCACGAGACTGTAACGTCAGTTACCAATTCTTTCGTGTATTCTTTGATTGATTAAGCAAATTTAAATGTCAATTTATCTACCTGTAGGCATAGGGAAGATATATAAAAACTTACATTTGCTGAATTAATCAAAGAACACACGAAAGAATTGGTAAGTGACGTTACAGTCTCGTGGAATTACCCAGACTCAGTTTAAGAAGGGAATTAACTTAGTGAAAGATTTAACGTCTACATTTCAATTTAAGGTCGCCAGAGAGAGCTCTATAAGGATGCAGTGTGTTGATGACGGGAGACCCTCTTGTTTTTAGCCGTCGACATAGTTAATTCTCTCTTCTAAAGGGTCAGCAACGAGCATGTCACACCTCTGGAATTGCAGGCGTCTTTAGGTTACGGTAGCTACTTAGTGCTTACCACCAGGCGGATCGTATAATAGCTTGCCACCGTCATAGTATTAAATAAAAATTGCACTTATCACCCGCTGTTGTCACTGTTGTCAGTTGTCACCCCAAAGAATTTTTAACTGTGAATGTGACGTCAACAAACCATTAGGTTAAATTTGCCGTTAATCTTTCAAGTTCAGTTGAGTTAAATTGTTATAAATCCAACCTAACTCCACAACTTTTCCATTTAACTGTTTAAGTCCAATAGAAAAGTTTTTCGCCTTATTTCAACAAAGGTACATCCTAACATATTCCTTAAGTGTAAAACTATTCAAATGTTTCACGTTTTGTTAAGCAAATAAAAAATAAAACACTCAATATGTGGCGGTGTTTAGCGATGTGACGTACATTACTGCTCTTGTTTACAATAGGATACGAGTACACGTGACCTTAGGTCGTAATGGTCGCACTCTTTAAGTTGAACGAGAACTGACAAATTATATCACTGAAAATTCAACCTTCGTATTTTAACAATATAGTTGAGATTTTTTCAATAATCGTAAGTAATAAAAAGAAACAGCTCGACACATGCAAAGTCACGGATTTGCTCTAAAACTAATTTGACATACCTATACTTAGTGGGTAATAGATAACATCGTTTATTATTAGTAGAGATCTCACGTCTCCAATTGTTGTAAGTAAATTGTAATTGTAATGTCATACAATCGTATCCATTTTTTTATTTTAACCCAATATTTATACATGTAATAAATAAAGTAATCATTTTAAGTTTCATTTCATATTTAACAGGTTTATTACGAAATAAAGTAAAATAACAGTGAATTCTAATCAGAACAGCAAATTTTATACAAAAGCACTTGAATAACTGCAATTTAAACTCTAGAAAAGTAAAAACCACTAGTGCGAGAAATCGACCTGCACGCTAATCCACTACTAATAAAGTTATTATTTTAGCAACTATATTTAAAAATAGTTTAACCCGACCCAACTAATGACACATGTTATAAGTAGATATACTCGTAACTGTTAGACCAGTACAACAATAATTAGTAAAAATAATGAAGCTGTAAATAATTTATTTTAAGAAACTATTTTGTTATGAAGCTAATGTATTAAATATACATATACTTATAGCTGTTAACATAAGTTTGCATTTTAATCAAGCAGGTACTACAATTATCGTAAAAATTCCATTCTGCTAGTATTTATCAAATCGATCAATTCATTAATGTTTCCTAACAAATGGCACTAACGAGTATGTACTGATAGAGTCATAATTAGGTATATGGTTAACATTTGACTAAGTAGTATTTTAGTAGGCAGGACTATTTTGTTTGGAGTTATCTTGAGCATAAGCATGATAGAAGTCTACGATAGTATCATATGAAGCATTGAAATTTACGGAGTCTAGTGCTAAAGTTGATATTCCTCCATCTCTATCATTTTAAGCAAGATTTATAGAGTTTCTGCGAGAAGTGAAGTGACGTAACTAGTTTATACGGTCGACGTCAAGAATATGTTTAAACTTTTGCACCTTACTCCTTTGTAATAAGGTCCAAAAGTGTAAACATATTTTTGACGTCGACTGCACAAGAACCAATGAATATTACGACACTTCTTTTTTCGCACAGGCTCTAAAGAACGGAGGTAGAGTTTTTGTTATGCCCTATATTCGGTACGGTAAAATTATTACTATTTACGTACATGCTAAAATAGCACCCTTGCGACGCGCAATAAAGACCCCAAGGGCCACGCAAAAGACGTTCCAATGGGGTCGATCTAGCAATGCACCGAGGAGAAGTTTCATAAGTTTGCGAAACTTCTTAGTTTGAGAATATTCTCTGGAACTTAAATCTATTAAACAATCTTAGCGTGTCAGAACCGACGTAAACACACGCCATTTTAAATATTATGCCTGCCTGGTTTACTAATATGTGGCGTGTAATATTATATATGACACAAAATGTTAAAGTTCTCACGGGAACATTCTCACAGAGAACTTTCTAAGTTTCTTTCATGTAATTTCTCGGAAATTTCCGAGAACATTTCTGCAATTTCTGCAATTTGTACATTGCATTGCAAATCAAATGTATGGCAGTCGGAGGAATCTTCGAGCGATATCGCTAGCAGCGTTTTTTTGTGACAGAAGCGAGATGTTTTTTTGTCGCTCTGAGTTAAGTCAATAACCTGAGCAAGGTCACTACTAAGTACTTATTAGGTACTAAGTACCTACTTAAATCAACACAATGCTTATTTGGGATATATGTACGAATAAGTTACGCTTTGTAAATAGTTGGCCAAGCGCATGAGTCGCATGACACGGTATACGGTACGGCGTATACGGTAGTCATACGTATGATTAAAATAGTACTCATAATTTGTAAGAAGTAAAAGTGCAATTTTTAAGCTCAATTTTACCGTATTTTAATATTTGTAATGTTATTGATATTTTTAAGTACAATACTCGTACCGAGCTGAATGTCAGGACTGTGCGAATTGACAGCCTTGGTCACAAAGTCGCAGTATTTAATAGTTGTGTTGTAATTGACAATTCTTTTAACAAATTAATCGTAAACTCACGAACTCGTTAAGCAAATTTTATTGTGCTGAAATATAGTTGCCTTCGACTTAGCACGACAAGAGACGGTTAAAGTTTCGCTGCGGTTTAAATGGCTATGTAAACGGAGAAAAAGCTTCCGAGATATTCTCAATACAAGACATTATTATTATCTTGGAAATATTTCCTCGTAACAAGTATTTATTTTCTTTACCAAAAATATGATTTATCGCTTAATAAAAAATCACGTTTTCTTAAAATATAAATACAAAAATGTATTGTTTCAAGAGTATATTGAGTAAATAAGAGAGATTATACTTTAATCAAACAAGTATTATCTTAGGTAAAAGAAAACTAGAAAATCTGTTAGAATATATTCGCTTCGTTATATTTAAAACTTTATTTTATTTTCGTTAAAGAAAATAAATACTTGTCACGAGGAAATATTTTCAACATACTAAAGTAATGATTGAGAATATCCCGGAAGCTTTTTTTTCCGCGTACATTGTACATAACTACAACGTTATCGTTGCTTTTATTTTAGTACTTCATAATAATAGGTAAGTACTCATAATAACAAATCGTTCAAAAAATTTAATCATTACCTTTAATAATTGAATACCAGTTTTTTTGAAGCAGGGACCGGAACCGGTTACCATAACCTGGGTATTTCATAAGGTTATTTTTGAGGTTGTTTTAAAAACCCTGATATAACGGTAACCTTATGATGAGGTAACCGTATTGATACGGTTACCGTATCGATCAGGTTAACCTAAGGTAACACTAACCGCATTAAAAACCCAATCAATTCGGTTACCGAATCATAGGGTATTGAGGCAGCTCAAACGAATGTGATCTTTACGAACACTCAGATTAGGCTCATTATTAAATTGCTGTAGTGGCTTTGAGCACGGGGCTGGTCAACTAAGCTCCCAGTACAAACAAACAGGTTTTGCCGGAAACGTCGCGCGTCGTTTATTGTGTTCATCTTTAACAATATTTGTACTTTTAGGTTGAATTGAAATTGGAGCGCGGCTGCATTTCGTTTGGTTATTTTGTTTTTACATTATTACTATACTAACTTTGGAGAAATTACGGATACGGATTCGTGCATAATGTGCATATGAATTAAAATGTATTGTTGTATTTATCAAGTATGTACATGTATGTGTACAATAAAATATGAATGTATATATATTTTCTCCAATATACTCGGAAATTTTCAGCTTACTGTATCAAAATGAGTACGTGAAGTTCTTAATTTTTTACCAAAACGAATTTAAAAAAAACATTATTTACCTGTTTTAGCGGCCGTGAAGTAATTTGTCAACGCCATAAATATGTATACACTTTTGCACCTTACTCCATTGTAATAAGGTTCAAAGTGTATACATATTTTAGGCGTTGACTAGTAAAATCCATTACTGTATTGTTTTTTACCTTTTAAACTTTTCATCCGACTAAGAAATATCATTTCAAACAGCCAAAACTTAAGCGACGTCTATACACCGTCTGAACGGCAATCCCTTCAAACTGTAGGATAGAGCGAGATAGTTAGATCAAAAACCTTGGTTGTCTCGTTCTTTGTTATAGCACCGCGTCTGATCGTGCGAATGAGGCTTAATACAATCATAGACAAAACAACTATTTTTAAGGTTTAATCTTGTATCTGTTGCATAAAAGGAGCATATTTAATACTGTCTGAAATAGCTTTTGACGAAAATTTCTTTTTAAATATTATTTGAATTAAAATTGGCAGTATACATAGTTCTTAATACTTTAAAAAAAATTATATAGGGAAGCTAATTCATGACATTGCACGCTAATAACGTAACCAAAATCTGTAATTTATTTCATTTACTTTACTTTATTTCCTCGCACATTTAGAGAAAAGCACTATATATGCCTCGGCGGGAATAGAAATTCGTGGACTCGTCTTATTTTTTCGGACTCAGCTGCGCTTTGTCCGAAAAAATCGCTCATCCACGAATTTCCCTTCCCCGTCCTCTGCAATAATGTAGGTACTATTTTTTTATTAAAATAAAAATAAAATAAAAAAAAAAGTAAAAATAGAATAAAAATAGAATAAAAAAAAATAAAAATAGAATAAAAATAAAATGAAAATAGAATAAAAATAAATTAAAAATAAAAATAAAATAAAAATAAAATAGTATAAAAATAGAAAATAATAATAAAATATAATATAATTTGTATAATATAAATTGTATAATAAAATTTTATTAAAATATATTCAATGACATGCAATAGAAACAAAATTTTAATTTTAATTTTATTTTTATTTTATTTTATTTTTATTTTATTTTTATTTCATGTTTATTTTATTTTATTTTTATTTTTATTTTATTTTTATTTTATTTTATTTTTATTTTATTTTGATTTTATTTTTATTTTATTTTATTTTTATTTTATTTTTATTTCATGTTTATTTTATTTTATTTTTATTTTTATTTTATTTTTATTTTATTTTATTTTTATTTTATTTTGATTTTATTTTGATTTTATTTTTATTTTATTTTTATTTCATGTTTATTTTATTTTTGTTTTATTTTTATTTTATTTTTATTTTATTTTATTTTTATTTTATTTTGATTTTTATTATATTTTATTTTGATTTTTATTTTATTTTTATTTTATTTTTATTTTTATTTTATTTTATTTTGATTTTATTTTGATTTTTATTTTATTTTATTTTATTTTATTTTATTTTTATTTTATTTTTATTTTATTTTTATTTTATTTTTATTTTATTTTTATTTTATTTTTATTTTATTTTTATTTTATTTTTATTTTTATTTTATTTTTATTTTATTTTTATTTTATTTTTATTTTTTTTTTATTTTTTTTTATTTTTTTTTTATTTTATTTTGATTTTTATTTTATTTTATTTTATTTTTATTTTATTTTTATTTTATTTTTATTTTTATTTTATTTTTATTTTTTTTTTATTTTATTTTATTTTTATTTTATTTTTATTTTATTTTTATTTTATTTTTATTTTATTTTTATTTTATTTTTATTTTATTTTTATTTTATTTTTATTTTATTTTTATTTTATTTTTATTTTATTTTTATTTTATTTTTATTTTATTTTTATTTTATTTTTATTTTATTTTTATTTTATTTTTATTTTATTTTTATTTTATTTTTATTTTATTTTTATTTTATTTTTATTTTATTTTTATTTTATTTTTATTTTATTTTTATTTTATTTTCATTTATTTTTATTTTATTTTATTTTTACTTTACTTTTTTTTCATGCTTGAGCAACGCGACTACTACGATAATAGCTCTATACGGGTAGTTAGCTAGTTTCATTAAATGTTAAATCTCGACATTAGCTTTCAATAGTATTCAAATGTAGGAAAGAAAAAACAACCCAGGTTACAATAACCCAATGAAAACCCTTAACAAAAACCCTATCGCGATGGGGTTTTGAGGTTAACCGTGTTAGAGGTTACGGTTACCGCTTCAATACCTGTTACCACTATGATTCGGTAACCTCATGATACGGTAACCGTATCATGAGGTTACCAAATTGATTGGGTTACCGAAATGATAGGGTTAAGCCTAAAGAGGGGTTTTCCAGTCCCTGTTTTGAAGTGAAAACTTCTTTAGCTGCGTTGGGCACATTTTGGTAGGGGGATATCTTATGAGTTCGCGTCACCGACACCGTCACGAAAACAAAAACGCATCACAAGATTTTCCTTGGGTGGGTAGGCTCGTTCGATAGTTAAACTTATAACCGTTCAAATAAAGTTTAATTTTGTAAGTAGTATTTTTCTCTTATGTTTTTAATATATTAATCATAAAAAATCATCATTGCAAATTGAGTGTAGGTAGTATAGGTACACATTAAGTCCTATATAAACCTTAGGCCAGTCCGTGGTCTGAAAACTGTTAAAGATAGGTCTAGTTAGATATAGTTTCTGAAAAAAGGCTGGGCAGTTTTCACTTCTATCGGCAGTTCCTATAATTGCCGTTTTTTTTACTATTTAAAGAAAACTTCAGAAGTCATGTGGTTATTTAATCATCTAACCATAGGTAACATGTAATTTGCACGCGTCAGCAAGTTATTCAATCATTTTAAACCGTATTCTTTTAACATTTCCAGCAGAGTCATTCAAGCTGCTTCATTCCGAGTGGCCAGTTACTGGCAAAATTAAAAATCATTGAATTCAATTGAAAGTAACAAAAAAGAAAATCATTAGAAATTTACATTTCAATGTTCCAATCGAAGCGCATTAGAAGTACGAGTACCTAGCGCTAAAAAAAACCCACAATTTAAAACTGAAACTCCACTTTCTACCTACTGGTGTTTCTTTTATTTACGTCTTAATTCCAATACTAAGTCGACAGGTCACGAGAGATCGAAATCGAATACCGTTCGAAGTCCAAATCTGAAAAAGTTAACGATTGTTTTGGTGGTTCTCTAATAATTAAGCGCACGAGCGCTCATTAAGGCCGCGTGGTGCTTTTACTATAACTCAGACATTTTTGCTTATAAGCATATTAGAAAATTTGCCTAGAGAGAAATTTTGGTCACGCAAATTACCGTCACCCTTAATTACCGTTTATGTTAAACATTCTCTGTATTTCCATTTATTTCGTTGGTCCGTCGCTAAAAGTTACGAGTACCTACCTACTTATACATCAGCATCATCGAATATCACAAAACATTTTATATGTATTTTCATACTTTAATTTCATAATTCAATAACAACGTACAGTCAGCATCAATAGTATCTTCCTACACTAAGGGCGGAAAAATATGTGACACGCTCCTATGACTTGACAAATACTTATAAGAGCGTGTCACATATTCTTGCGGCCTTCGAGTAGCAAGATACTATTGATGCTGTCTGTACCGTACGGACACTTAATATTTTTTTATTACTTTTTTACTTTAAAATGCAACTATGATAATGTAATTTATCCCATGAAATTCATAATTATTTTTACTGCGTTTCCAAATACCGGTTTGTAAAAAAACAAGCTATCATTTATGAATTTAATAATCAGTTCTGGATCCGCAAACTGCTATTATACAGTTTGATAAATAATAAATACAAGCTTGTTCCAATTACATTTATCGAAGGTCGCAATTAATTATTTTCACCAGATTTTCACAATATGTATATATCGGGATTGTGTAAAACATGGAACGGTTAAGTTTTTAATGCGAATTTTAATTAGCTGCAGTCGATACTTGTTTTAATAAAATCTTCAGGAGACATCGTTTCGTTTTCAGATATTATCTGTTATCTACTAGGTATTACTGATAAGTTCTTATCCAAATATGTAGGTACCTAAACATAAACACACAAGCCAAATTCTGCTCCTCGACGAGGTAGGTTTGCCTACGGCCTACTCTTGAACTGCTACTAGCCTATTTTATGCTGACTGTATATTATAGAAAACGTAGTCACTTAATAGATAAATTTAATGGTTAAATACATACAAGAACTTAAAATATAACAATGAAAAATATGATAAGATACTAATGTTTAACAATTCAAGCTTCTAGAAGCATTTTATAAGTTCCTAGTATCACAAGTCAGTCATGTTTCCTTGTTAGAACTTTCTGCTACTTCTTGTAGTTTGCAAATTCCAATATCCGGAAAATAACTTTCAACTCGACAGTTTTGCTAACAATATTTAAAGCGTGTACAAAGTTTCCTGAGCTAGTTTTTAAATATGAGAATGCATAAAACCAGTAAGAATGAGGTCACTTAAAGAGCATTGCAATATTTTGTTGCTCCATCTTACTTAACTAAATCACACCTCTCCTCTCTTTATTAAACTACGCACTACTTACACTAATAATACGTATATTAATAGTATAAGTACCTAGTGCGTTGTTTAATAAAAAAAATCGATCTAACTGCCTACCATTTTTTTGTTTCTACGAATGATTGTACTGATTGTAGACAGGTACCTATATAGCAATAAAGAAGGAAAATATACTATAGGAAGTCAACAAGAAAACACAGCACACATCCATAAGCTAATCTTTGAATTTGAGCAGCCTTTTTTACTGTTATATGTAATTTAATAACCTCTATTTATTGATTATTACATGTATTAAAATTATTGCAAATACCGGGTATCAAAGAAAAGCTAGTTTGACTTTACCTCACAATTCATGTTGCGAGATATCTCATTTTGTTTCATGAAACTGAAAAAAGAAAAAATCAACATCTAAAAACCCTAGATAAAGAAATCGAACGCTGAGCGACCATTTTTTAGTACACTGATTTTTAGTCGACAGTGTAGTGGTAAAAAAACACATTTTCTTGGCGCCTGTGCGATTGTGTTGGTATACATATGTATGACATTAACACATGAGTCGTTTATTCCTTAATAGGCGTACTGCACATGCGATCATTGAAACTGAAAGTTTAGGCTGCGGATACACTAAAGTATACCGATAAACAACTTATCGCAAATTATTTTAAAATATAATTATAAGGTTAAAGTGTTAATTTTTTTAGATTATTTAGAAACGTGTAAGACGCTATATAATTTACACCCTAGGTAATACTTATAACGTTTAAAAATTTACTTCATCCTAGAAAAAACACCATTGAAAGTGTTCATCATCATCATCATCATCATCATCATCATTAATTATTGTTTAAAATCATTTGATAATGTCAAAGTTCAGATTTTCAATAAGTGGCATTATTTATTACGATCACATGATAGTAATATATTACTTCTACGTTCGCACTAAAAATACTGTAAACTGACCTATTCGAAAAAACCACAAATTGGCATGGACAAATGAGTAGCAGTGCTGTATTGCATGGAGTCGTTGCCCAAAGGCCCTTAGCCCCTTACTACCACGGTCGAGCGGACATCGTTAACCCATTGAACTTTTAGTACTTTTACCTGCTTGTCTTGTTATGTAGGTCGATAGTTTTACTTAATACTCGGCTTGCGGCCATCTTGGCGAGCAAGGTGGTTAGGTTTCGTGATTAACTTCTTATTTTTTGTTCATTTTCGTGATTCAGTGTGTAATATATAGCTTATTCTGCAGTGATTTAACGAACTAGTGTGCAACTAATGAAGAATTAATCTCAAAACAAGTGTAACCCCTGTTTGAGTTAGATATCCGTTAGTCCACGTGCTGTTTGTAGGGAGTAGCTATCTCCTTATAAAAAGCCTAACCTCACCGTACAACGTCCAGCTCTTGGAGCGAAATTTTAACTAATTAACCGTACACTTGTCGTCTCTACTTTGACATTGGCAAAATTGTCCCAATATTGTGGACAGAATGCCATTTATTTTAAAAATTGAATTGAATTACTTAATACTCAACCGCCTACATTAAAAATGAAAGTAAGTAGATGTAGGTACTTAATATGTGCCTATTAAAGACGTTGAAATCGATTATCATCATAACGGAACCTAATTTGCCTAAATTAAATTTTAACGAACGTTAATTTACGAGTGGGAACACAATTAAATAATGATCTATGTATGTACGAAGCTTTGAAATAATTACGTAAATAAAACGGCCGAAATAAGTAAATATTTACAATTATGAGTAGACCCAAAAAACCCAAGAAAAAGGACAGCTTGCTCTTTGGATTAAATAACTCAGCGATCCTGACAGTAAATACACCCAACTGTATATGCAATATGTTCGTTACTTTTAAATCGAATTTAAGGTTCTGTGCTCAGGTGTGGTTATTTTTAAATACGTAGTTAGTAAAGTTATTCATAGGCACAGAGATACCTAAAACGTAGATAAATAGTAATAGCACAGATAAAAATTCATTACAGTTAAGCAAATATGATAACGGCGGCCACTTTCAGAATACAAGCCAATGCAAACAAATAATAAACTTATTGTGTTAGCTTTTGCTATCTTGCTCATGACATCAACATTCCGAAATATTAAGTTTGTATGGTATCGAAGGAGTAGTATTTTGATAAAATATGAGTTTGACTGTTATTAAATTGATGCGGGCTGTATTTAGAAGAACAAGTACTTAAGTGATTGAAAATAAAAGTTTTCCTCCTAGTGTTTGTCCCGGCTTGGGCTCCACTTGACGACCTAATCCCATGAATTGGCGTAGACACTAGTTTTTACGAAAGCGACTGCCACCTGACCTTCCAACTCAGAGGGGAAACTAGGCCTTTTGGATTAGGTCCAGTTTCCTTATGATGTTGTCCTTCACCGAAAAGCGACTGGTAAATATCAAATGATATTCCGTACATAAGTTCCGAAAAACTCAGTGGTACGAGCCGGGGTTTGAACCCGAGACCACCGGATTGAAAGTTGGGCGTCTTACCGAAAAGCTACCAGCGCTACCGATTTAATATAAAAGTATTTCTTTTTCTTTAAATATTTTTATTAAAGTAAATATAACTAGTTTACTTCATAATTGGGTTCAGAACTCAAGTAATAATTGAAATCCTGACCTACAAACATCCCCCATACACCTGTAAAAAGCATGATCAAATAATTTTTTTTAACACCCGTAGATGCCCGTAGACGACAGCTCAGTTAGGATGTCGTTTGACAGTAGGATTAGCAGTGACAGTTTCATGGCCCTTTCACAGCTAATAATTTCCATATTTTTTTTATAAGTTCTCACTAGAACATTACAAATAAGGTACTTACGGGTTAACCACATGTGTACACTCAGCTTAACATTACCTTTGAAATAAGGCGTGATAGCTTCTTAGAAATGATGTGGTAACAAGTAATCATAGTGAATGAAACGCAGAATAATTGATGATCGCGGTCGAGAGACGAGCGTACCTCAATTGGTGTGGATTTGAACTAATTAAGTGATAATCTATAATGACCGTTACGGATTAGAATTCAAAGCATGCTCTGGCAGGCAGGCAAAAAATTATTATATACGAGTATGTTAGCCTATTTACGTCCCACTGCTGGGCACAGGCCTCCTCTAATGCACATCGATATGATTGTTAATTTCAAACAAACCACACTGTGGTTTGGCAGAAGTACCTACGAAAAAAATTGTAAAAGTGAATAAACATTTATTCATCTTTTTTTAATCTCTCGTGAAGGTAATTATTAACGTATATTTAGTCACTACCCGTTATGCGTGACATTTTTTTCTCTACCTTGCCTATACCTCGTTTTTTTTCAGATTAGAAAAATAACGGTCGATTTCGACACTTTAGCTGTACTTTTTTCAGCCATATCTGGGCAAAACATAAATGAAACTACTTTTTTCCACTATTAGTGATACGCTTAAGCCAATACGATGCAAAATGGCAAATTTTAAAATCGTTTTCCCAAAAATGGCATGACGACAATCGCACGATTTTTCTAATCTGAAAAAAAAACGAAGTATAGGTCTCCATCTTCAAGTAATAACAGTGTTAGGGAAACAGTCCGTGACACGTGAAAAAATATTATAGATTGAAATCAGTTGATAAATGATTCTGAAATGCAATTGAAACATTGTCAATGTAGCAATTTAAGAGAATGCGACTTGGAACAGGTATACAAATATCCAGGGCTACGTAATATTGGTATGCGTTACCAGCTCAATTCAACCGAGAAATTATATTTCCAGTAAAGCCGAACTTACATAAAGCAGCAAGTTACTGTACGTTTGCGTTATGCATAAAGCTATATTTTTGAATACATACTTTTTTATAGCCTCTTTCAAAATATAAAATGTTTCTTTAAAGTATTCTTTAATATACTTTAATATCTTTCTTATCGTCTGTATGTCTTCCAGCCACCTCTACTCGTTCCTATACCTACTGCGCTATTATGTGCAAAGTTAATCAAACACTTTCGCGAATGTTGTCGTCCCATCTCTTGAATTCTGCATCATAATTCTTTTTTTAAACCATAAATATATTTTTGTTTTATTTTTTGACGGATAAGAAAGAAGAAGAGATAATTAGTTTATCTTATGCAGTTTTCTACAGAAGCCATAGGAAAAATGTGACGTATTTAAAAATACTATAAGAAAACTAGGCAAGTCGGTGCAAATAGAACGGTAGGACGGTATATAAGATTAAAGAAACAAATCCTGTTTATATAATCACATTTAGGCAACTACATAAATACAGAAATAGAGGGTTTTGTATACATATTAGAGTGTAAAATGGCTATTTATTGTAAAAGGTCTCTTTTATTCTATACTTCAGCAGGTTTTGCCCGGCCAATTTCGTAAACGTTGAGTAAATGTTTGATTACTTACAAAACTTTTAGATCGCTTCGGTGCACGATTTTTCTATGCAAATTCTAATGAATCTATTGTTATGCTAAAATTGGAAATGTGATTGTCATTTTAATATAATGTGGCAATATAGTGTTTTCTATTTATTAATACAATTACAGTATAAACTCATACTAGTAGTACCTACAACAAGTAAATATTCATAATACATACAGATATGCGTGGCAGCAAAAATCAATTTTGGTGATAATGATATGTTGATATGAATACTAAAATATCCCAAAAAAATAATGGTGATTTCTAGAAGTACTTACATAAAAATAAAGTTACATAAGTACTTAGGAAATTCCTAAACCTAAGGGACCATTACGTTAGCTCTAGGGTTTGTAATAAGTAATTGCGATGAGACAATTTTCAATTTAATTTTTTTTTAGCTGACATGTTCATCAATACTGCATACTGAGCCGATGCACCGCGCTGAGGCAGAATGCACTTGCTGCACCCGACAGATCAATTACGAACCCTTGTTCAGCTCATTGTGTTGCCTTTATGAAGTAACAAATAGCTAATCCTATTTCCAGATTATTTTTTATGTAGCTTTTACCCACGACTTTTTCTGACATGGTCATGAATTAGTACATCTAAGGTTTTTTTTCTGTTTTCCGTGAAATATCCCATGTTCTTTTCTGAGACTCAAAGTACTCAAACTACCTTCATACTTTAACTCAATTGATTCAATGGAAGTAGTGGTTTAAGCGTGAAGAGGTAACAGACAAACAGAGTTACTTTTCACATTTATAATTATGTATTAGGGATAAACATTTCTGCTGCACTAAGTGAGTAATCTATCATTCTTTAAAATTCGTTGCCAATGTTTTTATTTGATATAAATGTGAAAAGCCTAGAGAGATAAAACAAATATAAGTAAACTTTTCTAAAATTTTATAACAGCTGCAGATAAAGTATAAGTAGTTACAATATACCGGTAACATAGTGTATACATCCTACAATTTATTACACATTTATCTTCCAGTGTAATAATCATAACCAGCGTTCAATCTAGTTTTCTTGCAATTAGTAGGTACTTAGAGTCCATGTTTAGTACTTACATAAGTTACATAGGTAAGCAATTCTGTAACATATTATTTGTTTCTTTTTTTATATTCTGTCCTATACTGACACTGATGTTAGTGTTGATTTGAGTTGATAAAGTTATACGTAACAAACAAAAACAAGTGATTTAATCCTAAATGTTCACTACGAGATCGCTTCTAAGAGCCGGTTGCACCAAACTGTCTGTGAACATAAACGTAATCGTAAAAAAAATCTTGTATGAAAAGTTTGACAGTTTTCTATGGGATGACAGCTCCGTCGCCATATTTAACGCTGATGAGTCTGTTAATTGTGCGTGGTGCAACCCACCCTATAAGAGCACAAAAGCGAATACCAGCACGGCTACCATGAGTTTGACATTTACATTTTTCGTTAACGTGTAACGAATTTTCTATCTGTGCATCTCGTTTACACTAATATGTTACAAGCAAGATGCACAGATAGAACACTCGAAACTCTTTCTCGAAAACGTCAATGTCATAACTCATGGTAAGCGTACAGCTTACAGGGAATGTAAAGTTAGAAAAACTAACGGACAATTTCAGAACATGTTCTAAAAATAAGACAAAAAGCATAGTTCTCAGCTCCATTGTCTAGTTTGCATATATATATGTACGTTTAAAAAGAATATGCAAATAGAAATCCAACTTGTGAATATTTTCTAATAGTTAGTATTTTAAATGAACATGATGTAACCTAACAAGTAAACGGTTACCATTAACACGTGCTACGTGCAATACCGGACACAAGGTGTTAATTAATATTGAAAGTGTATCCCAATTGCCGATATTTTAGATATTTAATTATCATGCACTTAAATATATTAAATCAACCAGACTTGGGATGTCTTCAGCGATAATCAGTTATTTATTTATTTACGTTACTTTGGTCGCTAAGTGAGATTTACCGCCCTAGAGCGTAGCGGCAAATCTCACTTCACACCCACGAGAAGACGTAATAGTACATTACGTACCTAGGGCGGTAAAATAAAGAAGGGCTCAGGTCGCTGGCATTTGTGGCCCGAACCGAAGGTAAGGGCCATAAACAAGCGATCTGAGCCCTTCCTTATTACCGCCCGTGGTACGTACATAATTTTACGTCTTCTCCTGGGTGTGAAGTGAGATTTGCCGCTGCGCCCTAGGGCGGTAAATCTCACTTAGCGCCCAGAGTGACGTAAAATTATGTACGCACCACGGGCGGTAATAAGGAAGGCCACAAATACCCGCCATCTGAGCCCTTCTTTATTTTACCGCCGCCATTTTATTTAGGTACGTAATGTACTATTATGTTAAACAAGTATAGATTCAACAGCTATGAAAACAAAATAACACTTATTAATAAACAGAGTTATTTTCAAAGCTACAGGCTACAGATGCATTTAGTATATCAGTTTGAATCGAATTGAAAAATTCAGTCCGTTTTCTTACACATAACACATACGTAATGATTTATTTTTCCATCCTAATTTGACTAAGTCATTAACGCATTTGAAATAGACCCACACAAGTGTAGCGATTCCCATTGAGCGGACGGAGTAGGCTCGCGTTTTATTATATGCAAAGGAATTTGAACCTACTATAATACAGCATTTACGTTTCATATTCGAATGGCAGCAGTAAAGGACGCGAGCATGCGCGAGCGCGAGCACATCGCTCGCGGAGCTCTCATTCAAACATTTTTCTGATTCTTGTAAAACAAACGCCGCGCGCCGACTCCGCCCGTTCGCTGGGTACATACGAGCAGAGTTGGGCACTCATGATTGAAATCGGTGATTTGATTACAAATTCACTTGATTAAAGAATCGCTGATTAAATCATAACACAAAACAATCAAGTAAATTCGCCAAGAGTAAATCATTAACGCCGCGCGCTGAGTGAAACTAAAGTAACGCTACTCAACTAACGCCAATCATGAGTTGTTTAATATGAGTGACGAAAATATGATTTAGTATTTTTTAAGCTGTTTTCCATTATTACAAGGACGAGGTTTTTTTTTATACTGAATTTCACATATTGAACGAGATGTGAAAGAATTAGTTTTTTATGCACTGACTGTTTGATGTTTAATTTATTAATGTTTAATTTTGAACAAATAACAACGGGCCGAGCTTTGTTCGATGTTGACATAATAATTAATAGCCGTTAATCGATATATTTACTATTACATGTACTTTTAAAAAACCGGCCAAGAGCATGTCGGGCCATGCTCAGTGTCGGGTTCCGTAGTTGCCGGCCTGTTACTATACATCCGTTCAAAAAGGTCATTTGTTAAGGGATACTTGGCGGCGCTTACGTCATTTCACTCTTGACCTTTCGCTATGCGTTTTTGAGTGATAACTCAAAAACGGCTCAAACGATTTTATTCAATATATATCCGTCCTTATCTTTTCTATTGTCGTTAAATAGCGCACGTGTACTTATAAGTTAAATGTCTAAGACCGAGCGGTGCGCTACGTTCACTCTTTTGTTCCCACGCCGACGCGGTCTAATCCTTATTAAATAGGTCTTTAAGTTATGCCGACATGGACTATCTTATCAAAGTGTACTTTTAACAACTTATCCTACTTTGTGGAAAATTAGAGTTCTTACCTGCCAGTTGGTGATCGTGGGATTTGTTATTGTTTCTAGAACTTAGCAACATGTGGTGTCAGTACTTGTTTTATATTGTACATTGTTTTGTTTTATATTCAAAGGTAAATGGGAGCATTTGTACACACATACAAAAAAAAACAACGAACGTGCTGATATTTTATTAAATGTCCCATTTTGTACCAAAAAACCAACAAACAAATGTTTCGGTATAATGATAATGGTACCATTTGGCCGCTGCTGGCACAATCTCGCTTTTATTGCTCTAAAACAACATTTAATCAGTACAATACAACTTATGCAGTAAGGGCCAACCGCCCAAATGATACCTTTACGAAAATATTGTCACAAATAGCCAAGTATCCTTAATTTATATACCCGTACTTATCTAGGTTTCGTCAGGAAAAAAATGATGAACCTAGTTGCTAAGCAAAAGCTAATTATAATCAAACTATGATTAAATCAACTAAATCGTTAGTTTAACTAAGCTTCTGTCTTACTAATGTAATCACTTCAGCTACTCATGATTCAAACTAAAAATCGACATGATTTACTCATGTCGGTGCTCACTCAGATTGGAAAGCTCTTGAGTAAATCCGTAATCATGTTCAAATGATTAAGAGTGACGTTCTCATTTTTAACTTTAGTTTCACTCACACTAATTTTTGCCCAACTCTGCATACGAGGCGATATTAGTTACAGAACAAATAAATTATTTGAAATTTGAAAATTTAGTTGCTTGCGGAGCACGGACCAGCATAAAAGCGCTATACATACTGTCAGATCTGATCGCATAACACTATATAGTCAGCTCTAGAACTGGACTCGCTCTCAAATCAATGACAATGGCATGTAGGCCCCGACGCAAACCGCAACTTTGGGCTACGTGGACTAATGAAATGTTGTCATCGGGATCGATGGGCCGCGAAAGAGACACGACAAATTAGCGGTCCATTTACGAGTTACCACAACGACGTTTATGATTATGATAGTTCTTCTATGAATGAGAACTTCAAGAATTTATAGAATATCGTCGTGCTTGAAAACTAGTTATACGTCACAATGGTTTCGCTGCAAATGCCTATGTGATGTAGGTAAGTAACAAACGAAGTCGAAGACAGAAAAGCCACTTGTATAAGTAGGTACAGTCAACAGCTGAAGTTGCTAAGCGGGCAGGGCGTTCAGAATGATCTTTACACGCTCTTATTCTCATCACAGTAAAGTTGTGTCAAGCTCATTTTTAATACCCCACCCGCTTAATTAATTCTGTTACCAACTGTATATAACAAACCTTATTCTATAAGTTTTGTAACAAAAATAATCGATTTTTTACATCCTACTACACCACCATCAAGATATTATTGATTCAAAATATCCAAGTCGATTAAACCAAGCCCGTAATTCAATAACGAGAACTCTTCAATTGCGTTTTCGCTCCACTGACCTACAAATAGGTTAAATTCGCATAATGCATTGTGAGAAGCCCTGTGTTCATGTCAAGAGATTAAGCCAGCGTGCAATAAGCCAGGACTTAGTCGCATTAGCTTGTACGTAACGATGTTATTTGTCGCGCTTGAGGAACCATTTCACGCTTTGTATATATGTTAATGTAGTTTTGGTTCTATATATTTATACATGAAGCCACCGACTAGAGAGAACCAGATTTAATTTATCCAGTTATTTTGGAGACCCTGTTAGTGGGGACTTTTTTGTTGCAACTGTAATAGGTGGCTCCTTGAAGAATTGCCTCGAATTTGTGGTCAGCCAGTAGTTTTCAATGGCTTTTTAAGATGACGCTACACGAGGATTGTATATTATTATAGACGAAGAGCTAGCTTTTCTCGTTATTGTGTCACCTTTCCCGGAGGTAGCTCTCTTTCTATTACTTTAGATGTAGTGTCTCGGCGAGGTTGAATTTTTACAGGTGTGCAATTTAATGTGATACTTATATAAATAGGTTTGGTAATTCCACTATCCTTATAGAATTAGGTACTCTAACGTAGTACGTATGCAGCCACGTGATAGTCACGGAACATAGTCCTTTAAGTTCAACATTGAACAGTCGCCATCAAATATATCGGAGCGGCCAAGGTGGTCACATATATTTTTGAGTACCCTGGCCGCTCCGATATATTTGATGGCGACTGAACAACAACTTTTAGCGGCACCGAACATAAAAGACTAAGGTTTTTTTTTCTTTTCAATTCGGTCAAGTCTCCGCAAAGTTTACAGGCTGTTGTAGTTATCTATAAGGGCACAGTATCCAATACAAAAAAATAGTAAGTAATAAGTCGTTCCGAGTCGTTTCTGGTGCAGAGGCTGTCCATAGCTATCCAGCGCGGTAATGCCGCGAGCGTTATGGGCACTTTTGCACCGGGGACGGCAAGGAACGGTAGCAATGAATGACTGTTGTTTTTAGTTAGATTTAGTACTTGACTGTATTTTTATGTTGAACTGTATGTTTTGAGTAATAATTATATTATGTAATTTATTTTATGTATTTAACATAAAAAGATACAACTTAAACTAATATGGAGTCCCAGTAAGTATGTACAATGTAGCAATATATACCTACTAGAGAAAAATAAAACGGAATATAACAATAGTCATACAGTCAGCAGCAAAAGTACCTAATTAAGCGAGTGAGGTGTACAAAATGAATAAAACGATATTGATTACGCTCTTAGTCTCATAATAAAGTTCTGTCAGCTCATTTTGAACATGTCGCTTAGCTATTTCTGCTGCTGACTGAATGTGGCCCGTTATCATTATCCGTTATTAATAAAATTACATACATACGTGATCATGTATCGGAGTGCTGCTGTTGCAGGTGATGTTATATAAATCTAGATTAATGCCGTGAAGCCAGAGAACGATTTGTCAGCCCCGATACTAGGCATAACAACGTACCGTCAGCAAGTTCGTGACCAAAGAAATTAAGAAAAAAAATAAGGCAAAAATTCCCTTTCCTTCATTATTTAATACCCAGAATCGTAAGCTTGCCAAGGCGAGTATCACACTGGCGCCGCATCCGGAAACCGCATCATAGTGAAAGCCGCCTAATGTACTATCAGATTCGTGAGCCATACAGAAAAAAAAGATATCTTAATCCAAGATATTCATTCTTGTATATAAGGAAAATCGATAATTTGTTGAACCAAGTATGATTTTGTTGAACCAAGTATGATTTTGTTGATCCAAGATAGAACTTACTTGGTTCAAGATATTTTTTATTTGATTTAAGAAATTATCGATTTTCCTTATATACAAGAATGAATATCTTGGATTAAGATATCCTTTTATCTGTGCAGTAACTGGTTTCAAGGATTTCATGACCAATGGCGACCTTTTGAAGTGGTTAAGGGCGATATATAATGAAACCTCGTGAGAGACAGCTGCCACTCCGTTGGTGGGTTATGAAACGGCAGCTATTTTAATCACTGTATAAAAATGGTCCCTGATTCGAAATATTCATGTTTATAAGTGAATATTCTGAGGCCCTAGTGAAAAAGGGGTACCTAAAAGTCAAAATGGTTCAGCGAATAAGGGTATAAGTGCCGTAAGTTTTTATAGGGCTTGTGCCCTTATTTGCTAGCCATTTTGAATTGTAGGTACCCTTTTTCACTAGGGCCATATTATTATACCTATGCTCTATCATTTGTGAAATTTTTAGATAAGTAGTTCTTATATCGTCGCTTAGAACCTATAGTACAAGCTTTTCTTATTCTGGGACGAGTTGATCCCAAATTATTTATTATTTACATGCTATCTCTACCATGCCCCACATGCGCGTCAGTTAATTCAGTCGGCCAGTTACCTGCATACTCAATTAATCTCCCCTCCGAACAACATGGGGAAATTTATATATTTCCGTCATAAAAACGTTTCAATTTCCTCCGTATGGATTAATTAACGGTACTCTTTTCACCAATGTTTTAACAAGGATTATCTATGTTTCCATTCGGAAAAGTTTCGCGTATGAAGGGCTTTAAGCACGAAGCGTTAGTCTTTGTACCTCTATAAAATAACATGATACATTATCATGGGGAAGTGGGTAAATCAAGGAGAATGTTTAAGTAAATACACATAATCAAAATAGAATGTTTTGATTTAGCTCGATGACAACTCAATTAGGTAAGAGTGTCGCTTGCTCCGGTGTCATATTAGATCCTACAATTTTCTAGTTTTGAATTGGTTTCGCATTGTTTAGAAATAAAGGAAAAGTAGAAATATTCGCTGCACTCGAACTCGCGAGTCGCGAGTCTGGGAAACATGCCCATCGCTCTGACACAACACATCACATTATTTAATAAATACATTATCCGAAGAAATACTTTTTTGCAAAGGGATTTTATCTAGTTATTTTTACCTGTATTAAAGTCATAAATAATAAAGAAACAAACCCAATCTGTTTTTAATTAGATATCAATGCTTACGTGACCACGCAGTTCAGAACTGTTAAGTAGGCCCCATAATATATAAGTAAACACTTAAGCTTGGCAATGAGAGGAAAAATATATTTCTTACCTACCAGTTTCTTTATTCATTTTATATCTTAGGTTAGGGTTTTTACAATATGAATATAAAAGTAACATAAAATAGAACATGCAAAATACAATATAAGATATAAACACATTATAATAAACCCTACCAGTTTCTTTTATTATTATGTATTCGAAATTCTCATGTGTTAGAGGAGGCCCAGCAGTGGGACGTATATATAGGCAAACATACATATTATTGACAAAAACATTGAAAATTAATTGAAATCCCATAACCTACATACTGGTATCAAGTGCTTCCGAAAAAACGTATTAGGTACCAACCTATTCCAAAAATCGGAAACAGAATGAATAGTTTACGATAGATAGATAGATAGGTACCTAGCTATATCTCAAGCTAATAATATGGTGCGACTTGGTATAATATTAATTTGAATATTATAGGACGCGGCTCACGCGGCCGTTGCAAATAAAATGTTTTTTTTTAACGTCTAAGAATGTATGAAACGAGGCTACGAGTTTGTAAAAACACAAACAAGTAAAACCAACTATATTGTGTGATGCATTCCCCAATTTGTTTGTAGTTGGTGCCTAATTATAGGAATTTCTGCCAGAAAGTATACTTTATTGTTTCTGATTGTAAACATTTTTCACAATTGTATACAACAAACATGTTCATCAAACTGTGTGTGTATGAAATGTGTTCTGATTCGAGATTTTAAAATAAACACATGTTGTACCTATGCGAAATGGATTTATTACTAGCGGCAGTAGCGATGTACTTCGTAAATCTGCATAACATTGAATTTTTGAGTTTTTTATGAGCGACATCGACGCTCGGAAGACGCTGGTGTGGGGGTAGCCTGACCACGCAGCTGTATGGACTGTTTCAATGTATGCAACTGCCATTATATCATACTTTTATAAAATTTTGACTCAAGTCTTGTATACTTCGTCCACACATTACGGTTAGAAAGTTACCTTGGAACTTTTAGGAGCATCCCGAATCCCCGGGTTGATTGAATTTAACAGTAGGTAAATATTATGTGTCCGTTTCTATACAGAGTGACCAAAAAAGAACTAAATTCCCGTTTGCTTTAAGGTTTTGGGACGCTACCAATTCTGCCTAGATGGTTTTCGAACCACTTTCTCGTCGCCGCCGCTCAATGGCCATACAAAAATCCAAAAAAGAAATCGGTCTGAGAGGTTCATAAACCATCTAGGGAGCATTACAGCCAACGGGAATTTAGTTATATTTTTAGCCACCCTGTATACATTAATCTGTTTTATCTAGTCGTTCACTTTTTTTCTCTAGCACTTATTGATAAAGATAACGTTTGATTGAATATAAAATGAATAGCAAAATGATAATAGATCCATGGTTGTGTAGCAGACGTAATCACTGGGGCATAACGTACATATCTTACGCCTGCTGCTATTATGTTACCTGTGGTACCGATCTTTCCAAAGATTAATCATAATTTTCATAGAGAAGCTATATTGGAAAGAAGCTCAAGAAGAATATAATTATCATATGTAACTACCACTCATTTCGATGGTTTCTGGGTAAAACATACAAGGTGTACCAAGAGTGGTGTTCAGATAAAGGCATACTTAAGCGGTACCTACCTATGTAGGGACCTATCTACCTATGACATTCTGATTGGAAGAGATTTTACGCGCGGAAACGAACCTGAGCTAATTAACATACATACAGATTTGTTCACATAGATATATATGTTGGTATCTATTATATGGTAAAAGTAGATTAACATTTCTGACACACAAATGATGCATACCTACACCTCCGTCTGCGTATTCGCACGTTATCTGAGTGTTACTATGTTTTGAGGTTAACATCCACGCAAATGACATTTAGTACGGTGCCTCACGATGTGCCGTCACATACCGTTTCCACAGATTGCATGCATTCTAAAAGTAGGATCTGGTAGAATGTAACCAAATTACAATCATCGCTTGTATAAATTAATACTTATCTACTCATAATCATAGTATCTAATGGGAACTCTTGTCAAGTCGGTATACAATTACTCATAAGTATATGCAAGCTGACTACTGATACCCAAATCTAACTTTTGTAATATCTACTTAACATTACCTAGAGTCGAAATAGCGGTAATACATTGATGCTGCCAGGAGTGGCAAGTCATCAGTGCGTAATTTTTTTCAACCATTATTTTCTAAATAGTTTTAGTTTCTTATGTTCACATGTAGTTTTTTGTTTGTACAAGGATAAAAAGGATATAATTTATGAAACTATATACCAGCGATGTGTCAATAGTACCGACACATCTACAGCCACATTGCCTACACACATAAGTCATATCTTTTTTGAACTGGAATTTCTACAAATACTAGTACGTACATGTTGATTTATCTTCGCGATACGGCGCGTGCTTGACTGCCTGATATAAAACAATTGATAATCTCACCTTAGAACAACCAGTCTTCCTTGCGCAGGCGCGGGGCTTGGTGCAAAACAAGTGAAAAACGTGTACAGCAGCCAGTATTCGTTCGTAGAAATAACGAATTTATTTGGTTTTTGAGTTATACCTACATGTGTTGGCTTTTGGTCTTTACTGTGCTGTATAAAGTGTGTTAAATTGTCTTTATTGGCAAAATAATAACTAAACCGATTATATGGTCAGCGTTTAATTAGAGTTACAGTGCACCATTGGAGCCAATCTTCTGCTCAAAATATAGAAGATGCAATATGCAGATTATGTAGTAGTTCCAACTAGAAAAACAAACAATAAGCATTTTGTCTCAATAAACAGAATTGCCTACATTTGTTAAATGAATCATCGGTAGCAAGATATTTTTTCCGTATCGGTTCACTTGAATTCTATACTATCAGGCGACCGAAAATATGAAGGAATTAGTAACAGTTGAAACATTTTATACCTGCTGTTATATTTACGTATGTGAAATAAAAACGATAGGTAGATATCATATAGGTACGTACCCAAATGGAGAATGCAAATCGCAGTTTTCATCTTGAAAACGATCGCGTTATGGAAATTTTCTTTTTTATGAGCAAAGGATAGCGTTGCGACCTAGATATTTTAATCTGCAAAGATAAGCAGAGTGCTTGCGTATTCTTAATAGTCCATTTACCTACTGAATATAATACATGAATTAAATAAGTAGGTATGTACGTACTTACGCAGAAATGAAGGTAATGAAATTAAAATGGGCAAATATACAAACCCTGAGTTATGAAAATAATCTCCGGTAAATTCTAATCACGGTATATATAATGTAGGTACGGCAAGAAGTAACTACATATTTTAAAAATACTGAAGGTGTGAGTGATATGAACAAATATGTAATATACGTAAGTACAAATATCGTTTGCTAAGAAGGTAAAAAACATGTGATTGCCTACAATCCGAGATAATCCATCATTTTCTGACAATGGCTGATGTCTTTATCTCTCGTCAAATATCTAACAGGCGGGCTAGCATATCTTACGTTGTCGCCTGTCCCTGCATACTTCGAGTCGCGCTTGAAATACAGGGTGTAACAAAAATACTGGTGATCCTTTTAAGGGCATAATTGGTATCGTATTCTAATTAAGAAAAAGTAAGAAAAAGTTTTTTCGCGCGAAAAAAAATTTTGGTTTAGTATGGAGGGTCGGCCAGCTGGCACCACCTGTCCCATAGAAAAAAAAAAGTTTTTTTCGCGTCCAAAAATTTTTTCTTCTTCTTTTTCTTAATCGTAATACGATACCAATTATGCCCTTAAACGGATCACCAGTATTTTTGTTACACCCTGTAGAGTCGCGCAACACTGAAGATGTGCTAGCCGTGCAGGTCCCGGTCAGATAAATAGGTGCCGTTACAAATTAGGCACAATTTCCTAACGTATGCAGTTTAAAATACAATACATACTATTTTAGTTAGAAATAATGTTATAATATTGACATGTAGGTATGAGTGTGAGTACAAAAAATAAATTGGCGTACGTAATTATGAACCTGATGGTAGATGATTGTTTAGTTTAGCTCTCGTATTTCTCGTACATTTCCTTGAATCTACTATGGCAACACACGTCACAGTAGGAATTTGAATTGACGGGTTCTTTCCGTCAGTTAACGAACGATCGTGTGTCTACTCGTACGCCGTCCGTAGACACAGTTCCCATTTTCGCGCCCTTTCGTACGAAAGCACCACCATAAACTCTCTCGCGAGCATATTGCACCCGTGTCGTGTCCGTGTAATCCGGAGCCAGCCAAGGACAACCGCATATAAACCTAGGTCTGAGTTGGACGACTTGAGGTAACGGTTTTGAAGTAAACTTTAGCAAGCGACAGGATACTCTCTCAACTCGAGCCGCCGGTCTCCAACAACGACCCACGGTTCTGCCGACTGCAGCCCCGGACTCTAAGGTAACTCCTGTTTACACCAGACACCTTAGCTTAACATCGACCTTCGAACTATATAGCAACCTTCCTACTTCAGCCTATCGTCTCTTGTACATTTTGCGTAACGTTAGAATAAAACACAGTCCACTTCTTTCGAACCGAACAATGATGGAAAAAACATAAATAAGATTTTATAATCTTAGAAAACTGTCACTTGATAGTGTCAAAAGATAAGAGTCAGAAGAGTCAATTTTATACTTGCAAGCAACATACAGAATAGAATAGAATAGAATAGAAATCGTTTATTTGGTGGTACAGAAAAATAATACAATATAAAACTTAATCTATTTACATCTTAATCCTAAAGTACAAAGCACCAAAAAGGATGCCACGAAGAATCACTCCACGTAGTAAATGCTATGAGAAAAGATACATAAGTACTTATCCTATAACACGACCCGGTCATACTTTGTCACTACCAAGATTGCACGTCTACGGTCTTAGCGTAGATACGCAGTATAAGGAAGGTGGTATTTTAGACCAGCCCCTCTACTCTACGAAGAAGTAAAAATACCCGTTCATATATCATATGAACGGGAGTTTTTTCAAACTCCGGACGCAGGGCTGGACCAAGCACGTTTCGCGAACGGTAGTACCGCAATGGGGCAACCCTTACTTTATCATGTCTAATCATGTCCATTTCGGTCGCGTATCTCGCGTCGTCAGTTGTTTTTGGACTACTCGTTGTGTACTCTGGCAGATGGACAGTACGATGGAGAACATAGCGAGGAGGAACGTGATGCATGAACTGCAAACTGAGCGTGAGCTTACTTCTTCATGAATAGTTGAATACTCATAAAAACTTTGTAGGCTTTTGTTAAATTAAGCAAACCTAGAGCATTCATAAAACGTGTGAGAGAAGTACCGTAACGTTGTTCCCAATGTCATAACGTCTGCCCTTGATCCAAGCCTTGATATATTTCACATTATTATAATAAAGCGAGAATTCTGAGAAAATCCCAAACTGTCCGTTATTGTTTGCGCTATTGTGATATTGCTTCGTCTCACACAATGTCATTCTGAAGATACTAACGCGACCTACTTTTTGGAGGCTGTAAGTGGGTTTTAGCAATAATCCGTTTGTATTATACCATACTTGTATTAAGATAACAGAACTAAAGACCTTACATTTTATGTAATAGGTACCTATTAACATCATTACCAGTAATTGGTAATGATGTTAATAGGGTACCTTTACACCGACAACACTTTTTTCACGATTTACTCGACCGGCCAATACCTAAGTAAATATAGCGATTATGATACGGAACCGATCTGACGGTATTATTTACTTTAAGTAGGTACATCTCTGGTGCTAACACTATATAATTAGTGAAACAAATACGATTAGATGTGAGACATGGGAAAGCTGTTCCTATTCAATAAAAAAATGGGTTTCGACCTAAATTCGTTCTTACAAAATGACAATATTCTTCAGAACAATTCGGATTCAAGCAACTCCATGTATCTAGGTAGGTACAGTCACGTCTGAAAATATGGATACCTACATCTAGTGTGAGAAACATATATGTAGCCACGAGTCTATTGCCAAGGCGTACAATCTTGGATACATGTTTATTTTCAGACGTAAAGCTACTCAGACGCGTAAATAAAATAAACAAGTCAGATAAATAATAACTGAATGAGTTTTCTAATAGAGTATTAAATAAGGCTCTTGTGCGTGGCGGAACAGTATGTACCTACTTATTTTATTTAGTTATTCATTTATAATATTGTGAATCATGGCTTATAATATTAAAGTGACGAGATTAAGATAATTACTGTTTGTAAAAAAAACTAGTTTCCGTTCATAGACATGTAAGGCTAACCCTACACTAGCGTCTTTCGAGCGTCGACGTCGCCCGAGCGCCCGCGCAGAATAATCCTAATCCTCCGGCTGATATAATTTCGACACAACACAAGTATAGGTAGTTTGTTTGTAAACAGAGTTTACTAACAATATCACATTAGCCATATTTAGATAGCAATTATCAATCACTGTAAATTGTTTAGATAACGCGTGTTGCAACATTTATAGGTATATTATGTACTTAGTAAAAAATGGGATATGATTTGGGAGATGTAGACGCTACCCATCAACGTTAAACTGATACTGAATCGAAGATTTGGTTCTTGCTGACTACCTATGTATTTAATGGTTATTTTGTCGGTCAAAAACAATACATGTCAGTAAACAAGTAATGCCACACGTAATCACAATCCTACCAAATGAGTTCAGTATTAGTGGGCATTGCAAATTGGTTGGACGCTCGAGCCGAGCGGACGAAGGGTTCGGCACGGCGACTTTAACATTAAACAAATGCAAACTTATGCGAGTGGTCTCAATGCACGCTCCTCAAAATATTTGGACCACTGAAACAGCGCAGTTCGCTTCACCGAACCCGACGCTCGCCACTGAGTGTAAGGCCTGAGTTGACGCTCGGAGCGGAGCGTTCGGCGGGGCGTTCAGTGTTGCGGCCGAGCGTACATACACTTTGTACATGGTCGACTCAGGGCACCAGTATGAGTTTCATTTGTTTAACATGCACACCGCACGCCCAACTCGAGCGTCCACTCAGGCCTTGCACTAAGGCGACGTAGAGTGACTAGTTGAACATACAATGAGGTCACCCAACTGTTACATTTTTATGAAGTCGAATGGTCTATCTTATCTCTTTAGATAATGGTGTATCCTATTGCCTGGCAAATGCGTAAGCCATGAATTACTAAAAATAAATTAATTCTAAGTTCTTAGTTGTAACTGCCATTTATCAAAACAAACACTTTGAGGCGCCACTGGTCGTTGAACGCACTCATGAATGCCTTAATATCCTGTGAATCATGACTTATATTCTGGTATAAACCGTTATCTACAGATACAGATAAGATATAAAAGATGGTTAATAAAAATCCAACAGTTGAGTGATCTCATTGTATGTTCACATAGTCACTACGGTTATAGCTTTGAAAACGCAGTAGGTAAGTTTTTATGGAAGTGAATGGTGAGTCTCTCGGCGTGTTACTTATTACTTTACGTACGTATCTAAGACAACAACTAAATAGATACCAAGTTCTGTAATTATCTTTGTATTAATAGAAGCAGAAAGTTTTAAATATCAAAGGTAAATTGCCGACATGTTATGTTATGATTTCTCATATTGGGGGTAAACATGTTTCTCGCTACGTAAATACTTCTTACTAAGTATTCGATTATATAATGTTAGCTTAACGTTATTCAGTATTTGAATACACGTTCAGTGATACGTATGTAGGTATGTTGTTTTTGTACCTAGGTATATGGAAACTGTATCGAAATAAGGATGAACCTAACAGATTACAATGTAAATGTTTTGATGTTTTCTTTAGAAAGGTACTCGGAAAAAAGTCATAGACCAAAAGCCAAACACCATTGTACGATTTAAAAAAAACGATTGTGTATTTACCATAACTATTAAAAGACAGAAACATCCATTATGGAACCCTGTTAACAAAATTCAAAAAAATGTCGGACACAATCTTTGAACTCAATAAAGCCTATGAAGAAAATGTACTCGAAAAGGAACATCCGCGAAGCATTGGTTTGTATAACACTATAACATCATAAAAACAACGGAAAATCCCACACACATGCGTTAATAAAAAAGACCACTAAAAACGCTTTGAACGTGATGCTAACGACGTCGACCCCTTATTATAATAACAAAAATATATATGGAGATTGGTCTTACATCAACATCAGTGTGGGATCATTATCAGTCGTTACCTCTGAGGATCAGGATATCATGCCCTTCTGTTAAAGACCATGTCCTTGCATATGACTTATATCCCTCACCAAGCACATTGCCTCGTGCAGATTTAATTGCACGGGTGTAGTAATTTGGAATACATAATAATCTAACAGGGGAAAGGCCCGCTGGTGTCGCCTTTAACTTTAGTTATCACGTTATAATTTAAGATAAGTTCTGAAATAGAATACCAGCAGAAGCAATAAAAACAATTTAATTGTTTCAGGATTGTTCACGATCCCGGAGTACCCCGAATTGGAGGCGAACCGCGGCATGTGGTCTGCGGCCCTCGAAGCTATCCTCACGACCCTGCGGTACCTCGCGCCGGCGACGCTGCTCACTCTATTCTGGGGCCAGGAGAGCTTCCTGTTCAGACTGCTGAAGAGCATCGACAACGCTTTCAGAGCGAGTATGTCCATTTTTCTCTTGGTGTGTAAAACGCCCTAACAGTCCACAGTATGTACATTATCCTCATCACCCTAGCGATTAGCCCAGCGTTTGCCACTGCTCCATTGAGGATGTGGTCCGCATGGCATGGAATTTGCGTAGGCACAAGTTTTTACGAAAACTACTGCCCTCTGAGCTTCTAACCCTGAGCGTAAACTAGGCCTTATTGGGATTAGGACGATGTTTTCTTTCACCGAACTCAAGCTTTCGGTATCAGAACCTGCAGCGCTATCTATTGACAGAAGTTGGGTCAATTTGACAGTATCAAATCGCCAAACAAAAATTAAAATGAAAATAGTAAAAATCTGAATGCAATCATTTCTCGATTCCAGTCGTATTCTCAAGCGAAGAGCAGAAGGAAGACGTACTACGATGGCTGGCAGAAACGGGCCCCGTACGAGTGGAGCACCTGGACACCGTGTGGCGGCACGGCTGGATTCTGTGCGGCGTGCTGGACGCGGCCCTGCCCGGCGCGTGTGCTGGTCACCCGCCGACGAGGCTGTCTCTCAAGCACGCGCAGACCATTGCTGACCACTACCTTGGCGTGGAGCCGGTGAGGACAAAATCTGGTTTTCGATTGCAGTCATTAAAGCGATGAGCCAAGTCTTCCTTAAGCTCTTTGCTTGCTTCAAACACTTGGAGACAGTGTGGTGGCACGGCTGGGTTCCGTGCGGCGTACTGGACGCGGAGCCGCCCAGCGCGTGTGCTGGTCACCCGCCGACTAGGCTGTCTCTCAAGCACGCGCAGACTATTGCTGACCTTGGCGTCTATCTATTTACTAGTACTGTGTCTGAGTAGGTCGATTATCTTTCTTGCCTGCTTGAAATTAATAAATTATACATACTGAACTTGCAAACCGACTGGAACAGCATCAATGTACAGCATTACAATTACGCGCGAGCAACAAAGATCAGTCTCACTCTGATATATTTATGTACACACAGATTCAATGTAATTTTGAATCTCACTGTAGAATTCAGTTTCTGAATTCAATAGTTAAGTCAAAGTAAGTTATGTTTTGTTTCAGGTCTTCTCCCGCCAGGAGCTGGAATCGAACGACTCGCTTAGCAAGCATCAAGAATGGAAACTCGCAACATTCTTAGATCGTGTACGCCAAGCACTTACTAAGGTGTCGCCTCCTGTCTCTAAGCCAACGTCGCAACGAACCTCTCCCGAAACTTCCCAATTCACTATCGATTATGTTGCTCGGGGTTCTGGCCTCGTAGCAGCCCAAGTTCGGAACAAGGTCTACTTCAAGATATATCCAACAGCTCAACAATGCCTAGATCCAGGAGCAATAACAATACTCATTAAAGGTCCAAGAGACACCTATGGAATGACAGTCGTTCCCCCTATTCCTGGAAAAGCTCAGTTGATACGCCAAAAATTATTGGGACTCCAGACAAAGCCTACATTCACGGAAAATGCTCTGCCGATAACACAAGGAGCAACCTACTTGCGATCGTACGGGAAAAATGACATGAACAAAACCTATTTTATTCCTAAGGATCGTTATGATATAGAAATTGACGTCGAAACCAAGCCAGAGAATTCTAAAATTGGATATACAGTAAAGTATGAGGGACGACATGAAATCTCTATAACAAGTAGAGGACAACATATAGTTGGATCGCCATTTGCAGTTATAGCTTCTCATAACATTATAGATATTCTACAACAAGAGAGTTTCTGCTTAGAAGATGGTGAAGAAATTGATATATTAGATGTCAAATCTGATAGGAAGGTTGTTTTACGTATTGTTGATTTTGTCACTGAAAAGATGCTACTTAAAGAGAATGGGGCACTAGAAAAAATAAGTGATGACGAGGCAAAAGTTTTAATGGCAACTGAGGAAAACCAAAATAGTGAAGAAACTCGAGGAATGGATTCTCAATCTGATCGAAGTATTTTTTCAAGTCTCGATGAGCCGTTAAGGCCACAAAGGTTTAACACAACAGCCCAAAAGATATTAAAGATGAACAGAGTTTGTAAGACGTTCAATAGTATTATGGCCGAAAAACAAAAAATAATAGAAAGCAGCAGTGATACATTTATTAAAACGGGAAACCCTCAAGATGTTCCTGATATTGTGAATTCAACATTAAGTGAGACGTATACGAATAAATACATCATTCCTGGTAAGCGTGACACATTTATCATACCACAAAACATATCAGTGTCACTGCGAACTGAAAAGCCTAAACCCTTATATGAACAAGTAGTCTATAAAGAAAGTGAAAAACGTTTCGAACCAAAAGAGATGTCGTTATTAGTGGATGACGATGACAACGATAAAACCATCATTGATGGAAAAAAACACGAAGATACTATTTCTAATGTATCATCATCGAACAATCCTTTTCTCAATGAGATATGTGAACAAAATTATGTAGCCGAGAAGACCTTAGGTTCTTTTGTAACTACAGAATATGAAACAAACAGGTCTCAAAGTGAAGAAACTGCTACTGCTCCAATAAATATATTTGTAGAGGAAACCCACTCTGACTCTTCGTCACCACTCAACACAAATCCATTCATAGAACCAGAAATTATAGAAAGACCAAAAACTCCAGTTCTTAAGATTTTGACTGGGGATATTACAAACCGCAGTGACTCCGTTTTTGTAAAAAGTGAACATACGAAAAAAAAAATATACGGCAATGAGTTTGTCAACCCGTTTTTTATGCACCATCATTCTATTGATGATGATAACGACATACCAACCAACGTAACTGACTTTATTATTGGCGCCCCTGTCTCTTTGCCTCCCACATTAAGAGTGCCGACTCCAGAACCGATGTTGGAAGCTTTAATGTTGGCAAACGATGAAAATGTCACTTGCAATTCTACTTTTGATACTAAAGAGCCAAAAGTTCAGGAATGTGCAAATGAAGTTTTTTCCACTCCTACACACAGCAACAAATATGGTCGTCATTCAACCGAATCATTAACTTTTCATAGTTTGGACTCTGATGCTACAGAAAATGTAGAAATAGTTGACATAACGATGGGGGAATACACATACTCAGACAAAAATAGCGACCAACTCAATATTAGCAAAAGTTTGACTCCTAAAAGAGATATGTGGGATTCAGCGTATGTAAGCATAGATGACAGCAACAGCTCCCCTGATACAAACAATAACGAGAGTAGCCAGTTGTGTGAAATAACGAAACATGGAAAACCCCACACTGACTTGAGAGGTCTTAAATCTGAAGACTTAAGCAAAATGGGTCCAGCTGAAAGAGAATTGTGGCTTACTTGTAGTGATTTAAATATCGATAATAGTACGAAACTAGAAGAAATGAGACCAACTAAACCAGAAACAAAACGTATGACATTTACACCGATTATCGAAGAAACTGATCCGAGCATCCCGTCGGCCTTGAAAGAATTATCGAGAACTGATTCGACAACAAAACAGGGTGGTCTAGAAACAATTACAGTGGCATTTGCTGAACTAAATGACATGTATCAAGAATACTTCCCAAGTTCAGACTCTATAACAACAAATGAGGATAACATTAAACAAACCAATGAGATACAATACACGGTCGAAAAAAATGATATTTACGTCGATTCGGCGTCTGAAAGTCTCTCAGATGTGAAAAGACGTGCCAAGCAAATAGAAGGCGAGATTTCTGAGGTTCAGTCAAATGCCACTGAATCTGTTTCAGTAAGTCAGACCCTTCAAAATCAGTTTATAGTACCTGAACAAGATGAAAATGGGATTAAATTTGGTAGCGACAACGGAAATAACATTGTTTTGGAACGAAAAAAATACTGGGACGATAAGATACGAGAAATTGAGGCTAAATCAGAAGAAATTAAGGCAAATCAAAAGAAGCGGCGGCTATCTGCTCGACACCTGAGGCAAAATGATTCCTTGACCAAAAAAAGAGGAAAAGAAATAGCTAAGAAAATCTTAAGTGAAGGTGGCGCAGTCACCCAAAACGTTACAGAAATTATTCGCCAAAAGTGCCCAACCCCACAAACTTCAATAGAAGAAGAAACTCAAACTGATGTTAAACTTGTAGAAAAGTGGAAGAAGTATTGGGACGATAAACTAGAAGTGGAGAGAGAAGAAACAGAATCAATTCGTTCAAGGAGCAGATCCCCGAAAAGCGTCGATTCTCCAGTACAAATGCAGTCTCGTGATACAAAAAAAGACATGTCAGAAACGAATCAAAGTGCAATTAATACTCAGTCCTCGCTTACAAAACAAGACCTTCCGGAAGACGTTTTTAAAGCGTTTGAAACAAGTCCAAAAAGGTTTTTTGGAACTTCGAGGAAACATATTTTGAACAAAATTGACTCTTTTTTTGGAAAGCCAAGCGTCGCAGATCAGTCGTCGGAAGATGTCTGCGATGCGAAATATGAGAGTGGGTTAGTATCTAGTCGAATATCTTTGTTCCACAACATATCACAGAAAGAGCAAGTTGTACCCTGGAAACATAGAATGAGTAGATCAATGCATAATATTTATCATCGCAAAGATAGTGAGAAAAGTATAGCTTCTGTAGATGAGGTATTATCAGTAGATATAGAAAATAAGAGTTATCAATATGACACTCTAAAACAAAACAACAATGATTTTCACGAAAGGTTTGAAACCTTTAGTAATGTTAAGAAACCAGAGGAGACCGCTTCATTAAAAGACAAGAGAGCTAGAATGACACACAACATTTATCACAAAACATTTGACGGAACATATTATCAAAAGCATGGCACAGAAAATACCCCTGGCAAATATGTTAAAAATCCTGTAAAATCCTTAGAAAGTAAAAGTTATAGCGTGAATGATGCTTCTACGACTCTCTGGAAAACTAAAATAAGTAAATCTGAAATGGATATATTTAGTAAAATGTCTGTGAAAGTAGCCCAGGATGATTTAGAAAAATATAAATCTTGCGAAGAATTACCGAAAATAAATGTGAAAAGTGTCATATCTATTTTTGAAACAGCATCAAAATCAGCTACAGAACAAAAACTAATGCGAAGACCGACGATGAGGAACGTAGAAGCGAATCCACTGCAAGTAGTCAGCCAAATTTCAGGTAACAATTATGTACTTAGTTCATTAAATAATCATAGCCATAGATACCATACCACTACTGATAATACTTATCCATTAAAAAAATGCAATAATAGCGGACTTAAGTAATAAGAAGCTCGCTGGGTAATTTGTTCTAAAAACTAAACAATTATTTTATTTAAGAAAATACTATAAAGATCAATGAAAACGGGGCACTTATTAATTCTGATATAACTTTTATTTTATTTATCATTATTTAAAAGTACAGTACATAAGTCTTGTATAATTTGTTAATATGCCGGTTTCATGTTTCGATGATAATTTAATATAATTGAAAACAAAATATCTGAAACTAGATTCTCTATAATTATTTTGTTCGCAGGAGTAGCTACAAAACCTCTACGCACACCATCAAATTCAACGTCGACCTCGTGTTCCCCACAAAACTCATCTACCTCGGGCATTTCTTCTTCGCCGTCGACCTTACATCCTACACCTAACTCCACTCAGTCTGAATTTAAGCCGATAGAACCCCAACTAATTCATAGACGACCAGCTTGGATTAAGAATGAAGACAAAGAAAATACACACAAAAATCTGGGGAGTGAAGCCAGCATGGATTCCATTGATATAGAGATTATATCGATGTCGGACAAATGTAAACAAGAATATGACAACATTTCTGATATCGATGTAGAAATTGTCGAGAGCAATCCAGAAACTTCACCAGAACCAACTCCTGATAGAGAAATAGTACCTGAACTGAAAGACTACAAGTCTCGTTTCAAAATGGCGAAGAATTATTTTAAATCGTTGGAAGAGCTCAGAGAGCCTAAGAAACCTGCAAAGCTGAATGAATGCGAGTTAATGTTGTATAGCACTTCAGACGAGTCTCCGGTCCACGAAAGCCCGCAGAAAAAGGCCAAGAAAATCGTAAAGTCCCATTCAATGCCATCTTCAGAAATCGCGAAGGCTTGGAAAGAAATGCAAGAAACCGAGGATGTATCGAGCAACAGCAAACTTGTGAAGATATCTGAGAAATTTAATGTGGACGATCTATTTAACGATGTGATGGAAGGAAAGCTTAGTCGCCAGGGTAGCCTAAAAGGTATTCCACATAAAAAAGCAGTTTTGGAAACTTTTCGGTCTATGGAGAACGTGTCAGTCAGTAAACTAAGCTCGTATGAGATGGCCGTTTCACAATTGAACCAGTTTGCAAAAGATAACCAGATAAAAAACGCGCAGACTTACCTCACGGAGTATCCTTATTTACCGACGACAGACCCTTCGAAGTATCATTCGCGATTTGACGCTAAAGCCGCTGGTCTCATATCTATGAAGGAACTACTCAATAAGAAACCGCGAAGGAACAGTGTGCCAGACTTAAGACTAAATCCTGCTTTCACCGTCGACTTATAATTAAAAAAATAAATGTATGAGCGTAGTAGACGGCTAGTTTATATGACGTTGATGACAGTACAGTATTTACTAGTACCTTATAGTGTAGACAATACTCTTAATCACAACAATGTAGTTACTAGAAAAAAACAGACGTATTATATAATGGGTAAATTTAGCAAACAGTTGTTACAAAATACCGGTCTCCATTATTTAATAGATTGTAAGAAAATTTATTGTACAACTGTACAGACACTGAATCTTTATTATTAACATTAAGATTATAATGTAGCTATTTATTATTGACAATAAATGTAAGTTAATAAACACCGATTTTTCTTACCTTTATCTAAATAGATTTTTGGTGAATTATGATCCGCAGCATCAAATATTGAAATGAAACAGGATAATACTAAAACGTATTTTATTCAATCATTATTCACACTGTCTTTAAGTTGAGATCTCTATCTATACTACTTTTATATTTTGACAACACTGAAGTATTTACGACGTGTATTTTAATGAGTTTAATCACTGGATTTTAAGAAGGAGGTATTGATCTGCCCTCAAAATAATAACGTCATTAAGTAAAACAAAAATACGTATTTTAAAATTTTACAACGTAAGATTCGAGTCGCCTTACACCTGATATTCACACGATTTAATAAGTTATTTAAAAGACGGATTTAGACTGCTGATCTTCGAGCAAAATTGTTTCACAAAATAGAAAGTTTCATTGGCGGCAGTAAATGACGTTGTAAACTAAGTAACTTCATCTAATTTTATTTTCGAAGGTTAATATAGCCTGCGTTCAAGGTACAACAGATTATACATTTTATTGTAATAGAATTTAAACAATTTGTAAGCTCTGTATGCATTTTCCGAGTTTCCTAAAAAATTGCAACAAAGATAAATCAACTCTATTACACAAGTCATTTGGTTAGAATTCCGATATGTTTGTGCATAGTGGGAGGTCCGAGGATAGTGACAGATTAGCAGTCTATTCGTCAGTATCAGACAAAGTAAAACTTTTAAATTCTCAATTCATGATTTTGTAATTGTTGTCTGCTGATCTGATACCAATAAAATTAAAAAAAGTACCTATATTTTACTTGATATGTATCTGTACGTAAGTAGAGGCGGAGTCCGCTCGCCGCCATTTGAGCCAGGCCTGCAACTTCGGGTCGTTCCGGTCGCCTCTGGCCTCTAGCTGCTGGTAATAGGCCTCCCGTATTATCCGGAAGGCGTCTACGCTTCGGTATGGCAGATTCGTGATGGGGTCTATGTAGCGTGCTGGTTTTCTACAGAAAGAATGGTGGAATTTAGAAAAGTAGGAAATTTAAAAAGCGCAAACGGCCTCCTATTGGATGTCCTCAGAGTATGGTCGTCGGAGAGGCTCAGCGTGCGAATCACATCCCATGCGAAAGGAGGAATATCTCATGTGGGGGAACAGTCCCAAGACTGTGATCTGTAAGCTGTTAAGTTCCAAATCCCTCCAGAGTGGCGCTAGTTTAGCTAGAGTATGAAATGAACTTAGCAGTTATTGGTGGCGTGAAGTGCGCTGCGATGAAAGATTCAATATTTTTGATGACTAGAGTACAAAACGTCAAACTTAAACTAAACAAACCTCTACCTAACCTTTACTCTCTACAGCCTTGTGGCTGACACTTTTGACACAGAGATACCACTACCAAGAGGTAGGGACAGGGACTCCTCCCTCCATAAATATTTTGTTAAATACGGGACTTAAATCACGTACACTTCACCTACGTGGTCAGTCTGCGACCATGAGCGTTACGGCACGCTCGAAATATCAGGAAAATTATTAAAGTATAATGAGTGAAAATCGTGTGAGTTTAAATCAAAACAAATACATACTTGGTGACAGCGCAGAGCATATCTACTCGTCTCTTGGGTTTGTTCAGTCGATAGCACTTGTTGAACGCCTTATCCTTTAGGTCGTTCTCGAACATTATAAGTGTCCTCTCGTATGCTGGTTTTGGTTTGATATACGCCTTAGCTTTCTTCGGTTTCACCTCTGTGCTGGAATATTAATAATTACTTTAAAACGTTAACCCTCAATTTTCATCAGATGCATAAAAAAACAGTCCTAAAAAATCGTTTTGTAACAAAGAAAGTAATACCAACATTTTGTGCAATTATGTCTATATATCCTTATTACCACAATCACAACAATTACCTACAATTTTCACAAATGAAGTTGGAAACCAACAATGTTCCAAAAAGATTTTGATGGCAATCATAACAAATTAGAAAGTTTCGAAAGGTCTTCTATCTAAGGCCATTTTTGCGTAGCGACAGTGAATCAAGTAGCTGCCTTACAAACTCGTTAAAAATATGTAATTATTAGTATATACCTAATTATGATATACATAAGATAAATATTCAGGTAACATGAAACTGGAAAATAAAGTAAAAAAAACCATTATAAACAAATTACCTACTCTAACAGTTTAAACTACTTAAAACTAGAGATAAAAAATTTGGCCCAGATCACTGTCAACGGGCAGGGTGCCCAGCAGGCTGACCGTATTTCCACGCCGAATCGCGATAAACATTGGAATAAAATAAAATAAAACCTAACTATAGCACTCCTCAGGACAGTAAGCGAGCCAGCGGACGCCCTGTACACACGTGGCGGAGGAGCATTGAGAGCGAGCTACGAGCCGTAGGAATGAACTGGAGAGAGGCCAAGACCGTTGCTCAGGACAGAAAGGCGTGGAAGGATCTTGTGCGGGCCCTATGCACCTTCGGGGTGCCCTAGGGACAACAACATAGCACTCCTACCTGTTTTGCTTTCATTACAAAACTTGTACCAAAATACGTAGGTATACCATCGCCTCTCCCTTTGAAAGCCTACGTCAAAATCACGCAAACGAGCCAATATAAACCTTACTTGAAAGTATGAAGGTTACTTTGACAGTGTACCCACAACCCCTATAGGAGTGCTTATAGGTGCTCTTGGCACTCTGGGCACGACAGCTCATGAGCATAGCTCGGACAATTCATCGCAAAACCTAATTTTGTATGGAACAAGATGCACACTTTTGACACTTTTTGGGTTGTGGTTATAAATGTAATATAGAAATATATTATTAAAACACGGTACATAATACAAATTTAATATATCTTGTTTTATTCCGGTGTTGTATTCGCTTTGCGACGTTTTTGCGATGAACTGTCCGAGCTATGCTCATGAGCATGACGCTTCTAAGCATTGGAAAGTTTAAGTAGCTATAGAAAACGCCAAAAAGCCACATTTGAATAAATAAATAAATAAAATGAAACAGAAATAAAGCGGGGTAAGGTGCAAAAGTGTACACATATTTATGACGTTGACTACTCGTACTTACACAACATCGTCGATTTTGAACTCGTCATCAGGTCCTATAACGTCTATCTCAATCTTGGTGGGGTTCAAGCTGGGCATGTCGGCGTCAATATTGAGCTCGGGCTTCGGTTCCTCAGGCTTGGCCTCTTCTAGCGGGACCTCCTCCATGTCTATGTCAACTGGAGTTATTAAGCCTAGAAATAATAATAGGATAGTGTACAGTCAGCAGCAAAAGTTGCTAAGCGTTCAAAATGAGACACGACTTTATTGTTAAAAGAATAAGGGGGTAGGTCATTTTGAACACCCTTTTAATTTAGTTAGTTTTATATATCATTTAAAATTAATAGTAAAGGCTTAGGCTGTCAAAACCGGTCCCGACGGAGTTTAGGCGCAACGCACATTTGAGCGTAATTCAGTTATTTCAGTTATCATAGCTAATCTATGTTAGCATCTAACATAGATTTATAAGTTCTACTAACATTACAATACAATACAATACAAATACTCTTTATTGAACACCTCAAAAAAGGAAACAGCACAGAAAATACAGCAAATTGATATGATTGATAACATTGATATGATACTTAATTCGAAATAAAAATATTGATTGAATAGACCAAAAACGATAAAAATCCTACTTCCGGATGAATATTGCTTATTGGCTCCATACCGAAATTCAGCCCCCATAGACAAATTTCCGCTTTGCAACTGACGTAAAAGTCCAAATTAATTAAGAATCAATAGAGTAATAGAACAGCTTAGGCTCTTAGGTACCTTCTTCACTTTTGATGATATCACTCAGCGTGATATCTGATACTAAGTTGTCGGGCTCCTCAGATTCAACGGGTACTGCAAATGAGTGATACCTGAAAAAATACAAGCAGATTACCACCTTTTGTCACAATATCAATTATAACTTTCTACCAATTTTGTCTAAGAGACTATTATATGTATAATGGAGTATCTAGGTTATAAAGGGTTGTATCTACAGTACGTGAGCTTTAAGAACCTTCGGGAATCGGCGATGACACACGAAGGTAATATTGCTGTTCTACTTTTTCATGTGTCACTGTTGATTGATACCCGACGTCTCTTTCCAAAACCCGAAGGATCTTTATAGTGCTCACGGACTGTACATTTCTTATATTTATATTATAAGAAAAAGCCATCTTTGCAATTTCTGTCAGTAAATACGCAATAATGCTGTGTTGCACTGTTAGTCTAGACTTGTAAAGTTTATATTCAAAACACGGCACGAAATGGTGTGATAATGTTGACTTTATGATTATGAACAAGGTAGAAATTCAAATGTTATAAAATCATCTGTCATTTATAAACCTCTGAGCAAGTATATTTAATTGATTACTATGCTGATCTTTCTAGAAAAATGGACATCTGCCATTATCTTATTCATCATCATCATCATCATCATCATCATTTCAGCCGAAAGACGTCCACTGCTGTATTATCTTATTGTAATATGATAATTACCTTATTACGGGACCTGTGATAGCTTTTTTGGTTGGTCTTACTTTTTTTCTTTCAAGTTCAATCTGCTCAAACCGTTCTGTAAAATAATAAGCACATATTAACCAACACCAGTGGCCTATTTAATAAAGCTACAATTGGTAATTTACAAGCGGTAGTCTCTTTCTTACACATGGGGTTAGAGAGACTACTGCTTTTAAATTGTCAATTGTTGCAACTCGTGTAGAAAATCTTTTGACATGACATTTTGGTGAACAAGACCAATTCCGACAAGGTCAGGTTTTCGCCCTGGCCTAAAAGGTCTTGAAAACCGGTATTTGCTCCATACTAAAATATCAATATTTTTTCTGTTTATTTCGGTTCTTCGTATACTACAGAATTACATTTTTTATCGAACAATTTTATAATACGAAGTCATTTCCTAAATACAATACTGAGTTCTACATAAATACCATAAAATAATGAAATATATTCAGTTTTTAGTTTTTTTTTTAATAGTTTTAGTTATTTTTATAATACCGGTTCCAAACCCTGGGCCCCTAGACCCTGAACCCTAGTGGAGATTCTAGGGATCTGTTTGCCAAATTGACCCCTCGCTCTTTTGAAATCTTGAAAGCAAACATAAAAGTGCTTAGATAATGAGAATTGATTCTGATGGTTGGATCGAAAAATCAGTGCCACACTATGCTGAGATGAGATCATTTTGTAGCACTTTCACGATTTTATTCTATTTTTCAATGTATTTTGTTTATGTATATGTCTACAAATAAACTAATTCTATAACATTTTAATAACAATCATACCTAAGCTCTTCAAATTCTCCTGTTCAGTTATGAGAGCCTCTTCTAATAATTCCTCCTGTGATGGCATTTTTTCTTCCACTTTCTTTGGTTTCTTCTTTTTTAATTCTGATCTAATTTTTATTCTTTGTTGTGTTTCTAGCGATTTTACTGCTGTACTTTTTCTTATAGATTTTCGTCCTACAAATTATACATTATAAATGTTTCATGAAAAGTGAAAAAATACTGAGATGACCTGACCTGATGATCATAATTTTATTACAGATGAGAGATGTGACAGTCTATATAAAATGTTACATTTGGTGGTAGGTGTATGTTAAAAGATTCAATATTGCACTCAGACAATAAAAGCATAAGTGCTTTTCACCAAATGGTGTCTTTAGATGTATTTATAGTACAAAAATGTAAAATATTTACTTCATTACTTAATACTAATCAGTCTTAATACTTACCAGTCACCTCAGTAAACAATAACCCCCTTATTCATAAACGGCCACTAAGTTAAGAGATCGCTGATAATTGTATGTCCCTTTCCCTCATGTAGGTTGGACAGAAAGGGACAAACGATTAACAGAGGCCTCTTAACTTTAGTAGATGTTTATAAATAAGGGGGTAAACCTATAATAATTCGTTCTACCATACCTATTGAGTCATTTAAGGATTGGTCCAAGTCTTCATCTTTCTTCTCAGATTTAGATTTCTCTGGTCTGTCTTCTCTCACCCTCTTCACGACCTCTTTTTTGATTGCAGGTGCTTTCTTCTTTTTTGGGTCCTGGATATATATTTAAGGTATTTTAGACATCTACTGCTAACTCTAGGTGTGGCAGGCGGTCAGGGGGCCGAGTTTTGACAGCCGGACGCTCGAATTCAAAAAATTCAAGCTCGAAAATAATCGCACACAAAAGCTTGTCGCCAATTTTTTCGCATGGAATTAATAGTTTAAATAATCATCATTTTAAATTTCTATCGCTTTTATTTTTAAAACATAATTTCATAGTTTTATTCGGAGTTTTAAATGTCACTTTCGAGTGCTCGAATCTCAAAAATCACCCCCCTGCTGCTGTCATGTCATTTAAATTTGAATTTTGATTAATTGAAATAAAATCAAAATTCCAACAATGTATAAATGGCTTACGCCACTTGAAGAGCTCATCAATGGTAATTTTTTTTAAACATTGGCCAATATAAATGAAAAAAAAAATTAAATTTCTGAATTAAATATTTGGAGGCAAGGTTACGCAGATCAACCAAGCTCTAAATTAAGCAAGGCTTGTACAGTTATGCTATGTGATTGTTGAGCCATTTAGGGTTCTAGCTAAAATGGATCTTCCATCGAGTAATTGTTGAACAACCAATTTTGCAAGAACCTAAATTGCCATTGAAATAGCTATTTACCCCTTTAATATAAATTCATATTGAAAGGAAGCGCCCGCCAGCCGCTCGCCAGCGGGAAAGCATATTATGCGGGACTGTCCTGAAAGACTGCAAGTCACTGACTGATATAAAATGGTGTATTATGCGAGAAATCGTAGTAAATATGATTGTATTAAGCAGGTTCTACTATAATTATTTACAACCTTGTATGCTTTAGTCCCAACAGCCCGTTTTCGTTTTTCCTCAACCTCTTGATCCGAAACAGGGTCATCGTTTTCATCAATATCAAAATCGGAATCTACAATGTCATCTGCTTCCTTTTCTTCACTGAAAAAAAATACAAGAATAAAACGAATAAACTAATAACTTTAAGAGACTGAACGAACTCAATTGGAGATTTACTTTGGTGGCAATATAATATATTATATATAATAATAGTTGCTTCCACAAAATACGTACTTAGTAAGTTAGGTAAGGTAAATCAGTAACTAAGTCGATGGTCGGACGAATGGAAGTAACCGTGTAATCCCGAAAATTTAAAATTTGATCAGACAGGCATTTAGAAATGTTCTTTTTATTCAAATAGCGAAATAAATTCAACTTACATGTAATCTCTATCTTCTTCTGCCTCCTGAAACCCTCCGTAAGTTGTTTTATAGAAATCATCTTCCTCTTCTTCGTCAAGTAGCTTTGCCATTCGATTACCGGCATTGGCACGCTTTTCTCGTTGAGCCATGGTCACAAAAATTTATCTAAATTTTATGAGCAAAACTAGGATGTGACTTACAAGTATTACAAAATCCACAAAAATGCCTTAAAATTAAAACTTGAAAACACATACAACCAGACACCTCAACTCTGCCTCAACTCAACTCAAGACGTCAAGCAAGACGCAACCTGCGCAACCATATCATATCATGTCAATGTCATGTGACACTTGTGTCAGTGTCACTCAAGTAATGTGAACAAGGGCCTGACACCGCGTAGCACCGTAAGGGATAGACATAGATGACGTCATGATGACGTCTAACTCGTGGGGATACCAGTAAGAGAAAATTACCCCATTATTTCATATAGCGAGCACCGAGCACTCCGGGCAGGCCCGGAGCGATGTGAACATAGACATACCACCCATAGACCTGACATGGAAATAAATAAATAATAATACCAAGATTGAACGGGATGGTCTTATCAAACTTTCAACAGGTGTGACAGAGAAGCGAGCTGTTATCGTTAGTCCTAGTCTCACCTATTTTTTGACAGTGGAGGGTAACGAACAGATGAAATTAGCGTTTTTACTACGAGAAAACCTGATGGTTTTGTCAGAAAGTTGTGTCGACTACGGACACAATAGTAATTTGTTCCGCACATAAAAAAAATTTCGCGTTTTTTTTTTCTTCAACCTACTTTTCCAAACTCGCAATACGATACCATGCTAATGCCCTTGAACGGATCATGAATATTTTTGCTACATCCTGTATAGCAATTTCATTTTTAAGGTCGCTGTTCCAAACCCAACTTGTATATTAAGATTTTCGAAACTTATGATCGAACTTTCATTTGTTATTTCAGTTCCTTTACGGTGAACAAAAATATTGCAAGGAAATCAAATCAGGTGGAAGATCTTTTCGCTTTCATTATAAATAACTAGTTAGTACCAATCTTGGACTTAGGATGCCAAGCATACCCCAGACTTACTGAGCCATAGCAAAACCAACACTAGAAATTAATTTTGTTACATTCTAATTTCTTTAGTATGGAAAAATAAAACAGGAAAATTTTATTACTGGCAGATATCAACATCTTTATTTAAATAAATTTTTGCCAATGATATGAAATGATGATCTTTTTAAAACAAAAAATACCTCAATATTAGGGTAAGTATAAAAATCACGCACTGGTATCCCTAAGGCGTATGTAATGCGACTAAATTGCTTATGCGGTTCTAAATTACTGACAGCTATACGGCTAACCGCGTTCATAAATTAGTCGGTTAATATGTTCTCGAATGTTTTATTTACCTTTACGATTTTATGTATTATTCTTCACGAGAATAGATTTATTAACAAGATTATAGCGCGTAATAGATTGTAGGATACTATTTATACACTAAACAACAGGAGTAAACTGTAAAATGTGGTACTTACCTGTGAAAGGTTATGTTGTCGTAATATCGGCGATAATCACTTCTACAGCTCAAAACACAACAATTAACCATTGTTTTCCGTAGCTGGCACAACTTTCCACGAAATATATTTGGGTTTCACCTAGCAAATACAGATATTTTGCAAGAAAACGCGAATTAAATGTGTTCATGACCCTCCACTCATAGAAAGTACTTACGGTGGAGGGTGACATAAAGCCGTGAGTCTATGATAAGGACGAACAAAAAATGGCAACTTCTCTGTCATACCTATTGAAAATTTAATAAGACCATCCCGTTCTATCTTGGTATTATTATCACCATGTCCTGTCTATACCTTATATTGTATGTCTATGAATGTGAACATACGTACGAACTATACGAACCGAACCAAATCAATCCTACAATCGGCGCAATTTTGACACAACAATCAAATAAAAAAAAAACAAAATCATTTATTGCTGAAAAATTATAAGATTACAGTTTTTACTGACCTCCACACTAGGCAATGCCTGTCCCGTGGAGGAGAAAATTCTTGAGATACACAGAGTTTATCTTGTTAGTATAAGTACTACATACATTTAGAGCATCATCATAATTAGGAACTAATGTTACAATGGTTTTGGTAGTAAGTAATATCTAAAAAAAGGAGAAGGGAGTAGAGTACAAAAGAGAAAGAAAAAGATAAAGATAAACAAACATAAATATTTGACTTCTAACAAAAATACAAATCTTTACTTATAGCAGGCTTAGGCTCAAAACACACCTAGCGGAATTTTGGCAGTAATGTATGGAGCTTTGTCGATGGTAGCTTAAATTTGTCTATGGCCTCCATACAATACTGCCTCCATTCCGCTAGGTGTGTTTTGAACCTTATAGTGAACTAGCGAGCTAGTCCAGGGGTAGGTATAATAAGGTATGTATGTGTGGTATGTGGGGTGTGTGTGTGTATGTATGTATGTGTGTGTGTGTGTGTGTGTGTGAGTATTTAAATGAGTATGCAAGAATATAATTATGCATAATGAATTTATTAATAATGTACCTTTATGAAGTTTTCTGTCTCTGTATAAGACAGGTGCATCATGCTCTTATATAGTAACTTTTTTGTTTGAAATACTGAGTATTCCTGAAATGTGTACAGCCTGACTAGACCGTTGTAGATTCCCCTCCCCCGCAAAAAACGGCAGACTTTTTCCGATAGAAATGAAAGCGCGTCTCGCATCCGGTTGGTTTAATAATCAAAGGGTGCAATGAAATCAATCTATGGATCAAAAACCGCAATGTAATAAAAATCGCAGGTGACTAGTCGCTTAAAACGGTATTACACATTGCAACCTGCAGGGCCCAATCTGTTGTGTACCCTGCCTCTCCCTTCCCTCCTTCAGCTCCCTACAGGCCCTACCTTTAATTACACCTACCAACCTGACAGATTGGGCCCTGCAGTTTGCAATGTGTAATACCGCTTTTACGTCTGTAGCTCGGTTCAAACAGTTCAAACGTATGTAAAAGCGGTATTACACATTGCAAACTGCAGGGCCCAATCTGTCAGGTTGGTAGGTGTAATTAAAGGTAGGGCCTGTAGGGAGCTGAAGGAGGGAAGGGAGAGGCAGGGTACACAACAGATTGGGCCCTGCAGGTTGCAATGTGTAATACCGCTTTTAGGCTCAAAACACACTTAGTGGAATTTTGGCAGTAATGTATGGAGCTTTGTCGATGGTAGCTTAAATTTGTCTATGGCCTCCATACATTACTGCGTCCATTCCGCTAGGTGTTTTTTGAGCCATAGGGTCACCACACACCTAGCGGTTTTCCTCGCGGAATTAGCGGAAGTAGCGGAAATTCATAGACAAAATGCTTAATTTGTCTATGGTAGTGGAAATTTGTCTATGGCTTCCATACAAAAAATCTGCTACCATAGACAAATTTCCGCTACCATAGACAAATTTCCGCTACTTCCGCTAATTCCGCGAGGAAAACCGCTAGGTGTGTGGTGACCCTTAATGCTTTTAGGGTCAAAACAGACCTTTTGGAATTCCTTGCGGAATTAAGCCAATTCATAGACTAAATGCTTAATTTTGTCTATGGTAGCGGAAATTTGTCTATGGCTTCCATACAAAAAATCTGCTACCATAGAAAAATTTCCGCTACCATAGACAAATTTAAGCATTTTGTCTATGAATTGGCTTAAATCCGCTGTGATTCCGCCAGGTGTGTTTTGACCCGTATTCTCACGATTTTGACTGTTGGCAACCTTGCATTTTTTATGTCAAATGTCCAAAAAAAAAACAAAGACAAATTCAAAACGTAATAGCAACTTCTTGAACTTCTAAACAACTTCTAGCCATTTATTTTCACAAAATAACTAAAGTAATTAACTAAACAACGATAACATTAATATCCAGGACTATTATATTATTCTGTGATTCGGGTGATATCTGGTGACTGAGTTGATTATTATAATAGCTTTAGTTCGGTAGTCTCAAAATATTGCCTCGCTATTATTGTTATTACGTTCCTGAATTGCTTTTTATTCTTCATTGTTAAAGATACGGCGAATATAACATTGACTACAGCCTCTACAGCCTTAATTCGGGTAAAATACGTGTTAATTTTTATACTTTCGTGTTATTTTACACATAATCTTTTTATATTTATTTTTCTCTTAGTAGGATGCGGTTCCATGGGTCATTCAAAGACTAGGTAGACTTAGTGAAAATGTCAGCAACCAAAACAATATTGGATTACCTCAACGAGGACTGCTGGGGTCTTGTGCTGGGCTTTGTGCCCTTAAAGGACATTATCCGAACTGAAAGTGCCAGCCGGCAGTGGCAGAGGATGGTGCTCACATACTTATCACGTAAGGATCACTTGGAAAAAGGGCCTACTTTGTCAATATGAAGTTATTAGTACTTCCAAAATGTACACACACAGTACACACTATCCATTTCTGAAAAACTTAAGTGTTCTTGTAAATTGACAAAGTGGTTTAGTGTCCGTCTTGAATCTTGAAATATCTAGGTGCTTGACGCAAGGCCTGTTAGGGAAATCGTGCATTGCTACTTTTTGTAGTGATTCACGATTTCACTAAACTCGTCTACATGTTGATGACTCAAAGCATTGACCACAATAACATAAACCAAAAGGTTCATTATATCTGTTGTACAAGAACACTGTTATGTATCTCACTGGTGATGTGTTATTCAATGCCTCAATATTTCCTCTGAAACTGTTGCAGAGATATCACAACATACTTTTTCTGCCTCTGCAAATGTCAATGAATGCCAATAAACTAATGAATTGTGTCTTACAGATACCCGTATTTGTATAAAAATGAAACCTTATTTGGGCTTTAGCGATGGTAGTGATCAAACAGGTATTGTTCAGAATGTCCGTTGTGCACTTCTGAAGGAAAATATGGTCTCGTTTGAGAGTTGGACACACAAATTGGGTGCTTCAGTTGTGTCTGGTTACTGCAATGACAAGAGTTTTAAAATCATAGGAGAAAACTGTCCTAATTTAGAAGGTGCTACGGTAAGGCTTAAAATGTATAGGTAGATATACTAAATTTACCATTGTGATGTTACTTGTAAGCAAAATCTTAAACTTTGTGTTTTGCAGTTTCTTCATGTTTCCAAAAAAATTTTATTGAACAATCAATTTGAAAACTTCCAACGCCTGCAAAAACGTCGATTCTTGGATTGTTTTTCCGTAAGTAAGACTTAAATTATTACACTTGATAAGAAATTAAAATCAACATTATGACGCATTTTTCTGTATTTTGTTACAGATGACAGATGAAGCTCTCAACCAATACATAGCTAGCCCAGTCTTAGAGGAATTGTTAATCAGCTTCAATGATAAAGTGACCGGTCAATGCTTCATAAACATTTGCTCACCTAATTTAAAGTCCCTTGACTTCCAATATTGTAAATATTTGGCATGCCGTCTCCTCCCTGCAGCGAGCAACCACTTTAGTGAACTAAGGAAACTTGTGCTTGAAGGCATTAACTTTGTGGGTGATGAAGATGACTTTCAAGAGGAAATCGACGAACCATTTGACGACATACTGTTGGTGTTAGAAAAGACACCGAAGTTAGAACACTTATTTACATGGGAATTCGGGAAATACGTCGATAACTTTATTCAATCTGTCTGCCGACTGAGCTGTTTGAGAGAGCTAGAGGTAGACTGCAACGGCACGGACGAAGACATTGCAGCCTTGACAAGGTGCTGTCCAGAGCTACGCATCTTAAAGTTCGAAATGTGTGAGGGTTAGTATTGTGCACTGAAATAATTTGCAAAGTTGACCGAATGTAGAAATGGACGTAGTTTAACCTTTTCCACGCCAAAGACGTATATATCCGCACCACAGGTCCAACGCCAAAGACCGATATATCGGTCACCGACCACGGAGCAAAATAGACCTACATGCACACGCATAAAGTTTAACTTCACTTTTGACATTTAGATGTCGTAGCGTCTGAAATTTTCGCGATACTATGTATAAGAAAAGTATAAGTAGCAAACTAACTAGAAGTTTCATTGACCTTCCATATTTTACGGAGTCGCGCGCACGTATCAGGGCTCGGAACCGTTGTTCGATTAATTATGAAATAGCAAACGAAAGAACGAAAAAAATACCGGTATTTAGTATGGAGCAAATACCGGTTTCCGAGCCCTGACACGTATACAAGGAGTCTGGTTGGACGCTCTTCTCCAATCTCAAAAATAATCTGTCCTACATGTTGCAGCGTTAACTGGGCGTGGGCTGCGGGCGGCCTGTTGGCACGCGGGCGAGCGGCTCACAGTGCTCTCCGTGCCGCACAGCCAGCACCTCACGGACACCGACGTCGAGGCCTGCGTCCGCGCCTGCCCTAACCTCATGGTAATTAACAATTACTTTCTTAAATGAGTACTATACCTACATATGTAATATACCCGCGTGCGAAAACGAGCGGCGACACGCGGCGATGCCAAGTAGGTATTCGAACGTTTCAAATTCCGTACTTCTTGAAAACCGATAATCGTAACGATTTCGTTCTCTGTTTAAACATTACTCTCGGAAACCGGCATTTAAACGAACGAAATTTATAACGGTTATCAAGCACTGTTAACCGGTATTCTGATACCGGTTCCGATCCCTGCCGGCAACTACGGAACCCTACACTGAGCATGGCCCGACATGATCGTGGCCGGTATTTTATGTACCCGGCCGATTATTCGAAGACGACTGGATTGATTTGGATTTTTTTTTTGTTTGAAAGGGTATAGGAACAGTCATCGTCAAATATATTGGAACAGCCAGTGATTAAATAGTTCGTCACACCATATATTTTGTATGGTGTGACGAACTATTTGGCTACTCTAGCTGTTACAATATATTTGACGCTGACTGTACCTACTGACAGTTGGTCTGGTTCCATTGTCATCAGATCAGGATTAATCTAACTTACTGGATGCTTGTTTTAGGTACTAGATGTGAGGTACTGCGCCCTGATAACGCGAGCCGTCTTGCCGCTCGCGGCGGCCGCGCGTCGCGCAGCGTTCACGCTGCGCCCGCTGCAACGACTGCGACTGCTGTTGTCCGACTACGACTTGAAACGCACAGACACAGATCCTGTAAGTATTGCCTTAGTCCCGACCACTCAGTCCCGAGACTAGGCAGCTCTCCATTACGGGGCAATATGGGCCTATCGCAATATCGATGGCTTCTAACGAGTCTAACGCATAGTTGCGTCCTCTAGATGACTCAGTGTAGAGCAGCCATAAGACGGCTTTCACTTTACTGCGGTTTCCGCATGCAGCGACGGTGCGCGAGCGAGTGCTCTGCATGTGTATAGCGCTGTCACGCTTGCACACCGTCGCCGCATGCGGCGGCGCCAGTGTGATAATCGCCTTAGGCATTTGATCAACGTTCACTGGTGCCAGTGGTGGTGCCACTCTCATACGTCTGCATTTGTTTAGTAGGACGTTTCCTTCGGCCACACAGCCTTAGCAGCCGCTCCTTACATTCATATTTCCACCCTTTGCGATCTTGACATGGAATGGATCCGGATCCGTATGCTGCTCTTGTAAGCGAGGCGTCATAAGTTCATAGCAATACAGACAAATATGAAACTCTTGTCTGTCATACATTCATCAAAGTTTAAACACTTAATTTGACAATTAATTAATATTGATTATTAACTGTCTTCTGTACAGGATAACTACGAGCCGATAGGAACATTTGACGAGCTGGATCTACCATACATCGAGAGATAATCAAGGACGCTATTAAATACTATAAGTAATTATATTTGTAACTTTAAAATTAAGCCAAGATTATATTATAAATCAAAGACTGATAAGTGCAGGGTACTAAAAAGTAATTTAAAAAAATACTGTTTTAATTCGCGTTCCAGCTGTTTTACCTGTTTAACCCTTTAAATGCCAGCTGTGCCAACAAGAGTCCCGAGTTGGGGCTTTGGAGGTGCTCATTGTCCCACAAATAGTACGGGCGGGGACCGTAAGATCTGCTACGTTACTTGATACAAAGATAAGCCCCATGGCACATGTTCATAAAAGTGATGCCGAGTTCCGAAAAAATAGTTAAAAAAATAGAATTGGCTGAAAACACAAAAAAGTACCACTTCCGGTGTAAAAAATGAACGGCATTTACATACGTAATTGGATATAAAGATAATACTTGTGGCAACCAATAGTAATTTGTTTTTAGGTACAGAAAAACCCAGTCTGCCAGTTGTTGCATGGCCGGAAGTGCCCGGCAGACTAGATTGAAAGTAAGGAATTTGACTCCAAATTTACGTCGCTTTTGTATCACGTAACGTAGCAGATCTTACGGTCTCCGCCCGTACTAAAACTATTATTATGGCGCATACTGTTAATGTTACCTTCCTGCTTTCAAAGTAAAGTTTTACATTTGCTAGTTTGTGCCAATACCAAATAATACCAATAGATAAGTGAAATTAAAATCATTATAATGCTGAGACAAGAAGTGAATATTTTAGGTCGTTAATAAAATGTCAATAACTTTACTTCAACAATATTTATTCATACATAATCTATATTCATGCTATACATTGAACCAAGCGAGTCAGACATTCAAATACACAGAACAAATTTACATCAAGTCTCTCGCAGACAGAGTCGACTTTTGGCCAAAAACCAGCATATTTATACCTATTCATCAAACGCTCACAAGGCTTTACAATAACATTATTATTTTATAAACAAAAGTTACAGTATTAAACCGTATGGCGATAGAAATAAGACATAATCAAATGCACGGCTATGATCAAAGGCGAACCCAAAGCCGGATTTCGTCATAAATTCAAATTTCGCTCGCATTGGCGCGAGAAAATTGCAAGATTATTTTTGTTTGTCGCCTTAAAATATTGGCAAAACAACTAAATACTCAATTATTTATAACAGGGGCTTGGTCATACTCAGAATAATATTTTGTCACAGATCACTAAGTAAATTTTTGAAGTAGCTCTATAAGTTCATGCTTACATATCTCGTCTCATTCTTTAAGCGTTTGTCCCAATCTTGCAATGGCTCAATTCAGCCTGGGGTCCGCTCGGCTACCTAATCTCAGGACGTGACGTAGGCACTAGTTTAGCCAAACCCAGAGGGGAAACTAGGCCTTGTCGGGGGATCCGGTTTCCTTACGACGTTTTCCTTCACCGAGAAGTTCAGGCTTACATATATACTCCACCGATTATTTTTATACAAATGAAATAATGGAATATCAATAACATTTTACAACTGAAGAATTATGGTCAGATTTACAAAGCATATGTGATGGTGGTCCATGGTAAGTGATACCACATCATACTAGTATACTCATATTGTACAGTCGCCATCAAATATATCGGAGCAGCCACGGTACTCAAAAATATCTGAACATGCACTTTATCGCCATGACAATAGAGGCGTTGTTCAGATATTTGTGACCACCTTGGCCGCTCCGATATATCTGATGGTGACTGTACTAGTACAATACCCCACGTATATTATTTATCCCTGGGGTAAGTACAGTCGACCAAGAAAGTGGTCTACCAGTTTTGACAAAAGTTTCTCCGAGATCTAACGATCGCTAAGGTTGACATTTCTAACGGAGTTTAAAACATGCACGACCTTGTTGTCTCATGACGTTCAAACGAACTTCAACCCTAGGGTGGTAAACCACATTTTTGGTCGACTGTATTTACTTTCTCACAAATGTATATATTTTAGTTATCCCAGCGCTTTATCCCAATGTTATCATTAATTTGGCCAGAGCCTATGTTGAGCCGATTGGGACTACTTAATAAAGGCACCTGTCTCACTATAGATGACTAGCAAGATTTGTCAGATTCTTCGAAAATAATCTTACCGGCCGGGGAGACAGCCAGCGAGCTTGTCGCTTTTAGTTGGCAGTGGGACAGATGCCTTAGGTAATAAACGGTTTCAGACAAGTTACTAAATGCTGCTTTGGAGTTTCGTTGTCCCTTCGTGTCGTTTCGTGTAACTACTAAATAATTTGAATTAAGTTAAAAGTAAATGTCTTTTATTTTCAATCTTCCCATTAACTAACTTATTTTGACTATGGTTGTATATTAAGCCTCCTCTACACCATGGGCTAGTATTAAGGACGCAGCTATACGACGGAACGAGATCGCAATATCATTTGCTCCCTCTAACTTGTAGCTACGTCCCCGTTATATAAAAACGCCTTTAGAGGCCGAGCACATTTTAGAGTGCCATTTTTCGGCCTAAATGAGGATAAAAAACCCAAATGATACAGAACTTGGCAATTTATTTGGTCCAGGTTTTATAAATGCATTCAATTGCCATAAATGCCATGATATTGATTTTAATAACCGTTTATATTTTTTATTAGACCCTTCTATTCGAGATTTTTAGGAGAGACAAAAGCTTATCCTTCATTTAGTCCAAGTAACCCGACTTTCCAGTATATAGGATTCTCACTGCTTTATATTGGAATCCATCAAAAATATATATAGTCTTTGTTTATCTTCCATGCTATATGCGTAAACTTCTGTGAAATGTTTATAGCTGCCTTTGAATTATAGGAGAGCACCCCGTGAAGAAAAACGACACATATTTGTTAGTCGATTTTCAGTATATTTAAATAATGAAAGAAAATCTTAAAAACTTCAAAAAAACGTCAATAAATCCTGTAAGTTACTATGTATAAGGTTTACTATAAAGCTGATGTCAAGAACCCTAATATTTAACCATTTCATTCACGCAAGTAAACATTATCTTATCTGGCAGTTTGAACCCTTAACCCTTTCACCACCACAGTCGGCTGTGCCCAACATCAAAGAGTCGTGCCACGGACGCCACCGTCGGCAACAGCCGACAGGCTTTGTAGTGCAATAGGGACCTACGCGGGCTTATACAAAGTTCAATTTCGATGGCACAAAACGCGATTACGTGGCGTCGGTGGCGCGTCATTTTTAACCGACTTCAAAAAAGGAGGAGGTTCTCAATTCGACTGATTTTTTTTTTTATCATTATTATGTTTTTTTTGTATGTATGTTACTTCATATCTCCGTGAATCGTGAACCGATTTTCAAATTTTTTTTTTAATCGAACAGGTATAACCCCTAGATGGTCCCATTGTCACCAAGTCAGGGTCTGATGATGGGATCCTGGAGAAATCGAGGGAACTCTTCAACTATTATAGGCACACGGGATCCCTTTGTTTCCCATAAACTTGTTGTTTCGAATTTCGATAGTCAGAAATTGATATACATATAATTTATGGGCATAAACATCAATAGTCATAATTTTTGTAAAGCATAACGTTTCATAGTTCTAATAATAAAGATCTATAATATTAAACACTATAATCGCAAAAGGCATAAAATTGATGAGTATAACATTCGAAGGTCTATCAATAATTATTCAGAAATATTTTAAGGCATATATTTTATCGGACTAATAGTCGTTAATCATATCGTTTTAATGTCATCCCTTTGTTTTCAATAAACTTATTGCTGTCCCAGAGATAGGTGTAGGTTAGGGTTTTTTTTATGGCCCTAAAAACGAAACTGCTCCCAGAGATAGGTAGGTTAGGGTTATTTTTTTATGACCCTAAAAACGAAACTGCTCCCAGAGATAGGTAGGTTAGGGTTATTTTTTTTATGACCCTAAAAACGAAACTGCTCCCAGAGATGGGTAGGTTAGGGTTATTTTTTTTTGATGACCCTAAAAACAAAACTGCTGCCAGAAAAAGGTAGGTTAGGGTTATTTTTTTTTTGATGACCCTAAAAACGAAACTGCTCCCAGAGATAGGTAGGTTAGGATAATTTTTTTTATGGCCCTAAAAATGAAACTGCTCCCAGAGATAGGTAGGGTATGGACTATAAAAAATCGGAACTTAAAATTTGTGGAAACCGATATACACCCCTAGTTATCATTATAATCTACGATTAAAGAACTTAAAACAATTATTATAAGCAAGTTTATTGCCTTCAACATTATGTAATAGACACCATTTGGACTTTGAATATTATGAGTAACAGATTTTATGACTAACAATAATTATGACCTGCAAAAATCGTACCAGCAATTTAGATTGTAAAATTTTATGACTATTGACAATATGACTAATAAAAATTATGATCGAAAACGTTATGGACTGACAAAAACGGAAGTTAAAAATTATGGGAACCAATAGAGACCCTAGGCACACCTATAGTGATTTCACTATTTTTTACAGCAACTCGGCCACTTCCTCTTGGAATAGCGGATCCTAAGTGAAGTCGGTTCTTTTTTTGTTTTAAATTATTGTTCAACGCTTTGCGGCGAAAAGGTTAATAACCGTTTGCAAATGCAAGGTTAAGTGTAGCAAGGTAGAAAATCGATTAATTTCAGCTTGTAACAGGTATTTTCAAGCAGATTTATTAATGGACACAACTATGCAGTCATACAACACGGATACATTGCAAAAATATTAAAATGAGTTGATAAACATGATCAACCAACGTATTCAATTTAATGTCAATATCAGTCAAGTTTGGCTAGCATTCTAGCGCTGATTAGGAATGGCATACGACTTTTTCTTTAACCTTTTGAACGCTTTCTCTCTCGCATCAAAATGTGGCATACTTACACGCCAACATCTCAACTAGTGAGAAAATAATTCAAACCTTATCTGTCAACAGTAAAATTGCTTTGACAGCGTCTGCCATAGCCACTTTAGTGGTTGTTGGCGTGGTAGGCACGACAGTACTCGACCACTTTAATGGCCCTTGGCGTTCAAAAGGTTAAGCTATTACGCTATTAGTAACATGCCAAGGGTTTAGCGCTGGTGGCACATTTCAATTATGCAGTCCAGTCACTTCTAGTAAAATTTGGAATTATCATATCATCTTTGTTACATACAAATGAACGTCATGTCAGTGTCGTATAACCAATTTGCGGTCAGTTTTGCAAGACGGCGGCACGATTGTAGATGCTTACGTATTAGATCACCAGTCCACACTGGAGTCATTGGTGGATCATTGCTTCAAAACTCGGTAGTGCAGGGTGAATTCCACATTTGATTTCCATATAAAGTGTCTCACTGTACGTAAGTCCATGTTAGGGTCCAATACCTGAAAACGTATGAATGATATATCAATATTCATGAAAGATGTGTTTCTATCCTACATCCAACTTAATGACTCATTAGTAATGAGTTATGACTCAATTAGCACATTGGCTTTATCGAACGGCTATGGTCGAACGAGCGACCGCAGCACAACTTCGGAACTGCACGGCTAGCACATCTTACGTTGTTGCGCGACTCTCTATACTCCAAAAGCGACTTGAAGTATGAAGTGACAGGCGACAACGTGATTTCATTTTGAATAGTTGTTCCGAAATAACTTTAGTAACATTATTCTGATCTTTATGAAATTTGTTGGGGTTGTATAAAAAAACCTTTATTTCTGTGTGAGACAATACAAATAAAGTAATTTAAACTAGGATTCAAACTTAATTATCTATAATTTTAATACTATTCACACCAGAACCCTTAGGGGGTAAAGGCCTCTTTGGGGATGTGGCAGAGATAAATGAGAGTTCTTATATGAGCAGGATTGATCAAGGGGTTATAGAGCTAGAATACGCAAAAGCAATCCTCATAAGGGTCTTGTTAAATTAGTTAACTTGTTTGCAAGTAAATCGCGAGTTTTTAGTTCGAGGCGGACTGCTATTTAATGCAAGAAGAGGTGTCAAACAAGAACAGCGTACCTGGTCTGCGCAGAGCAGCTCCACGCGGTCTTGGGCCTCCGGGGCAGGCTCGGGCGCGGCGCGCGGCGAGCCCCCGTCGCCACCGCCGACGATCTTCTCTACCACGTGCTCTGCCACCTTGCGGCATTGGATGAAGTCGTTAGCTACCAAACGGTCCTGAAAAAGATAAACTAGCATTAAGTATGGAAAGTGGCAGTGATATACAAAGATATATTCTAATAATTTTAAAGAAAAAAAGAACCGACTTCTCTTAGCATCCGCTATTCCAAGAGGAAGTGGCCGAGTTGCTGTAAAAAATAGTGAAATCACTATAGGTGTGCCTATAATAGTTGAAGAGTTCCCTCAATTTCACCCGGATCCCATCATCAGATCTGAACTTGATGACAATGGGACCAACTGTAAACTATACTCTTTCAAACAAAAAAAGAATTTTCTAAATAATCGGAGAACATCCATAAAAAAAATACCAAAAAAAAAACAAAGATCCCAACGAATTGATAACCACCTCCTTCGAAATCTTGAAGTTGATTGAAAAAAGCGTTGTCATCAACCTGTTATCAGTATAAAGCCTTTATTCGAGCAGAGGCATAATTAGGATTAGAGGTATTGAATGCAAGGGAAGTTTAGGCTTGGCAGGTTAACCCATTCGCCCCAAGAAAAAGCGGAAAGTTGCACGCTCACGCCAAACACTACTCTGCAAGTTCATGATTACAGTTTAAAATGAACCTTCACGCAAACAATTAGGCTTAGGGCGCGTTATAAAAAAAGTAGGCGGCGGGTGAGTGGCGACAGTGGCGAACTGCAGGTCAAGTCATTGGCTCTAGGGTAAACAACTTCTAGAGTCTAGACAGACTAAGAGCAGGTTACAACCAGGTTACAATCAATGTTCAATATGGCAGCGCAAACATTAAATTACGAGATAGGATACGACTCAAAACAATAAGAAAACGAACAAAAGTTGTCGACATAAAACACTGTATAAAAAAATTGAAATGGAACTGGACAGGACACCTGATACGAACTAGAAAAGAAAAATGGGCTAAAGATGTGACAGAGTGGTGCCCTAGGTACAATAAGAGAAAAAAAGGAGGCCAATATCGTAGATGGGAGGACGATATAAAGAATGTAGCAGGACCAACATGGATGAGAACGGCAAGAGACAGATTGGCATGGCAAAAGCTTGGGGAGGCCTATGCTGCAAAGCAAGACAGTCACTGATTGTAAAAAAAGGCTTATATTATTATTATATTATTATGGCAGTGCAGACTATGATAATGTTAAAGGCCAGACTGCCGCGTTTTGTTAGGTTGGCACAGGGCGTATCCCGGCATCGCGCCCCGCCACGCTAACCAAACGAATAAGTCTGACCAAGCCTTTACAGATGGTTTGGTACAACCATTCTTTAGTCACAGATAAAGGCTTGTTCCAATACCTTCTTTTGTCGATCTTGCTTCGTCTGACAGCTTGCATGTGGCAGCAGATAAAAAGGCAGCTTGTTGAGCTTCGGAGCAGCCATCTCAATGGCGACATCGACTACCCATACTGGTACCGTCTCGTTTAGTAGGTTGCCTTCTGTCTCGCCGCCTGCATCTCCAACCTGAAATGTGAAATATCACTTTTACTCTTAGACTCATTAATCTTTTGACCGCCAAATACGTCAAATCACGCTCACGGAGTCTTGCTCTCAGTGCCAGCACGTGATATCACGTCTAAAATATAACCAGTTTGCCTCGCGCTCACATGCTCTGGCGCTGAAGGCACGATTTTTCCGTCTAATGCTTGCCGTTTAAAAGGTTAATAATGGTGTGTGGTGCAACTGACGAGAGTGGTCGCAAAGGTGCCGAAACATTTAGTATTCCAAGTACAAGTTACTTGAGTCTTGTCTTGTCTCTTGTCTTGTCTTGAGATTTGAGTCTTGAGACTCTTGTGGATTATTGTTAGACGTATTAGACTTTAAAATAATATCAAAACTTGAATGGAAATAGTATTCAGCTAGATCAAATCAATGCAGGGCATTTTTATTACTAGTACTAGTGCCTAAAGGTACCAGAAGAAGAGGCAAGCCGTGTGCCAGATGGGCAAATGAAATAGCAACAGTTGCAGGAAGAGATTGGCTACAGATTGCTAAAGATAGAACGAAATGGAACACCTTGGAGGAGGCTTTTACCCTAAGGGGGTCCACACAGGACAATCCATAATCTTAAATAATTAGTGTAAAAAAAAAAAAGAAAAAAAAAAGATGTACGTGTGGAATCAAATAAAGCTTAAATAAATAAATAAATAAACTAGTGCCTATATCTATAGTCAGCAATATGACAGATTTTTTATATCTTCCATAGCTTGCTGTGGGTGAAAGAAAAGCAATAATAAATACATCCTCACCTGAAGCCTGTATAATGTCCTGCCACCAACTTCACTAAATATTAACGGTGTATGCAGCGGCACACTGAAAAAATTGTTCCCAATCACTTTCTGACCAGCATCTGACACCCTGCTCTGATGGTTCCAGTGCTCCAACAATGCTTGTAACAACAAAGCACCAAAGTTCACTTTCTGGTCTAATTCTGTAGTCAGTCCGGCCTCTTTCGCACTCACCCAAGCACTGAGGCAGTCTGTCTCATCTTGCCCTAAATGAATAGTTAACATACCCGTCTTCAAATCAACATTGAACCAATTTGGGACATAAACCATTTTGAAACGCTTCTTTACTTCCTCTTCAAAGTCTACTTCACCCAAATCTTCTAACTTACATGCTTTTAAAACATCATACAGTGCTACGTTGTTAGCTGTGTCTTTCGTTAATATGTGGCGTTTGTCATTTAATACTTTGTAGTGTCTTATTGCTGGTCCACCAGGTATATTAGTAATTGGCTGCGTCTGATATACATTATTAGGGTTATAATTGTTCTGATTATACATGTCAGAGTTTATATTAGATAAAGGCGGTAGTTTCCAGCACCGAACATCAGATTCTGACGTAGACACCCAAACACCTTGCTGATCGGCTGTGAAGCACAGTTTTAAAATGGGTGCAGTCTCTTCACATACTATTATTGAATTGTCAGGATTCCGCAGTTCCGTTATAATGACTAGTTTGTCTCTACCTCCTGAAATAATGTGTGTAAAGTTTTCAGTAGCTAGCAGCGCCCACACTGCCTCTGTATGAACTCTTATAGTGGACACACACCTTTGTTGTCCTAGGGACCATAATTTGATCGTACCATCAGAGCTTCCAGAAACACACTGCTGACCATCTCTGCTCACAACCAGTGCTTTAACATTATCTGAATGGCCCTTTAACTTCATAAGTCTTGCACAGTTCCTTGGATCCCAAACTCGAAGGACTTTCTCAGTGGATCCGCTTACTAATACTGTTCCTGGTGGATTCATAGCTAGACTGTATATAGATTCCTTATTACCGACGAGACTAGAGGTTGTTACTGTGTTATTGCTGGCAGTTAAAGCTGTCAATGTGTTCACATCCCAGAGGAATATAGCACGGTCCAAGCCGGCGCTCGCCACCTGCTCCTTCTCCTTAGCGTAAGCTAGTGTGCGTACGTAATCTTTGTGAGTACGTAAAGTAGACATGCAAAATCCTTTCGGCGCGTTCCATACTTTGACAGTGGTGTCGGAAGATGCACTTATAAGGTTTTTGCCGCCGCAGCAGAGAACAATGTCGTTTACCCAGTCGGTATGGTGTTCCATGCTCTGTATATATCGGTCCTGCACTCCCGTAGCCGTGTTCCATACTCTAATAATCCCATCTCGGCCTGCGGAGTAGAGCCTGCCTTGTACAGGATCCAATTGCAACGAACTAACGCCATTTTTATGACGACGTTCTTCTTCGTCGCGAATTACGAAAGACACTTGAGTTTTCTTACGCATCGTCGAGGCCATTTTCCGTCATTTTTTATAAAGTACTAAGTTTTATGATATTCTAAATAATTATAAGCAAAATTTCTACTTAGAAACCAGTTCACAATAATCAGTAGTGTTTGACAAGTCGTTGTTGTTCTCAATTTCAAATATCTTATATTGGACACAGACCTATTTCCATTGGTATTATTGGTAGCCATTTGGCAGCTCGTTGGCAGAGTTTGTAAACGCCATTTGGTTGGATCGCATCCAATCAAGGGGTAAGATTTTTGTAACAGAGAACAAAATAAGTTGCGTTCATAAAAAAATGCGTTCAATATATAAACAAAGTACTAAAAGCGGTATTAGACATTGCAACTTGCAGGGCCCAATCTGTCAGGTTGGAAGGTGTAATTAAAGGTAGGGCCTGTAGGGAGCTGAAGGAGGGATAGGGAGAAGCAGGGTACAGAACAGATTGGGCCCTGCAGGTTGCAATGTGTAATAGCCGTTTAAAGCTGTTACACTTCTTTGTTTCAGTATATTTTCTAGCTCGTAATCGTAACTAAACTTATATTTTTTAGCTATTTAGATCTATAGACCAGAAGTACCTACATTTTTGCAATAACAAGACTCCAAACTAGAGATGCACCGAATATCCGGTTACTATCCGGTATCCGGTATCCGGTCTATCCGGCCCTTATTTTAATTTTCGGTCGAATACCGGATATCTTCGTACTTTCCGGCCGGATACCGGATGTAGTCAGAGTCACTCACTACTGAGGATAATTCAAACTAGGTATGGTACTAAATGCGATTCATGTACATAATATCATTATGCCGGCGGGGCGTGGCCACGGTTTTAGAATAGTGCTACCCCGTCTTCTCTTCCCGCGGGTGTCGTAAGAGGCGACTAAGGGATAAGGGAACCTCTGATCCATACTGCTCGTGAGAACGCTGTGGTGATTTATTTAATTAATGTTCATCCGCATGTCGGAGATGCGGTTCGCCATCCATCACGTCTCGTTCTTCACTGGGGCGAGAAGTGGCTCACGGAGAGCCGTTTTGCTGTATTGATCGTAGCAAATGGAAATCCATGATCTCTGCCTACCCCTTTTGGGATGTAGGCGTGATTGTATGTATGTGTATGTATGTAATGTCATTATTAGCGATTTTCGTTTTCAAATCGTTACCGAACTATTAAATGTACAACTTTAGTCCGCCTAGTTAGAGGTTAAATAGACTACTTTAATCCGCCTTCGTAAGCCTAATAAATGTGATAGACCTTTTGAGCACCAGCATTGAAATAGTAGATTGTATTACAAGGGAGCAAAATGACTTATTTCGGTCGAGGGTAGCGTGTTGAATCCCGAACGAAGCGAAGGGTTCCAGAATAGAATCCCGAGGGTACCGAGGGATTCTAACGTGGAATCCTGAGCGTAGCGAGGGATTCAAGTGACCCGAAATCTAAATAATTTTGCTACCGCGTAGTAGATACATTCTACTTTTCACTCCTTCTATGAGAAAACCGAAAACAAAGGTACTAAACTAGCTATCTGCTAGAAAGAGAAGTTATATAATGTTGTCTCATTTTAATCGGTTGTAAAGACAAGGAAAATTAAAAAAAAACGCAGAAGGATCAAAAGTCACTTTTGCTTCCTGTAAATGGGCAACAGATTACCTTTTTTCGAATAGTAGGGGTGAAAAATAAATTGTATCACACAATCGAAAACGCGTAAATGCATTTTATTACTTAAATTGTGTCAAAGTCATTGAGCAACTGGTAATTGGAAGTATTAAAAGAGTACACCGATTCGCGTAGACAATATCTACATACGTAATTGTGCTAGTTTTCGTTCGTTTCATAAAACCACACTCGTATTTTAATGTAGCAGCATAAAGCTCTATACCTGGAGGACGCATCGCCTCATCTTTCCAAACAAAAAAGTCTGCCAAAATCTGAGGGGGGCGAGGTAGCATACGTATGGCGTTTTCAATTTAAAGGTACATCATTTTCGGTTGTTAATAAAGTTTATTTCTAAATGAATTTTTATAGCAGCATCGCCTTATTGATAACGGACAATGATGTACCTTTGACTTGAAAATATCACGCATATTTGACAGACACTAAATGGAGCAACAGATAGTTGACTTTACATTATGTTGAAATATGGTTTATTATAGGATGCAGTCCTTGCAAATGTCAAACAAAAAAGCCAAGGATCAATTTTGCTTGTATTTTCAAACAAAATATAGAAGGCAGCAATCCTTAGGGGCGTTAAATATGCATAAGTGTCAAACGTCAAAATAGTTACTGCCCGTCAGAAAATAAACGATTATCTTTGAATCGATTCTGTAAACGACGCTGGATTTTCGATATGGATTAATTTTTTAATCATAATAGTAATGATAAAAAAAGTAAAACTATAATTACATGTGAACTTATATTTCATATTTTTGTAAACTAGACATATTAGAAAATTTTTTACACCTAAAAATAATACATAAAGGCATTTTCACGGAGCTCTTTACTCACTGAAAACGATGAACGAAATGCGTGTAATCGATTTTTGAAATAGTTTTTATAAACCCATTAGATTTTCCTGCTAATAACGTTGACAAAGGGGAAATGTACCTAAGCTTACTCCACAGGTATAGGTATGCTCTAAGTGTAGCAGTCACATAAACCCCTCTGTTACTTATAAATTATATACCTCTTAGGTCAATGCTTACAACTTCAACTTTCTTATGCACTGTGTCAGTATAAAATGTCTTAGTTATCCTTTATAGAAACATCACCTACTAATTATTACACCATCTGTAGGTACGACCTACCTAATAATATATCATTTACGGTGGATTGAAAAGCCAGTAACAACTAAGTAGTTCTAAACTTCTCGCTGCTCTGCGCGACAGGTAAAGCTGTTAAGAACTCTGGAACAATGCGGAACTCTAAAGTTCTTTGTTGCGCTTTAGAAGTGACTATAAAACAAGAACACCATGCAACTGACACAACTAATGAGTACTTAGTCCCTAAGCGAGAAAGTTAACTAAGTTCTAAACTTTAGACTAGGCTTAATTTAAGTATACAGTGTGTTTCTGTAATAGGAGCAATAAATTAAAACGTATATTCTACTCCTCAAACCAGGAAACGTTTGTTCAGCGACTTTTAAAAATAACGTATGGTTTGATTTTTAGGACACTTTAAAGTTTTTTCGAACACGCAATGTATTCCGAAATTGACTATGTCTGTAGGGTGACAAGCAATGTCAATTAGACGGATTTTAATGTTCATTGAAAATACTATTTAGTTTGTATGAAAAAGAGACAATCTACAAAATACATATTTTTTTAAAGTTATTGAACGAAAGTTTTGTAGTTTGAGGAGTAGAATCTATGTTTTAATTTATTGCTCCTATTACAGAAACACACTGTAAACATGGGCCGATCAACTTGTAACTGATATATTAGCGGAAGTCTCTTCCGGAAATTGGGAGCGGAAGTTCTAATCCCAATTTCAATGATTAGAAAGAGGCTTCCGCTAATAATATTAGGTAGCTACAAGTTGTGCGACTTATCGTATATCCCGGATGCCGAATGATTGTGGGGCAAAATCATTACGCATTGGGAGTCCAAAAACTTAAAACGGATATGTGGCAAACCTCGCCGGCGATGGCGGGATGAACTGGACTCCTTTTTGAAGGACTGGCCAAACGCAGCACAGGATCGGGATCAGTGGAAAAACTGGGGAAGGCCTTTGCCCAGCAGTGGGACATGTCAGGCTCCTTATAATAATAATAATATTAGAATGTTTTTATTGTTTTTGTATGTATTAGATATATTGTATTTTACTTTTGTAAAAATATTATAAAAACCTAATCTAAGCAAGAAATTAAATAGAGAATAATAAGAAAACAAGTTGTTATACAATCGACACCAGAAGTGTAATTTTTCACTACAAATATTTATATTTTTTAAGCGCATCCAAAAGCTGATTAGTGTCTCAATTCTACGGTATTTTTTAAATGTGATTAGAGTGAGTTACCTATTGCTATGAATTAAACGTTTAGGTACAATTTTTGTATCGGTATATTATCAAAGTTCTAAATTATAACTAAGACATTACCTAGACTTTCTTTAAAAAAACACGCTCAAAGTATTTTCTCAAAAATCAACATAATTTAATTCAGCGATAAAGCGAACGAAGCTACACAAGTGTCCTATTTAGTATAAAAATTCACTCAACATAAAAGGTAGCCATATTTCATTCAAATGAGACAAATCTTCGCTGGATCATCACAATAAGTTTCCATATTTTTTATGCAAAAATACATTCAGAGGGGTTAACGACTTTTAGCAAAAAAATGATAGGGCTCCCATGGTTTCTTTTTCACTCACTTGCTTTCTAGAACCCCTATTTCGCGGAACTAATCGAGCGTGAACTTATTCCGTCGCGCAGGTGAAGTACGATGTGAATTATACGGAAATTATACGGTATAGAGACTCGGAAAAGAAGCACCCTTTATTTTTCTTTTATTCGAGATAGAACGAATAGGTACATGTTATATTACTACGATATTATTCTATCCAATAATTAATCGAACACTCCTTAATTTTGATTGCTGTATAAAAATGGTTTTACCTTACAGTGCCATATAAAAATCTTTCAAAAGTAACGTTTGACTTACCTTACTCGTATGCGTAAGTAGCTATTATGTTAGTTGGGTACTTATTGTGCTAAAAAAAGGAAACTAGCTTACCTAATCCGCCAGTGTTGGTGTGTCGGTGTCGGTGACGGGATCCGATACGCAAACACGTAAAATTGAGGTGATTTTGTGATGAAATCAAAGCACTTGGGAGCGTGAATGTGGCATAAGCTAAAGGGATATATTAGTCAGGTTTTATGTAGAGATAATGGTTTTCTCCTGTATGTCATAATTAGGTATATACGGGAGTATAAAGTGAGGGGATAATTTTAACCAGCTACTTAAGTTAAAGTTAAGGGGAATTTATATTCCCGAACCGAGTACAAGTTTTTTTTTAATCTATGTAGGTACTTATGCAGTTTTTCTTGTCCATAAAATGGATGACATGGTTCCTATAAGTTCAGGTTTTTGTATGTCTCATAGGTACAGACTTGCCCATACTGAGCGATCTAAATGTACCAGCCTGTAGGCTGCATATTATATTAAATAAGCATATATAATTTATTTCATATCATTTTATTCCATTCGGACGTCGAAATTGGCATCCATTAATTTGAATAACTTCGTTTAATTTTAATTAGTTACCTACTCGTTGGGCAGCGTTTGGGAAGCTGAAACATATCTTTTCGTCCAATATTCCGCAGTGTCTCAAGACGAAAGTCTTTGACCAGTGTGTGTTGCCAGTGATGACCTATGGCTCTGAAACGTGGTCGCTCACAATGGGCCTCATTAAAAAGCTTAAAGTCACCCAAAGAGCAATGGAGAGGGCTATGTTAGGAGTTTCTTTGCGTGACCGTATCAGAAACGATACTATCCGTAGCAGAACCAAAGTAACCGACATAGCCCGTCGGATCGCTAAACTTAAGTGGCAATGGGCAGGGCACATTGCACGGAGAACCGATGGCCGTTGGGGCACTAAGGTTCTCGAATGGCGACCATACACCGGAAGACGAAGAGTTGGTAGGCCCCCTACAAGGTGGACTGATGACCTGGTGAAGGTCGCTGGAGTCCGCTGGATGCGGGTGGCTCAGGACCCGTCATTGTGGCGTTCAGTGGGGGAGGCCTATGTCCAGCAGTGGACGTCTTTCGGCTGAAATGATGATGATGATGATGACCTACTCGTAATTTAATTTGTTACAAAATAAAACATATTAACAACCTAGTTTTTTCGCTACAAATAGTTACATTTGTAAGTTCCCGAGAAGCTTAGCCAGGATTAACGCGATCCTACCGGCTTCCCGAACTCTTACGAGAACCTTGGCTTTTTTAGGCCACCTAGTCTTAAAGTACTAACTAAATCGCACATAATTGTACAGAAGAAATCTTCGCGGGCGTTTGTAAATAATACTTTAGTAAAATAAAATCCTGACCAGAAATATATGACTATGGTCAAGAGGGCGCTTTTTTTCTCATGTTTATGGTGACAGTTCAGTTTAGTATTAAAAAATTAGTTCCAATGAAATTGCGCAACATGGCGCATGGTCATATATTTCTGGTCAGGGTTTACAAGGTTCTTAGCTACCAATTGATTTGCTACGTTACTGTTGGCTTAGCATAATGTCAGCTAATGTGCGAGTAAGTTCGCGGCCTTACAGATCGACCATCTAACTCGATTGTCATCTTCATCTATAATATTTCGATCTATCAGACTAACTAAACATAACAAACTAAAAACTTTTGCGTTCATTATAAGTAGGTTAAAAGTCGTAATGTCGTCATTGATAACACGCTGCATTTATACAAATCGAGGAAGCCGCCCGTATTTTCTTTTCGTAAGTACTACCTACAGTACCTACTTTTATTTGTAGGTATTAGGTAAGCCGAAGACCGTTGAACTCCGCTGGGAGAGACGTCGAGTGCTATCGAGTTTTGAATAATAATATATTATTGCCATTATCTTGATTTGTTTTATTCATAAAAACATCAATTTAGGGTCCCGTGGGATAAACCTCGCTTCATTTACTGAAAATAAATAATGAAAGTGTTTTTAAGTGCGGATCATTAACGCATTATTAATTGCTTATTTAATTTGATATGATAAAATATGTGCAAATAGTATTATTATGTACCTGCAATGAAAATTAAAACAGGAATTGTTATTACCTATTTAGTATGCAGTTGATAATGTTTACACAATATACCTACTTTGAATTAAATAGATAAATTATTTAAAAAAAAAGAGTACCCAACGCATAATAAAGTAGAATAGTTAATAGTTTAAACAACAAACCATACAAATACCGAATATTTACAGCAAAACAAATAAGCATACAGAAATATAGGTACGGGTGATTTCTGGGTCGTGATACCGGAACCACATTTTCTCATTGATTTATTATGTAGGTAGAACCTACCTTTTTCTGACTTTATAACTCATCAACACTATCGTATGTACCCATTACCTTAAGATAGCTTATCTATTGAGAGGGTAGGTAGTGGCCGGTAATGATCTCGGTCAACATCCTAATATTTTTATTACTTTATTTATTAAAGTATAGTCTTAGTTTATTTGCAAAAAGACAGACTAGCTTGGGTAAGTATTTCGCCACAGTAAAACTACACAACTATAGTCCAGTACTGCAAACTATGCTCCACAACTTCAATACGTAATCTACATATCAATCCCAGTCTTCTTTTTAGTTTTATTTTTTAAAATTATTCATTTATGAACCTTTTTTTAAAATTAAACGCTTCATTCAAATAAAAGTAACACCTAATCGTAGATATTCGAGTCAGTTGTGTAGTTTTACGGCACTGATTTCGTAAGCAGCATATATTTTAGACATGATTTTGTATTCTACATAAAGGCCATAGTCGGGTCTCCATAGTAAGTTGGCCCTTTGATTATTTTGGTTGAGCTTTTTTTTTGTAAGTACCTCTTATACTGAAGGATATTTATGCTGAGTATCAACATCCTACTAGTGACAGTTTTTGACATATGATTTTTTTTACTTTTTTCTTTAATGTTTTGTTTTTCGGTATGTATTCACGCGATTTGCATCATATTTTAAAATTGTGTTCCTTATTTATGTCTGCTTCCATATTCAAAAAACGAATGCCAGTTGTGATGTAAAAAAAAAAATAAAGTAAAATAAAACAATTAAATATATTTTTTATGTAGCGGTGAAGTAGTGACACCTCTAATTTTTTTTCTAGTTATAGTCTATACATTGACCTATTACTTCTCTTAATATCAAAATTTTCTAAGTGGTACTTCCTGTCAAAAAATTGCAATATGTGTGGTCATGTTCTTTACTCAATCGGTGTTTTTTACTCAACTTTACTCAAACTTATGTCAAAAACTGTTACTAGTAGGATGTTGATACTCAGCATAAATATCCTTCAGTGTAAGAGGTACTTACAAATAAAAACTCAACCAAAATAATCAAAGGGCCAACTTACTATGGAGTCCCGACTATGGCCTTTAATGTATTATCTGAAATCGATCATACCCAGGACACTAATGCCCGCTCAATGTTATACCTTCCCATATCCGTCCAATTCGTCATCATTATAATATTTCCACAAACATATCTTGCTCTTATTTTGACAAAGTAAGTACCTATAGGTAAGTAAATTGATTTCAAACAAACTTGAATGATTTTGATGGGATTGATGAGTAAACAATTGTATTTGTATATATACATATCACTCAGCATATGATGTGAAATAGTACTCGGCATAAAGTCTAGAAAATGTTGTATGTTCAAGTATTTTTCGGATTCCAAAACTTTTTGGGTATTTCTGAAACTTCTGGTTTTAATCCCAGTAAGAGCGTTGAAATATTTGTGTGTTAGATTTGTAAGTAGGTACCGATACTTAATAATAATAACATTAAAATCTTTAAAAAAAACTCTTACTATTAAAACCAGAGCTAAAATACCAATCTAAAAAGCTTTTGTCACATAAATTTAAAATGAGTAAAAGCAATTTAACTTTGACATTGACCTTTAACTTTTTTATATACATTATACACTCCATTTGTTTGCTGATTGTATAAACCGAGTTAAAACTCTTGTAATTACACAAGAAATACTGCTTCATAAGCTATTTTCAACTCTCCATTAATTCATTTGTAGTACAATCGCCATTTAAGATTCAACCGCGAATTATTGTACGCAAAGAAGTCATTTTAGACTTAATCCATTATTTTAAGGTTGGAAAAGATTAAAAACTCCCAATTTCTACGTTAATAAAAACAAAAGAAAACTTTTAAAACTTGTACAATAGATAAATCTAAATAGAGAGACAAGAAAGCTTAACATAATTATAACGAATTATTTATTAAACTATAATACATTAAAACTTGGATTACATAATATTATGAAAGAAAACACATTCTTTTTTTTAAATTATTGAACGGTTTTAAATGTAAGTCATTAAACAATTTCACCCAATCCAACCAGACTTTTAACAAAAGCACGATATTTTTGCCTTATGAAATAACTGCGGTTTGCTTTTACAAATTAATAACGGAAATTTACGGATAATTTATCCAATCGGAAGTCCGCGATGAATACAAATTAATTTAAAATGAACAATTGTTTTAAATGTTGCTGCTTTGGAATTTTTTGGCGTTGAATTATTAAAGGATTCATATTTTCAATTGAACATTCGAGAGAATAATTTTATTTTGCCACTTTTTAATTCCTTATAAAAATATTTATCGATATCAAATACTATTTACTGCTATATCAATATAACTCCTAAACAATAAACATGCGTGCGCTAACTCGAGGCAAGAATACATACAAAAGTGATGTAGCAAAATATTTATCGACAAAAAATATATCGATGTTACTTTCAACATCATGATGTTAGTCAACAAAATAGTGAAAATGAAAAATGATTTATTGGTTACGCTTTAACACATTACTAGAAACAAAACAGAAGTCTTCTTTTAAGTAAGATATTACTTGTGCCAGAAGGCTCCGCTCTTCAATAAGCTTCGAGGGTTACAAACCAATTTATACTTATGTTTAATACACTATTTATACTATAATAATTAACATTTATGCTTATACATACATATAAGGCAAAAATTGTATACATTTTAAAACAAAATTTAAGTAATTATTCTTATTCTAAAGAACTTAATTTTAAGGTAGGTTAGCATAATAGACATGCGTAGGCGCAATATATTTGTAATAGACATGTGTGTGTGTGTTTGTGTGTGTGTGTGTGTGTGTGTGTGTGTGTGTGTGTGTGTGTGTGTGTGTGTGTGTGTGTGTGTTTGTGTGTGTGTGTGTGTTTGAGAGTGCATGTTACATGAAGGATTCAATTTCGGCATAAGATAATGTTTTTAACCATTGTGTAATATTTTTTTTGCAGACATAACTTAGTTGTGGATAGATATTTAGTTGTTCATTTACATAATTATATAGTTTGGCAGATAGGTAGCAGAATTGTCTTTTAGCAAACTTAGAGTTCAAAGAGGGCACTTTCGCAGCTTTGGGCTTCCTCCTTCGATGTACAATGACAGCGTCATACTTTATTGTTGAATGCAATTTTATAACACATCCCAAAATATATAATTTCCTTATAGATAATATTACTGTAACTTCGATTGCTTTACCTAAGTTCTGATGAACTTTCGCCATCTTGCATATTTTTCAGACAGTTGAGTACTCTAAGGGTCAGTTGCACTGGTTGCAACAACCAGTTTTGATGGACTTATCAGCGTCACCCGGCAGGTCACATACTATGAATATTTCCATACAATAACATTTAGCGAACGTTGACAAACGGTTTGGTGCAACTAAACCTAAGTAAGTACCTGCTTTTAAACTGACGAAGAAAACAATACACTCCATTTTTTGGCGATTGTATAGGGCATATGCACGACGAGGGTTGCTTTGATGCGGACCCTCATTTGAATTTTACTTGTAATAAATGTGGAAGATTAAGCCGTTCTTCAAGAATTGGGCTATACAATAGTCACGAGTGGCGTTGTCGTTGCCACTCGATCACCGATGGCTGCTGCTTAAATCTTATATAAAAGAAGCCTGATGATGTGTAAAAAGAAAGTCAAAATAACTCCACCGAAACGGTACCATCGTTACATTATTTGGAAAGAACTAGAATGTCAAGGATGCTGAATGACAACAATTAAAAACGTGACCGAAAACCCGATGGGCCCAACTGCCATTTAAAATTTTCTAATTGAAATGAATATGTAATTGCTTAAATTATTTCATTTAATTTTAAGACCAAAACATGAACCGTACCTATACAATGCAGTTTTCGTATTTAGCACGATAACGTCGATAACTCTATTCTAGGACTATCAAGCGGATTTATGTGATTTTACAAAAGCACAAAAGTTGTCACACTTTTGGATTTCACGTCTATCTCTTTTTCACTAAAGAATTATTTATATACCAACCTATTTAAGTGAATTCATGGCCTCTCATTTGCACACTTCATTTATCTTTAAGCGTTATCGCTTTGCTAGATCTGTGCTTTTTGTAAGGTTTCAGTTTGAAGCAAGTTCATACTTTAATATAATTATATGAAGTTTAATAATAATACATTCTACACGTCATGCTAGCAGAGAGTGTAAACTCGTTATCTATTTGATTACATGTGACATGCCGACAACTTGTGATGTATGTACTTAGACTTACTTAGCGTAATATATCTAATGTATATCTATTTTTGAGGTAAGTCTCCACAAAGAGCAGGTGTGATTCAAGAGAATTACTTGACACAATTTTGCGTGTGTAATTTTGCAAATGAAATAATATTTAATTTCAATTCGTTTTTAGGGTCAGGTCATATTGGCTCAATTTCATTGCTAGTTGGAGCGTATTATAGATTTTTTTAAGATGTCCGAATTGTAGGTAGAACTCATTAGTAATATCTGAAATCTTAAAAAAATAACCATCATACCCAAAGGAGGAAATACGATCATGGAAATAGCACGGATTAGTCCGTCCGTAAATGATCTTGAAAATATTTCCTCGTGACAAGTATTTATTTCCTTTACTAAAAATATGATTCTTCGCTTAATAAAACCACGTTTTCTTAAAATAGAAATACAAAAATGTATTGTTTCAAGAGTATATTGAGTAAATAAGAGAGATTGTACTTCAATCAAACAAGTATTAAGTATCTTAGGTAAAAGAAAACTAGAAAATCTGTAAGAATATAATTCGCTTCGTTATATTTAAAACTTTAATTTGTTTTCGTTCAAGGAAATAAATGCTTCTCACGAGGAAATATTTTCAACATAATATAATGATGTCTTAGATTGAGAATATCCCGAAAGCTTTTTTTTCCGTGTAGTCTCGCTTACAAAGGCAATGTAACATCTTATAACAATAATGAACATGCGTCGCAAACTAGCATGTTATCATCAGCAATCTGGTTAATTTTGCGTAAACAATTTTCAGCATAGAAATGATTTATGTACGCCCATGTTACAACTAATGACTTGGACGGGCTTATAGACGGAGAGCTAGCCACGTCAGATATGACACAATAATGAGAGCAACAAAACCCTTCTAGTTAGTTTGCTATATTATACTTATTTATAGATCTTGACATCTGGCAGCTGTAAAGTGGTGGAGGTCAAAGAATGCGTTTGCATTGAAGTCGTTTGACTTCAAGAAAACAAATCCTAGAGTTCTGATTTTGGTGCAATATTACGAGAAATTATAGAACTAATTAGTTTATATCACTGCCAAAAGTGTCTGTTGGGGGAAAGTAGTACCAAACAACGTATAATATAATTCATAGATTGTTGCCTTCTGTTTCTGTTTTCGCAATTTTATGCAATGTTTTTTGTTCTGATGTGAAAATATAGGCTCTTTTCTCTATAAGTGAGACAACTTCGGCAGTTTTTACCTATTTTGATAGTAGGTACTATATTCCAATTCAAAAATTTTGCTAGTCTGTAACTCTGACCTCCACCCATTAAAAGCTGCCAGATTCCCGGATCTATCACTAAGGATAGTACTGCGATCAAAACAGGGTTTAATGCTCATTATTGCGTCATATCTGACGTAGCCAGCTCTTAGTCCATTAGGACAACACTGAAAACAGATTGTTTACATGCCTATAAATGTGCTTTAGATTATGGTTTCAGGCAGGATTCGGATATTATAAACTTAAATAGGATGTCATATACATAAGGAAAAGTGACCAAGGCCTTTGGTGCCTAAGGCTGGAATTATGGAATCGGACGTTACTTTTTCCTTTGTATGTGCTATAAAAAAATGCTTAAATTATATAAACAACTTGGAGAACTTTTACAAAAACTAAGTAAGTGTAATTCCGTACATTTATGGGTCCCAGAGAAATCCATTAAATATTTAAATTAAAATACAAACAGCACCCTAATTTTTATATCGATATTAGCTAGGGATACACGCACAGATGTGTCGGATTTGTCCGACGGATATGCCCTGCGGATAGATCCATACGTGTATGGCGCGAATTGGACACGGATTTGTCTGCGGACACATAATATATACTAAATAGCGCCACACACGGACGGATCTGTCAGCAGTGCATATCCTTCGGACAAATCCGGCGGACACATCTGTGCGTGTATCCCTAGCTATTAATTTATGAAGCCCATGAAATACCCTAGAAACAATAATTTTAACGTACCTAAAGAAACGGAGCTCTCTGGTTTGTTTACTGGAATAACAAACTTGTTATGCTAACTAGCTGAAAACAATATTGATGGATTCTGAAACTTTGAAACATTGAGCGATTCTTTTGAATACCCAAGGCTAAGTAATTATTAGGTTAAACCAACCACTTAGCTGTTACACGCTTATCCAATATCAATACAAACTTTACCTATTACAAACAAAAAATCTTATTATAATATGTAATTATAGATATTTTCTAGCAGCTTGTCTAAGGCTGGCTCTACATGATGGGCCATCATAGGGATGCAGCTATACGACGGAACGAGATCGCAATATCGTTAGCTCTTTCTAACGCATAGCTGCGTCCCTATGATGGCCCATCATGTGGAGGAGCCATAAAGTTTAAATTGGCGCTACAGTAATCCCAAAAATAACGCACATCTCCTGGGATTGGGCAAACTCAGATTACACGTGTTTAGGACCAAGTAAAGATATTACAAAAATTTCCAGTCTCGTGGGAATTAACTCCTCAAACCGCTTTTTGCGGGTCTTATTAGATTGGTCTATAATTAAATTATGGGAAAATTAATGCTTACTAATTTCATATAGGCCAAAATTAGTCAGACGGGTTTGACAGGGAAAATTGTATGCCGGTAAAGTGGAGGTATTGACCCAGAAACTGTTTTAAGATCAATTTTAGTTAACAATTAACTTTGACCTTTATGTAGGTACCTGTTTGTAGATTTAGGCAATGTTAAGCTTTTGTTTTAGACTGCTAATGAAAAACATGCCTAACCAAATAGTTATCCATTAGGATTGAATGAGAAAGAAACATTATTTCTCGGTATCATTTTCTTCAGTAACTATAACTTCTTTCAAAAGTAAGCACATACGTTATGTACATAATTACGTATGACGTAAATAACTTTGCAAGATCCTCCATAAACGGGTAGTTGTTGATTGTCACGATTGCGCAGTTAACAAACAGGATGTTTTTAATAGTTTTCCCTACAAGTAAATTAAAAAAAAAATTCTTAAGCCAGATAAAACCAGCGGTTAAGACATAACGGCAAGGTAAATCGGTTGATGATCTATACTCCCTATTAAGCGGTACCTTGTGCAAGGTAATACGTAGAAAACATTACCTGTTATGAATATCACACCAATTGCAATATTAATGTATTCACTGATATACATTATTTAAAGCTAATATAATGTCAAAAATTCGGATAGAGAGCAGCGCATAACTAATTGACAAGTGATTCACTATTTACGGAATACTGCCATTTTGCCGAAAATCATTTGGCATAATATCATTTCCCAAGCAACTTAACGCAGAACGTTTAGTTAGCATACCAACGTTTACCAAATTATTGTTTCCCGTAGTTTTATTTGGCCGAATTTTCATTTAGCATTGGTTAGGTTAGGTTAGTATGCCAAATAAAATTTTGCGAAAAATAGTTATGCGATATTATGCCATCTAATGATTTTGTCAAATGAAACTATGGGAAACATAGGGTAGTCTGCTTTTTTGCTGAAAATTGCATTGCCTAATTTCACTTGCCAACCAACTTTTCGCAGAAGTTTCATTTGGCCGGATTTAATTTCCCGGCTTTTCATAATCCAACCTAACCTAACCCATCCTAGTAGGTAATTTTCATTTCCCAACTATGGGGTTGGGAAATGAAATGGTTGCGAAATAATTATTTGGTAAAAGTTATTCGGCCAAATGAAACTTCTGCGAAAAGTTGGTTTTCTGCAATACAATTTTCGGCGAAAAGTGAGAATACCCTGCTCGCCACACGCACTAATATCAAATACGCTTAAACACATTCCGGGGATTACAAACCTTTGCTTTACAAGGGTTAAAACGAGATAAAAAATTGCCCTGAAAATGCGACCGCGTGACGGGTTTGCGTTCAAATAAAATTCATTAAAAGTAATTAGAAAAGCCACGTCGGACATGAGCCAGTTATTTAATAGGCACGAAAATGTTGAACACTGTTCACTCTGTTTTGGTGTAATTACTTTGCTAATAAATAATTCTTGCAATATCAATTATATTGCTTTTGTAGATTTTATGTCTATTTTAATAATTTCGTACATAAATTTGATGCTCCAAATCATGCATAATATTTTATAATCTAAAATCATTTTGCAGAGATTTATTTGCTATTTAACAGCATATTAGAGGCGAATGAATGAACCTGAATGTTAAAATTTCAATGAAATTGTTTTATTCGTGGTCATACCTCTATTCAAATCTAGCATTTTTTTCCGTAGACTGCGTTTCTGTTGAGGTTACAGTTATAAGCGGACCTAGTCCATTTTTATCTAGTATCGGTTTCTGTTGTGGACGCAATTCTAACCTAACCCACTCTTGCATAGTAGTGCGTTGCTGTTGTGACCACAGTTCTAACTTAACCCACTATTGCGTGGTAGTACGTTTCTGTTATGGCCGCAGTTCTAATCTCATCTAGTCTTGCATAGTAGTGCGGTTGCTGTTGTGACCACAGGTCTAATCGAACCCACTCTTATTGCGTAGTAGTTCGTTTCTGTCGTGGCCGCGGTTCTAACCTAATCCTCTCTTGCGCAGTAGTGCGTTTCTGTTGTGTCCGCAGTTCTAGTCTAACCCACTCTTACACAGTAGATCATGTCATGGTCGTAGTTCTAACCTAAGTCACTCTTGCGTAGTAGTGCGTTTCTGTTGTGGCCGCAGTTCTAGCCTAACCCACTCTTACGCAGTAGGACGTTTCTGTCATGGTCGTAGTTCTAATCTGAGTCACTCTTGCGTAGTAGTGCGTTTCTGTCGTGGTCGTAGTTCTAACCTAAGTCACTCTTGCGTAATAGTGCGTTTCTGTTCTGGCCGCAGTTCTAACCTAACCCACTCTTACGCAGTAGGGCGTTTCTGTCATGGTCGTAGTTCTAACCTTAGTCACTCTTGCGTAGTAGTGCGTTTCTGTTGTGGCCGCAGTTCTAACCTAACCCACTCTTACGCAGTAGGACGTTTCTGTCATGGTCGTAGTTCTAACCTGAGTCACTCTTGCGTAGTAGTGCGTTTCTGTCGTGGTCGTAGTTCTAACCTAAGTCACTCTTGCGCAGTAGTGCATTTTTGTTGTAGCTGCAGATCCAACCTAATCTAACCAACTTCCGTAGCAGTGAGTTTGTGTTGTCACCGCAATTATAATCTACTTAACCTACTTTTCCGTAACGTATTTTTGTTTTTTCCGTAAGCTAATAACATTTTGGATAGTGAGAAATATACCAAACACAATTTTGTTACACGTGGGGCACGTACTTAGTTTATAGTTAAAGTATGCTAAATAATTTACCTTCAAAAACATTTTATTATCGTTATGTATACTAAACAAGGACTCTGCTACCAAGGTTTATGCCAAGTCTGTTATACGAAGTGTATTTCTGACGAATAAATGTATTTGGCGCCTTTCGGAATTAAATTCTACCTAGATATATTATAGGTAATTTAATGTACTTGCATAATGGAATTGAATGGGGAACATAATTGGATGGACTAGTTTATATATTTACTGTAACCAAAAGTGTTAAACACTGAAGCAAAAGTCAAGTCATTGAACAAACTTAAGAAGGGTATCCCGTGACTCGCATTACACATAACATCAAACTATTTTAGAGGTCAAACTAACTAAAAACCATTCCCGCTTTTATGTTACGTACCGAGGCATTGACTAAATCAAGTGATAAACAGTGAGTGTAACAGGCACATATTTCTCAGCTATTTTGACCATACACACAATTTTGTCGGATGTGGCAATTTTCCCTACAGATCAAGAGTAGGTAGGCAACCCTACGTCATCGAGTAGCAGAATTCGGCGTATGTAGGGCAAAGCACAGTCAAATTTTATGCATTTTAGTACCTGGTAGCCTGAGCTAAAGTTGGAGCATTTTGTACAGTCAGCAAAATATTAACCCTACTTTTTGACAAAAACTACTTCATTGACTAGCATGTATGTCAACAATGTCAATTTCAACGTTATTTATCAAAACGATTATAATCCGTTTCGAGTTTTCCGCTCTCCGTTTACCGGTTGGAGTGGTAGGTAAATATTCCGAATGGTTCCATCGCTCGGCGTAGATTAAGTTCGATATTCGTAAATATTTCAGCTTCAGGGTTCATAAGGGATATAATTAAAAAAAAAGTCTCAAATAAATGGAAACAAGCTACTGATACATTTCAATATTTTATAAAGTTACATAATTTGAAAAACAAAATTATATATATAAGTATATTATTATAAAAGTCCTGGTATTGCGGTAAGACGTCCGACTTTCAATCCGGAGGTCTCGGTTTCAAACCCCGGCTCGTACCACTGAGTTTTTCGGAACTTATGTACGGTATCATTTGATAATTACCCGTCGCTTTTCGGTGAAGGAAAACATCGTAAGGAAACCGGACCTAATCCCAAAAAGGCCTAGTTTCCCCTCTGGGTTGGAAGGTCTGATGGCAGTCGCTTTCGTAAAAACTAGTGTCTATGCCAATTCATGGGATTGGGTTGTCAAGCGGACCCCAAGCCGGGATAAACGCTAGGAAGAAGAAGATTATTATCAAAGTCCTCTAACTGAAAATGTAAGCGAGTACCTGGACTAAGCTTAAGACATCTTAATATTATAACCTAAATACGTTTATAATGAAAAAGAAACATAAATATAACAGTATTTTCATTTACTCGTATTTTTATAGCGATTCTTCCAGACAGATTGTCGGAAATAAATATTTAGGGAGTGAATTTCACGAAGGGAAGGAATACAATAGATTTTTGCAGAAAGTGGGTTAAGAAATGAACAATACAATTAAGAGAGGAAATTAACTGCTCAGAGCCAACGACGCTGAAAAATGGACAACGAGTTCGGTATATTTACTGAATAATTTATTATTAATGAAATAATTTTAGGTTTATTAACACTTTACCGTTTGCTGTCTTTGAACATTTGATAAATATTATAAGTTGGAAATAATACAAATGAAAGTAGATACCACTTTATTATCAAGTAATTTTCTAGAAATGCCGGTCGCCGAGCCCATTATCGCGAGTTTAATTACCAAAATCTGTAAACGCCCAATCTTCTTTAATTTGAAATCAAGGAAAGGTCTTTTTTTTTCGCTTCTAAGATCTTTTTCGCGTAGCAGCACGGGATCTGATAGTTACCCTCACTAAATCTCGTTTCGGCTCCAGAAAGCAAAACTCAAGAAGGGAAAGGAAAAAACACAAGAAACAATAAATTTTTGAGAAGGTAGTGTTAGTTAATTTGTTTAATTATTTTTACGCTTTTATTTCCTATTTTTGTGTGTATATGTGTTTATTTTTGCGACAATATTGCAGATAGATTTTTTCCCGTCTGCGCGATTGCAAAGATTGGTTGATTCCTGTTAACAAAACATTAATTAGCATTAGTTTTGGAAATATACATAATTTAGACGATTATAGAGTCATTCAAACTGGCTGGTTAAATTATTCAAATGGCGCGACAATTTCTCTGCTTTTGTCCAGCAGGGGGTATAACTGGGCTACTTAAAAAAAACAGTACGAGCGCGTATTTCAAACTCCTAAGTTGACTCTCCAAACTTGTGAGTCCATATTTTTAGAAGTCTTTGTTGCAAAGAGAAGTGGAAACTCGTCTTTAACGAGTTGTCCAAGGTGTCAGGTGCAGCTGCTTCCTGACGTCACGGAATTTTCTGAAAATTAAGGCGTAATATTAAACAAACTAAAGTTCCTGCGGAAACACAACAGATAATTTTCGGTGTCATCCATCAATAACTGATAGTAACTATGCACGTCATTTTTTTTGTAGACACAAACCAGTTTAAAAATGTGCGTTTTTACTTCCTTCCAAGAAAAAATCTTGCTAAGTTCTAAAGGAATCTTTATACTTAGACGAAATGCATGTAAACACGGCACAAGTGGATGTACATATAAGATTAGATACCTACCTACCCCTTATTTATAAACGTCTCTTAGGCCTCAATTAGTTAATTTATGTTATGTCTTTATTAATCATTTTGATAGCTGTGTTTGTTGGAAAGCGTGAGTACCTATAGGTAGGTATCTCATAGGTAAGCGTGCTCCACCGTAGACCGCATCATCACTTACACTGAAAAAAAAGACAAGCGGACTACTTCGGTTATTTCATTCATAACCAAAATTCGGTAAGGAGTTAATAATGTTTATTTGCTTATAACATGCTTATAACTTAAAGTTTAAGCATAAAGAACAAAACATTTTGGTAAGTAATAAGCCTTAGTTTTAAAGTCCCAAAACATAAGTTACTTACTGTAGACGAAGTTTTGTTGCTGGTATTATTTTTTAAATATTTGTGAAACTTTAAATCAATATTTATTTTACGTAAGATATTTGTATACATAAATAAAATATCCCGTGGGTTTAGAATAACTTCAGCTGCCAATAGCGGTGTTTCCATGTTAAAGAATGGAACGTCAATACGAATTCACCGTTCGATCGTAGAACGTTGTTACAATGTACGGACTGTATGTCGCAGCCAATTTGTACAATATGTCATTACGGTTAGCCTTTTTTTGGATAAATGTTGATCTGACCAGCCGCTTTGTAAAACACGTCTTAATTGCATTGTCGTATTTTTCATTGACTTCAAAGAAAGGTCTGTCGCTGAGGTCTGTTGGCCGATTGAAGAAATATTTTTTAGTTTGGAACTAGATACTTTAACTAATCTAACGAATGAAAGCATGAGGACTTTAGAAATCCAAATAATACAACCGTTAATAATCCGTGAGCATTGCGACAGATTTTAACCATCACGAATTCCTGAGGTCATAAGGAGTAATAAACGTTATATGATTTTTGGTTTGTCGGCAAAAAAAAATATATTTTTACGTTTTTTTCCATTTTTTGAATGGTATTGAAGAAAATTTTTTTTTTTGGTAACGCTATCGACTAAAATAAATTGGTACATTTTTATTCGTAAAAAATGGTTTACGCAAAGTATTCCTTGGCATTTTGATATCTGTCAATAAGGATGTCTAGACTAGACCCCATAAAGAGTGAAATGGCCATAAACAGCGGTTTGCACTGAGTTACAATATCAATCTATTTTTTGTGTAATTAGCAGTAACTATGAAACTAAGGCGAAATCCAGAAAAGTTTATATGACATTTTAATCTCCAAGGAATACACTGTTAAAATCTCTTGCAATCCTCACGGACACCGTGTATGTGCTTATTTGTGGCCTTCGGGTGAGCGTTTAGATTTGCAATCCGTATCTGTTTTGTATGGAATTATCCAGATCCGACGGATCTTTCATACTGGCCGTTAGCGTGCTTTTATTTTTCAGGACATTTTTTTGTGCCGAAACAAATCTGTAGAAAATACTAAAGGCAACTGTACTTTTCTTTTTCATTATTAAAAGTAGCAATAAGCATAACCAGTTTCCAACTAGGACACTAAACTTATCTTTAATTGCTCGCGTTGTAACGTGGCAAAGCCGATACTTGTATTTAATTACATATAATATGTAGTAAAGTTTAACTCGACCAACTAATAATTACTACGACAAGTTCCAAACACAATTACAAGGGTCCACTAAAAACAGTATCACACGCAAAAAGCAGTTCGATAAAACTTGTACGTCTAATTTCCTTGTAATAAGTTCTGGAATGTGCCACAGAGGGCGCTACGGAACCTACGCACAGTCGTAGCGCGATCGTCGTAGCCGGGCCACGTAACGCCGCTACGCCGCCCCGTAGCACGTTCTCGTACTTCACGTTAAACTCTTTGACGTTACCGACTTTAAAGTGAGTGTTAGTGAGTGTGTAGGCTGTGGGATTCAGTGAACCGTGAGTTAGTGAGTGGTTTTGAACTGTTGTGAGTGTGCGCCTGTTTGAACTTGGTAAGTTTGACATAATTGTATAATTTTAAAAGTGCTGCAAAACTTTTTACTGTTTTGCGGTGGTTAACTACTAAAAACTACTAGATAACCAGATTATCTATTATTATATATTTTAAGTGAAAAATTAATTGCAGCACCAGTGTGTAACCGCCATACGATAAATAAATATTATTATAAATATAATATAATACTATAAGATAATATTTAAATATTTATTTAAAAAGCACAAGAAAAATCAGTGCTTATGTCATTTCTTATTTCTTTGGTTACTTTGTAAAATAATACTTTGCTAGCATGTATAGTACTTAATATAACTAAGATACTTAAATTTATTGGCAAAAGGTCCAGTTTTCAAAGTTTTAATGATAATAAATAGCATTTAAAGTATATCAGTAGTTTAAATAAACTAATTTTAAAGGATTTTGGAAGTTTTTCTACTGGGATGGAAGCAACGCCGAGCGGGGATTAAATTATCTACAGTCACCGATTAAAGTATTTGCTGGACAAATTACATTTCAAATTATAGTTCTGCTTTATTAGTCGTTTCATCATTTTGTAGAAACAATGTTTCTAAATAGCAAGAATTAATCATTATAATTACAAGTTCATTACTTAGCAGCAAGTTGCCTACATATAGTAAAATTTGTTATAAGTATTACATGTAATAATGAATCATTAATATAAACAATACGATAATCAGCTTACTTATTTATAAGAACAAAATTTTAAATTTATTTGTAGCCCATGTAATTATTTTTAATTTTTTCATTTTCCTTTAGGAAGTTAGCCAACCTATAATGGAAAAAAAAGAAAACACTTAGGTAATCTATTACTTTCTAGATAAAGGTTTATTTAGACAAACATTTGCTCATACTCGTATGCGTCATACTGAAACCACATGTCATTTTTTACCTACCGTCAACTGCTACAACTTTGTCTGCAATGCGCAACTTTGCCTGGCTTGAAAAACAGGGTTTTTTTCACTAAACAGCTATTTATATTTTATTCCAGAGATGGGAGAAAGGAGACCATCTCTGTAATAAGATATAAATAGCTGTTTAGTGAAAAAAACCCTGTTTTTCAAGCCAGGCAAAGTAGTGCATCGTAGGCAAAGTTGTAGCAATTGACAGAATGCTTATACTGTACTATGGTTAATTGAATTGTTGAAGTAATACAAACTACGAACTAGCTAAAAAGAGGACTAAATTAGAATCACAAAAGGATGATTTGGCCCGGGTTCATCTCTGGACTAAGCCTCCAAAAGGCTCAGAGCTGTATAATTCAGAACTCTCAACATCCCACCGCCCACATGCGTTTGGACAAGAGCTAAAGGGCTGCCAGAGGATATACATTTCATTAACTGCTTCATTCAGATAGAAATTAATTCGCATGTGAATTTACCTAGCATTTACAGAAATTGGGTTTTTGTACTAAGTATATCTAAATATGTGTGTTTTTAATGTTTATATGGTTCTTATTTTTCCCACCTTATGTTTGAGTCTTGAAAAAGAAAGTAGAGTATTTTTTTATACCACGACGGTGGCAAACAAGCATACGGCCCGCCTGATGGTAAGCAGTTACCGTAGCCTATGGACGCCTGCAACCCCAGAGGATTCACATGGGCATTGCCTAACCTTTAAGAACCTATACATTCCCATGACATGAAAATATACGAGTAGGCCTGTATTTATTACGCTTTCTACGAAAATTATGTCGAATATTGTGTTACACAAAAGAAGTAGTGGTTCAACGGCTGTACATACTAAATTACATGTTCAATTAAGAAAAATATAATGAAAAACAATTGTTGAACACAATAACTTACCTAGTTCATTTCTTTTGTTTAAATGAAATATTATATTTATTGAAAAAAAAAATCCTAGTTTTTCTTTTTGTCGCATGCCATGTTGTACGAAGTACAGGTCAGCTCTTTGGGAACCTGTAGTTTCGTTTAATTACCAATTTAAAAAAATCTGCTAGTAAGAAAACCTTGTTTTACTGTGTCATTTGTAACACAGAGAATGTAGTAATAGAATAGAAGAGATCTTTATTGCATTCATGTTAGTGTGTACACTACCTGTAGGTCTTCAAGAATATTTTCATAGTTAAACGTGATATTATTACAATCATTTGTATCTATATTGTTAAACATTAACTTCTGACAACTAGAGTCACTGCAAAGTATTATGCGGGTCCATCTAACCCAGCAGACAAATAGTTACCATCTACTTTTTTTCATAGACTACTATGATCTCTTGACGCGCCCTTCCTCTTATGCTAAATCTAGGTACTGACTAAAATTGTATGTAACAATTTTAGAGGATTCAACCAACCCGGCTTTCCCCTCTGCCGAAAATATATGGCCAGTGGTCATATTTTGTATTATATGGACTGACGTTTATCCGACGTGGCTATTTTGACGTTACGTATACATTTGACGTTCCCCTACTACTAAAAAAGACAGACATGGCCACTCCGGTTGGTTTAATCCTCTAAGGTACCAATATTTTATCTCACGAGAAAAAAAAATATTGTGTAACTTATAGTTTAACATTAGCTGTGCTAGTATATCTTTTTAAGCATTTTTCATACTTGTATCAAGAGATACTGCTCTTCCATAGATGGTATGTATCTATCTAAAAAAGTAATGAAGAAACGCATTTCGCGGTAGCATAAACATACCTAATAAATACCTATATACTTATCGCATGAATGTTAATTTCTAACATTTCGTTATATAATAACTACTACATTTTTCTTATTTATATTCTCTCGCCATGTTTCATGTAGAAACCTTTGATATTTTTTCAGTACCGACTCGTACCAGAGTCATGATGATATCCTAAGAAAATATCCGATTTCTAAAAAACGTGTATCTTGTGTAACCATGCTTGTATTCTTAGAAATTACAGATAGGTATCATTGTTTTAGAAAATATCAGATTCGAGAAGGAAAAAAACACAAACGTATAATAACATATGTTGCCTCTTTTGTATTTTTTCCCCTAAACCAAAACATACAAGTAATTATTTTTGACTGTAATGCATTAAGATTAAAACTTTTAATATTTCTTTACTTACAATCGTTTTTTTTACAAGGTATAGGTAAGAAGGTAAATTGACAACGACAGGCCCTGTGTGTTTTTATTAATTAGGCCACGACTTTTGTCGCCATTTACCAATTGAATGTATATTTCATAGGTACGTATAATTATATGCAGTTCCTAGCGAGGATATCGACAACATCTATAAATTATAATTACATTAGTTAGAATTTATAGATTCTATCTAGATCTTTGCTTTATGTGGAGGCTGGCCAGTAATATGCAATTAACCCTATTAAGGTAGCTTAACGAGTCATTGTTAATCTAGGTAACTACTAACAAGAATAAAGTTAAATTTATCCTTGATAGCTATCAGTTTAGCAAAGCAACTAGTTTATTGACTTCAAAACTGGTGCGCTTTGGGATCGCCCATCAGCCATACATCCATTTGACTTTACGAAAACTTTCACACTAACTCCTACATTCCTGCATATATAATCTCCTATATCCCCCTAGGAAATAAATATAAATTACTTTCTTAAAGTCTGCATTGCATAAATAAATACTTTCAAACTGCTCGAAAATCAAGTTGAAGGTCGATTAATAATAAAAGGCACTACCTACCATGAGTTATGACATTGACATTTTTTCGAGAACGAGTAGGTATCGAGTTTTCTATCTGTGCATCTTGTATGTAACATATTAGTGTAAACGAGATGCACAGATAGAAAATTCGTTACACGTTAACGAAAAATGTCAATGTCAAACTCATGGTAGTGCTAAAGATAGATATAAGATGATGTCTCACTGGCTTGTTCCTGTTATACAATTTAAGGGTAGTCTTCATAATATCTTAATGAACTCGAAAAGTATAATATTTTTTTACAAAAATTAAGTGTACTTACATGTCTCGTAAACTCAGAAGCAATAAGTTATTAAGTCTCTTGACTGTCCAATAATTCAAGAATTATGGAATAGTCTTATTTTAACACATGCCTGACATATGACGTCAGACATGTGTTAAAATAAGACTTTTTAATGAAAACTAGACTTTGACATGAGCTTAATTTCAAACAAGGAAAGCGTTATGACAACAAAGAGAGATTAATTATTACAGGAAGATAAGCACATTCACGTTTTTAACAGCTTTCCGCGCACAAAAATATCATATCAACGCGCAGTCAGTGTAAGTAATTTAAATTAGGTAAGATGTTTCCGTAAATAATGTTAAATATAAACAGGATTTAGTGAAAGCATGTCGGGGAAGCCAATACTTTTTATAAAATAAATATTTATTAAGGGCATAAAGAGTTTAACAGGCTATAGGAATTACAGTATTGTTATATTTGTAACTATTCAATCCACTTTTCGCGTTCCGCGTTCGTTTTTCTGTGAATAAACCCACTAATAGGTACTGACATTATCCATTATTTAAAGGAAAAGTGTTACATCGCCATGTCTGTTCTGTTTTCGGCTAATATTTCTGACTTTTTTATATAAAAACGTGTACCTACGTTGTTATATAAAAAAATGCAATACATATTGGTATTTGTAATATTTTTTCTTTTAATATTTAGCTAAAGGTCAAAGTTACATAAATACAAAAAAAAAATATCTTAAAGATATCCTCATTTTTCCTCGATAAGTGATCCAATGTTGAATTGTTTACGCGGTCCGCGAAATGGACAGTTTTTCTATTATTCACATTAATATAAAAAGGGAATATCTTCTTAGCGTTCGCATTGAGGGCTCGAGCGGTTTCCAGTTTGCCGCTCTCCCGGTTTTTCCACTCTGCGGGAATCATGAGGGATAAGTAATTAAGTCCGTACTACTGGGTATAAAAAGTACAGACTATTTTGGTTTTGTTCACTGGGATACAAACTCAAGTTCTCCAGCTGTATAGGACTAAAGTCAACTCGGCGATGACAGTCAGCGAAGATCGGATAGCAAACAACTACAGCAAATTCTGCATAGCTTTTTTTACGAAATGGCAAAACTGTTCTAGATGTTTAACTCCCTGTCAACTAAAACCAGGAACTACTAGGGATCGGTAGCAATTATTGTTGGTGGCCGCGTTAGCCCTGTGTTCCAATTTGTTCAGTATGCTTACGCTAACGTATTCTTAACCCACTATAACATACATAAAGGTACGTGTGTACATATTACTGTAGGAAAGTAATTCTAGTTTCTTATACTAAATTATTAGGTATGAGCTCAGCTTAAAAACAGATTAGGGGAAACTTGTTTACTCTCCTATCTACTGGCCGTCTTTGAGACTTCTCTCACCTTAGAACTGAACTGTGTCGATGGGGCTGAATGTTTGGAGTTTTGAATTAGGATTTATAAAAAGGATGCATACTCGGATTGAATATTAGCGGGGAAAATATTTACCTTTACTCGGCGCCTAAACTCGCTAAACAAAATTAATAGCGCGGATGTTTGAACTGCGTGAGGATGCTCTGTTTGGCAATTTGGAGGTTATTTAATTTGCATGCAAGATAAAATGGCGGATGGTGCGTGGGAGTTTTCCAAATACAAAAGCAGTGTGAAAAGGCTAACGTAAACTTAATATACGTACCTATTAGGTGTGACAAGATGTGATGTACATTTTTCTTGTTATACCTATGTGTACCTAGAAATAGTAAAATATTGCTATAAGAATACAACGTTGTTTTTCAATAACAATCCAAAAATTAAAGCTGTAGCCGATCTATAGAAAGATGATCTATAGGTATTTCGGCTTTTTCTACTCCGAACTATCGAAAGTAATAGTCGAATATATTCCTAGAGCGAAATTCTTTTCCCTATTCGAGCACTGGCAGCCGAGAAACAAAACATAATGGTTATGTCGACGGTAAAACAAATGAAGGCAATCACCGTGGAACATCCATCACACGAGTCAAGATTACACCTCTCTTGGTTCCATCGAATGCTTTAGTTTTCGGCTTCATTCGTGGCGTTTTTAGAAGATGTTGTCTTGGATGCATTTATCCGAATATTGTTAATCGATTTATGAAAGCCCTCTTGTAGCTTTCTAATTACGTCATCATATCAGCTTCATAGCCGTTACTTAAACCTAACACAAACCATAAAAACATAAAAAAATATAGTTCAATCAGATACTTAAATATATGTCAAATAATTACGGATAAAAAAAGCCTCGTCCATGACACCGAAACACTGTAATCTAAACGATAAAATCTATTAAATTCTGGGACTATTGTATAATTAAACCAATATGCATATGAATGTTTGAATCGTTCTATTTAATTTAAGATATGAGTAGTAAACAAAAAACATAGAGTAGTTTTATTAAAAATATTTATAACGAGTTACTCACGAGAGTAACCCGTTATAAATATTTTTAATATGTTAGAGTCTCACGAATGTTTTATAGTTAAGAGTCCGGTAAACTTATTTTTCGATTTCGCTCAACTTTTTGATGCTTTTTTGCAGTAACTAACATAACTTCTATAATTTTGTATACACGATATGAAAGATCGTTTCTTTTTAAATGGAATAAATACAACGATTTTTTAATTTTATGCTTCATTTATAAATAATTCACTCTAATCTAACACGTGTTTCGCGATTTTTGCTTGGAGAGATGAATAGAGTAAGGTTTTCATTGATTAAAATTAAGTTATACAAGTACGTAAAATATATAAATACATTGGAAAATGAGTCGTCTGAGGAATAAGTGTGACAGTTTTTTACACTTTCATATATATTTTTTAAGGGAGAGTGTGTTTTGCTAGAGCAATTTTATTAAAAATTGCCGAAGTTTAGGTGAAATTTTTGGGAAGATATTAAAGTATTTTACAAATATAGAAATATAAAAATAAACTTCACTTTGTGTATTATTCAGATAGTATAAAACATATTAGGGTCCATAACAAATAATAATTAAAAATCATACGACGAAATTGCATGAATCAACGTCCCCGCTAAACAAGCTCTGTAAGAATTAAGTTTTAGGGTATTAAATATTAATATATATAAACCTAAAGTATTTTTTTGCAATAACAAGACTTCAAGCTATCTTGCCAAATGTAATTCATGTGCATAATGACATTATTAGCGATTTTCGTTTTCAAATCGTTACCGGACTCTTAAAATAGAGTAGTTTTATTTACAAGATTGTAGTATCGGTTACAAAAATCTATTTTACTAATCGTTCTGGTAATATAGTTGTGATTTTTTCTTTCCGTGTATTAAGCTAAGTAACTTAGTTTAAATTACTAAATTAACAACATACATGATAACATTGATAACACCTACATTAAAAAATGTCTACGTAAATCTAATAAATACTAAGTAAGATTTTATATTTTACAATTCTAAAGCTTCATAAAACCACCCAATGATTAAATTGGAAAAGCAATAAAATCACTTAATAATAATCCATTAATATATAAATGGAAATTGCATTACGCAAAGCAACATTTTATTATGAACCATTTTTGGCGCATCAATTTCTATAACGCATAATTACGCCCTAAGTTTTTCAGAATTTGATTATAAAATTAATTTGATTTTGAAATAGCGCATTTTAGCATAATTGGGCAGCATTTTAGGCAACACGTTTATACAGTAATGCGTAGTTCTAGTACATTACTGATTGCTAATTTAAACAACGATAGTCATGCGTTAACCGCTACACTTAACCAACCAAACGTGAGGTTTAGGTCCACAAATACGTCTGTTCGAAATTGACTAAAGTAGTACTTTTAACTAACTAGAGTAATTTGATACTTTCTGTCACACGAAGTGGTTTGCATTGTATAGCAGAAGTCAGATTACTCCACTCAATTAAAACGACTATGTTCAGGTTAATACCGAAGGACGTCGTAAAAACCACATCCACAAATTCTGCTTTATATTTGTTTACTTTTGTTTAGCTAAACCCACTCAATTATTTCATTTCGTTGATCCGTAAACCTTTGGACGGTTCCAATTGATCCGCTGTAAAACAACTTATCAAGTTTACAAATTGATGTATGCCCCAGGCAGGTTAGATCAAAGAAAAATCCAGTTTAAACCTGCGAAAACCGCCAGCGACCGGCTCGGGCCAATAAAGATAGGCGTGTTTACACGAAGCTGCGGTTTCGCGTCGATTTATTTACGCCTCGTGTACTCCTGACTGGCTCCCGAAAGTAATAAAATCGGTACCTACCTATTCGTTTTTTTGGCAGTTTATCTTATTATTATTGTATTAACTTGTGAATTGGTACACCAGAGAAATGAACTGATATTATCAATAATCGACCAAGCGGAGCGTAAGCGACGCGAGTTCTTACAAACAACTTCTGGCTACTGGGACGTCTCGGCATTTCGATGGCTTTTTGATTTTGAGAGTTTGTTCGACGATAACTTTAGTGACGTTTTTCCGATCTTTATGAATTTTTTTTGGGTTTTAGCAGAGGCACATAAATTTTGAAAGTTCGTTTATGAGCAGGATCGATCAAGGGGTTGTGAACTTAGAAGGCGAAAAAAATCTTCATATGGGTCTTGTTATTTTGGTCAACTCGTTTGCAAGTAAATCGCGTTCTCAGTTGGAGGTGGACTACTATTATCTCAGCCATAAGACGTCCACTGATGAACATAGGCCTCCCCTTTGGACCTCCATAAGTATCGGTCGGAAGCGACTTGCATCCAGCGTCTTCTGGCGACCTTTATAAGGTCGTCTGTCCATCTTGTGAGCGGACGTCCTACGCTGCGCTTGCTAGTCCGTGGTCTCCACTCGAGCACTTTTCGACCCCATCGGCCATCTGCTCTGCGTACAACGTGGCCTGCCCATTGCCACTTCAGCTTGCTAATCCTATGGGCTATATCGGTAACTTTAGTTCGTCTACGGATCTCCTCATTTCTGATTCGATCACGTAGAGAAACTCCGAGCATAGTCCTCTCCATAGCTCGTTGAGCGACTTTGAGCTTTGAGATGAGGCCGATAGTGAAAGACCACTAGCGTACTACTAGATACTATATAATCAAGTGTAATGGTGAATCACCCACTGAATTAAAATCCAAAGTTGTTACATTTATACCGAATACTATGCGATAATAGTACCTACAGCAGCGCACGATATACAGATAAAACTTCAAGATGACACAAAAAGACGCAAAGCGGAGCAACATTTTCCCGACCTAAGTGCGTTTTTTTTCTCCGAAAATTCTTTTCTGTAAAAACCGGGCTTTTGTTAGCTTTGGAAGGTTTCCAATAACGTGACAATTGCACTCGGTGTAATATAGCTGAATGCGGTGCGGCTATACTCATATGTTTTTTATTTTATATCATTACATTGCTTTCTTTGAGTCGACATAATCAAATAAACATTCGGAAAAGATAGCTTTAACAAACTACATACATTTAATATAAATATACAAAATGTAATGATTTTGATTGATTATTATGTGAATACTTTTTCTATTGATTAAATAAGTATTTAATGTATAATACGTATTTAATTATTGGTATTCGATATTTGCTTTAAGGCACGTTAATGTTCTTCAGAATAGGCTACGTCGCACTATTGGTGCCTAAAAGTTTACACAGCAAGATGAGTAACAAACGAGACAACACAATAGATTATTGTCGTACATGCTTTATCAAGTTTGGCTTTCGGTGATTCTTTACGCAGCCCAGACAGGTGAAATAAAACAAAAAAACAATATGAGTAAATCACACTTGACGGCTCAAACTTTTAACTAGTACGCATACCATTAGCATGAATTATGACATAGACGTTTTCGAGAACGAGTATCGAGTAACCTATCTGTGCATCTTGCTTGTAATATATTAGAGTAAACGAGATGCACAGATAGATAATTCGTTACTCGTTAACGAAAAATGTCAATGTCAAACTCATGGTAGCCGTATATAGGTGTGCTATATTTTATGTACGTATTGTACGTACGTATCACCCCATTACGTATGTTGTGCGTTGTTTGATGTACTAAAACGCGGATTGAATAAATAAAACGTATGTTGTCGGTTTTTAGCTAAATTTTCAACACATATCATCCATTCTCGGCTCTATCCCGCGCCGTGCTGCACCACGATGCGCCACGCTGCAGTTTTATCGAAATTGATGGTTTCATGAACTGCCATAAGTGGGTTACGGCTTGCACCGGAGAGTTATCGCACGGTTAACCGGATTATGCAGACGTTAGGTTACAATGGCAGGTTATTGTGCAGCTTTGTGCGTAAAAGGAAACTTCGAGTATTGAACGCAGCATTTGTGAAGGACACTTACTAAAATAGGTACTAAGCAATTTACTCTTAATGTTATTCCTAATTATTAATATTTATTTGTCCGTAGTACCACTAGTACCCGAGTTTACATCTAGCCGATTATTTACTTACATACAAAATTAACATAGTGCTTGCTTGTATCTACGTTTCATGAGTTACAACGGTTTAAAATAACTTTATTTTATTTAAGATAGAAAAAGAAACAATAATAATAGTTCATTCTAAAATAACAAAACTCACAAACAAAACTCAATTAGTGAAGTCTCAACAAAATAAATACTTACCTGAATTTACCTCGTCACAAATTCTATATTGAATTTAAGGAAAGTTTATTTTCTCAGGAGAAAAGTGATTAGCCGGAGGATTGGGGAATGCTCATAAATTAGGACGGATAAAAGAAGTCCCCCGAGGTGCCTAAAGGTTGATTATTTATTCAGAGGTATAATCGATTTAACATATTTACATTAAGGCGATAGTATACGCAATCACGTAAACTTGAGGTGTAAGTATATGTAGGTGCATGGTTTTGTGATGAAAGCACTCGGGAGCGTGGATGATGAATGTTCTAAACGATTATTTTAGGTTTAATGTTAGCTGAACAGTTTTTGTTTAATATACGCTTTTAAGCTAACATGGTCATTAACATTACAAAAACTATTTAATATTCCGATATTTCGGCACATTTGCATGCTCGAAAGAGGGTACATCGCTGTTGTGTGTGGGTAGACCACAACTGACACTCGCAGCAACTTCAGTTCATCATCATCATCATGCCGTGCCTGTTGTAACAAGCGGTTTCCACGGCCGGCTATGACAAACGTGGAAATGCCTATCGCAGTACTTAATGATATCTTAATGATTACAAAACTAAATTCGAAAGTAAGGTACTAAGAGAGAGATAGATCCATCAAATTCGGGTATTCTAAATTGGTGCTGAATAAAAAGGTTAGTATTTCTTGTGACTCATATATTTTATTTAGCGAAGGTATACAACAACAAGCTTACTGTGTAAAACCAATCTTATGCTATTAATATTAATTACCTTACATTAAAGCTTAAAGCTCAATGGTAGAGTTGGGTCGTTGAAGTTACATATTATTTTACACAGTGCCTATCAGGTGTTAATCCCTACCGTTTCAATGCCATCATACCACAGATTCTCTAAATTAACTATGGCCCTATGTTACAGGAAAGGAAATATTCCACCAACCTCAGATCACACGCATACCGCTGGGACCCGGGAGCTTCCAAGGCGACATTGACTGAGCTACCAACACGTGGCTCCTGCACCAGACAACACCGGCAGCTTCCCTTCACCGCGACACCGCCATAGGTCCCCGGGCTGCAGCCGGTGGACTCCTTCCCTGCCTCACACGGCAGCCGGAAATTTGAAGTGGCTTAAGGCCATTAGGCAAGCGGGAGACGCCGCCTTACAAAGAAGACCACGTGGATACGGATAACGAATATGGATACAAATAAAATACACCCCGCCAGCTGAAAGAAGAAATTGTTTTCATTAGCCATGTGGCAGGATTAAACTCATTAAACTTGATCCAGCAAATATCTGGCTTCTTACCAGCAGGAGATACGAAACGTGTATCTAATTCATTGCTGCAGGCTTCCCTCCCTGCTCTCAGGAATCCCCACCAGCAGACTGGAAAGGAATGATGAGGTCAGAACAGTACTATGGACACCAATGATGAAAGGAATTGAAGCAACACTATTCTCTACTTACAGCAGCCGCGACAAATAATCCATCAGCTATTCTGCCTCCGTGGCAAGGATCCCCGCTATCCTTTTATCAAAAACAGTCACTACATGTGACGATGGACTTGGCTATATATTGTACCGAAAAAGTAGCCTATCTCGGCTGGGAACAATCAAGGAAGTGACCTCCATACGACCTGATGCTGGGGATGTCAGCATCCAACCAAATTTAATTATGACACTAATTAACCATTTAATTATTTATCTTTATATTAGACATAAAAATCAAAAGTCTCTTTCTATTGATATTTTGACTATTGTTGCTATTTATAAACAATGTTTTATTCCAATATTCTAAATACATGTAAGTTTATAAACATTTACTTTATTTTTAATTAGCAACCCCACTAATTACTTTTTGTTTTTATTGGTTAATTAATTGTCATTCATATTGTTGCCAGTTCAAGACATACTTGCTAGTTATCAAAACGAAACTATTTGAGAGACCTTTCAAAACGCATTAAAGATTGAGTGATCAAAATCACAACGTTACACTGTGCCTGTGCCGAAATATCTGAAGCTCACAAAAACAAACTCACATGGTAAATGTCCCGTATTAAATAGTTTTTGTTTACTCCTGTATATCATAATAGTATAATTATAGCTACAGGAAACTGTAGTTGGAAAGCATATAGTCCAGTTATAAGTTTGCTAAGTATAATCGTGTTTTAGTAATCCCTTTCACTCAGAGCTATAGCATAAGCTTGATTATCTAAGTAATTGGAAATTTAACCTGTTAGAGCTTGTAAAAAATTAGTTCTAACAATTCAAATTGAATAAAGGCAGGCAAATAATATTATCACCTTTCTTAGGGTAAGTGTATTAGTTAGATTACTTATCACTCTATGGTCGCATCTAATTTTTATGTTAACACACTCTTCAAAAACCCTCTTATCCAACTGTGAAATGTCAGTGGTCCTTTGATTTAACTAATTAATTATCATACCTATTTTATACTAGTCCCTCCAAAACTTTATAGCAGGCATCTGAATAGTAGTCCAAGCTACGATTTAGACGTCGACTGCAGTTTAGATGGCCCAGTTTGAACCAGATGTTTTGAATAGGTAGGGCTTTGAGTTGGACAGACTCTGTCGAGGTATTCGTTTTATTGGCAAATAAGATAGTGGCAGCAAGACTGGTTAGTCGAAATTTAATGTTTTTTTTTAATTTATTTATAACAAGCATACAGGCTTATTCTGATTCGACAGTTATATTATTTTATTATACAATTACTGTATCACAATACAAATAGCGTTTTTATGATGACAGAGCTAGAGCGCAATCTTACGGCGAAAATGTTGTTTTAATTAGTACTTTAAAGTCTAATTTCAAAGAAAATTTTCGGCGTGATTAGTACGATATTGTGTTCTAGGGAATCAATTACGAAGATCTCTAAAGTGGGCTATTAAATAGACAGAATCGTATCAAATAGTTTACCTATGGAACATAATTTTTACCAATCGACCCCAGGCACTCTTGGGCCGTGAAAAAAGCTGGGGCAGCACTAGGAAGATTAGGATTACAAAAGAATTATTTTTTTATATTAATTAATATTGTTTTATTTTATTTTTATAAATAGACATTAGTTCCATAACTGTATATACTTAAATACTTAAATGTAATATATTCAAGTACCTACTTTCAGAAAATTACTCATGTCAAAATTCTGATGCATAGAAAAATTTAGATTACTAGGTTAGTGTTTATGTTTAAAATATTTGTACTTACATGATAAACGTAAGCATACATTTTTAGGTTTCAAAAAAATTGAGTTTACTAAATCAGCTTAGTTAATAAAAGGATGACCGAATTATAAAAATAAATGATTATTATTTAATTCAACTTATTCCACGAAATATCTAAAGCGCTAGTCTATTGAAGAATACGAGTATACTTTAGACACTTTGAATGACTTCTATTATTTTATTTATTAACCAATTATTTTTTTGCGATCGGTAGGAACTGCGGTCAAGCCGGTATGTTCGCCCAAAGTGCTCTGAACTTAGCTCATTACCTAGTTCCAGACGTAGTTAGCACTAAAATTGCTTAGCTTACAGGTTTACCATGTCCTAAACAGGCTACATAACATTATTTTGCGTTACATACAGTCATGTAACTGGTACGGTATTGCTAAAGATTTTGTTCTTGCGTTTATTGTTACCTAATCTAACGCAAATTATATGTAAATCTATATAATCTAAGTCGGCAGGTACTTAAGCTTTTGTTTTACCTTAGGCTGTGCCACTCTATTAAATATATACTCTCTGATTATAATAAACCTAGTATATTAAAGTAGTCCAGTTATGCTCAAAGTTTATGCTGTTTCATCCTGAAGGGCCATAGATTATGTGCGTTTAAAAACAAAAGTTTTCTCATCTGTTTTTGAATTTATGAATAATGAGACTAAATAAGTGTTTGGTTGTGACATGTCGCTAAACTAGTCTCATATAGTTTTGGGTTATACGAGAATTTGTGTATTCCCGTCTGTATCCTTCTCGATCGCGCGTAGTAATGGCGAAGACATAGAAAGAAACCTATTCCCATCTGTCCCCACCGGGATTTTTAGTCCGTAGTTCGAATAATGTATTTCACTTTTAGTACCTTCATTTTTGTTGGCTCTATGGTTTTTAGTTCTATTCTATAGGAATATGTTAACGGTTAAATTAGGTAAACTATGTAAAGGTTCTTAAACCAAAAAAAAAATTGTAATTACCAGTATCACCAAAAAGTATACAAAATAATCCATTTTTAAGTAAATAAATGATGGTTTACGCCCTGTTATCAAGATTGTGAGGCGCTGAGGCGACATAGGTATACCTATAAAGGCGCTAATGAGTAACCAAGCCGCCACCCAACACAAGCCGAGATAATAACGCGGAGTAGGTATTTTATTTGAATACCTAGATCGGAATCCCCCCCTTTAATTTCCCCTCGTCACGTCAAGATAAAAATCACGTCGATTTCTTTGAGAGTAAATGACTCGAATGGCAGTATAGTATGGGAGCCAGTATACAAAACTACAGGGATCTGTAAAAATACTTGCGTTTTTTTATTAAAGTTTAATCGGTAGGTAATTATTCAGATAATAGTAATTTTGAACAGAAATAGTTGCAATGTTTATCGAACGAGCGCGAAGCGAAGTTCTTACAAACAAGTTCTGGCTATAAGGACGTCTAGGCATTTCGATGACTTTTTGATTTTGAGAGTTTGTTCGGCGATAACTTTAGTAACGTTTTTCTGATCTTTATTATATTTTGTTCTGATCCTTAAAATATTGTTGGTGTCGTAGCACTTAGCAGACATATATAAAATTTGAGAGTTCGTTTAAGAGCTGGATCGATCAAGGAGTTGTGGACTTATTGGTTGGATTTAGGGGTTGTGGCGGTTGTTATATTGGTCAACTCCTTTGCAAGGAACTGTTTGGAAGGAAAAAAGTAGTCCACCTCGAACTGAGAACAGATAATTACCTAAAGTACTGCTTAACAATACTGTTATGTAAGTATACTGTTAATAATTGATATTTAGTATTATTACACTAACAATATTAAATTATTCACTTGTTAGATATTTTACTAACTTTCGGTACACATTTTCCTACGGGCAAGACAGCAAAAGTTTAGCATGTAAATGAAACGTAAACAAATGTTTCTTACTATCTTATCAAGTATGTAAATTTCAGACTGAACTCAAAGTCCCTAAAGTATCCAACTGTCAACATAAAATATTGTTACTATATCTTTCTATTTATTTTTAGGCAATATTTACGACATTTTGGCCATATTAGAAAAAAATAAATTCACACAATCAAATGAAATAAGTTATTTGTGCAACAAGAGAGCAAAGTTAGTTTTTGCTTCGAGTGTTTATTTTGAGTCCTGAGCAAGCGAAATATTCTATAATAGAATCACGAGCGTAGCGAGTGATTCTAATTTAGAATCTTGAGCGTAGTGAGGGACTCAACGGCACGAGGTGCAAATAACTTTGGTCTCATGTTGCACATACAACTTTTTACCTCAGCAGTGAGAACATACCGATTAGGGAATGCAATAACCGGCCAAATTCCATAACCGGTTTCGGTTACGGTTATGACCGACAAATAACCGGTTTCGGTTATAACCGGTTATTTTTCATTACTGAATAAAACTGGTAAATATCGCTAAATAACGGTATAAACTAGGTATCGGGCATAGCAAATGAAACAAAAGCTTAATTTTGACTTGTTTTATCAATTTTAAAGTGATTTATGAATATTATTTCAAATTTAACAATCAACATTAGTAAAGTAACCAGTAAGGCCCACTACGTCATCAAAACACGAGCTAAAACTTTGAAGGCGCTCTTCTATTAATGATCCACACTTTGCTGCTGTTGCATTGCCCACTATGCGATGCGTACGAACCCCAAACGAATGTATTTTCGTGTTGATTCAAAAAGGGGCGAGTCCAGGTTAACGTTTATATACCTGCGATTTCTTGTTGAACTCCACTCATCAGCTGTTAAAGACAATTTGTGTTTGTTCTTTGTAAATTGCATCAATTTTTGAGTTACCTACTTTTAATTTAGCCTTTTCGCCCTCCATCAACACAATTTTTCTAATCGTATTGGCAGATTTAGGCAACGTGTGTCCACTTTTTTTAAAGAGGCGCACAAGATCCACTGAATTAACAAACACTTAATAGTAATACAATGTAAAATAGTTTTTGTGTTTGGTTAGCATTACATTATAAGTTGAATTTAAGCATAGACACATCATTATCATAAGTATCATGACATGATGTAAAATAATAAGTCTTGTTAAATAGACAGATAGATTAAATTATAAATGACTAAAAATAGTAAATAAACTCGGGATTAGCAGCTAGTATTAGCACTATTTATTATGTCTGTTGGTAACCGGTAGACCTGCATATATTTAGTTTGGACTTGAAATATATCTGAAGCTATTTAATAATCACTGCTTATATGTTTATTACAATTAACAAATTCAGGATTTATATGTCAATTGGTATTTGTTGTAGCAAATTATAGGCAACAATTTCATACGAGAAATAACCGATAATAACCGAAACCGGTTATTTTAAACTTTCAATAATCGATTATGAAAATTGGCCAAATAACCGGTTATAACCGATTATTTCGGTTACGGTTATAACCGGTTTGCATTCCCTAATACCGATAATAATACAGATACGAATACCGATACAAAAAAATACTCGGTTACTTTTGACTTGTATGACTTTTCGACTTATTTTTGTTTTTTTTTTTTTGACTTTTTTGACTTTCCTTACTAATTTAACTTTTTTGAAAATTTTGAAATTTCTGAAATTATTGTAATTTTGGAAATTTTTGTAATTTTAGAATTTTTTGTAATTTTTGAATATTTGAAATTTTAGAACTTTTAAATTTTTGAAACTTTAGAAACAATTCAAATTTTTGAAATTTTGAAATTTTTGACCCTTTTTTGACTATTTTTAACTTAATAAGAGAGGAGGAGCTTCGTTTGAAAACATTGTAATCACGCATTGATTAGAAACTAGTGCCTGCGCCAAATCTTGTGATTAGGTTTCCAAGCTAATTTAGTGTTCATCGGGGTTCTGCTATTCAAAAAGCGACGTTATGACGTTTGAAATATTAGTTTCTCTTTCTTTTTACTGCAGAATTTTCAAGGTCATTTTGTCTCACTCAGTGAGCAAAATCGAACTTTGCTCACTGAATTTAGGCGGCAAAGAACCCTTGTTCGAGCTGCTGAGGTGAAAAAACAATATCGATATAAATAAGTACTTAATTACAGTTAAGTGTGTCAGCAAAAAGGCTCAAGCTCAGCATTGTGCCACAGCTCCGTGACTGATGCGGTGATTTTTAGCTTGCTGCTTGTTGGTGACAACCAACCACGCACACAATTCGCAAAGTTATAAATTTTTATTAGAAATATATGATGCGTGTTTCTTGTCTGTGTTGTTCTCGGGAACAGACGCCTGATACGTCACCGCATGAAATGTGACAGCATTTTAGCTATATCTCTCTCAGACTGAGTACTAAAGTTTTTTGTTATTATATCTTTCCTTTTGATCTTTATCGCCTGTCACTTTATCTGTCACGCTCTATAAGTACGAAAGTGACGCTTGACACGATAGGCGATAAAATGGCAACCATGCTGTCGGTCCAGATCCTTTCATCCTTTTTGCTAAAATTACATGTTTCAATAAAGTATCCGACAAAAAGGACGAATATAATAATCCCTCTAGACTTTATTCCATAATTCTTCAATACTTTGCATTCAATCTTGCATCCGTTCCATTTTCAATTAGTTTGAATTGGGATGATTGGGTCATGTGATTTGAGTCATTTCATGATATAAAATTTTTCAGTAACAGAACTTCATGATTCTTCTGTGGTAACTTTTCCACGCTATATAGGAAGTCATAATGGCCACAGAAATTTCATTAAAAATTCGGTTAAGTTTGAACACCCACGTTCCGGAATTCTGCACATTTGGTGGCCCCGCTCTATTAAATTCCTCACACCCAACTGTTATCCGCATTACGTCGGCCCATTAAGCGTACGTCAAAACACAAGACGTCCATTAACGATATACTGCGCTGCGAGATAATCTTCAAGCTGTCTCTTTCTAGCTCGAAGAAATGTGTGACACATATTATACAAGGAAAATGAGTCTGCGAGGGATGTAAGCGCATTAAGACACTATTTATTTTGCCAGAACGTGAACAATCATTGCAAATATACAGTATGTAATCTATGTACAGCCGACTACAAAGAGATGTATCCACCTTTTCACCTTATTGCGTTGTAATAAGATCCAAAGGTGGATACATCTCTTTGTAGTTGACTGTACCACGGGTAAAAGACGAATCTAATATCAAATTTTACTCATTTAAGCAAAAACATTAAAGAAAAATTTAAATGTTACGACGAAAACTCATACTGGTAGCATTCAAAATGCAAAAATCTGATTCTGATTTGACCCTTAGCCATATTTCTTGAGGTGAATATATACAAGTCACATTGAACTACTAATGAGCATAAAAAAAAACAACCTTGAAAGGAGAAAACACTTGTGGCAAAATATATTTTTAACAAACCATAAGTTACGAAGACGCTGGATGCAAGTCACTTCCGACCGATACTTATGGAGGTCCAAAGGGGAGGCCTATGTTCAGCAGTGGACGTCTTATGACTGAGATGATGATGATGATGATGATATTTTTTGTACTCATTGCTAAATTTATCTAGAGCAAAATTAAGTGCTATGGATAATTACCTATGTTAATCAATAATTTTGATAGATATTGAAAATTTATGTATGCTATGAAAGTCGCCACCAGTTTTCCTTATACGTAGGGGAAATTATTTGTGTAGAGATAAACTTTCCTTTTCACCTCAGCAGTTCGAACAAGCCTACTTTCCTCACTCACCAAAGTCGCACTTTCGTCACTCCAGGGAGTGAAATTTTGTTTCTAGAAGGTTTTCGTCATAACGTTGATGCCTTTCATTCAGGAATGTAAATAAATGTGTTTTTTTAACTTTAATATGTTCTCACTACTGAGGTGAAAAGTTGTATGTGTCACATGAGAGGAAAGTTTTTTTACATCTCGTGCTCTTGAGATCCCTCGCTACGCTCAAGATTCAAACTTAGAATCACTCGCTACGCTCGTGATTTAATTATAGACTCTTTCGCTTACTCGGGACTCAAAATCAACATTCGCAAGAAAAATTTACTTTCCTCTCTTGTTGCACAAATAACTATTTCATGTACCTAATTGTATGATTTTGTCCAGCACGCCAGCACTGTAAAGTAAAAACGTCTTTATAATTTTACTCAGCTTAAATCGATCAGATCTAAAAGATATTCCCCTGTCGTTTCGCATCATTAGTCGGACAACGAGAGGACTGACAGTGACTAATACATTGTTGTCATGACGCTAAAGTCGGTTTGAATCCCGGCCTCTCCGATCATCACCTCGCCTGCTTAAGTATTGTCTAGTTCCTGTGTAGTCAGTGCTTTAGGCATTGTATATCAGGGCTAAAACTTCAGACTGGGCACAATTTTTACTACTGTGTACCCACGTATCGTTGAGTACACATTTTAAAATTACTGACTGTTCTATTATATTCTAACCGATACGATTTCAAATTACATTGATGGCCGAGATTCACTATCTCATAATATGTACAGAAGCATCGTTCAAAAGGTGGCACCGGTGGCATTCAAAAAGCGTCGTGCAGGCCGAATTTTGCCGTAGACAAACAAGATGACGACTCGACGAGAAACGTAGATTAAGGTACCTATGTTCGAATCTTTGAATTCTCAAAATCCAATTAGATATTATATCTTTCATAAAGGATATGTGTATATATTTGCCTGACTATATTTCCAAAAATTTGGTTTTATATTATTTTAAATTAATTATCCCTAAAACATTGTTGGCAAACGTTTAAAAACAAAAATGTTCTAGGAAAATTATGCTTACCCGTAAATTGAAATTTAATACTTTTATTTACCGCTAAGTCGGTTAACTAGGTCTTGCTGCGATGCCGCCTACATTTGCTTACATGAAATAAACTGCGAAGTACCCTCAAACGTTGTTGAAATAAAATGCTTTTAGCCGCCTCCGTGCTTTGAGCGCCATTAGCAAACGCGGTAATTGGGGTGCGAGCGACTAAAATATTTTATATCATAAATCCTCTATTCTGCGTTCGGAAACCGTATGTTAATTACCACCATTATGGCAACCAGTAACGTAACATCACTGTATGAAAATGCACTTAAAAAGTAGCTTATAGGCATGTGGATCGAAATGATCTTGACAAGCTTATTGTTTTATCAATAATGTGGCGCCAATGCCAAAACCATTATTAAAATACTCTTACTTAAATACCTTGCTTGCTTACAGCATGACAATTGCAAAGTTTTTTTTCTAGTCGTCGACTTTAATGCTTGAATTGAGACTTTGTAGACCGAACTACATTGTACATACTAGCGCATATGATACTTGTCGATGGAGCAAATTTTAGAATCGCTGACGTTGGTCTTAAAGATTTGCATTCAATATATAGCACGCTGGGGTACCGGTGCCCCCCCCCCCCCGGCGCCAGGTTAGAGGCAGCAGGTTGTAAAGCATTCGTCGAACTCGTTTCTTACCGGCATGTATATTTTGAGCACTCGTAGGAAAAGTATATGTAGTTGGATATGTATGTATAGGTAAAATGGTGACATAATTAAGAAAAGCTCTTGGTTATGGACGCTAATGAGTTATCTGTGAACAAAGAAACAGGATCAGAAACTAAGTAATACAGCATACTTATGATTTTCTGGACAGTCAACGGCAGCTGATGTTGCAGGTGGATATTAGTTTAAATGTTCCTTTTAATTATAATTAATGGGAAAAGGACTTACTTGTGAGCTCGTGACCCGTGATACTATCTTTTATGCAAAGGTTAATTGTAATGAATAAATAAATGCGAAACGCGAACAATAAAGTTAATAGTTGAGTTAGTAAATAGTTAAGTTAATGAATACAATACACAAATAAACATGCACAGCAATGTGCGGAATTCATTTTCACTTTAATTAATTACAATTGACAATGGACAACCATACATTTAAAAACCGGCCAAGAGCATGTTGGGCCATGCTCAGTGTAGGGTTCTGTAGTTGCCGGCCGGTTACAATTCATTAATTCGAAAGGTCGTTTCTTACGGGAATTCCCCGCCCCCCGTTCCCTCCGGGGGGGGGGGGGACAGGGCGAAACTATAGTCTAGTAGGGTTTCATAGTCCTAGTTGACTACGAAACCCTAAAAAGTCGATGTATTTTATTAAGCGTAAAGTGGCTGAGCGTAAAGGTGTAGGGGCCAATTTGACTCGAGAATGGGAGGTAATTTTTCAATTCTGAGTGTTATGTTCCAAATTTCAAAGAAAATATTTATTTGACGGGAAATTTTATCCAAAAATGGAGGCCATTATCAAATCTTTCAGTTTTTAATCATGAGATGAAGGCAAGATACAAAATGCATTTTTAGCATATGTCATGAAAATATACCTGCCCGAGTACAATATTTATTTCGATGACTCCACGTAAAAAAGAAGCAGATAATACCGGCATGGGTTAAGACCCATGGCGGTATTATGTGCTTCTTTTCTTTTCTGACTTTAAAATACGTTTAGTGACGATCCAACTTTAACGCAATACAGCTAGCATATGTACCATCGAGTTCAAAAATGCATGGGCAATTTATGAATGAATTCATTGATAAATCGGCCATGCAATTATGAACCCGATGGTACATCTAAATCATAAATATCAGAATGTGCTTGAAAATTATTCCGATGCAACACCAATACAACTTCAATATTGGTTGATTATTTGTTGTGTTGAATTTATGTTTGAGATATACTGTATATAGAATGTATTGTTTACGTATTTTAAAATTATTACGGAATTATTACGACACCATGTATCGTGTCTCTCTCTGCTTCATCATACCTAATTATTAATAAACTGCTACGTTTAGACCCTTTGCCACGTTTCGTATATTTCGGAACGAAGGACGAGTAATTAATTCAACTGCGTTGTGGCGATATAGCTTTAATGTGGTTTTTTATAGCGGCATTAAATTAACGAGTTAAAAGTATGGAACAAACTCCCTGAAAATGCTCATAAAGCAACGAAGAAAGGCAAGCCATCCAGGGATATTGAGCATGTACTAACAAATAAGTAGACAGGTATTTTCGTTTTATTATTTTTCAAAAAAATCTTAATTAGTAGACCGCTTCTCTGGGTCTAAAATAAGTTATTAAATAATAAGTGTTATGTAGTTGCGTGTTCAACACATTTTTAGGTCTTTTGTTGACAAACATGAAATTATAACGTACCATTTCAAAGTGCGATTATCTTTCTTTAAAGTATCAATGATATGTAGTTCTTAAAACTAACGAATTGCTATCAAATAATGCAAAATAATAATAAATAATTCTGTGATGAAATAATGATCCTATTATTTTCCTACGCCTTCCGTACAAAAAGTAAATACAAATAACGACTATTTTGGTACCCTATTTAAAAAGATCTGAGTATATTCAGAGTAAATTTCTTATTCCTTTCTGAGAAGTAATTTATTCACTACTCCACCCCAGTTCGGCTGCAAACGTAACAACGGTTGTATGCCATCCTTTGTAATAGCCTAATAGGACATGTTTTGTAATGTTACATGTTCTTCAAATAGGTAGGAACATCCATTGCTTTGTATGAATTAATTTACAGAATGCCTCACTCATTTAATATTACAAAAGTAATATGAACCCAATGTCTGTTGCTTAAAGTTCAATTTTGAATAAAAGCATTAAACCCACGTTGTAATGTTCGATATTGTAAGGCGAAAGGTACTTAGTAAATTATCCATGGTTAATCCTCAATACATGAAATTGGTAAACACCTTTCATCTCCGGCCTCAAAGCGTGCGTTTCATTACTGCTGCCTTTTACCCTTTGGTCTTATTAAAGAGCTTGGTTGAGAATATATTATGCTTTGGTGTATTTGAGTCATAATATATCCCATGGATATTTAAATGAGCGTGGATTAAAAGCGACGTGAGGCCCAATTTGTAGATCAAACGTAGGTTGTCGGCAACACTACCTAATCGAGTAGTATAATTCGGCTTATATAGGGCAACGCATGGTTAAAAGTTATATATATTATAGTAGCCCTCAACCAATGTGACGACCGGGGCCATAAAAGTCCACAATGCAACACAATGGATAACTGATAACGCGAGCTTAAGGGTTTTATGGCCCCGGTCGTCACATTGGTTGAGGGCTACTATAGTACTTAGTAGCTTGAGCTGAATTGAAGAATTTTGCACAGCCAGCAAAAACATCCCTATAAAATCTACCTCATGTGTTTTCAGTGTATGCAACTGCACGTAATTAAGTCTTAAAACACACGCGTGATCGCCTGCGGCTCGTTTCATAAAACCACACTCGTATTTTAAGGACCCTTTTTACGTAGAGTTACATAATCTATTATTTTTCTACGAGTTTAATAGTAACTCTAAAATGTTTTTATTTATCCAGAATAGAAGGGACAAACGGCTTGCTCAATATAGAACAAAAAATAGTTCGCCTGACCCTTATAATTCATGAAATATTGCCAAACAAAAGTATCAATTTTGTTGTGGCCCTCCTGAAAAGCAGATTTTTTTACATCCGACCTTACGGAACTCGAGGCGAGATTTATTTCACCGCTTTACTTCGTTTCCTGCATTTCGTCAAATTACATCTATCCGTCGCTAACAGTGTCTGGTTTCGCTCACTCGTTCCAATTACCCTTGACAACTGTGTGATACCTACGCGTAATGATGAAAAGAGGGTGCTTCTAAAAATATTTATTTTGCAATTTTAGCAGTTTAGTTACTGGCACATAAGTTTATTTTTGTTGTATACATAAGTTTACTGTGCTAGTCCACGGTAGGCATATAAATAAAAGCGTGCTAGTCATTTAGTGCTGACCCGCGATGACTATCATGAATATCATGACTGTGATACTTACATACTTATAAACTTAAGTATTTTTTTCAAATCCGCAAGACGACTGACTAAAGTTACTATGTGCAAACAAAATGCTTCTGGAGTATTCGATGCTTCAATACTTTAATATGAACGTCTGAATTGACCATTAAATTTCAAATGGTGCCAAGAATTGGTGCTATAAAGAACATTCAGTATGAAATAAATCAGAATACTGCTCAATAATATTGGAGATCAGGACTCACAAATTTTACGCTTTAGTTGCTTTGTGCTATGTTTGGTATTCCTTTAGTAACATTTTCGTGAATTTAAAAATTGTACAGGACGGTTGCCAAGGTTACTTAGGATGGCTATACATGATGGGCCATCATAGGGACGCAGCTATACGACGGAACGAGATCGCAATATCGTTAGCTCCCTCTAACACATAGCTGCGTCCCTATGATGGCCCATCATGTAGAGGAGCCATTAGGTGTGAAAGCTTCGTCTCTTTCTCTTTAGTGAAACTCGGCTATGTATTTATTGTCATACAATTGACAATAATTGGTACCCTACCTATGTGTCTAGGTTTCCTAGGTCAATAATTGGCCATCAAGGTGCTGTACAAAAATTATATATATGAAGATCACAACCAGAGGTTAATAAATTAGACTTAACATTTTTATGATCGCAATATTTTTAATACGAGTATCATTATGCAAAACGAACCATATAGTATAGTTGATAATTATCCAGAATTAATTCCTTAACGGGAATTACTAATCCCACGCAGACGAAGTCGCGGGCAAAAGCTAGTTTTTAATATCTATGTTAGATTTCTGAAAACGTATGTTGTATGTATTGTTATTTGTATTTTCTATAATATTGAGATTCATTGATTTTAAGTCATCTGCATGTTATGCATGCCTGTAACGAAGATTTTAGTGATACAAACAGTGTATATTTCCATCATAGTTTACTAGAAATTTGCATTATAAAAAAATAATTCATCAATTCACGCATTGAAAGTACTTAGTTATATAGGTCTCACTTTAATTTTGTAATTCGTTTTAATCGTAACATTTTGTAGGTACTTCTTCTTCTTTTCGTGTCGAGGTTCCGTTTATGTTTCATACTTGAGATGTAGGTACTCAAACCAGTGCTAACGATCACTGAGCTAAGCCACAGATAATAATAGACAAACAAACAGATGGATATGGCGTAACTTACATTTTGACTAAGGAACCCTAAAAAGGGATTCCAAATATCGTGTGCTGTTTTGAACTTTTTCGAGTGAAATGTAACTTATTAATAATTAATCGAATGTTTTAGATGATCCATTGCAAATTTTGGTAATATCATAATTTGTTAGTCACTAGTTACAAAAAATTGGGCACTTACGTCCCCACAAATTACAAAACAAAAATTCAGCATATATCTCAAGCTAAATGTATAATTTGAATGAGACAAAGCATAAAAGATGGCGCATTGCCTAAGGCGAGTTTCTAGCTATGTAAATTATAATTAAATTTCTGCGGAGCTTTGCGGAGTTACCATGAAAACAATAATCGCACTCGAAAAGGATTTTACCCCGACATCAAATATTTTTCTTATTTAATAAACATGTTAATTCTTCCTTTCATTCAAACAGATGATAAATAATAACAACAAAGCAACCAGCAAAATATTGGTTTTGTATAACAATCTTTCGATCCAGGGGCAGAGGTTTAGGTAAAATCGTTCATGGACGTTCCCATATCCATACAATACATTTTAGTTTCGATGGACTTAGTTGATAAATCCCGTGGTCTGATCCTTGGGCTGTGACAAGTGACGACCATATTACTACTATTATGGTATTTTATAAAGGATTCGATATTGCTTTGGTACTAAGATCGTATTTGTCAGGAAATACAAAAACAATATCATCAATGGTATAGAACGATTTCAATGAATGTGCTACTTTTTCCGTCAATACCACTATTATAAATAATTTAATGATTGAGGACTCACTAACTGTAATTAAACACTTTTTATAGCTAAACGCCGATCATTATTTTGTGATAATAATATGGTTATAAATTTATTCCTTTTCTGTGACAATGTACCTACCTATTATCTATGATTAGTTGTGTGTGTGTTATACTAACCGTAGCAGTAATTACTTACATATAGCATACTAACAAAAATTGATCCTCAGTTGATCTTGGAATATAATATGAATATGAATGAATTTGGGTCAAATGTGCTTTCTTTAATAAAAGATTCGTTTTCACCGAGTTCGCATTACTACCTCCGTCAATTGTCACAAAGTATTTTGCTTTTTGCGTTTGATGGGAAATTGGACCTGGACCTGGAAAACTGGGCAAAAAAATATTGAATTAAATTGCCTTAGCACTTTCTCTATAGATTCCCGTAGTAGCACCGCGATATCTGAAAGACTTATTTTACTACTTTAGCGGTTTCGCGGTTAGGTTCAGAAGCTCTTAACTCCTAAAGGATGAATGATCCTGTTGATAAGGCGAATATTTTGAAACCTTCTCATAATTAAACTAATGTAATCGAGTTGCGTTTGTAATTAACTTGTGTTTTATTATTTCATCCATGTCACAATATTACGAGTTAATTACGAAATACTTACTGATAAAAATTGTGAAACTTGGTATCTTCGTAAAATTATGCTCCAGAAACTAACTTCACAAATATTTGTTGTAAATATCTTGGATATGAAGCGAACTCTGAAGGTGGGAATAAAAGTTGAGTTCAAGTAGTGAGTGTATTAGGTACGCTAAAGTTTAGCGTGTGTCTGAGAATACTGCTGTTTGTCTCAGCAGTTTAGAACGACTCACAGATGACTGTAAGCAGAAATCAATGTGTTACTTTTATACTTACATATAAATTATGTTTGTATATGAAGGGTACACCCAAAGAACCTGGCTAGTCATAGTCAGTATGACTACGTTACAAATTACGAATATTTAAAGCTGTAATAGTAGTTGTAAGCTCTTCGTTAATAAAATTCTAATTTGCCAAAAAAGTGACTAGATATAAACCTATTCTGTTTTATTATAATTTACCATGTTTTTAAAGAAACATCGTTTTGCAGGTTTATAAATGAAATCTGGAAAGAAATATAAGTATAGTAATTATTTGAGAGAAATCACGATATAGTGACAAGCGTCTACAAGTTAACCACCTCAAGTTATAAATCCAACTTGTAACGCACATATTCTCAGTCTCGTAAATTTGTTTGGCTGTAAAAAGTCAATCAAAAGAAGTCAGTTAAGTTTCTCTAGTCGACCCCTCATCACCTTGGATCCTGTGATCTTCGAGTATACCCCGCCTATATTGGCTGTTGTCGGTCGAATTCATTACAACTGAGTGAAATTAGAAATGACCCTTTTACCCTTCACCCTTTTATAAGTCTTTTTTCTTCACCACACCGGCTCCAATAAAATGCATCAGTAACAACGAGCACTGCGTTCAAGAACTATTGGTAGTGCCCCCGTTTAAGAGACTACCTAGTAAGTAATAGTGCTGCCGTTGGCCTGAATCGGGTATTAGTACTGGTATTAGTCGAGTTTATAACGGTTTAGATATTTTTTCTTCTTTCTCATTCTCATTGTTTTGTCCCTTATTGAAGTCATATGATACTCATATTCATCATGGAATAAATTATCAAATAAATTGAACGGTACATTTGCAACAAGCAGTGCTACAACTTAAAAGCCATATGATGTCTATAATCGTCCGTAGTAAAGTCAAATGAACGACTACTTTTTAAAATAAAGAATAATGATTTAGCTGTAATTTAACATAAAATTTTAGTTAAATATTTGGTCAGAAAAATAATGACATCGAAATTAAATATTTTATCTCATTATTGAATACTTATTACACACTAAACAGTTTTATACACATATTTATCTCAAATATTAAATAAAAAGAAGTAAATATGTATTAAAGATAATCACTTGCTAAAATAAACGCTGTCTTTGTTACTTATAGTTAAAAAGATTTATTTTTAGATTCAATTGCTCTAAATAAAATGCAGACATACAATAAGAAATGCAGTGAAGGGCTTTTCAGTGAGATTCTTTACGGGTGGTAAGGTTGCTCAAATAATTGAATGTTTTAGTTTTAGTGCCTGGTAGCAAAAGTATTAAATAAACAATTTGCGGCCAGTATTAACTAATATACTCGCTTTTATGATATTTTTGGTAGTTTTAAACGGTTATTTGAATCATAAAGATTGAATAACAAAAAAGTCAATAGTAGGTATATTTATTGTATATTGTAAGTTTCATTATCTAAAAGACTAGTAAAAGTTACAACCATTATGTGTACTAGTGCTTCCGCCAATTCTTTTTATTACTTCGCCGAGCGGACACAGGGATCCGATCCCTTGAGCCGCGGCAAAAAGCCATGAGTACGAGGATGACCATACTAAAATACTCTTAAACAATTTTAAACGAATACCAGCCTGATTCGCGTTTAATTTTCTAATGGTCTTGTGTCATTCCTGTCATTCATAATTATTAATTACACTATGTTTGTTGGTACACGATGTGAAGATGACAGTCGTATGATTAAAATGATTTATTACACTAACGCAATTACTTTCAAGGCTGTGTATTTACTGTAGCAATTTATCTGATAATCGCTTTTGCAATGTAAACGTCTGAAAAGTCGTTTGAGTAAATTCTATTTAACTTTTTTGTACATTTAATTTGTAAGTACTAGTATATACTGAAACCAAATAGGTACTTTTTAATTAAAAGCATACAATATTTAAAGTGCGAAACCTTATGTGTTAGTATAATATAAACTACTTATTTTGTGTTACTTGTATCGGCCGCTCTATTGATAGGTAGGTACGGCTTAATAAAAATGAAAATATTGTATTATCTAACCTTCGGATGGACAAGAAAAAGAGAAAAAAAAACCTAGTAAAAATATTAATACTTACTTAAGGAAACGAAATTTTCGTCGACATAAGGGTTGATCCAAAGCCAAGAAATAAAATTGGTTTGCTACTTTTACTCGTCTTAAACAACCAACGGACGGACAGACACATGGTCTGCATTTATTAATGGAATCCCGTCTTTGTACCATTCTAGCACAGAACCCTCTAAATGCGAGTCATGATTTCTGGTTTGGTATCAACCCGCTATCAATTTCTCATCATGGCACATCACTACTTCAATGAATCGAAGCCCGATACGTTCAAAGAATACTTTAGCTGGCTTTCAAGATTCTATTGACTGATGGAGATTTGGCGCAAAAGGGATTTCTATTAAATCGGTCCGATGTCTATTAAACAGAAATAGATTTTTATCTGAAGTCTCAGTGAATGACTTGCCGATTATTTGTACCGTTTCGCTTAAACGCTATTTCTGGTCCATTTTGCGTTTTCAGAGAAGAAATACAACTGGGTTCGATGTATACTGAAATGCTAATTTTTTCATCGGTTTTTAGTATTATTCTGTTGTGTTTGTAAGCACGTTCGGATTCGAAGTTTTATCGATAGGTATTTTGTATGAAATACACGTGAGGATTGTGAGAGATTTTAACAGTGTATGGTGTACTGGATTTCGCCTAGTTTCAGAGTTACTGCCAATTAAACAAAATAAAATATATGTATTATTGTAACTCAGTGCAAACCGCCTTTTTTATGGCGACTTCACTCTTTATGGGGTCTAAGACCATCGTTGTAGATCTATCACATTATCATACTCTGACATCAGTGACACGTCACAAGCCTCCAGTTTTAATATCTGACGCGCTCGAGCATATGTGACCTTTTGTTTGCTTAAAATCTTTGAAAGCCTATAGGCTGCTATCCCCACCGACTAAAGATATTTTTACGATGTAATCTTCAAAATGTCTTGACAACGCTCGAGTGACTGCAAATTTAGCATCATTTTAAACTTTTATGTTAACTTTAACGCAATTGGTCCTATATCCATTATAGACATTTGATCGTAATAACAAAACAAAACAAAACGAATTGATACTATGATGATGATGACGATGATAGTATCCTGGAGTCCCTCATCGAAATAGGGCTCTCAGAAAGGATTTAGATTGGTCACGGTACTGTGCGGCCTCCTTCAGCTCCGTCCAACCAAGACCAGTTGATGCCGACTCCTTATCAACTAAGTGCCTCCAGGTGGCACGGGGGTGACCTTGATCCTTTTTTTAGGGACCTTCCAAGTCAGCCCTTGCTTGGGTAGGTGGTTATGGTTATTTGGCCTTTGCAAAATATGTATCCAGCGCTACTTCCGCAAAAGTATCCGATAAATTGATACCATACATGAAAATAATTCGACATGCCTATTGCTTACCAACAGGGGCCGTAAAACTTTAAAAACATATTTAGAAATGATTCAATTCATTCAATGAGCCCGTTTTCTATTTGTAAATATGTACATATTCTAGGATTAATTTATTAAGTTATATATATGTTATTATGTACTTTTATTTTAAATAAAATAATTGGTAGCGACGGTATTCATTCAATACAACTCCAACGTATTAACAACAACACACACATAAGCAACTGAATCAGAAATATCAGCATTTGTTTCAAAATTATTCCAATGCATTTCCAATATGCAACTTCAATATTGGTTAATTATTTGTTGTGTTAGATTTATGTTTGAGATGGATTACGTTTTTAATGTACTGTTTAAGTATTTTAAAATTAGAATACGGCACGGTGATTAGTGTGCTTGTTTGCCTCCTATGTCAATAAATAATCTGATAGGTACAATACAACATGCTATCTTCCTGAATTTATATTTAACAGGACGGGTTCCATTTGTGCTTCCTATTTCATTCTTCGTCATTTTAACCACTTTGTAAGTAGTTAGTGAATTAACTGTACAAATTTATTGTTACAGGTGGTTATAACCAGAACTATAGTCCTGGCTTACTAAAGAACTGTTATAAAAAGCCTGTGCTGTGCTACCCGACTGCATTGGTAAGTTTGTGTAGTGACTGTTAGTTAAGATTGGTCGAAGGGGGTTTTAATTTCTAAATAACCCTCTTTAACTGTGTTTGTACGGAAAGTGTACTTTCTGCAGGCTTATGATGGCAGTAGTTGTCCGCCGATAACTTGATAAAAAGCTGACAACTTGACACATTGTCATGTTTTGCTGTGTGAATGTGTCAAGTTGTCAGCTTTTTATCAAGTTATCGGCGGACAACTACTGCCATCATAAGCCTGCATGTAAAGTTTCAAGTTGCTAAAGTTTACAAATTACACTGCTAATCAAAATTCTTAATTCAAAATGTATTCTGAAAGCAGGCCTCAAGAGTGTTCTTACCTTTCAACAAAATTGTTACAAAAGCTTAATTATTGAACGAGCGGGAGCGTAAGCGAAGCGAGTTCTTACAAACAATTTCTGGCTACTGGAACGTCTCGGCATTATGATCGCTTTTTGATTTTGAGAGTTTGTACGACGATAACTTTAGTAGCGTTTTTCTGATCTTTATGAAATTAGTTGGGGTTGTAGCAGAGATACATCAAATTTGAGAGTGCGTTTATGAGCTGGATTGATAAAGGGGTTGTGGACTTAGAAGTCTTTCATGAAGGCTGCAAAGTCTTCGAAACGTCGGGATGTAATATAAATTCAGTATACGCGGTATAATCCGTTTAAAGTTGTTTTATTTCACTTACCTATTAATTTATTTCAACTATTTAGTAGTCCACCTCGAACTGAGAACTCGCGATTTCCTTGCAAACGAGATGACCAATACAACAAGACCCATATCATGTTTTTTTCGATATTTATGAATGCGTTACGACGTTCGTACATCTATTTGAGCAAATGGCGACGAATAGTTATTTGTTATACAAGTGGTGAAAGTTGTATTTTACGTGCGAGTGTTATTTGAAACACGAGCTAGCGAAAGGATTCTATTATTGACCACGAGCGAAGCGAGTGGTTCAAAAATAGAATCCTGAGCGTAGCGAGTGCTTTAATACACGAGACGTAAAATAACTTTCACCCGTGTATAACACAAAACTTTTCACCTCACTACAGCGAGGAAAATAAGAAAAAGGGTGCATTTTGCTCGGTTTCCCGTAATTCCTCAGGTGTTTAATACTTCTTCATCACTCGAATCACTAATTTTTAACAAAACAACCTAGAAAAACATGCGAATATTTAACGTTGATATGATGGATGAATTGAAATGAAAAGTTTTGACGTAAAAGGTTTTATTAAATGTCAGATGCGTTTTGTTCGTACGTAGACTTATTCGGCTGTCAGAACAATTTATCCGTTTTTACAAAAAGAATAAAGATTAATGTTGAATGCTGATATTAATGAATTAAAATAAAGTTGTAAGACTGTATTAAGTGTTTTTACTCGATGCAATTCATTAATTGCGATGTTAAAAATTCTGCACTTTTAACGTTTTACGTTTTGTTAGCTGTCAAATGTCACTTAAGCCACTTGTCACTTATGTCAAAACTCTTTCACCACATGTGGATAAAAAGCGATTTTCACAATAGATATTAAACAAACAAAAAGGGCTTTCCGAGCTAGTGAGGTGAAAACAAAATTACAATACACACTAGTTTATCAGCTTTAGCGAAGTTTAATTGATTTTTTAATCTTAATGAAAGTTGGGTGATTACCAAATATTTTAATTTTATTAAACTTAAATGGCGCGCGTTTATCTCGGCTTTCATTTGTAAAAAAAAATACGAGTACCTATTATCATTTCCGTGCCTTCGTTTTACGACTCTGAGTATAAAAATGACGGATGCTATTAAAAAGTCTCGAGAACATTTACCTGCAAAATTCTACTTAGTCCCCTTTCAGGAATTTTTTTTTAATAATAATTTTATAATTAACGGTTGCGGGATAATATCTAGCCGTTTATTCAATCATTCCTTATTACCTTTACCTATAGTAATTTTTAATTACCCTCATAACCCTGACGAAAATAACTTTAATAGTCTATAGGTGCATTAGAAAGGTATCAAAAAACTATGATTTGAAAACATAGATGAAGCAAATTCATACCGCGCAGCGTACGCCACTTTTACACAGGTTGGTACATCTGTATACGTATCGGTGTCTATGTAACTTCCTATAGGTAATCAGTTAAGAATATTTTGGTTTAATGGCGACAGTAAGGTGGTATTTATTTCCTAACCTACCTATCAATAAATAACACATCCGCACTTTGAAAGTCATCGCGTTGAAATTCGAAATAAGTTTTCATAATGTTTTTCAAGGTAAGGTAATTTCATTAGGGATGAGTTGAAGCGTCGCCATTTTCTTTTAAATTCTGTGCCTCAAATGGTTTAGATCTTGCTTCTTTGTTAAACCGCGGTGGATTTCGGCGTAGTATTTAGGTGTTGAATATAATTATAACAGTTAATTAATTCGTCGAAAAGTCTCAGGACGATAATGAAAATCAAGAAGCTTTTTCAACAAGTGAAATAATATATAACATTATTCTAAAACTGTGCAAACAAAGGCAGGTACTTCTTTTGAAGAATAGGTACTATAAATTTGAGACATGGGTGATATTCTTACGCCTTTCAGAATTCTCACATAGACTTGGAATTTGTTTCCTACAAAATTCTCGTTATACAAATACAAATACAAATACAAATCTTTATTGATAACACCGAAGTTACAGGTCACATGTGTGTATCTTACATACTAGCAGAGGTACAATACAATACAATACAATAGTAGGATTATTATACATATGAACATTACATTCAAGTAGGTACTCAATCGCGTTATAATTTCTAATAACGAGAAGGTATACTAATATAAATTATAAAAGAATAGTCTACATAAATTATAATATATATTTTGTAATTGGAAAAATATTCGGCCAATATCGTTCTGTAATAAGAACTGATAAAAGAAACTTAAATCACAGCGCTGAAGTTTTAGTACTTTTTTGCTACTATATAAACTGAGATAAATGAGCTGAATTGGTTACGAACTTTTTATTATGGTAAAACTCAAAAAATATTTTCATAAAACTTAGCAGACAATATGAGATAGGGTAGAACGGGGGAAAAGAGTCAGTTTACGTATGTTGTGTCTCAGTAGGTACTATAATAGGTACCTGGTAATACTGTAAAAAGGGTTAGTGGCATTGCTAATTGTAATAATGGTTCATCTAATTATAATAACTTAAAATTATAGCAAGCTTATACTTCATGGTACACAGACATTGACTTTGTATTTTTTACTAAAATACACTTCAAACAGCATTAACCAAGTTACCAATTCTTTACCAGATTGATTGCAATTGAACTTTTGATTTCAATACATATCAAAGTTTGTTATTAAATAAATAAAAACTTTGAAAATTTGAAAACAAATAATCAACCCAGCAGGACTTGAACCTGCATTGATACTCCTTGCCGGGACTTTATCGCTTTACCAATTAAGCTATGGGTTCAGTTACTAAGTTGACGAAATTTTCAATGCCTTCAAACATCTCTTTGCATTTATTTTACATCAGCTTTACAGCAGCGAACTCACCTTTGGTTTCGTGAAATGCACCACTTTAGAAACATAACATAATTATTTATGAGATATTCGAGTTTATTTTTTCGATAGTGGATCTGTTAGGCACGCTCTACTCTATTAGGTAAGCCGCTTAAGTAAGTTTGTGATAAACACAAAAGAAAAACTGGTAAACAATAAACAACAGTAATTTCCGCCAACTGTGTAAAAGAATAAACACTTTGTTGACTTTTAATTCCGCTTTGGCGTTTTCCGTTTTTGCCAACTTTGAAGCGTTAATTTTCTAGCAAGAAATTTTAGGAGACTGTAGTGTTGTTGTGTCGTCAACGTCATTGTGTTGTGTTACAATAAATTGTTATTCTCTGGGTAAAGTTTTCTGCATATACCTACAAGTAGATTAATTTACAACCACAAAGTCTTACAACCAATTCAAACATCTGATTAACTTTTTTGTCGAAATTATTTTTTTTTGTTTAAATAAAAAACATTAACCATTGTATTATGGTGGATCATTTGATATTTACCAGTCGCTTTTCGGTGAAGGAAAACATCGCAAGGAAACCGGGCCTAATCCCAAAATGGCCTAGTTTCCCCTCTGGGTTGGAAGGTCATATGGCAGTCGCTTTCGTAAAAACTAGTCATCATCATCATCATCATCTCAGCCATAAGACGTCCACTGCTGGACATAGGCCTCCCCTTTCAGGGGGGGGGGGGGGGTTTGCCATACGCGCCACGCTTGGCAGGCGGGTTGGCGCGTAAAAACTAGTGTCTACGCCAATTTATGGGATTAGGTTGTCAAGCGGACCCCAAGCCGGGATGAACGCTAGGGGAAGAAGAAGAGATAAAAAACATTTAAAAGTTACATTATTATTTTTACGTGTTTTTGAAGTGGTACATTCCACTCAACGGCTGTTGTAAAGCCGAAAGTAAATAAATACAAAAAGATGTTTGAGGGCATTGAAAATTTCGTCAACTTAGTAACTGAACCCATAGCTTAATTGGTAAAGCGATCGAGCCCCGGCAAGGCGTATCGATGTAGGGTTCGAGTCCCACTGGGTTGATTATTTTTTCAATGTTTTCAAAGTTTGTATTTGATTTAATAACAAACTATTTAAAAGTTAATAAAGTGAATGAAGTTATTTAGCGAAGAAGCTACTTTTTCGCTCTACAAATGGCACTATAGTTAATTATGTACAGGGTTGGGCAGAGTAACTGTCCTAGTTTAAAAGTTGTATAAAAGTTTAAAAACAATATAATATGAGATGTTATGTTATTAATTATATTAAACACACTCTATATATTCCACATTAATTGATATGTTTTATTCTCTCTTCCTTAGCTTGTATAATTTTAAGCATCTTGCCATAAAAGGAATTTCATGCGGCACGCAAGTCCTCTTCTGCTTAGTCGTCCCATATTTGACTACCCGACCCTAGAATAAACCCAATAACTAGCCTTATGTCATCTTAATAAAGCTCTGCATATATCCTCATACCGAAATATCGATAGTTAATTAGTTTTCTAAGGATACGTATATCGTACTTTGTAATGTAAAGAGTCAGCCTCAAATTCCGACTAATGTGGTACATTTCACCATGAAGTTATACCCTGACTGCCTGGCTTTTTGGAATCATCTTATGGCTAATATATCCTCCAGGATAACTCTTAATAAGACACTAAACACTCCATTAGTCTGTCGCTTGTCGATCTCCTGTAATTAAAACGTATTTTCTTTGCATAATGGCTGCCGTGCCGCGTGAAATTCCTTTTATGGCAAGATGCTTAAAATTATACAAGCTAAGGAAGAGAGAATAAAACATATCAATTAATGTGGAATATATAGAGTGTGTTAAACATAATTAATAAAATAACATCTCATATTATATTGTTTTTAAACTTGTATACAACTTTTAAACTAGGACAGTTACTCTGCCCAACCCTGTACATAAAACACGTAAGATATATTACAACTTAGTTGGAATTGTCCACAGTCCAATTCCCCCCCCCCCCCCCCCCCCCACCCATCTGACTTCCAACCCAGAGGGGAAACTACCTGGGTCCACTTGTACCTTACATGTCTGTAAACCGAATTGCTACGATGAATTCTCGCTGCAATTCCAACACTAAACTTAAGCGCATCAGAGCCAGTAAAATCACACGATGCGAGCTTAGTACGAAATAGTGAAACTGCTGGTTTTAACGACTTAAGTCGCCTCATAGTTTAGTTTGCTTTTATCTTGGAACGTGACCAAAGAACCCTCAAGGTGCTAACGCAACTCGCGACGGTCTTTAGCTGGAACAAAACAGCGTAGGAACGCCTCCAGAGCGTGAATTTGTAATGAAAAAACACCCTTTTTAGGTCACAGCTACTTGGAGAAGTTTATAAAATGTATCTCGACGCTTCTTACGGTACAGTAGATTGAGGCATGCATAGAATGTAACTATGGAATTAATTAAATACATATTTCATCATAATTATGTCTGTCTGTCAGTTTCTTCAATTCTAAAGGTGTCAGTAACGAGCATGTGAATCCTCTGGAGTTACTGGCGTCCATAGGTTGCGGTCACTGCTTACCATATGCCTGTTTGCCACCGTTGTCATATAAAAAAATGCATCCATTTTCGATAAAATGCGTTAAACACAAACTTATTTTAGGCACTGCAAGAACATAGAAATATTTTTGAAGTCTTGAATTAAAAACTTGGTAAATTACGGTGTCCTTTTACAATGTAACAATATAGGCATCGGAAAATAAAAATATTCAAAAAAGGTACCATCATTTATTGACCCGCTATCTTCCTGATTGTTTGACCTCGGACCATAGGTCTAACTGTACACTTACATAATGAAAAACGTCATTACAAAAAAGTGACCTTTACGGACTTCATTGTTTAGAAAGAATCATGCCGTCCAGCTTTGACATTTTGGAAATGAACACGACTATTAAGCCTAATTGATCTGACTATTCAAAACTTGAAGATGCCCAGTTTTAATAGAAAGGGCTTTTGTCCCTAAATTGCTTAGTATTTAGGCTTTTCATTATGAATAATCTCTGGGAAGCCACCATAAGGGCAGAGAGAACAATGTACGGCGCTTGTATGAGGTTATTAAATGAGATTCTAGGGGTGTAGAGGGCTAAGCCTCTTCTATTTATTTTAAACGTTCATATAAGCTACACTTTCCTATTAGTTCACAGCGGGGTACAAAAACGATATAATTTTATAATATTATAAACCATATTATAAGGTTTTTTAATATAACAAACTCAAACGATTTAAAACTAAATATTACAGTGATTTGTGCAAGCACGTATTACAATTGGCAATTGTCTTAAAGGGTATTCTTAATTACAAAATATCAACACATTGTGCAAAGAAATATAAATTTTATCTCCATATTTTTTGGACCTTTGGCCAGTCGTCACCATACGCTGCCCAAAAAGTCAAATTGTATGAAAATACTTGTACATTAATTGAACTGTAAAATGTGACGCTGTGCGCTATATACTTACGGCGCCTTACATAAAGCATGGACACAGGTAACACTCACGAAAGAGAAATACTTAGTTGTCTTTATCTCTCAGATATTGTGATATTTTTATGATTTACGTAAACCCACTTAACTAATGCATGAGAGGAACTGGAAATCAGAAATATTTTCACAAAAACAGATCGCGATTTTCGCAAAAGTAATAATGTTATACTTTCTGACCTGAGCAATGTCGGCGACGGCGTAGGTAATGATCTTCTGTTTTTGCGATCGTACTCCTGACTTTAACGTTCAGGAAATATTCAAGGGCGAGGAAATTGTGACATTTGGACACTCGAGAGCAAAAATTTCGGATCAGTAACATAAACTTTAATATCTTTAAAATGAATATCTGTAAAATGAATATCTGTGGAGATATTCAAGAAAATGCTAGTGACCCGAAATTTTTGCTCTCGAGTGTAGTAAGTACTTAGTCCTAATTGAAATTCAGATGTTTACTGAGATAAACGACGATTATTGCAAAGTCGTGCCTAATTACTACATTTAGCTTATTAATCCTCTAGCGGGGAGCCTCTAACACTTGATTTATAAAACAATGCCTATTTTATTTCTATTTAGCAATTTGGGAAAAGTAGCCTAAAGTTTGTTTTCCACGTTATTTGCATTAGATGTTGATGATGATTTATCTGCATTTAGAAGACAACAGTACAAGGCACAACACTCCACTGTTAAAAGTTATCAATAATCGTTAAAAAGTGACTGCATTCAAAGTTATTTACAAAGGAAACTGTACAGTATATCGATGGTAATGTGAAGACGCTACATGATGTTCTCAGCGCTTCTTTTACGCATATCATTGAAAATATATATTTGCCTTTGACGAAAACGAAACAAAGCATTTTTATGTTTTTATTGAAATGTAAGCGTTATTGAAATTAGATACTTAAAATAATAGGTAAAAATGTTATCTCTATTGATGACTGAAGTAAGTACAAAATTATATATGGCGCTCAATATTACTCTCCGCGATTCATTCAGCTTCTAGGTTCGCGTTAGATTTACGATAGTGAGTTCGGGCTCCTTTGTTACGTGTGGGTAAATAAATTCTGTATGAATAGGTAAAGTTGAGTATCAGGTACAATAAGGTCAGATTGGTTACTGTTTTGCATTCCACGCAAAATTCTAATAACACAGGCTACAGGAGAATAGATATTCAGAACCGCAAACTATCTTGTTTTTCTGAAATTTGTGGTTATCTAAAATTAGTTTTGTAGTTGTTATCAAGTTAGGGTAGAATTAAATGAATATTATTTATTTAGCACTTCCAATATAATTTAACTTATTATAATAAAGGGCTTTTATACCGTAAGTAAAATTCAAAACACGTACTTAATTAAACACAGTTTTGACCAATAACTAGGGCTGTTCATTTCGTGTTGTAATTAAAGAACTTTAGTAAATATCTGTTGAAATGTCAGCATATTAAATTGTTACTTCTCAGGCAGATCAGTTACTTTGGGATTTTTTTATGATCTTTCTCATATATCATTTGCTACTTTATTTTATATATTTACAAAACTTCACTATCATTTCTATACGTATAATATTATTTTATGCAACAGTTGTATAAGAGGGTTCAAAAAAGGTGAGTGGTGTGTGTAACAATTTGAGGCGAAGCCGAAAATTGTTAATAAAGACGCCATGAGCCTTTTTTGAACTACTTATACAACGTTGCATACATTACTTTTTCTATTACTAGGGATTAAATAAAATACAAAATTAAACGCAGTTTGCTTTAAGATAGAGCGAGAAGTTGAAAAATGGTGGCAAATGACAGTTGAGAGAACGTAATCATAGACACGTTCATATTTTTTTTTTCAAATATCATCAACTTACTTCCTTTTTCCCTTATGTTGGCTTAGGTTGTTATTGTTCTAAACCATATGAATTCAGTCGTTTGTTAAGTTGATTTTCGTTGTAAATTTAGTGTTAATTTTCTTTTTTATCTGTTGGGTTCACAGGCCAACACTGTTAAACGCCTATTAGACATTGCAACCTGCAGGGCCCAATCTGTTGTGTACCCTGCCTCTCCCATCCCCCTCCTTCAGCTCCCTAGGGGCCCTACCTTTAATTACACCTTCCAACCTGACAAATTGGGCCCTACAGGTTGCAATGTCTAATACCGCTTTTAGCAGTTGCTTTTTATCACATAATAACCCGGTCTTTATGAAGAATAGACAATATAGACTTTTTTGAAATGTCATAAGACATGCTTTTATATTCGTTGGCGGGGCCATATAATTGACAGATAACAGCACCGGAGTAGAAAAACATACAAAAAAGATTGAATTGGAATAAACAAGGACTTCAAGGACTTCTGAGATTCGACAGACAACAATATCTGCAAGAGAGACACCTAATAGTAATAGATAACAGCACCTTTATAGACAGTGTCACCTTGGGAATTTATATATTGGGAGGCATAATAATGTTATTTGTAATAGTTTTAGCCCAGTCAACCTAAGTTTTAGTCAATTGAAGTTTCTGACCTAAAAGTGGTATTTGTAATAAATCATTTAAGTAGAAAATAATCATTTTTATGGTAGTCAGTAAACAAAAGAAAATTAAAACTTAAAAATCATGTCAAAGGTTTACTAACGAAATATGGAATTATTTTTTTATGTATTTATTTTGTGTACCAAGTGCGTTTACTAATTCAATAATTAAAGAAAAATAAAATTTACTCTCCAACTTTTAAAAAGATTTCTTAATTTCTTATGCGGACATTTTAAATGGGGTATTCTATTAATTCGTTGGGATTTTTATAGGTAGGTTTGTTTTTAGTTTTAAATTCGTATTCGTTTTGGTAGTATAGATCTTATTTCTTAAGTTTAGTTTTTGTGTCAAATATTTTGCGTTGTAACTCCGATATTGTAAAGTTCTATTATACCTAATTTATTATCGTCCTAGTATAATTTAATCTCTAATTATCTTAATAAGAATAGCCATATTTCGAACTTTGCAAGAATACTGCGAGAGTATCTAATTAGTCTAATTACCGAAATAATTATAAGCTCAACGTTAGACTAAAAGCACCAGACAAAAGGCACATTAAATCGTAAAACAAAACAAAGCTTGAGCTATATTTTCTATGAATTCGCAGAACGCGGAATATCTGTTAGTCCAGGAGGTGGATTCTAAGCTTTAAAATATAAACTGGTTATGTTATCGAATAAATAAGACTTTGAGATGTAGTTTTTGTCGCTCGCTATATACTTTTAAACAAATAAAAACCAACTTCCCTTACGAGTAGACTCCACATTTCCAAAAACAAATGCCCGAGTAAGCGGAAAAAATACTTAAATCGCTATAGGTTGCCTATAATATTTGAAGAGTTCCCTCGATTTCTCCAGGATCGCATCATCAGATCCTGACCTGGTGACAATGAGACCAACTGTAAAGTATACCCTATTAATTAAAAAAAAAAAAGAATTTTCCAGGTGAATATACGAGTACATAAAAAAATGCAAAAACTCGGTCGAAAACAAGATTTAAAAGGCTTAACTAATAGTGAACATTGCTCCAGATAACAGCATAGGGATTTAACCCAGCGATAAAAATGATCCCAGCGGCAATCATTGGGTCCGAAATTCCCATAACCTAATAGTTAAATATTGACCTCGTGAGAGGTACGTAGTTTCTGGGCTGAAGACATTCATAAAAGTATTTTATATGTCTTAACCGACGTTTGAAAGAATTATCCGTTTGAAATGAACGTGTGAAGTGCACGCGTGCATGTAGGGCTCCTCGGTTTACAAATGATTGCATGGCTGGCTGCGATCCAAGATCGACATCGTCCTCATGCGGATCAGTTGCGGTTTACCCGGAAACTTTTTGCTGCTCCTACAGCGATTTTTACGACAGCTAGGCGCCATCTGTAAGATCAATTCGCGGAATGACTATTATTATCATAAACAGTTATTTAATAACATATTTAATAGCAGCAGGCAGCTCAACACATAACCGTGGTCTACAAAATAATAGTTTCAGTTTATAATATGTGCTATGTATTCTACATCATATCACTACATAGTTGCCTGAAAATAAACATACCTACCTAATATTTCTTATCTTTTTTAAATTGTAGTATTAAGTGAATTTTACTTGTTTACAAAAGTGTTTGTGTTAAATAACTTCTCGAAACATAATTATAATCTATTGGAAAATCTCGGGAGTCGAATCAAAGCGGTATCAAGGGACCAATTAAGTCAATATTCGGACGATTAATAAATATCAATAGAATATTGTATCGAGATGTCAGTTTTTATAACAAATCGTAAAAAGAAATCTTAGTAATACTAAAATTGAAATTGTTATTTGGCTTGAATTATAATAATAATACCTACCTAACTATTGAACTTTTAAAAGGAACCTACATTCTCTTAAGAAACCTCGGTGTTGTGACAAAACACGAGTATGCCTTTTAAATGCCATCCCATCGGATCGCCACAAGGCGTGAAGAGTATTTACTTAACAGCCCTAGTAATTTGTGCTTAGGGATCACAAATCCGTATTCGCTAACAGCGAGTATACAGTGGGAACATTCCAAATTAGGTTAACATTACAAAGTTTCACTACCGTTTAGTAAAACGCATATTTATGCGCTAGAAAAACAATCTTTATGTAACAGTTTGTTTGGTGTGCAGCACATTAGTCTCACTTGGGTCAGTGACGTCGGATTTAAAGGCAATCAATCATGTATAAATAAGTATTTATTACTTAATAGGTACCAATGTAACACGCATGACAATAAAACGTGTGCCGCAGTTCTGGAAATCGCCTTTACAGGGATCTGCCTAATTTCTGATATCGTCCGTAAGAACATCACGTTTATGAAGTATACCTTAGTATCTAAAGAGATTTTTATGTACACCTAAAGTGCTGTTTCCCAGCTTCTTAACAAACAAGTATTCTCTTATGAGTTTAACAATGGCTTCTGTCATTTACATAGTAATTTGCACGTCGTCGTTGTTATTTCGTACATTATTTACATAGTTACATTCCCCTAATGATCCCACCCTAACAATGTTCCAAGTCGATGGTCGTAAACAACAAAAACCGCTGTGATGAAGAAACGTATTTACATAATCTCAAGAATAATCTGATTTCCGGATGAAGGAATGTAATTCCTTGTTTTGTTTACTCCAGGGACTTCTCGCAGATTGAAGTACACAACATTACCGAAAAGTAAGAACCTTAGGCACTGTTCAATTTGAGGGGAAATAATTTGAGTCTTATTAAATAGCTCACGACTTGACAATCAAAATGAGAAATCTGTGATGAATCGTCGCGTATGATATTGGATAGTAGTTAATGTTTATGGTTTTGAGAATTAACCACTTAAATTCTCTCCGGTGTTTCGAGAAGGGCATTGCCCTCGTGTTCTTGGAAATTCGGCTGAAGTTGTATTTAACATATTTTAGCTATTAGCTATTATCCCGAAACCGTCTTGATGTTGTTGATTGGTTTTGTTTATTGGTACTTATTTTGTCTTCCGCAGCTGACTCTTTAACGAATATAAAATGGTAGTAATTCTGCAAAATGGAACCCTATTGCTTTGAAATAAAGTTCAAATAATGTTAGGAAATATTGTCTCACTGACTTATCAGTCAATAATAGTAATATATTTATATTTGTATTTAGTTTTAATTTAGTTTATTTTAATATTAGTTTAGTTTAGTTATTTTAATTTATTTTTTGTTACGTGTAATATGAATAAAGCATTTTAACCAATATAAATAAATTTAACGTAATATGTTCAGTTTACATCTATTGCGATGTTTTAAGGAAAGTTTGCAGTTTGGCTTTTCACGGCAATTTCTAGCAGTAGCTTGCAGCTTAGTAACTACAGAGTTACTCGGAACAAAACGCCCAGTAACCTGACTGTGCAATCACTTAGAAGTTTCAATACCGTAATGAAATTACACAAGCAAACTGCAGCTCAAACGTAAATACGTAGACCTTGTTATCTCTGTGTGTTCACTGTTTTAGTTAGATAATTAAAGTTGTTTCAAATTAGCGACTGTTATGTGTGGTAATATAATTAACATACGAGTTACTACACGTTTTTTTAAGACAACTCACATTTCATTGTCACAACCCCTAGGTATACTATTATTATTATTTGTTATAGACCGTGGTGGCGCTTCAACCATGTGTATTTTCTAAAAAAAGCCGCAACTATTTTTCTGCCTTATTTACAATCTGGGCTTCCTATTCTCCGTGAGCTGTAGATAAAGTGGTCGAGGGTATGAAAATAGGGAACACCGGTAAAAACGAGTTTTATGGAAGCAGTTTTATGTGTCATAGGGTTCATAACTGCATACCCGGCCAATTTATGAATTCATTCATGACTTCACTGATGGTACCTGCTTCCTCATTTTGTAGCCAGTACCTACCTTCCTATAAATATTTGTTACTAAAAATTTAAATAGTATGTGATAACAATTATTCATTTTCTACAGTGGATGTCATAAATATGTTTACACTTAAGCACCTTAATCCTTTGTACTAAAGCTCAAAAAGGGAAACATATCTTTGACACCGACTGTACTTGATTTTATTCTTCTTTTATTTTCCTACAAAAGAACATGGAAAACCCTATAAAACGTTTAAAACGAGTTCTAAGAGCGCAACCTTACCTTTCCGTGCCTAAGATTTCGAGCAAAATGAAACCCGCAAATATTTTACCTAAACGCTGCTTTTATTTAATTCTCACTTTTTCACCTGGCACCCTTTTAGCCGACAAGTGTAATTCACCGCGCATGTAAAAATAAACGGGTTGGCCAGGGTTAAAATCATTATACACTTAACCCGGCTAGGGCGGTCACACTGCGTCGGTCATATTGCTGCCAATATTGCCCCACTGGACGTTTTCAAAATATTGTGACATGTACTGAGCTAGCTGCCAGATATTTTAATTTCCTTTGTAGAGGTCACGGGATGCGGCATAGACTTTACTTATTGTTTGAACACATAACATTATTTGTATTGAAAAAATAATAAAAACATATGTACCAGTCAGTGTACGGAAAAAGTGACCACTTTGTCGATATGGAGTTACTAGTACTTTCTAAAACTACACAATTTACACTATCTATTGGTGAAACAAAAAAGTGCCCTAGTAAATCGACAAAGTGGTCCCTTGCACTAAACTCGCCCACATATATATTAAACATTATTCGCTAAAGCAGTTAAAAATGCCACGACAATATCTACTCATTTCTGTGAAATCAGTTTTATATCACTATCACTACATAGTATAAAACAAAGTCGCTTCCTGATGTCTGTCCCTATGTATGCTTAGATCTTTAAAACTTCGCAACGGATTTGGATGCGGTTTTCTTTAATAGATAGAGTGATTCATGAGGAAGGTTTATATGTATAATTGCACCCGTGCAAAGCCGGGGCGGGTCGCTAGTGTATAATAATTTAAGTAAAGCTCGTAAGCCGCAGATTGTGTACACCTTATGAAATTTAATATTTGTTGTACAATGAAAGGTGATTCATACTCATATTATTATGAACTCACAATATCTTTTTCGTAAAATGTCCAAGCCAAAAGTAAATGCCACCTTTAGCAGTGAAATTACAATACAATTGACCGCGGTTCATCCCTAGCCTCCACAATTGAGGGCGTTACCGCTTTTTCCAGACAAATGACTTTTCCGGCTAGTCTTTTCACATATCACGTAGGGTGGCAATTTTGCAATATAATCGACGTGCTCATAGGTCCGTCACTAGTGGGCACATTGAGGGCCTCGTTAACGCCAGGTCGGGCACTTTAAGCATTCATAACTGTAGGTATTTGGGACTGCTCCAAATGGCCAACGGAATTAGGTCGCTAGTCTAGAATTAATTTTTCATTACAAGTGCGTAATTTATAGGAAAATGGTAATGCATGGGTCATGCATATGTTATTTAAGTTTTCTCTTTGGCTGTCTGTAGTAGTGTTATAGCTCACCGAAGGAAGCCCACTAACTGCTCGATAGGAGAAATAATTCGTGTATAGCTGAATTTTGGTGAAGTTGTAGATAAAGGTGTCTTACACAACATACTAAAAGTACTCATGGATAGGGGTGCCGCTAACGGGGAGAGGGGGGTGTAAAGGTCCCCTTTTTTGGCTTTTCGTAAATAACTCAGTAGCGGTGGCTCATACGAAAAAATGTTCTTCTACTTAATTAATCCACAAATGATTTTGTTCAAAAAAGGTTCTTTACACTTTTTTGCTGAGATCAATGTATAATGAGATTTCGAAGAAATACGATAATCACTTTCAGAAACTTTCGGAGCTTTTATTTACGAAACTATTAGTTTTGTCTAAAAATTGTTTTAGAAAACCCATATTTATATTAAAAGACCTATCCAACGACACCCCACACATAAGGGGAGATTTAAAAAACATAATTTACCCCCCACTTCATGTGTTCGGGAGCTACCCTAAAAAATATATTTTTGTAGATTTTGTTTTAAAACTTTGTCTGCGTGTTCAAAACACATACTCATACGAAGTTTAACTATTCTAGTACTAACCATCACTGCGCAAAGCCGTGAACGGATAGACTGGGACAAACGGACAGCGAAACTATAAGGTTAGGAAATTGATTGCAGGCGTCCATAGGCTATGGGAACTGCTTACCATCAGACGGGTCGTATGCTTGTTTGCCACCGTCGTGGCAAAAAAAATAAAAAGTAAAAAAATACCCTCTTCAACCTGCTCAGTGATGGTTAGTACTTGAATAGTTAAACTTCGTATGAGTATGTGTTTTGAACACGCAGACAAAGTTTTAAAACAAAATCTGAAAAAATATTATTTTTTAGGGTACCTCCCGAACACATGAAGTGGGGGGTAAATTCTGTTTTTTAATCCACCCCTAATGTGTGGGGTATCGTTGGATAGGTATTTTAATATAAATATGGGTTTTCTAAAACAATTTTTAGACAAAACTAATAGTTTCGTAAATAATAGCTCCGAAAGTGATTATCGTATTTCCTCGAAATCTCATTATACATTGATCCCAGCAAAAAAGTGTAAAGAACCTTTTTTGTAGAAAATTATTTGTGGATTAATTAAGTAGAAGAAAATTTTTTCATATGAGCCACCGCTACTGAGTTATTTACGAAAAGCCAAATAAGGGGACCTTTACACCCCCCTCTCCCCGTTAGCGGCACCCCTATCCATGAGTACTTTTAGTATGTTGTGTAAGACACCTTTATCTACAACTTCACCAAAATTCAGCTATACACGAATTATTTCCCCTAAGTTTTCCTTCGTTTGGAGGGCTATTAAGTGCAAGTACCTATAAGAAGATTAAGAGGTAATAATCATAAATTTAAAATTGATTCTCTATGATATAACTTTACGTCATTAGTTAACACATTTGATATGTGAAATTGAATAATTATTCAATAGGTATGGGTAAAATTTATAACATTATTAACACGAGGTCTAACCTGTTCTATAATAATAAGTATGTCACCTCTCTAGAGTCTAGACTTAAGTTAGATGGCAGTCGCTTTTGTAAAAAAATGTGGTTCTTCTATCGGTTAGGTTAGGGGTTCTTAGGATTACCTAGGTTAGTAAAAGCAAGCGGACTCCAGGGCAAGTTAAATAGTTAATTACTGCTTGACCTAACATAATATCTCTTAAAAATGGTTCAGAGATGTATTATTTCAAAGACTTATTTATTTATGAACGAAAATTGAAAATTGAACAGGTGCCCCTTCATTATACCTTATTAATTAAACTTATTACGTTACGTCACTCAATGTAACACTTGTGGCTGTTAATATAATTACATGAAAAGCCGCAGAGCCATCCCGTAAAAATGATAATCATATTACACTTCCATAAAATTTCGAACGAATACATGAAAAGTAATACGATAATACTGATATTTGTACAATGCAGAACAAACGAGTTTATCATAGTTACATTCTGATATTTATAATTGAAGAACATTAACGCAGTTTAATTTCGAGAGAATAAACATTTTTTTTTAATGTAGGTTCCTATTTAGATGTATGGAATATAAATATTTAATTACTACTTCAAATATTGTGACTGTGAAAGTTTTTAGTTGTGTATATTTAGGTATTTGGATAGGTTCCTCGCTAACGCGAAAACTCACATGTTTGGATTGAATTTACAGGTAGATTTGTTACCTGGGAAGTACGAAATTTACTTCCCGTAGACATGAAAGTATAGAACATCAAATTCAGGAGACCTAAAGCGCGAAAGTCGGGCTATGTCAGGACTTCGACGCGAATAAAAACGCGGGCGTGCGCTAGTTTTGATTTTAGGTATATATTTAAAACATGATGTGTTGAAATTTCAGTATACTTTGTTAGAAACTAGTCTGAAATTGGAAAAAATAAAGCTAAACACTGAATATATACGTACTTTCGTAATATCAAGTAACACTGAGGTATACTATTTAGACTAGGCTAGGAATAAGAGAATGATTTCATACCAACCGTACCTTAGTACGTGAGCCGGGTGCCAAGGGCCACCTTTTTCCACTGCCCTGCACACCTGATGAATATATTTTTCGCTACCCTTAGGCTTGACTATTTTCGTCAAAGAAACCTTTGACAATCTATTCTATATCATTAAAGTCAAATCTTCAAAGCCAGCAAGATGTGTTTTTTTATGAAACTATGTATTAGAGAAAAACATTAAATTATAATACGTAGGTACAAATATAATTAACCTAAAAATCTATTATTAATAATCACAAATTAATAAAATAAATTGATTTAAATTGATTTTAGCTATTATTAATCTATTATTATTATCTCTTATGAATGTAAAAATAATTTAACTACCTATTATAAAAAATAATACCCCAGGAAAAAGGTCGGCCTGCACTAAGGCATTGCCTCTCTGTACCGCTACTAGGGCGAACAGTTGTGAGAAGCAAGCTCCAGCTCTGGGGTTCCCCCGCAGTGTCGACCAGCTGCGCCAAAAAAGCTCTTACAAAAGTCTAAAATGTTGGTCAATCAGGGGCTAAGTGTTTTTTCTGCGAATGCAGCAAACCTGTAGTCCTAGAATGATCTCGGTCGCCAAGCCCCATAATAGCCCAGATAACCATACCTGCAGCCCGTTGTTCGAGGCGCTTGCCATCGTCTTCCGTCATGTCGACGGGCTCAATAATTGTAGGCACAGAGCCACGGACCAATTTTATTCATTTAAGATACCGTTGCGATATACTTAAACGGCCAGTCTTCTTGTAAATAACATGAAAAATGCCCGCCCAATGCAGTTCGACAATATTTTAGCCCCAAGTACGCATGAAGGGGTACCTACACATCAGTAATCATATGTGTTGGCTCTCGAAGTATTAAATGCTACCTAGTTATTAATTTAATAACATAATAGTTTTAGTGGTGGTTAAGTTTTTTGAATTTATTATTTCAAGTTTAAGGAATATATACTTAATAACTAAGTAATAACTCACGTGGCGTGTGAACAACGTCACTACCTGCGAGTCCCGCGACATGTTTCAGAGAGAGGTCTTCATATTCAAGCACTAAGTGTGTCAGGGAATCCTGAACTCTTATAGACTATAGTGTTAGCATGTCTCACTAAAGTTTAAATTTAATAAGGTAAAGAGTCACGTGAGTAATGAGGTAGAGTAGATGAATTACGGTAGATATATTATACAGGAGTAGCTGTAATATTGATTTATTTTTGTAATATACGCTGGCTGGGAGTGTGCGAATTCATCAAGCTCAATTTATTTCGATTGAACATAAATCTAACAAAATTTGACGAACAAAAATAAATCTTTGATTGACTAAATTGAGCAAACTTCGAATCGAATTAGTGTAACTCATGTTGGGAGAGCGTGCCCCCAGTTTGATGCCAATACCCTCAGGCTTCTAATATTATCCTCCATTGGTGGCCCTGTATACCTGGCTGTTATTTTCATAGCTAGCAAGCCAATCGTCATTGCTGAGCCAATTTTAGGTGGTCGCATGCTGGATGGAATTATTTATTTAACAAAATGTAATGATTCCTTTATTGACGATAAAAAGAAAATGCCACTAGTTCGGTTAAAACAAAATGTAATAATGTCACTCAATAAAATTACACAAAAATCGTATAAAAAGCAAAGAAAATAAAAGGTAAAAACTATACAAAAAGTTGTGCAGTCTTGCACAGGTTCAGTTTTCTTTAACTTCGGAAATAAATAGATATAAGTATACTGCATAGACGGTTAATCCTTTCTATATGCAAAATAATGTAAAATAATTATGCGGTCAAGATAGCTGAAAGTGAAAAAATATGGTTTGCTAATGTGTGACATACGTATGTAAGTATACTCATTAGATCGCCGAAAGTTAGCTGTAGGAATGGTTAGGTAAGACGTCAGAGCCGATGATGTTAAATCTCCAGTGACTAACAAGAACTTACGGTACCGTCTCATACCTCCAGCGCAAACTCGACGAGATTTCTGTTGAACCCACGTCGCCGACTTTATCGCTGCCATATCATTCCTAAAATATTCATGAGAGCGCGCCAATTTCTCTCCTATCCCTCGTTTTAACTAAATCACTACTTTGGATTTTTCTAGGATGTTTTAGGTTTCATTACAATAATTATAATAGTTAGACATTTTCACTTGAACTTGTCTGCATTGTGAACATAAAATAATACTTATAAAGACGTAGTTGACTAGAATACGTCTAGGTACAGCTTTAACAACAATATTCGTAAAGCAATCCGAAATTGCACGTTAAGAAGAAGACACCTATAGATTATATATTTATTGATAACTTCACACGTCTTCAACAACAATTTTACTTACGGAGAAGTACGCTCGTAAGTAGTAAGTTCGCTCAACCGTTTTTGCGTTTGAGTAACGGATATCCAAAACATACAAACTTTCATGTTTATGTTATCTATTATAGGGCATGTTTCTGGTTTGAATAGTTTGATTCACGTCCTACTCACATTGTTCGGCTAAGAGTGCTCTGTCAGCACTTTGATCCAATTGTTTCTTGAATTGAACGCTTCACTTCATTGGACCACCTTGGCTTATTTAGGTAGTACAAAGGTACATAACAATATCGTGTTAAGGCACTAATTATACAGTGTAACACGAGGAAACAGAAAGATTTGAACCACGCATTTCTGAGGTCAATAGAAGAAAAAATCATTATATGACTTTATGTCAAAAACGGCAAAAAAATATATTTTTTTTCTTTTTATTTTTCATTTTTTTTAATGCTTTAGTGCATAATAAGTAAGTCTCCTAGGTAGAATCATCGGTTTAAATGAATTTCTACATTTTTTTATAAGAAATAGTTTATAAATACAAAATGTTTATTGTCACTTTGACATCTGTCAATAAAATATGTCTTTAGACTACGCCCCATACTGGTGAAATCGCCATCTAAAAATCGTGTTTCGCTGAGTAACAATGAGAAATGTGTTTTTTTAAATTGTTTGTAACTCGGAAACTAGGCAAAATTCAGGAAAGTTTGTATGACATTTTAGTCTTCAATTATAATCAGGAATACGCTGTTAAAATTATTCGGTTTCCTCATGTTACACCGTGTATAAATCTTATATGGGACGATCATTTCTTGTTTCAAGTTACGGTTCCCACGTGAAAGTTGTTTAACCTACCTAATCACCACTTGCAATATGGCTAACGGTTGAAAAAATAACCTGTATTGTGCTTCCATCGCATTGCCTATTACCTAGAATTTATAAGACGAATAACGTTTTCTTAACGACGGTAGGACCTTTATCTACTGGATATCGAACTAGTAAGAGCTGATCTTAATTGATTAGATTACCATTACTAGAGTTCTCTTACCAGTGTAAACGTTTTTGTCTATTTAAGACCATTGAGCCGCCTAGCGAGTCTATTTTGGGCAAGATAACAATCGCAACCCCAAGATTTACTGGGACAGAACTAACGCGCCGGTTTGATTAAACATTTTCTTTTATTTTGATTGTAGGACTGGGTGTCATAGAAAATGTAGATTGATAAACAGACTGTAATGTTTTAATGTGCAGAAAAATCAATTAACTTTTTAGTTATTTATTGATGCATACCTAATAAGGAAAAGAAGAGGAGAAAAGATATGCAATTAGAGAGTTAAAGAAAAAATAATAATTGCAAAACATGAACTTTTTTCACTCCATCCTTTTAATGTTCTTAATACTTAAGTTAATTCTGACTCATTGTTTTCCGGACACACGACACACACAAACGCCATGTAATTAAAAATTAGTCATGTTGAATATTATTACGTACATTTATTTTTTCCAGTTTACGTAGACTTGCAGCTTTTCTAACCCTAACCTAGGTAGGTTGGTCTGATAACGACGTTTGAACCATGTTTGAAACAGGATAGCTGCTCTCACTTACCTGTTTAGAATATACCTATATTGCTGCACTCTTGACGTTCTCCCCTTTACAGAAGCTTTTATGCGAAAAAACAAAGGCATGGAAAATACGAAATAATCTCACCTTCCGTGAAGCCGCGTAAACACTTCCACTTGGTATGGAAAATGTCGCCTCTGCATCCACTTCTATTCTTCCGCCGGGCGTACAGCCGTAACCGCCGACAAATCGCTACAACGAAGCTCTTCATGAATAAATTCACAGTTTGAGGAAAGCGCGTTTTTCAGGCAACAGACAACCGTACAATCTTATTTGTAATACGTTTTATTCTACATGTGTTTCGTGAAATATGTGGAGGGTAACCGAGAGGAAACGCGGCTGAATATATTGCGCTCTGCTGCGCTTTGACGGTTCCGTTTTATTGTCTCGACGTTTGTCGATACTTCTTGCGATAATTTAATGGGTTTTGCGGCAAAAACATGCATGGAGGTCGTGACCTAGTTATCTTGTTTTTTCTCTGGCGCATAGGCGTGCACGTGACGCCAAAATTCAATTTGAGCTTGAAGAGTGGCAGATTTATTTCCTTTAATTTATTGCCTTTCACGGAACTCTCTATGCGGTTAAAGGAGGACTGTCATAAAAATATAGAATGAAAGAATTCTTTGAGTGGATTTATGGTCGATTTATATCTTTAACATGAATCTCAGTTTTCTTAGTCAAACATAGTTGTCGGTGTTCTACAAAGGTAACCAAGATGCGTAGCGTGCCTTTAGACGCACGCGGTACACTTTTTATTCTTCAGTAACACTTTAATTTTCGTTCCAGCTCATTCCAACTGCTTGTTCATCGCTTTCCGTGGGCCAGCCGTCGTTAGAAGAGTAAGTCGCCCGAAGCCACAGTTTCCGTCCGGCAGTTTCCATCACAAAGCGACAGTATAGCTCAAATTTGTAGGCGATGCTGTAATATGAGAAGGCAACGTTAACAAAAAGATGGGCAAGATGGTGGCTAAAGTGTTTTTAGTAGATTTTTAATATTTCTAAGTAGTACCTACTCTGATTCAGATATCAAAGTAAGATACCTTAAGTCAATCTTATTTAACTTCATTCCATAAATTGAATTAACATTTCTTCGCAAAAGTAAAAACTAACGACAGTATACTGAGTGTATGATAATCTGAAATTGAAGGCTCAATAGACGTGTTAGAATGGAGGGCCCATTAGCCGAAAATTCTATGAGTAATGGATTGACGAAAACGCTGACGCAAAGAAATTTGCACTGATAGATTGCTCAAAAGTTGGAACTCGATTCAAAATAAGGTTAGTTCTCGACTCAATCACAACTTTTAATAGATTAATAATTTACGTAACTTAGGTATGTATGTACTGACAGTCAAAACTCAGCCTGTATTATGTAAGGAAGGACCTTGAAATGAGAACATATTTTATATCCTTTTAATATTGTGGAACTCTTCTAATAATTCTTCTAGTGATACTATAAAATTTTTAGTGTGAAAATATAATATATTATGTAGTATCGCATAGTACAGCGAGGAAATGCTGCCAGCTTTCTCGGCACCATGCCGGAGGGGCCCGATTTTTTTGATATTTTTTAGTTTTATTTAATTCTAGTTTTTAGTTAAGGTTTATATAGGTAAGTTTTATTTATAAGTCATATTTGTAATTTATTTATATACTTGTACCTGCCAATAAATCCTTTTCCATATGTAGTTGTTAATGAGTTTTTTGTGGACAAAATCGTGGGTAGGTGTTTGTTGTTTTTATTTACATTAGCTTTTAAAGGGTTTAAAGACTCATGTTGAGAAGTAGGTGTAGATATACAAAATGAGGGCTTTGTTATTCTGAGGCTAAAATAATGTATTTAACTCGAGTCACATGATCACTCAGTCTAGTTATATTAATTTCAAATTAATCATTTCATTCTATATGCATGTGGAATTTAACGGACTGAATAATAAAAATAAAATATATCAACAGCAGATAGGCAACCATCTCCTTTCAACTAAGCTTTTCAATCACAATTTCACTTGCTACAATAAATATAAATGTCTAAAGCATAATCTAGCTACGGCTGAAAAAAAATTTATTCATTATCATAAACTGATTAGCAGGTTGAATAAAACTAAGGAAGCTTTTCCCTTATGAAATTTGATGTCAAAACAAAAAAAAACAAGGCTCCGTTCTGTTGCGTTGAATGAGGACTTAATGAAGCTTCGATCTTTTATTCGAGTTCAATCTCAGCCTTTACGAGCACTCTAACGATTAATGACGAATATATTAGTCTGGAAAAAGGACATTAACCACCGATGTCGTCATTGAATAGTTAAGGGTGTGTTACTTTATGAGCGTAGCGGGTAATCTATTTAATTGATGAAGAAATAACAAAACACCTATGGATTGGTTAATCTTCATGGTATAATTCATTATGAAATAAATCAAGATAAAGGAAATAAAAGCATATGGATATATTCTAATATTCAGAGCAAAGGGCGGTTCCACAACACGGAGCTTAAATACCGCGAGCCATCCGGGTGCCTCGCGGACACTGAAACTACACGTCATTGCTTATAAGCATAGTAGGTTTGCAGTGCAAGACTGAACTGACTATATTTCGATCACTGTTCTTTCATCAAAATCACGGCCTCGATTCACCTTAAACAATATTCATATTCTGCCTGTTTTACTATTTCCCCACTCAAATAACTTTACGGTACCTTTATTTAAGTACCTACTCTCTTGTTTTATATTTCCTAAAACATCCTACGAATCAGCAGGTGACATCGTCATATTAAGTAAGACTCTGAATATGCTATTATTTATATATTCCAGGTATTAAGGTAACATAAAGTATAAGTGACTGTGACATCTGAACTCTCCGCTAGCTCCCACTCCACACCCTAGTCTCCGCCTCAATCCCCTCGTCTAAGGCCTAAGCTGAAGCTCACACGCGACTGAAACACTTCACGGCCGGCTGTCGGGCGCCTGCCAAGACCGTAAACTTAAGAGGGCTTTACATACATGACACGGCAACAGGGTGCCTATTCATGAAAAACTACGTGCAATATATACGTCTATTTGGTCTACCATTTAACATCATTATCATTTCAAACTTTTATCGCCCACTGGCTGAGCATACGCGTCTCTTAGTGTACGTCACCTGATCCAGTCTTGAGCGCGTCAGCCCAGAAGTGACCCGCATTTTGCCTAATATAGTCTACCGCTACTACATACACCATTTCGCACAGGCGGTTAAGAAGGATATCATCAACTAGGTACGATAATTATAAATTCTGCGTTCGTTTGATAATGGCGTATCTACCACAGTATTTAACAATGTTACAAACAGTTCATTAAAATGTCGTATGGAAGAAAAGTATTTAATTTCTTATTTACTTAATTGTTCGATTAATTAACATGGGAATGGAGGAAATGTAAATACGTGACAGCTCTCCGCAACACAGGCTTGTTAGCAATGCAAATTACCGTCCTGTCAATATGATTAATTTCATTACGAGTCAATTAAAACAACACTGCGATAATTCTACAGAGGGCCTTAGATAGAATTAACCCTGAGTGTTGGAGTTAATGAAAATGTTTGAAATTGCTTGCGTGATGCACTGTCTGTTAAATGAAACATAAAAGGCACTAGCCTATAATATATTTGTGATAATGATAATAATTAGGGTTCACTTCACATTAGAGGTGGACATTTAATACAGTGTGTGTCTTTCATAACGACATTGGTTTTAAGTAACGATAGTGTAAAGTGCTGTTAACAGTTTTATCAAAAGAATATAATGATCATCTTTTATAATTAAGATTAATTAAAAAAAAAATCTCGAGCTGCAATGTTTCGCTAAGTGTTTCGCGATAGCAGGGCGGTTAAGTTCTTTCCTTACAAGGTCACTTGTCATGATTTTTGACGGTCTTGTCAGGATGACACTAAGAGCGAAATTTCAATGAAATCACATGTCAATGTCTGTTAATTTTAATTTATTACCTACTCATACACTGCGTGCCTAATTAATTTGTATGAAATTTTTTACTTTATATTTTTTAACTAAATTATGCTAATTTCAGTTCATTAGGAGTTATACTTTCAGCCCTTAAAATTAGTGTCGTTATGAAAGACACACGATGCATAATTAAACAAAGGGGAAACGGCTCCACAATTATAGTCTGTGACTGTATTGTATCTATAGGTATAATCGACACTCGTAGAGGTAAATATACCAATGATAAAAGATCATTATCGATATAACTCATCATCATCAATTATTTAAGAGCTGGGCTCTTGTCGGTGGAGCATTTTCCATGTATATCGATATAACTAAAGACAACTAATTATAATGATATATTTAAATTGGAATATTTGTCCGTATCATGTGATATTTCAAGTTAATTTTATAATGGTGCGAGTAGCATACTGTTATAATAAAAAAATCTAGGCTAAGTGACTTAAAGTTTGCCGGTAATTGAGAATCTTGAACTTTTATTTTTCCGCTCAATTGAGCAAACATAAATAGCCCGGTTCGAATTGGGAATTCGCTTCCATATCGGGCTTTGATTTAAAATCCCGAGCAAAAAACTGGCAGTTTGCGCAAAATGTTTATTGGAGTATGGAAGGATATCCATTTTTATTTGCTACAAGTGTACTTAAATTGAGCATTACTAAGATCCTGTTTAAAATGGGAGGCTCTCTAGCTCAAAGTTCTTTGAAAATGCAAGCATCTTTTTGTCGATGATAACTGAAATGAAGCCGCTTCATTAATATAATTTTACTTAGAAACTTTAATTATATATTTTTTCTTAATTATGAGCATTTTTATGAATGAATGAATGAATGATTTTTTTTTGAATGATTTATTATTCACATGAACATAACATACAATACACACAGAGCATGCACTTATACACTACATTCTGCCATTAGGCATGTGAATCTTAACATATTTTGGTGATATACAAAAATAATTTTGTTTGTGTATCACCATTATTCTGTCTATAATATCAGATAATATTATTTTATTTTAATGTCCGAGTTGATTTTCTAAGATAACTGTAACTAACCTAGTTACATGATGAATATTAAAGTTATCAGAATAAGGCTTAAGTAATTTTATTTTAATAGGGCATTTAAAGTTGAGCTATCGATGCGTTTTTCTCACAAAAATCTTGAATATTTTTAATTTAATGAATTCGATATAAAGGTGAAAAATAGGGTCGATTTTGTAAATAAGTATATATTAAATACAATAAAATGTACATGCTAGACTATCTGACGATTAGGTACTACGCCTTAGCTACGAAAAAACGATCCCAGAGATCTCGGTCGACGTGCCCTATCATACAATACATTTGTTTTGAGATTTTTTTCGTAGCCCTCGGGTTAAAGATTAACTTAATCAAATAAATAACTTTCTTTATAATAACAAATGAAAATATTAGGTATGTTTATTCACGACGCTAGTTACATCACCACTATTTATTGTTCCGCTCACATTAACGGCGCAGTTAATCAAAAACAAGTGGATCCCAGTTAATTGTGTGTCTGGCGTAATTTACTACGGCAAGGATCCAAGAGAGGCAATCACAGAAGGTTCGTTGTTACACAATAAACATTTGTGTAGGTACCGTCAACTGCTACAACTTTGCCAACGCTGCTCAATTTTGCCTGGCTTGAAAAACATGGTTTTAATCACCAAACAGCTATTTATACTTT